>OY282506.1:55579770-56779770 GCA_958295605.1 Ajuga chamaepitys
ATTTTTTTTAAAGAAATACAAATAATACTATTTAGGTAAACAAATATTTTTTGGGTTAAACAAGTTATAATATATTGGATCCATGACAACAAGAAAAAAAATGAAAAAAATAAAATTAATAAACAAAATCAAAATTTAAAAAAAAATTGAAAAAAAAAGGCTTCAATTCTTGATTTTGGTGTGCATTTAGAAGAGTAGGGGCTAAAGCCTGTGTGTTCTTTAAGAGGATTAATTATGTGATTTTGTATGAAAAGTTGAAACAAATTGCTTATTATTTTCTATATTGAAATTAAATGCAACATGTGCGACGCACGTGTGATGCACGAGTCAAGTATAAAATTAAATGCTCTCCATGTTACACATATCGTAGTATCAAAATTTGGATACAAATTTTATCTCACTCTGTCAATTATTTGCAGTTTGAATATTATTTGGAAATTAAACAAATAATTCAAAAAATTAATGTCAGAAAAAGGCGTAGAAGATCACGCTAAATGCCAATTGCATGTGTTGTCTGTGATGAGAGTTTTCTTTGATAATATTAAAGGGTGTTTGCAAACTCATTATCAACATTAAAATCACTTTTAGAAAGCACGTTAATTTAATGGAGTGTTTGCAAACTCATATTTGACCACTCTAATAACTTCTTAGAAGTGATTTTGAGAATCCCCAAAATCTTAGATTTTAGGTGCTTTTGGCTTTTTTCAAATAAATGGAATTATTTTTTTATTTTATTTATTCTTTTTATTTGTTTAGAATTTTTTTTTTTTCAAACATTACCAAATTCTAATTTTACCACAAAATCAATTTAATTCACTTTTGTAGAAGCACAATTGTTTGCAAACACCCCTTTAGTCTTGTTTTGCACTATGAATGTCACCTGAAGGTGAAGTCTCAGTCCCTAGCCAACAAAGAAGTGATCGTGGACATTTGCAACGTTCAAGACCTTTGCCTTTAAGCACGTCACCATATCATTCTTCTTTGGGGAGAAACAATAAGGCTCGCCATGAGGTATTGGCGTTGCCAAGTATGAATGTGCCTTGTCCTTTGCCTGTTTCTTCCGCCATAACACCAATTCAAACACCAAGAGATGCTAGTCCTATTCATTTACCCGTACTGATATCCAGGCCACCTGTAAACTCATCTTTTGATACCCAATTGAATGTTTCACAACCAATCCATCCTTCACCGACGAGCCCTTATGGACCTACTTCATCCTCCTCATGTCCATTAATGTTTTCCCAATCAGGTGAGAGGAGCTTTGCTAATGGCCTGACGACAACACCTTGCTTACAGTAACAGAATGGAGAACATTTATGCTTTTCCAATCATACAATTTGCGCACAAATCAACTCGAAAAGCCTATCCCAGAAATATCTGTCATAAGTGATGATGAGGGAGATGGCAACAAGAATGCTGATGAGATAGATTTGACATTAAAGCTTTAGAAGGGTCATTTATTGCACTTATGCATTTGTGTTTGTATTTATGTAATTCTTGCTTTTGTTATTGTTTCAGTCAGTAGTATTTGTGTTGCTAATAAATGTATATTTTCACCTTAAATTACTCCTCAGTTTGAGAAAAATGAGGAAAATGCATGATTTTCTTTTTCTTTTTCAGGAAAATATGAAGGAACGAATAATGTGCGCATAGAAATTCAAAAGTGCAAGTCTATTATGATATTATTCTTACTCATTCAATTATCAAAAATTTTCAATTCAAATGGTAATATTTTCAGGGATTTTTGTTTGAAGAAAAAAATCAACGTAAGATTTCAACTCTATGAATTTCTTGTTGTTTTCTATCATCATTTGAAATACAAAATGTATGACACACGTGCGACGCACGAGATAGGTGCTTATTAATTAATTTTTATCATAAAATTAAATGGGGCACATATGACACATTTTGTAGTAATAAATTTTGGGTACTTATTCTTTTCAGCTTTGTCAATTATTTGCAGTTTGAATTGTATTCGGGAACTAATGATATAATTCAGAAAAATAATGTTAGGGCGACTAAATTCTAAAAATTACTCGTGAATAAATCATGTTTAATATGTTAAATTGAAATTTTCTAAATCGTAATAACCTTTCTTATAAATGTTATTTAATAAGCGTAATTTTAAACTCTTTATTTTAAGTTCATTTAATTATTATTCTAAATGTTAATTGATGAATTTTAAGAATTGTACCATCATTAAATTGACCAAACATAAAATGTTGTACATGAAACTAATTACTTATTATTTTCAATCTTGAAATTAACTACATGATATCCGTGCAACACACGGGCCAAATACTAGTTGTCTAAAAACAAAATTATTTATAGTTGTCATTAAGGCCTACACCTTATCCTTCTTCTTTGGAGAGAAGCAATGAGGCTCTCTATAAGGTGTTTCCAATTACTAGTTGTTCAGAAACAAAGTTCCTTCTATAAATTTGATGTACCTGGAGAGACCTATTGCATTGTCTTCCTCTCTTCTTACCAAATCCTCCTTTGCTTTCTAGGTTTTGTTCTATTGTTTTGTTTATTCTTAGTCATATCTCCATACTTCTTTCTCGGTCAAGCACTCCAGCCTACATCTGCTTCTTTCTCTATTAGCTTTGAAACTTTAGAGTTCTTTGAAAATTTTTTTTGTGAATCTACAAGTTATACAGTTCATGTAAAATAATAATACTTTTTGGTTATATAGCTTATATATTATTGGAACCACAAAAACAAAAACTAAAGAACTACAAATTATATAGTTCGGGTAACAAATAATACGTTTTGGTTAGACAAATTATATTATAACGGATCTGCAACAAGGACAAAAATAAAAATATAGAGAATTATAAATTATATTTGTTCAGGAAAACTAATAATACTTTTAGGTTAAACAAGTTATGATATATCGGATCCGCCAGCAAGAATAAAAAAATATATTAAAGAACTATAATTTATATTATTCTGGTAAAAAAAAAAAAAAAAAAAATTGGTTAAACAAGTATTTACTATATCGGATCCGCAACAACAAAAAAATAAAAATAAAAACTACAAATAATACCAGTCAACATATCATATTTTTTTGTTAAACAAGTCATACAATGTCGGATCTGATAAAAAAATTGAAAGAACTACATATAATATTTTTCAGGAAAATAAATACTACATTTTGGTTAAACAAAATATAAGCTATATTTGATCTGCCATAACAAGAAGATTTTTTTTTAAAGAATTACAAATAATACTATTTAGGTAAACAAATATTTTTTGGGTTAAACAAGTTATAATATATTTGATCCATGACAACAAGAAAAAAATGAAACAAATAAAATTAATAAACAAAATCAAAATTTAAAAAGAAAAATTGAAAAAAGGCTTCAATTCTTGATTTAGGTGTGCATTTAGAAGAGTAGAGAGTAAAGCTTGTGTGTTCTTTAAGAGGATTAATTATGTGATTTTGTATGAAAAGTTGAAACAGTTATATAGATGGAATTATTCTATTTTATTTGTGATATTATTTCTTACTCACACAACTATTTGAATTTTCAACTGAAACGTGATATGTTCGGGAAATTTTGTTTAAAAAACAAATCAACATAAGATTTCAACTTCTACAAATTGCTTATTATTTTCTATAATGAAATTAAATGCAACATGTGCGACGCACGTGCGATGCACGAGTCAGGTATAAAACTAAATGCTCTCCATGTTACACATATCGTAGTAACAAAATTTGGATACAAGTTTTATCTCACTCTGTCAATTATTTGCAGTTTGAATATTATTTGAAAATTTAACAAATAATTCAAAAAATTAATGTCAGAAAAAGGCGTAGAAGATCACGGTAAATGTCAATTGCATGTGTTGTCTGTGATGAGAGTTTTCTTGGATAATATTAAAGGGTGTTTGCAAACTCATTATCAACATTAAAATCACTTTTAGAAAGCACTTTAATTTAATGGAGTGTTTGCAAACTCATATTTTTCCACTCTGCATTTAGAAGAGTAGGGACTAAAGCTTGTGTGTTCTTTAAGAGGATTAATTATGTGATTTTGTATGAAAAGTTGAAACAATTATATAGATGGAATTATTCTATTTTATTTGTGATATTATTTCTTATTCACACAACTATTTGAATTTTTTTCCCTGAAATGCAATATGTTCTATTTTGTTTAGAAAACAAATCAATGTAAGATTTCAACTTCTACAAATTGCTTATTATTTTCTATATTAAATGCAACATGTGTGACGCATGTGCACGTGCGATGCACGAGTCAGGTATAAAATTAAATGCTACACATGTGACATATGTCATAGTAACAAAATTTGGATACATATTCTATCCAGCTCTGTCAATTTGAATTTTATTTGGAAATTAAACAAATAATTCAAAAAATAATGTTAGAAAAAGGCGTAGAAGATCACGCTAAATGCTAATTGCATGTGTTGTCCGTGATAAGAGTTTTCTTTGATAATAGTAGCCTTGTTTTGCACTATTAGTGTCACCTCAAAAGTTAACCTTGCACCTTTACATAGTTCAAGTCCTTTGACGTTATGCTCATCATCGTATCCTTTTATCCTACTTCTTCCAAATACAAACAATAATGTTACTATCCAAAAAATCGTATACGTTCTGGATGTAGCTTCCAATTACATGTGCTCCGGACACCTATAGGTCAATCCAAACATCTTTTAATAGATATGACAAATATAATAACTCACAAAGAAAAAATGAAATGATTGTAAAAGTCCAAAAACATATTATTAAATGCATATTATTTTATATTATGAAATAAAATGCTAAGCGTGCGATGTATGTGCAACGCACGTGCCATATACTAATTATTCTAAAAACAAAGCTAAAAGTTGTGCCACTTTACATTATTCTTTATGTTCCATAATAAGAGTTCTGTTCAAAAAACAAATCTTGTACCAAAATGAGCTAATGACAATGTATTGTTTTATTAGTCTAAGTAAAAAATTATTTTTTTAATTGCACGAGTTATTTACATATAATTGGATATGTAAAAAAAAAGTTGATAATTGGATATGTAAAAAAAAAGTTGTGTAAGTATTAGTTGTGTAAGTATTAGTTGATGAATTTCAAAACATGACTCTCATTATGAAATGAAGGGACTAAGTACTTATTATTTTTAATCATGAAATTAGATGCTACTAGTGCAATGCACGTGCCGGATACTAGTGGTCTAAAAATAAAGTTATTTATAGTTGTCTTTAAACTCATCACCGTATCCTTCTTCTTTGGGGAGAAACAATGAGGCTTACCATATGATGTTTCCAAGGATGAATATTAAATATTTGAATATCTTTTACGAACAAACACACACGCCTCGGCGTAAGCTAAATTCTGGTATACAAGATTTGGAAAAAACTGAAAATCAGAGAATGTGTTTGATATAATGTTCAACACCAATTACACAATGTTAGCCTTGTTTGCATTTTGAGTGTCACCTTAAAAGTGAGGTCTCAATCCCTATCCAACAAAGCAGAGACCTTGCACCTTTGCAAAGTTCAAGACCGTGTGTTTAAGCCCATCACCATATCCTTCTTTTTCGGGGAGAAACAATGAGGCTCGATATTTGGTGTTCCCAACTATGAATTGAAAATCTTTAGAAATCTTTTATGAACACACACACATACATCATGCCTCAAACTTAAGCAAAAATCTGGTGAGCAAGATTTGGAACAAACTTAAAATCAGAGAAAACATTGGAGATTACGCTCAACGCCAATTACATGTGTTGTGTGTGATAGAGTTTTCTTTGATAATGTTAGCCTTGTGTTTACACTTCAAGAGTCACCTCAATGCTGAAGTCTCAACCCCTAGTGAACAAGGCAGAGACCTTGCACTTTTGCAAAGTTCAAGACCTTTGTCTTTAAGCCCAACACCATATCCTTATGGCTAGCCATATGGTGTTCCCAATTCTGACACTGTATGGTGCTTTATCCTTCGCATGTTTCCTCCGTAATAACACCAAATCCAACACCAAGAGATGCTAGGTTTGTTCATATACCCGTGTTAAATTATATGCCACATGCAAACACATCTTTTGATACCTAATAGAATGAGATGAAGTTCACAAAAGACATTGCACAAGTCCAATAACATTTATTTTCAACGAATAAACATAGCCTACCCACTAGGTCAAGATTTCAACTACTATAATTGCTTATTATTTGCTATCATTAAATTGAATGTTTATATGTGCGACGCACAACACATTGCTTTTTATTTTTCTATCATGGAATTAAATGTTAGTCGTGCGACGCCGTGCAACACGTGCTATGTGATTATTTTCTAAAAACAAAGCTATTTATAGGTTAGAAGTAATGCCACTTTATATTTACATATTGTATTGATAGACATAACACTATTCTAGATTATAAAACTTGAATTTTTTCTTTAAAAACTTATAGAGTTTGATTTCATTTTTGAAGTAGGTATATATAATGCCTCTAATAGGAAATATTGAGAGAAAAGTAGTTGGTTCAAAGTACTCACAATTGCTTGTTGGGCATCTAATGTTTTTGCCCCATTCTTAATTGTTCATTATGAGCATGGTACCTCTTAAAATGTTTTCAATACAAAATATTTTCTCCGTCTTATAATAAGAATCTTACTTTGAAAAAAGAAATTGTCCTGTGATAAAAGTTATGTTTTAAAAATTGAAGTCTCGATTTATCAATTCATATGAAAATTTTAAATTTCTTATTTCACGAATTGGACATATATGACTGAATAAGTTAAATAAAAAGATAAAATTAGTTGTATAAGTGTGAATAGATGGTTGTTTACAGTTGTGCCTTCATAAAATTAATAAAAAAAATTGTACATTTTTAAATATGACTGTTATTATGAAACGGAGGGAATAATATTTAATTATTTTAACCTAAGCTCACCACATACACACACACACATATATACTACCTCCATTTTTTTTAGTTGTCATTCTAACTTTGAATAAGAAAATTAAGGGATTTAAGGAGTTGACAAATCAATCCTCAACTAATTTCTTTAAAACCCTTGATTTTTTTAATCATTTCTATATATTGTTAACATTTTTCATAACTATGGGATTAGTATTGTAAAAAAAAAATTGGTAAAAAAAATTAGAATAACAATTATTTACAAACAAAATAAATAAGCTAAAATGACAACTAAAAAAACGGAGGTAATATATATTGCTGTTATTTAGTAAATAGACGATGAGAAAATGGAACTTCTATGCTACCTCATGAGGTAGTGCAGTACTCTGTTGGATGTATGCCACATATTACATGATAAAAATTCAGTGGTCATATTTTTTCTGATTTCATTTACTTTGCCACATGTCTCACATCCAACATGATTACTGCACTACCTCATGGGGTAGCATGAAATTTCCCGAAAAGAAGTGTATGTACATAAATTTGGTTAGGAAAATTGCATTTATGCCTTTTTAATGTTTTGACCCTTAATTAGTTCTCAGAAAACAAAAAAGAAAAAGATAAAAATAGGGTCTGATCCACATAGACGAGCTTCCGAGTGCGTGTGTGTGGGGATTTATAATTGATTTTGTGATACCTAAAATTATTATGATTTTGTGACATTTACGTGTTGGTTTCTTGAACTTCATGTGTTACTTTTAAAAAAGATTAAAAAAAGAAAAAAAAGAAGACCCCTAAAAGTAGACCCTCTATTTTTCATTGTATTATTTATCTGTAAAGGGTTAACAGATTTATAGAATAATGATAGTTGAGGGTGACCATGGTGTGGTTAATTTAATTGTGTTTTACATAATCTAAAACATTGATTTTCAAACTAAATTAAATTGAATGTCCGGTTTGGCGTGGTTTTATAATTGATTTAATTTAATTTGTAATTTTTATCATCAAATATACATTATTTTATTTCCTTTTCTTTAATTCATATAATATGTAAATTATTAAAAAATATATATTCTTGTGTCATTACTTTATCACTTAGTAAGTTAATGAGAACAAAGTATTAACCTAATACCCCTCCGTCCCGCTCAGTTTTGTACGTAGGGCCCGACACGTATATTAAAAAAAATTGCTTTTTGGTTGATTTTTTCAAAGGTGGAGATTTTGAGGGTGGAGATTGTAAGAAAATTTTCCCTTTTAAGAATGTGCAAAACTGAGTGGGACGGGTTGAAACGGAAAATGTGCAAAACTGAGCGGGACGGAGTGAGTAATATCTATTTACTTTATAGAATGTAATATTAAATGCATCATATATTATCATTTATAATTATTAGTCTATTATTTAATCTTTTTAATCATTAGATTGACAAATCCTACACTAACAAGAATCACTATTAATCATATTAAATGTCGTTTTCCTTAACTAAAAGTGAAATATAGTAATAACTATTTTAATGAAATCTTCATGAGCATTAATTGAAAATAGCAACTAGCTACCAGAATTAAATAAGAATAAAACAAAAAACTTTAATACTATGCTATAAGTTTGTTTATTTATAGAAAAATATAGGTGGTGTGGTTTAATCCAAACCCGTAACCAAGCTACATAAGACATGTTTTATTTTAATTTTTCACTCACAGGTTTGTACATTTAAAGAAATGCGGAGCCTTCGGGGCACCAACGTAATATGTTAACCAGACCAAAATTTTATCAGATTAAAAATTCATGAATTAACTTATTCCATCTTTTAAATACTAAATATTTTTGAGTCAGACTCGTGGTCCAGTGGACCGGACCATTGGCCCATCAGATGTGTCCGTCTATAATGTCGAGCGCATTGAACTAATTCATTGAGTTAGACAAATATTGCTACCTCTAATTATGTGTAGTATCTGTCTATATTGTACACACAATCAAACATAGTGTACATAGTTTATACATGCAATTAATGATGAATGTTATACGAAGTGTACTCATTCGGAAATCAGCGATAGCTGAGCTAATAGAATATTTTGTAATTAGACATAATGTCGGGATCGATTCCCATCGATTTTAACTCAATCATAATTTATACTTAAAGAAAGTGTACTCATCTAAATGTAGCATAAAAACCAACCTATTTCCACTGTCCGAGGCAATGAATCTAGCGATCCAATTTACGGGAAGAAACTCGAAATCAACCTATCATTAGTTCGAATTTGGCCCGAAATTCGAAATTAATATTTTATTTTATAATATAATAATTATACTTTATAAATAACTTTTGATATAACACCTGAATCGATTTGAGATCGAACAGGAACCAAACCCGATGATTCGAATGGCCATCCTTGGAAAAATTATAATTTCTTACGATGTTTTCTTTTTAACTATAACAATATTACCTCTATTTCAATGTGGATTGTTGACATTTCTTTATACTACCTCCGTCTCACCTTATCATACATACTTTTTATTGTCGTTCGTCTTAGACGAACTTGTACACTTCTTAAAAATGAAAGTTATAACACAATCTTCATCCTCAATTAATTTTTTAAAAATAAATAAAATCTTAAAAATTAATTTTTATTAATATTTAGATCAACCTTCCTCATACAAGATAAGGTGGCACGGTGGGGGTAAAATTTCTCACCAATTACTATTAACCATCCTAACTTGGATTGCCTTTCTATTTTCACCAACATGGAATCTTTATCTTGGATATTATTTCAAGGTTTCTCCACTCTCCCTGTCCAGCATCACATATACATACATATTGTTGTCTCTATCGCCGTACTTTTATTTCACACTTTTCCTCTCTATTCTCTGTCTCCGCCTCCTCATTTGTCTCTCTCTCTCACTAAATTTACATACAATGGTGTGTGCATAGGTACACGTACACATGTAAATGCAGATGCAGCTTTCCTGATCAGAAAGCCGGTGAGCTCATTATCTACTGAGGCCTACCTTTTCTCAACCTTTTTTCCTTGGTTTTCGTTTGTGGAGAAAGGACAAATTCCATTTTGAGGTAGATTTTGTGCTTCGTAATTTATTTAAATTAATTATTTCAGGCATTATTTTCTGGTGGATCTGAAAGAGTAGTGTGTGAAGGCGTTCGAAGTTATGAAGCAGAGTACTCGGCTCACCTCAGCTGTTTTTCACCTCACTCCTACACGAACGAGGTATATTATTCTTCCTTGTTTTCGTTAGACCAGTTGATTTTTCATTTCATTTTTGTAATTTTTTTTTGTTCTGTGTACACTTGTGTGTATGTGTGTGTGTGTGTGTGTGTGTGTGTGTGTGTGTGTGTGTTTGCTGTGGTATAAATGAACTGTTGGTGCGGAGTGAGAAACCGAGTAACTCCGTCTTGTTTTGTCTGTTGTTAAGAATTTTGCTCTACAGCTTCCTTTATCTGGAACTCTAGAAGATCCTTTCAGTGACTGAATTTCATTTTTCACTTGTATGTTCAAATGTGGGAAATATTTAATGGTTATGTCACTGTAGAATGAATTGCTAGAGTAAACATTTGGCCGAAAGCTACCAAAACATAGTTTGTTATTTTCGAGATTCCATCTATGCAATTTTTTAAGTAAGTAATGATTGATGACATTGGTTGAAATATTGCAACCATGACCAACTGACGGAACCTATGATTCTTCAATTTTGAAGAAGTTCGTAGAAAATTGAATTTCTGTATTTGTTGTTTTACGAGGTTGCAGATTATAGTTTGTCATTGGATTCTGTTTTTCTCCAATTGAATGGTCTCTAAGATCTCAATTCACTTTATCTATTTCATATTGAAATATAATGGAAATGTGTGATGTTTATCTGCTGCTAGTCTGATGGTTTTCAAGTTTTCAGGTGTGATTTGATCATCATAGCAAATGACAAGAAAGAGAAAATTGCTTCTGGATTGGTAAATCCATTCCTCGCACACCTAAAGACTGCTCAAGATCAAGTTGCTAAAGGTGGTTATTCAATTTTGCTTGAACCAGAAACTGGCACAGATGCATCATGGTTTACAAAGGCCACACTGGAAAGGTTTGGGTGCAAATATCGTACACTGTTTTATTGTTGAAACAGCTTTATGGATTTATTATGCATGTTTTTATGATCAAATGGCATGATGTATATTGTATATAATGGCCTCCAAAAGTAGAGCTTAATTTTGTAACCAAATGGCATGATGTTCATGTTATTAAGTCAAGTGCTCAGTGATAGTACCAAATGCCTTTAGATGACTTCATTAAATGGTGGTATTGACTTGTAAAATTAAGCTTCAGACTGTGAGGCTGAATGGACTCAATCTGGCGGTGATATATTCCTTTGATTTAAGAAACAAGATTACAAGTTGAGTCTACATAATATAATGGTTACGTGTAATATCATGATGGAAATTTTCCCAGCCGTCCTACTTTTCCTTTTGGTGCTCCAACCTTATGTGTACCCTAGCAAACTTGATACTTGAGTGCCTCAACTTTTCTATAGAGATGAACCAATGGCATCCAAAGACCATCTTTTATGTCCTCTACATTTATTTAGTTAATTTTGGTGACAACAAAAGGAAACTTTCTGTAAATGATAATACTCAGTAAATTGAGTCAAATTAAAATGCATCATGTTATATATTTCTCTAGTTTCATTTTCAATACTGAAAAAGGAAAAGAAAGAAAATGGAATCGTGATTTCTTTGAATGTTACAATCAATCATCTAATTGCTCCCTCGTGTTGATACTTGAGCTGTGAAATATATTTTCTGTCTTGGTGGATTGCCTTCAGCTTCAGAATCCTTGTATAATATGAGAACCTGTGGTTCGCTCCAGTTATTGTTGCATTCTCTTTACTAAGAGTTGGTATAAGTAAAGCCCTTAATCCATTATATTGAACAGATTTGTTCGTTTTGTGAGCACTCCTGAGATCTTGGAACGCGTATACACCATAGAAACTGAGATCGTACAGATTGATGAGGCAATTGCTTTGCAGAGCAGCAATGATTTGGGGCAAAGCACGGTAAACTACTGACCACTGGACCAGTAAGACAACAGTTTATGCACATTGCAATATATGTACTTTTATTTCATTGCTTCTTTTCTATTAACAGGTGGAAAACCATAAACGAAAATCTCTAGGAGGCTACGAAGGTATTGTAAAACAGAATTATACATTTCATATTCCTAAAATATGCTGCCTGCATCTTTTATTTTCTCCCCTTTCCAACAAGCCCTGATGGTATAATTGGTTATTGAATTCTGTTGATGTTTAATGGTTTTGAACTCTTCAAAGTTGGAGGTGAAATAAGGGGCTATGTGTGTTGGTACCTGCCATGCTTCCTTATCCATTCTCATTAATGCTGAATATATATTTGTCTGTGTGTAGTTATGATGGTATTGAATGTAATTTACTGTCAATGAACTTTTCAGTGAGTGATAATGCATTACCCTACAATTATGGACAGGTGAAAAATATGCGCCCAGTGCTAATGATGAGAAAGCAATTGTTCTCTACACGGTAACTGTGCAGTTTCAACTTTCTCTTTTATGGTACACTAATTGCATGTTTTCTTACTCATTATTTTTCT
Organism: Ajuga chamaepitys; assembly: GCA_958295605.1. NCBI lineage: Eukaryota > Viridiplantae > Streptophyta > Magnoliopsida > Lamiales > Lamiaceae > Ajuga > Ajuga chamaepitys. The sequence continues at coordinate 55,592,262 of OY282506.1, forward strand.
GGCAGCCTGGATCTCGGCAACCTGAGTCAAACGGGTCATGCTCGCAGGATGATGATTCAAAGTATGCAATGCATTACAATTACAGATTATACCCTGCAATATCTATTTTCTTTGAGATCCCCCCACCCCCAACCCCCCACAAATCCCCACCCAACACACATACACTGGTTCATCTAGTGAATCAAGCTATAAGCTATCTGTGGTATTATGCGCCATTAACAAGTAATAGAACTAGAGATATTGCATACAGGAATTCTCATGGTAGCAGCTTAGATTTTTCTGAGAGTGAAGGTAATTAGTATTGAGATTTTGTTTTTGGCTCTAAATTGTCTTTTATTTGGATCTCTATTTGCGCCTTGTTCACTTCAGGAATGATATATGGTCATTAGATTCTAGATTTCCAATATAATATTTAGTTTTAATCTCAGAAATATATAAGAAGGCAGTACACATATACACATATACGTATCCGTCTTCCCTTTTGAAAACCTACCAGCTCAGCTAAACGAAACATAGAAGTACAATATACATGAATAACATCTCCCGTTAGCTTTGGAAGTGTTTAGTGGCATATTCTTGGAGAAAATGTCACATGGCACTTGAGTTAAATAGTTATAATGGGTGATTCCTCTCACTTTCAAATATTTGTACTGACGATATAGTTGAAGTGCGAGAAGACAAAGATAGAGCTAACTTGATTGTTTTACATTAATATGTTGAATCAGGGTTCAGCTTCTGAAAGTCCTAGAGACCCGTAAAATGGCGCTACAAAAAGAACAAGGGATGGCCTTTGCACGTGCTGTAGCAGCAGGTTATGATATTGATGTCATGGCACCTCTTATTTCCTTTGCTGAGTGCTTTGGAGCCGTGCGATTGATGTGAGTTTCCTTCTCCACCCCCTATCCCTAGCAAGTAGACTCAGAAGTCAGAACCACTAATCTAGAGATAGCATACAATTTGAAACTTCCACTTTTAACTGTCCATATCTATTCAACAGGGAGGCATGCTCAAAGTTCAGGGATCTATGGAACCGCAAGCATGAAACTGGGCAGTGGCTTGATTTGGAAGCATCATTGTATGCTCAACCAGACTTCTCTGCAATGAAAGCATATGGTGTTCTCTCTGGCACATCCAACAAACAAGATGAGTCCAATCATGAGCTGGCCTCAGATGGGAAACCAAGCTCAACACATAATGCTGGTAAATTCAAGTCTTACAGAAAGAAAAAAAAAAAAAAAGAAAAGAAAGCAAGCCCTTCATATTACTCCAGGCTTCTCATCTCATGTCAGTATCTTTTATTTTTGCGTTGAATGTGAGCACGACTTATGGAGATATGGTTTGAAAATTTCAACATTTAACAGTTCTACATCTACTTGCTTATGGACTTTCCAAGTGATCTAATAACATATATGTATTTTATCATGATTTGGATTGATTTAGTCATTTGTCAGGGTTCTGTTCTGGAAAAGGAAGTATAAGTGCAGGATCGGCTTTTAAATGCCTCAGTTTTAAATGAGTAATTCCTTCTTCTTTACTATAGATTTCAGAGGCCTTCTCATTTGGTCTCCCCAGAATCTTAATCAAGAATATGTAATGGAGTCTTATTGCTTTTGTATATCTTCTTTTGCTTTTTAACTTGGGCAATGAAGCCAAATGCGCCTCATTGCACCTTGCCTTTGGTTTGGAAGCTTTTAGCTGTGCCCTGGTAGAGAATTTTTATTTTTTAATTATTATTACTTTGGTGATTAGAGTCTTGTCACTTGTGAAGTATAGTCAATTGGTGTCCCATATTCTGTAAGTAATTGCTAAGTTAAACTCGCTCTTCCTTGTATAGGCTACCAATATTGTCTTGTCATACTGGTTAAGAGAGAGATTTTTGCTTTATGACTAAGGCCATCACTTCAATTCCTCAAACAGAACTTATACATATTCACTGTGGCATGTTTGTATATATTTGCTGCCTAAAACTTCTTCAGCTTAGAATTCTGGGTTTACCATTAATTTTAATGCTGTACTTTACTGATATCATCATCTCAGTGTCATTAGAAGGGCTTACATCTAACAGTTGATTCCTCTAAATGATTGAGACCTTAGTACTGCTTATCTAATATCATGTGGTTTGTTTGGCCTCAGCAGATAACTCAGTCTCAAATGGTCAGCAAGAGTACTACCAAGGACAGTTTCCACATCTTGTATTTCCTCCATGGCCTATGCATGGCCCACCCGGTACCCAACCAGTATTTCAAGCATATCCTGTACAAGGAATGCCATACTATCAAACATACAATGGTAATGGCACGTTTGTCCAGCCACATCAATACCCCATGGCAAATTCCCCATCCAGTTTTGGCCCTAACTCAGGACATAACGGTCAATCCCTTGATGTTAGGGATAGTAATAATGGGTCTGAGACGAGAGAGATCGACAGAACGAGTTCTCTGGATGACTCAACATCTGAGGAAGAAAATTCGTCCAGTAGGAAACAGCGGAAAAAATCTAGAGGTTCTAACAAAAAGAAATCAGGCATGGTTGTAATACGGAACATTAACTATATCACTTCTAAAGAGAAGAAATGTGGTGGTGGAACAGACTCAGAATCACATACTGACATCGATACAGAAAATGAATACTTGGAGATGGATGGTAAAGATGGGACTCGTCGGAACAGATCTTCGAAAAGTGGAGGAAGTCAGCTGAAATCTGTGGATACAGATGATAGGCACTGGTTGGCATTTCAAGATTGTTTATTGAGAGGAAATGATGAAGATACTCGGGCTGACAATGATGGGATGTTTGCAATGGAAAAGGGTGTGAATTCAAAGAGACGCACAAACACTTCCAGTGATGATCCATTGGCTCTTTCTGCACGGGATAGAGGTGACATGCAAGATAATAGCATGAAATACATTCGAGGAATGAGTGGAAGTATGTCTCGTAGGCCCATGGGATCTGGTGAAGAAGTTCTATTTTCAAATGCAGATAATGATTTCAGGGGAAGCAACGATCAAACTGATATTCAATTTGCTGAAACTAATGGAAGGAAGAATTTATTTAGGACACCACGTGATGATTTTATGGTTGGGAGTCAACAAAGCGCGAGTAATTTCAGGAATTCATCAGATCCATTAGTTTTGAATAGTTTTGATGGTGCTGGCAGTAAGAAAGATAGAGAATCCTCAACCGGAATGGCTGTTAGAGAATCCTCAACCGGAATGGCTGATGAAACTTTGATCAGACCATTTAGGTCGATCTCATTAGATCAAGATAGAGGAACAGATAGAGCCGCTATTGATATCGATTCTGAGATTCCATCAAAGTATCAAAAGTCAGGGTCCGAGGGAAATAAGAATAAAGTAAATTATGAGCCTAATGATTTGAGCTTGATGCCCCAAAGGATGACTGATAGGAGGTCCATTGAATATGACCCTGCGCTGGACTACGAGATGCAGGTCTGTGCTGAAGTGTCAGAGAAGAGAGGGGGGAAAGATGTTACTAATGTGAAGGGTGGATTAAAGAAACCAGATAATAGGAGGTCAAAGGTTACAGTGGACACTTCAAATAAGCAAAGAACTGGGGGCCCTATGAGGAAGGGCAAATCAACAAAGACGAGTCCTTTGGAGGATGCCCGAGCCCGTGCAGAAAGGTTGAGATCCTATAAAGCTGATTTGCAAAAAATGAAGAAAGAGCAGGTACTGAAACTCACCTTCTGAATTGTCTTATCTAGCCACATCAACTGCACATCAGAATTATTGGTTCATTATTTTCTTATTCGCTTGAAAGGCTCACAATTCATAGGTAGATATCAGGAAAAAAAGAAAAGGGAAAGAAGAAAGAGAGAGAAGATCAAGTGTACTAATAATCATTTGGCTTACAATCTTTTCCGTTTCTTTTCACTTGATCGAGGACACTCATGGATCTCTTGTTTAGATAGATAACTTCTGCTTCTATTTGATGCCTTTTTAAATGTCAAAGGACTTTTGTATCCTCAAACTTATTTATTTACAGGAGGAGGCAGAAGCAAAGCGACTTGAAGCTCTAAAACTGGAGAGGCAAAAAAGAATTGCAGCTAGAGGCGGCACAACCTCGGTCAAGCCATCCACGCTCACTCCTCAGACAAAGCAATTGCCAGCAAAACTTTCTCCAGCAACTAATAGAGGATCCAAGTTCAGTGATTCAGAGCCTGGATCTTCATCGCCCTTGCAGAGATCCAAAGTTAGAACTTCACTTGTACTGAGCCAGTCAAATAAAGTATCTAAAGTAAGTAAATTGAGTGAGGGAAACCACATGGCAGGGAATAGGTTAACTAGGTCCTCATCATCACTGTCTGAGACAAAAAGAGAAACCAATGGCATTGCACCAGAATCGAAGGCCTCGATGTCCCGGATTAGAAGGTTATCGGAGCCCAAAGCAATCACCAGTTCCCCTGTAATTGCAATGAAAGCCCGAAGTGCTGAAGCAGTATTAAAGAGGAAGAAGGTGGATGGCCCTGATAGGAACAAGGTATCTGCTATCATCAACCTTGATAAGAGCAAGGCTGCAACTCTACCTGAATTGAAGATCAAAACACCCAAATCAAATGTAATGACCAGTGAGAACATATCAGCAGTAAAGGGTGGACAGAAGGTAAATGGAATAAGGCCTTCTTTGTCACCCGAAAATGCTGAACAAAGTGCTAAGAATTGCATTGGAACACATCAGATTGATGCAGATGAAAATCCTATAGTTGAGAAAACCGTTGTCCTTGAGTGTGAGAAACCTTCTCTTCCAACTTTCCATTCGTCTGAAAGAGAGCCAGAGCTATGGCCTCGACAACATGATGATCGTGATAAAGGAGAGAGAAGTAATGTGAGACATGCTCCTCTTCCTCCCGTGGAGAGAGTTGATAGAGAACTGGTAAGTTGTCAGATCCAAAAGCAATCTGACTGTAATGGGGTATAATATGGTAACTGAAATGTTTTGTATCATTAACGGGAAATAGTTTATAATTTAGGTTCATCTGCAGACTTATTTTAATCAATGTTGTCAATGCTATATGTGATACAATTTTGCATCACACCAGCCCAGATTTGAAGGTAAGAAAACATGTGATACATATGCACCTCTTTAGATCTATTTTCTAGTAGTTCGACGCACATAATCTACTAAGTGCTCTGGCAAAAACTTTTTAATGGGTGATATTATCGCGCATCTATCATGACAAACAAGTGTACCAGAGTTCTCATGAAGCATGCACTTTTTTTATCAGGGGAAGACTGCCTATTCAGAGAGGGATCCTCCAAACTTTTCCAGCATATCCACTTCCGAACAACCTTACCAGGCCCCTTATGCTCGTGTCTCTTCATTGGAAGACCCTTCCACTCGTCAGTCACAGTATGGCAAAGCACCACTAGCAAGTTCAGGAATGCTGTCGATAGCTGAAGAAACTGTCAAAGTGCATGTCCCTAATGTAACTGTGGACCTGGGGAAAAAGCAAGCAACTTCAGAGAAGACTTCTGTAAAGGAACCATCAAGAGGTTTTAGGCGGCTTTTGAAGTTCGGAAAGAAGAATCACGCTTCATCATCAGTAGATCAAAGTGTTGACTCAGAGTGCAACAGTGGTGATGGTTCCGAACAAGACAATTATGCCAGAAAGACGGCCTCAACAGGGGAAGGTACTGAACGTTTTCCTAACCTAAAACTCATTCATATCTTATTTTGGTAGGTGACTCAGCATATTGATCTTCATGACTTTACCAGATTCAGTAATAGGCTAATTTATTTGCTAAATTGATGTCACACATAAGGAAGTATTCATCTCTTCAGTTAAAATTATCCTATTTTTGGACAATAGAAAAGGTAAAGTAGAAGATATGTACCTAGAGTAAGACAATAGGAATGGTATAGTAGATGATGTTTCCTATTTCAGGAAAATAAGTATGGTAAAATTGTTATGCCTTCTGGATTAAGCTTTTATATTACCAACTTACCTTTACAAACGCTGTATCCAACGGGCACCAATGCAGGAAGCAAGAATATTATTTCCCTTTGTACTATATGGAATAATAAGTGCTGCCTCCTTATTGGAACCATAAGGAAAGAGTCGTCAATAATCCCTCTTGCATCGCCTGTTCTCATCTTTGAATTCTTGTTTTTATCAAATCGGGCTCTTGACAATTACATTAAATTCCTATGATGCCAGAGAAGTTTTTAACAGTGTGCTCCACATTAATGGTCAACTTGCTGACATATCTCTCTCTTTCTCTCTGTCCCTCTCCCAACAATACAGTTCACACTTTAAAGAATCTGATCTCGCAAGATGAAACATCTACTGACGGCAATGCTCCACCAAAGAGTAAGTTTTCTGGTTGATAATGCACCTATTATGTTATTTCCCTTGATGAAAAATATGTAACCTGCAATGCCTTTTGGACTTTGCCACAGCATCGCGCCATTTCTCTTTATTGTCACCCTTCCGTAAAATAAGTGAAAAGAAACAAGCATCATAGAGTTTCAAGAAGTTGAGACGAGCTCCCCATTTCATCCCATCGAGTAGCTGCCCTTATATCCTTATGCAAATGTGGAGAGACCATTGTATAAACCTTGTATACTTCAAAATCATCGTACAGTCAGTTTCTTCGACTGGAAAGGTCGTATTTGATTCGTCTCTTCCGTATCTTAGTCAGTTGCATGGCCTTTCATTTGATTTATTGCTTATTGTTTCGAGCCTTGAAGTCTTGAATCGTAGTGTTGATGTACTATTTATTCATGGTCTGCTTGGCACTGCATATTTATTCTTCTGGAAGTCTACCTCTCATATTTAGATGATAATGCATAAGAGAGATTTGTCAAGGAGCTGTTCTCAATCTTTGAGGAAGGGATGCAGTATGTAGCTACAGCAATTTTCGACACGTTCCGAACAACTTGCGATCCCGCAACTCAACCTGTTCGTCACCCCCAGAAAACTTGTTCATCAGCTTACCCATGGATTTGTCTGCCATCAGATTCACATGCTAGGGATCAATAATAGATAAATATTCCTTCAGTTTCGGTCTAACTTTTCTACTTTGATCGGGCACGGATATTAAGAAAATGTAGATTTTGTAGAATCTTTGATTTTTTTTAAAGGTAAAGATTGAAGGTGGAGATTGTGAGAAAAATTTGTCAATATGGACTGATAAAGTTAAGTTAGGATAAACCGAAAAGGAAAGTAGACAAGTTACAACGGGACGGAGGAAGTAACACTTCTAAAAACAACAAATATCAAAACATAAAAATAACTTTTAAATATTTTGATATATCGGAATGAAATTTATGTAACAAGTCATTCTGCTATGCTGCCACCTTTTTTACCCCTTTCCCCATTCTTTTTTCAGTATACAATAAAATTCTAAACTATTTTTTTTTCTTTTTTAAAATAGCACCTTAAATATTTTAAATGGTTCAAATAAGCCCTAAACTTGAATACGAGATAATGACTTTCTTAAATATATTTTGTAGGTGACTTTCCTAAATATTAATATAACTAAGTAAATTCAAAAGATATTTAATAACTAAAATTCATGAATATAATCAGAAAATTATTTATATAAATCAGCAAATTAAAAAGAAAAAAAAAAGTTCTCAAAATGATGTAATAATAAAAAAAATCAAAATCTGAATATTGTTCAATGGATCTAAATTTACTATTTGATTGTTAACTTTTAGATTCATCAAACACTTTTAAATTTATTTAGTATTTTAATATTTAATAGGATTTTGTTTGTCTCGTGTTTATGTTAAATGCCTGCTTGTGGAAAGAAAAGAAACTTGGATAGCTCAAGTGGTAAGAACATCCACTATTTAGACATTTAGTCTTGGGTTCGGGTCATCTTGGGATGAATGAGAAGATTTTTTCTTTGTTCTTAGATTGGGAGAAAAAAAAAGAATAGTAGTTGGGTAACTAATTTAGTAATTTACACATTAACCCTATTTTTCAATTTTTCTACGTAATAATTAAAATTAAAATTAAAATTAAAATTACTGCTCTCTCTTTAGTGTAGGGGCAATTTGGTAATTTAGTTCTGCATACTTCCTTAATCTTTGCGGCCTAAAACCACACCAAAACCCTTTACTACCACCTCACTGTTCTCCATAACCGTGACCTTGAGAGTTGAGAGCGCACAAATGGCTCTCTCTCATCTTCTTCAACCAAAATTAAACCTTCGGATTTGCAGATTAAGTAAGAATCCTAAAACCTCATTTCACAGAATGTCCATATCTTGCTATTTGCTCCACCAAAAGCTTAATGGATCATTTGTCATTCTATTGGATTATATCGTTTTCGTATATAGTAATTGCAGAATTTGGTTGCAGGTTTTTCAACTGCAGGAGCCGGATTTTTTACTTCATTTTTTTCCAAAAAGGATAGTCGCAACCCGCCTGAGCCGAAGAAAGAAGCTGCGAAGGAGGAAACGGGAATCGTGGCAGTGGAGGCTGAAGAGCAGGCTGAAAAAGAGTACTCTCTCTCTTTTGTTTGTCAATGATTAACATGTTGAATGCTAAAGTTTGATTATGCATTGATCATTGAACTATTACTGTATGGAGTTTATATTTTGGAAATTTTACTTCATCTGATTTTTGGGGAAGGGTTTTAGTAAGCTCTTACTTCGTTTACTCATTTTCTATGATGATTTGTGAATTTCTGGCTTTATGAATGAGTTACTTGATCTATTATTTGGTCTCATTTCTGGAACTTTTATAGTTTTAATATTTATCTGGACAATGTATGTTAATCAGATATGTAATTAGTTATATTAGTGAATGGATTGTTTGGAATGTTTAGACTTAAAGAAGTTCTATTACAATCATAAAATTATTCTCATAGTAAAATAACTTTAGCAATGTTACTATCTCCGTAAGTATCATATAAGCCTTTTTATTAAGAGTTATATAGAATTTTCTGGTGGATAGTTATTGGTTCTAATCTATAGAATCTAAGTGTTTTTTTCTGTGAATGCTAATTAATCTACATTGGTCATTATTTAGATGCTCTTTCAAAAAACTTTTCAGAAGAAAAGATAAAACTATTATGTTGTTTATTATATTTAATGTTTTTGAACCGTGTACTGTGTATGGATGAGTTAAGATTAGAATCACAATCCTTCCGTGCAAGATTTACAACTAAAATGCATTACTAAAAATTTATAAAAGTTTGTTTAGGTTTCTTAACAGTCTTACTTGTTGAGTTTCATAACATTACCTTTTTTAAGCATGTAACTAATTATAGAATTTTTTGAAATAAAAATATGAGAGATAAGAATAGGAAGACTACTGAAACCTGTCTCCAAATCAACTTTCAATCATTTAGTGAATTTGAAATGTTGTGATTTTTTTTCTTGTTGTGAAGATAGGCTAGGATTTTCTCTGAATGTACATTACTAACTCCTACTTGGGTGGGGGATCAGCCTCAGAAGTTTGAACCACTTTTAGTTTATTTCTAGAGTGTGTCCGGCTTCCTTCAAGCAACAAAAATCCACGTTGTGGGAGGAAACAAAGTAAGATTTCGGGAGGACACTTGGGCAGGGATCAGCCTGTAGCATCTTCATTCCCCCTTTATTTCTGATGGACTTCACAGTGATGTTGCATCCTTAGCCGTTTCCATTGCTGATTCTGCATCTCAAACATCCCATTCTTGGAATTTTCATCTCTCATAACCTTAAAGATAGTGAGATGAACAATGTGTCATAATCGAGCAGCTTGGGGGAATTACATTAATTCGGGAGGAGGCAGGATTTTGGAAAATGGGTCTTTGATCCTTCTGGGGTGTTCTCCTGCAAGTCTTTTTTCAGGTTGTTATTCCCCAACAATCCTCTCAGTTTCAGTGGTTTAAAGCAATTTGGGAAGTACATGTCCCTTAGAAGATTCAAATTTTCTCTTGGATGTTGGTGTTGGGGACGACTCGAAAGAAGTTTGGTCATGTTGCTCTTCCCACAAGTTGGTTTGTGTTATACAGAAACGGTTTTGAAGACCTGAACCATTTTTTCCTTCTTTGTCCCTTCTCTTTATTCATTTTAGTAAGAGATGTCATGCATTATGGATATTGGAGAGTCATTCTGTAAGCTTTGTGCTGTACGTGTGGCTAGAAAGAAGCTAGAGAATTCTTTTTTTAATTGTGACGAATCCAAAGATGAAGTGTGGGATAGGCTTAAAATTAGAGTCGGTTGGTGGGTTGCATCTCATAACTCATAAGGAAGTCGGAACCTTCTATCTGACACTGTTAGAGATTCGAACCGATTACTGTAGGTTTCTCTGTATGCAATTAGGGATTTGTCATCCCTATGCCTTTCTTTTTCGCTTTGTTTGCTATAAAAAGTAGGATGTTAAATTTTGGGGTTTTCTAAAGTCACAAGTTTTTTATACTCGCTTACCCTTTGTGGTCGTACTATAGGTCTTCCGGGAAAAGCTCAGGTTTTCTCTCTAAGGAAAATCCTGTCGTTGATTCAATGGCTTCAACAGCCTCCAAGAAACTATCTGGTCTATTTAGCGAGCATAAGGATGAGCAGACCACAACCACAACCACGGTTGAGAAGGAGGGAAAAAAATCTGAGGTTGCACTATCTAATTTGCTAGATTTTCTAGATGGGCCTTCGATTGTTGAGGATAAGGAAACAAGTAATTTGGAAGATAAATGTTCCGACCTCAAAGAGTTAAAAGAATGTCTGAAGATTCCAATTCCTACAAATTATGAGGACCAAAGACGGAGACAAAAAACGAGCTCTGCTAATAACGGATTGCCGGAAAACAGAGTATTAGTAAGCTTCCTCCGGTGTCAGGTTTACGAGAATCAATTACTTGAATCTTTTAGTAGTTGTGGGGAAATCTTGAAAGTTAAAGTTCCTTATAGCAAAGGGCCTCAGCTTAAAACTGCTTATGTTGATTTTAAGGTGAGTTTTTGTAATTCCTTAATTTATTTTTCAAATGGCTATTCTTGTTATCCAATTTGAACGGGTAACTGGTACCCTACTACCAAAAGGGGTCGCGGAAACACTAACTGTTATTATTCTTTATACTCGGTAATTCATTTGTTTGACTGCAGGACAGAAAAGGATTCGAGCAAGCTCTCCAAAGATCTGGTGTGGCGATTTCGAATTGGCCTATAGCTGTGGAATCAGCTAGTTCGATGGAAAAGAATTCTGTGGAAACCCCTATTCCTCCCGCCTTGCTTGGTGATCCTGATATCCCACCTGAACTAGTAAAGAACCCCACAAGGACAATAAAAATAGAAAATTTGACTAAAGAGATAAGTTTGCGTCATATTGAAGAAGCTCTGGCCTTCTGTAAGAGCAATATTTCTGGTTATTCATTGGGCATCTCACACTCTGTTGCTTATGTGGAGTTTGAGGTCGAGTATTTGTTGCTTTCTTGGTTTGATTACTTATTTCTTGATAAACTTTTTTTCTCTTTTTGAAATGTATGATTATTGGTGTTTTTTTAAATTTAGACCTTAAAATGTTGTTCCAGACAGAGGTCGGCAAAGAAAGGGCACTTGCTGAACATTCCATAGAAGTCTTAGGAAGGCGTTTGGTAATGCTAAGAGTTGATTGTCCAAGAACAACAGTGGTAAGGATTTCAATGGACAAAATTTACGCGAAGAATCTGATGCTGATATGCAGATCAGTTGGAGATATTAGCGCATCCATTCAGAGGGGTCCTAGTTTGCTAGATGTGCACTTTAATATTTCTGAATGGCCAAACATGGTCAAGATTCTTAACAGGTAATCATCCCCTATATGCAGAACTGTGCACTAAATATCTTCAAATCTCGTGTTTTGTTCAATTGTATCCGCCTAGATTGTCATGTCTTCCTTTAATTTCAGACTCAATGGATCCATAGTGGATGGTCAGCGATTGTTAGCTGAGCCTGCACCAGTATTTCCCCCTCATATACTATTAGCTCTGTGGCGTCACCCTGAGGAAAGGAAACGTTTGCAAGACATAGCGCAGGCGTTGGTAAAAAAAGCTACGGATGACAACACATTACACACAGCTGAATTAGCTTCTCTCGAAAGGCTTGTTTCATCGGTAAGGTTCGATCCGTGAATGGCTGTTATGGTGTAGATTTCTGCTGCCATTTTTTTAGATATGCAGCATCTTTTGTCAATGGTAAGTAGTTAAGCTATGGAGAATTGTTTGATTAATTGTTGAGAAATCAATGAAAGTTGCACCTTTCATTTCCTTTGGATAATGCTGCAAGTGAAATTCAGCACCGTACAGGGGCATTGTGGTGCAAAATTAATGAAAATATGTCATTTAGAAAATAACTTGTCTGATTTCTGTAGAATTATTAAAGATAAAATGCATACTACCTTTTTTAGATGCAGTTTTAGGTTCTGTGAATTGTTCATAAATAGATGTCTTATCTTTTTTTTTTCTCGTTTCTTCCAATACCACCATATCACTATATCACTGTATCTAAAAAACTCTTTAATTTTCTAACCTAGATTATACTTTAACTTTCTTTCTAAATTAAGTTAAATCAAATATTCTGCAACTATTATATAATTACTTAGCTGTAAATAAAAGTTTGTATACTTTTTAAATTATGTGTTTCCTAAATGAAATTAAGTTAAATAAAAACTCCTATAACTATCATAAATACTTGATCCGATTACACATTATTAATTACTTGGACACATTTTCTCATGTTATCCTCTTTTTTTAAATTATTCAAATATTTTTTGTCCGATTAAACACTTTAATTTCTGATTAGGTCAAATAAACACATTCTCTCTTAAATTCTCAACAAAAAAATACTACAAACGGCGTTACCAACCTTCTGCCTCGGTGCAAAATTCAATAAAATCAATCTAACTAAAAAAAATCACTATAATTATTAAACCATGAGAATAGTATGAATGGTTCAGTGAAATATATCGTATATCGAATTTTTGGTGTTGTAACAGTACGAGAATAGTATGAATGGTTTAGTACAATATACCATGCCGAACTTGATTATTTGCTAACTATTGTCACTCCATTAGAGTACGTAACATGCATGTTTTTGTTTTACAAAAATGAGTTGTCTTTCTACATCATTCCATACAAGAAATATCCATGGCGGCTTCATCTCCATTCAAATCTGTGTCATCTTTCTTCTTCAAATCTGTGTCACCTTTCTTGTTGAAGAAGGTAGGCATAGGCAAGGATCGGGGCGATTGAGCATGCTTCATATCGTCTTCCATACAAGAAATATCCATGGCGGCTTCATCTCCATTCAAATCTGTGTCATCTTTCTTCTTCATATCTGTGTCATCTTTCTTCTTCAAATCTGTGTCATCTTTTTTGTTGAAGAAGGTAGGCATAGGCAAGGATCGGGGCGATTGAGCATGTTTGGTATCGTCATCCTTCTTGTTGATGAAGGAAGGTTTTGGCAAGGATTGGGGCGACGGAGACAACATAAACGTTGGTCCAGCAAAGAGGCCGACTTCTTCGTCCCCCAATTTCGTCTTCTCACTCTTTCCCCATCGATCGGTACTGTCAGATCTTTTGTAAACTCTCGGTGAAGGAGCTCCTCCATGTTGCTTCCGCTTCATCGTAGAACTTTCGTCTACCGGTAGATTTCGCCGTTGAGGTATGCAGTACTTTTCACTTGTCAAACTTCTCCGTTGAGGTATGCAGTATCTCTCACCGGACAATGCTGTCGGAAATAAAACCTCCATCGCCATCACTCACTCCGATGAAAACGAAAATATGAAATATCTCACTGCTCAAAAAAATTCTGAAAGCGAAAATATAAAATATGTCACTGCTCAAAAAATTTCTGGTTTGAATTATGAAATGGTGGTGACTATGGTGTGTATTATATATAGGGAACGCATGACAATATCTATTAAACGTGTCTTTGAAGATTTTCCTAATAGGAATGGAAATTACAACTAAAATCAGGCATAAAAGATTACTTTTAAGATGTATGAAGTATCTGAAAATGTTTATGATAAATATTATCTTATCATGTAATGAAAGAGAAATATCTAAAATGAAATTGGGGATATTTTTCGATTCATTTTACCTTCTGAAAATGGATAAGGGATTTGTAAAGATATAATAGAGATTTGTATAAAATATTGCTAAGATAAGTTTCAATTTTTTAATTTTTGTTGGCAAGTTGCTATATTGAAATTAATAGGTAACAACTTATCATGATTTATTTTATTTAAAGAAATAAAAATTAAATAATTTTTTTGGTTTTTTTCTGTTTTTTAAATGTCAAATATAGCACATTTATTTTATTTCATGACCCTTCGACATGTACATAGCATATTTTAAAATAAGTATATTAAGAAAATGTAACTATTTTTCGATTGTTTATATGATATGAGTTGAATGATTTATAATGGGTTTGAGATGCAAATAAAATATAAATACTTTTTTAAAATACTTATTAACTAATCTTTTTTCAAATATTAGTTGATTATGTTTCTTTTAAAACCTTAGTTTCATTTTATGCACAAATCCATATAATTATATTTCCTACAACATTACACATGCTTGGAAATAGTAAAAATCAACCTTTTCAGTTATTAGATTCAGAGATAATATTTGATTTTTTATTTAAAAAAAAAACAGAAATAGTGGAGGAAAAACCTAATCCATGTATTTTTTGCGCGCATGTTATGGATGGAAAGAACTTAGCATCTGTTTTGTTTGTAGCTCTTTTTCTCTCTCTCAAATATTTTATTTCCCCAACGTCGGTCTTTGAAGATTTTCCTAATTGGAATAGAAAATACAACTAAAATGAGACATAAAAGATTACTTTTTAAGATATATGAAGTATCTGAAAATGTTTATGATAAATCTTATTATGTAATGAAAGAGAAATATCTAAAAATGAAATTAGGCATATTTTTCGATTCATTTTACCTCTAAAAATGGATAGATGTATTTTACTAATATAGTAATATATAAGATATTTGTATATATATGGTAAAATCTTGCTAAGATTAGTTCCAATTTTTTAATTTTTTGTTGGCAAGTTGCTATATTAAAAAATTAATAGGTGACGACTTATAATGATTTATTTTATTAGAAAATTTTAAAAGAAATTAAAAACAAATAAGTTTTTTTGGTTCTTTTGTATTTTTTAAATGTAAAATATAGCAATTTTTTTTTTTCATGATCCTTCGACATGTGCATAGCATATTTTAAAATAAGTATATTAAGAAAATGTAACTATTTTTCGATTGTTTATGTCATATGAGTTGGATTATTTGTAATGGGTTTGAGATGCAAATAAAATACATTAGGAATTTTTTATTAATAAAATAAAAAAACATTAGATAATTTGATATTCTTTATTTAACAAATATTAATTTATTTATTTTTTTCTTAAAAGTAAATATATTTATCGCACGACGGAAAATTTTAGTATTACGAAAATACTGTCCTTTAACTAAGCTGTACTTTTAATTTTGTATTAATAATGATGAATAATTTGTCAATTTAAGCAAAGTTCAACAATAAAAGGTTACAAATTTTCTACATGGAATTTTATCTCTTGGTAACAAGACAGACAAACTTATAACTTATCTGAATAGTCAAGAATGATCAAGAAGATGATGAGACTATGATGAAACCACATGAAACCACACAAAAGAAACTAAATTTGATAAACTAAATCAAAAGAATCACACATTGTCATTTAACATTGTTTCTACAGCCACTAGTCGTCGACGACGACGATGACAACAACGACGCTTGATGCACGAGGAGTACATAAACTGCATATATACTCATCTGTGCAGCTAATTGTCTCTTACAACATGTAATAATGGAATTACAGATTAACAAAATAACATACAGAAGGCCAATAATTAATGCCTTCTCAAGGTGATGAATGGTGTAGAGCTCAAATGAGGACCTATATCGGGCGAATAGCAATCGTCTACCTTCTTCGTCAACTGGGAGATTGGAGTGGCAGGGGCTACCTTGTTTTCCAGAGGGCTGAACGGTTGGCGATTAGGCCATTGGATTGACTTTACTGGACGTAGACAAGCCAGGTGACCGCGTAGTTGGTTGTTGCAAACGGGGAGCTTGCTTGTCGAAGTGGTGCTCTCTTTCTCCTTTGGCACAGGAGCACCCGATGGGTCCTGTTTATATATACATGGTAAGTGTACAAGTTAGCATCGAACCAAGAAATGAAAATAACAATTATAATGACAATGCAAGTTACCCTGCAAACATGAACTCGAATAGAAGTGCACTTTAGAAACTATGGTGAACTGGAATTTATCAGTGGTTCCAATCTAAGGGTGGATGATTCCAGGGACTCTAGAACTATATGAGCATCAGATGGATCCTATTCATGTATACATAGATACGTTACGTATATTATAGATGTAGAGGTTAGAACAAAAATCAAGAAATGAAAATAAGAAACACAATGATGAGACGCATGGAAGTATCCTGCAAAACTTAAACTCGAATAGAAGGGCGCTTTAGAAGTGCATCAGATGAATCTATCCTTCATTTCACACACCAACATAGATGTGTGCGTGTGCAAGGTGCAAATCAAGGGTGGATTCTAGGGGAATCAAGAACTACTTGAGCTGTGGAATCAACTTCATCAAACTACTCTCAACCAGTTTGCAAAACAGAATACATGTCCTTAGTAAATTCCTTGGTATCATTCATAACATCTGATATTGGCAGAAAATAACTGATCACAACTATCTAACAAAGAAACAGTGTAAAAGTTTGAGTAGGATGTAAGACGTACCCCAAGAGCAAGAAATGTGAAAGCTTGCTGGTCTCCTCCAAGATGGATCTCTATCAACTTACGTAAATCAGCAAGCGTTGAATCTTTGAGGACCTTTAATGTGGTAATAAACTTCCCGGGGTTTTCCTTTGACGCCTCCCACTTCACATACACATCAAGATCGTCAGAGCTCTCGTTTAATGCATTCTGATCCTCCCTCAAATTCTCATCAGAACCCCTTAACTTTCCAAGCTCGTATTCTCCGAAGTTATGATCCATGCCAAGTTTATCATCTTTGCAAATGACATCCTGAAGTTTAGGGGTCTCGGCAATCGTTCTTGAAGCTGAATAATCTGTGCCAGTCTTTGAAAGTTCTCTGTAATTTCCACACAGAGTGAATATATTTTGAATCCTTAATTGACGAGAAGCAGCTGTTTCCTCAGGCTCGTTACCTTCCAGCTCTGACGAATCTCTAAAAAAGTCTCCTTTTTGAGTTCCAACTTCTGGTGTAACTATCATCTTCTTCTCCTCAATAACCTCCTTTTGCACTTCGTCATCCAACGTATTATCCTTATCGTCATCCTCATTATCATACTCTTCTTCCTCATATACAGTCGTCAAGGATGGTTTATTTGGAAAACCATATACCCCTTCACCGAAACTGTCACCATAAGAGTAGCCTGAAATAGCAGCAGCTGTATTATGAATCACATTTGTCTCCATATCGATAGACCTGTCCAAATCCATCGACTTCACCATGTCCGATTCATCATTATTCGCCGCCGCTTCCAACAGTCTCTTCATGAAATTACCACCTTCTATTTCAACTGATCCACCCCCGGCCCTTGTTCGAAGAAGTTCAGATTCGATATCCTCTAGCCGACGCCTTAACATTTCCACCTCTTGTTGCTGTTGGAAAATCCTTTCTTCCATCCTTCGTCTTTCCATCTCAACTTGCTCGTTCGCCATTTTCTTACACTCTTGTATCTTCTTCTCAAGTTCACGTTTCAACATCTCTGTCCGTTCGTTTACTTTCGAATTAATGTCCTCCTCACTCGTCCCAACTCCTCTTTGTGCAAGTTTTGCTCTCAGCGCAGAAACTTCTTCTTCTTTCTTCGAAAGCTCTTTCTGGGCCTCGTTTCGCTCTTTTTCCCGGATTTTGTTCTCGGTTTGTAACTTGCAGATAAACTGGTCCAGAGCTGCTATTCTTGATCCTAAGATAACAGCTGATGAAGATTCTTCAGCACCCTTATCCTTGATAGGCGTATGAGGACCTCGAACTATACACTTCGCTTTCGCCCCGTACTCTAAGGTTGCAACAGTTTTGTGCAGCTCTTTCGGATCAGGACTTGCACATAGTATCATCAAGATTTTGGACTTGTCATCCTCAAAAGAATCCTGTTCAAAAATATCAAATTAGTTCAGTATTCATAGAAAAGGAAACCGAAAAAGACGAGCATTCACAGATAAGAGTGAGAACCTGAAGAAGCATTGTTAACTTGCTATCTCTAAACGGCACATGAGAGTCACCATTTGCAATCGATTCAACCACTCTCTTCAGGGCTATGTTGCCTTGGTTGATCTTCGCCGTCTGCAATTACACAGAGGACATTTCGATTCACAACTAATTGTAATTCAAGAACTTGACCACAGTTTTTCAAGAAATAAATCAACACACCTGCATTTTTGCTTCTAATCCAGTTTGACCAGCCTGTTCTATATTTTCCGAACCTGCCATGTCTACGAGCATAAGCCGGCCTCCAACAGTGGGAACATCAACAATTATCTGTTGAAATGACAAGAAAACAACTCTTCAAGTAACAAATAATCCTTCAATAGTGATCAAAATAAGTTGCAAAGGAACATACCATGCAATGGCTTCTAGAACTTCTCTCATTGCAGAGTGTACTTTTTACTATTCTCCTCTTCTCCACTTTCTGAATCTCTTTCAGTATCTTTCCAGCTTCATTTCCTGATATAAATGTTGCATTTTTCGCCTTCTTTCCCATCACTTCTAATTTCATCTGGAGAATTATCTTATTATCAGGTTTGACTTTAAAGTTATTAGATAAACAAACAGTACTCTATACTTCAGAATCAAGCATAGGGAATCAGTTAACAACATCAAAGAGTGTGCTTACACACAATGTTCTAGCAAAAACAACGAAACGACGTAACGGCGAAGCCGTTGATGATAACTAAGAAGGCACCATAAAAATCCAAGTTTATTTAAAATCAGAACATCATATGACTCTGAAGATATTTAAGCAAATGACAGTAACCTCAACTGAAGAGTCAAAAATAGTTTGAAGTCATATGATCAGTTAACAACATTAAAGCATGTATTTAACTTCATGTTCAGCAAGACAAGTCAAAGTAAACTAAGAGGCAACAATAAATCATTGTTCATATAAAAATCAGAGTATTTTGCATAATGAAAACTGATTAAATCTTAAATGGAAATGAACTAAATTTTTTTTTCTTCCCCCGTTTTACCTTAGAAGCAGAGCTATTTTTTGGCCATCCAAGAGTAAACCCACCACCATTGTTGCCTGAAGACAACAAATCATAAATTTCTTCATTATAAATCTCCAACACTGTAACCTGCACAAATGTCCCCAACCCCATTTTATCCTCATCGTCATCTGAACTACCCAAAATACCCTTCAAAGAATTATAGACAATTCCGGGCTGCTTCAAACACCCAAACATCGTGTGGCTCTTGCCGGAGCCCGTCGGGCCGTACATCATAATGGTGCATTTCTGGCCCAATTTCACCCCATTGATCCTTGATTCAACAAACTTCCGATAAAATCCTTCAAGATCATCGTCTTCAGACAGCGAAACTCCATCCAGAGTGAAATCTCTGTACCCGATTTCAGTTTTCAGTCTCAGGGATTTGCCATCTCCAGTGATTTGCAGGGCTGAGGGGTTCTTGTTTTTCTGTTCGGGGTGGTCTCGGATCCGGCCGATCACTTCCACCGGGTGCTCCGATGGTGCCGCCGCGGCGGCAGCGGTAGTGCCGAAGTTCAGACGGTGCTTCGACTGCGGAGTTCGTGATGCTGCAACGGGCTTTGTTGATGGTGTGGAAAGATTATATTTTGAGGGTGTCGGAGCCATGGATTTCGACTGAAAGAAACTAAAACCCAGAAATCTTTTCTAAATTTTCTTCCGTAATGCTATGAATTCGAGTGAGGAACGCAGAACTACGATCTGGGTTTCAATTTCTGGGAAAGATCAAGAAGAACAGAGAGAGATTCAAGATTTTTTGCAGCCTTTTTCCTGGTATAGAAAAGGGTTTGAATTAAGCAGGTAGAGGAAGAGAATCAAGAATGGAAAGAAAGAATGGACTGTGAATTGAATGAAGGGTGCGTATTTTGTTTGTTCAAGTTTGAATCAAAAATAGCCGTTACGTAACGTCTCTGAAGCAATGTTTGTGCTAGACTGGGCCAATCGGATCAAGATTGGGCCGGGCCCAGTCAATTAAAAAATATTGGATCGAGCCCATCCACCGCTCCCCCAGATTAAAATCTCTCAGTGTTTATTTTGGTAAATAATTCAAAATAGTGATATTTTATCAAACTTCATTTAGTGTTTATTTTAATGAAAATAAAAAA
Organism: Ajuga chamaepitys; assembly: GCA_958295605.1. Taxonomy (NCBI): domain Eukaryota; kingdom Viridiplantae; phylum Streptophyta; class Magnoliopsida; order Lamiales; family Lamiaceae; genus Ajuga; species Ajuga chamaepitys. The sequence continues at coordinate 55,612,590 of OY282506.1, forward strand.
ACGAATTATCTTTTTGATTCAGAATAAAATGTTAATATTTGGATAATACTTTATATAATAATCTAGGCTCCTCCCCTAAGATGATTTATCGAATACTTGGGATAACATTAGAAAAATTACATTTACATCCCTTATTATTCCTTTATTTTGCAAACTTAATTATTAAAATGGACATTTAGGTAATCCAAACCTTCATATATCACATCGTAAAATGTGGACAAGGATTTATCTAGATGTTATATATTAGAGTAAACATTAGATATGGATAACAATTTATATCTTATCCCGTTAAGTTGTCTCATTAGCCAAGATAATTAATCTATCTTTGTTTGACAAGGTAACTGAAGCCTAAAAGGCTAGTACTAAGAGGGATTCCATTCCTTTCAGAAAAACCCTCCAAATGTTTGAAATGATGCAGATTGGTCCCCCATCTTTGTTAACTAATTTCTGTCCGTTTGTCTCCATTTCAATGTCAACAGTCAAAGATTGTACACATTCAGTTATGCTACGACCACTTAGTGCCTGCTTTGGTTGCTCATCTCAAGAATTGAGTTGTTATCTCTAATGGGCTTTCAGGGTGATTTTAAACGCATGGATTTATTTAATAGTTCATTTGGTTGAGTGGTTGGGTACAACTAGATTATCGTAATAACTTGTTTGATACATAATACAACATCAATGTATTTCTGAAATTACAATACTAACCCAACTTTCTGAACATATTTGTGGGCAATTATGTCCAAATAGTAATGTCAAATAGAAAGAGAACCCAAATTTAATTTCAAATTAATAGAACCCACGCCCCCAAAGGATCTATATCACTGGCTCCTGTTTCAAACAAGCCGGGTTTGTTATGAAAACAGGGCATAAACACTGCATACCAAACATAATATGAAGTATGGTACATCTCGTAATAGCCCCTTAACCCCAGCCATCTCTTTCAAATTGCAAGAGAGAGTGTGTATCAAGAATATTATTATATCCAACTTATGAACTCGTCATATAAAAAATAGGAAAATATTTCTATACAATAGAAACTACATATGCCTGCAACAAGGGGAACTCCATGGAGGATAAGACATCAAATCGATATATATAACACAAGTAGTAATTACACAAACAAGATTGCTCAAAATTGTCCCACCAAGACTTAAGAGATCACAAAAACCCTCAACTCCCCTCTGTCCCCTCGAGTTATACGTGTATCTGAGTCAACGTATGTAACTTCAAATTCACCGCTGCCCGTATTAGAAGATTGTCTTAATGAATCTGGAATGCGAGGAACATCCAACGGTGGTAGTTGTGAAAGGTTTCCTGTTGTCTTCACCGTTGTTTTCTCGAACGTGATCTTTATTCCAGATGTTCCTGTTCAAATATTACTAGAGTGAGTTCATCATGAAGAATCATAAGTAAGGTGTGAATGAATTATTTGGAGTGCGTACCTATGATTTCGAATTTGTGGGCTAAGGTTGCAGTGGCTTCGAGAGGTGGGAAAGGCCAGGGAGCGCCCAATTCAAGCTCAACTATGTTGTCAAAATCTCTGTTAAAGATATCGATCCTTTGGAATACCTATATGAATACAAAGGATGCATGAAATTGGCAAAAATATAGAAGCTCGATGATGCGCGGTTTACAGATAGAACTGACAACAGAAAGGCTGTGTTTAGTCTTTTCATATACCAAATGAACGACTATCCTTTTCCATTTATTTCTCTGTACTTCAATTTTCTATAACCTAAAAAAGGGTCCAAACACATCTAACATTTGAAGGAGTAAATTTCATACAATGACATAATGCAGTAGCATACCTGACCAAGAGTTATAGGAAGAAGTCTCCCAGTGGGTGGGCCTGGACGACTTCCTCCAAGAGTGCGAGACGAGAAAGCACTGCTGTATATCAGCTTCCACCTGCCTTGCAGCTTATCAATGTCGTCTGCTAGATTGACCACACCTCCAGCTGATTCAAGTTCTTTTGCAGCAGCTTCAGCTTTTCGCAAGTCAACTTCACTTGCAGCAAGGCCTCTATTTAACCCAGAAACAGCACTCTGTGATTAACAACCAACGAGTTAGAAATCATGTTTTCTCAATAAGCAGGGTTTAAGAGGTTGATGTAACAGGAAAGCGTGAATAGAAGCTAACAGTTAAAAGCATGGTTTAGATGTTGCTAGGTTATTAGCACCTTGAACTATTGGACCTCATTCTTCTGACATTTATAACCATATGCGCGGTGTTGTATGTTCTTAAGTAAAATGTAAAAATTTCTCGAATTATTAGCTGTATCTATGTTTATATAGTGCCACTCAGCAGATTGCTCTAGGACCAGGTTAAACTTCCATCTGAGAATGTATCGGTATAATTCGTATACATCGTTAGATTAGATGTCTATATTGAGCCTTTGCAAGTTGTAACTCGTGTACCTAACTGTCCATACACATTAGAATTGGAACTCCTGTACTAGCAAGCAGATGCACCTTTTGACAGATTCTGGACGGCTGATCGTGCAGACCTCGGTTTTCAACAAAAAACTCTAAAATTTACTTCAGTTCAAGCTGACATCAAATGTAGTCATCTGACAAACCATCAGACAGAATTTCCTTAGTCAGATGCAACCATACCGAGCTCTCTACTCTCAGCTCGATAAAACGAATATAGGAACTTGATTCTATATAATCCAAATCCGGCTTGTCCGTCTATGTAAGTCCATAACAAAGGCCTAACTTTTCCTCATGATAGCAAATGAGGCACAACATGTAGCTAAGAGCCACCAATACTCAATCCTATGATATAATGACTCTTATTGTTCAGTATTCACTAAAATGCAGGGAAGCTAGATCAACCAGCAGATTTTCCGAGACCAAGAATTCGAATCACCTAACTTGTTTTCGTCGGAGAACGCAAGAACAACTTGGTATACATCGGCTACAGCAACTATCATTTTATTGATACTGTAACACATATATTTAGTGATATCAGATTGTCATTGAAATGATTTGCATTTTAATAGACAAGTACATTAGCAGGTAATAAGGATATCAATTTAGCTGGGAGATTACAATTTGATAAAACCACACATGTTAACTTTGATACTTGTTCTAATCGTGCTGATTTAAGTAGGATCAATTCATTCAATATCCTTCATATTCTAAAGTCGAGAAAAATGAAAGTAAAAAACTTACCTAAAAACCTGAAAAACAAACCTATTGAGCTAAGAGGATGAGCTAAGAAGCTGAGCTGATCTACCAGAAATTACACGAAAATTTTAGAGGATGCTAGAAATTTATCAAAATCTGAAGAAGACTATCTAAGCAATAACAGGAAAACGAAGAAGGCAATTAAAAACACGACGAATTAGAATTCGCACCAAGAGCTTGATCTTGAGGGAATCAATAACATCATCTTTGGCCCGGGCAGGTTGAGGAGGCTCAATGAATGTGACTTCACTAGAAGATGACTGGCAGACAAACTCCTGGTCGAAATTAGGGTTTCTCCGGTGGTGAAGTGATGACAATTGGTGAATTTTCTGATTAGTCGAACACCGAGAAGCATTGAATACAGGAATTGAAGTAGTGTATGATGACGATAATGAGGGCGCGGGGTGGGAAGAGAGAGAAAGCGTGGAGTGAAGCACGGACGCCATGGATGTGCTGTGATTGGATGGTGGGGGAAGATTTGGGTGTATTGCAGTTGGTATTGACGTGGTGGACTCGATTGAAAGCGCGGCTGATATGGTGCCACGTGGATTAGAAATATCGGAAAGGTTCAAGATGATCCAATAAAAAGACGTCCACGAAATGTTTTTTTCTCCGACATGGAAACGTGTCTCCCGTGCTTGCTGGTTGTAGACTTTTCCTTTTTTTAATTTTTGGTTGTGGTATTGTTAAACCTTTTAAGTTTTTATTTGATCTTAAATACTCCTATACTATTTTCGGCTCATTTTAAATTTGTACATCTCTTAAAAAAAATTACAATATAATTTTCACCCTCAATCTCCATGATTCACGAGTCACAGTTTATAATTTAATGATTCAGTGTCTATAATTTAATGGTTCATAATTCATGCGTTTAAGATTCACAATTCACGTTGTATGATTCGATTCGATTTTAGAATGGAACAGAGTAAATGTGGGACATAAAATCCTTATAGTTCTGATCTTACATTTCACCTTCGTAATCTTTCTCTAATTTTGTAGGGTTTATTATTATTATTATTATTATTATTATTATTAATATTTTACATGTTTTAGTATTTATACATTTTTATTATAATTTATCGATCCGCTCTCCTACTCACTAATGACACATGTTAGTGTGTTCATCAATTGAAGTTTGTGCTAAAAAAAATAAAAAGATTTCATTCATGAAGGCCTTGTCTACTTGAGGTGATTAAGGGTGATAGGACAAAATAATCACTCTTAATCCATTAACTACTTTCAATGATGAAATTACCGGGCTATACATGAGCCCAAGTCTGTTTTCAAATAAAATGACTAATGAAGTTATTCTCCATCGCTACTCTTGATGAGGGACTCGTTGTATTACCTCCACTGTAGCAATTTCAGTTCCAAGAATACCCTGACTTTTCTATGGTGTATTTACTGAAATTGTCCAGGGTCACATCTAAATTAATACATACATCTCACATCTTTTGCCATTTTCATTAGACGAGAAGAAAATATGATTTCCCATGTTCAAATTCTCAGCTCCATTCAAAAGCCTTCTCTCTCTTGCAATTTCTTTATCATAATCATTGAATTTGAATATAAAATACAAAAAAACTTAAAAAAATATAAACAAATTGAGAATGCTTGCTCCAAAATGAAATGAATGGACTTTAGCTTACAGTTGTCGATTGAGATTCAAGAGATGGACCTCAATCTTTCTTCTTGCATTTACGATTTAATTGAGAATGGAAGAGAGAATCATTTCTTCCTTCAATTTATATAATAACGTGTACAGAAGGACAAACAAATAACTTCTAAAGTGAGTGGGGAGAACTCACATCCATTGAATATTCCTTGAAAGCAGTCAAAGGATAGTTGTCAGTAAAATTGTCGCTCTTCCCCGCTATATCACCTTTTAGTCATATCCCTTTTTTTATCCTAACATTCTAGTAGATGAGGCGTAAGTTTATTAAATATCAACGATACACATACCCTACACAATGGATGTGTTTGCTTAAGGTTAGGTAGTGCTAAATTAAATTTGATTGAGGGAGTTAATGAGCGTGTTTTGTTGGAATTTGATATCCTAAATTTATTGAGGGAAACCTTAAACAAAAACACCCGATGAGTAGAAAATGTTCCTGAATTATTGGTCTTTCTTTCTTACCAATTACCATATAATCCTCATCTAAATCCAACTCCAAAAATATTTTCAAAATGTGACGAAATTCCATTTTCCCGCCCACGGACATATCCTCGAACCCTTACAATTTCAAAACCTCGAAGTCCCAAAATCATCCAATAACAAAACAAAATTCATCTCAATTTCTTCACCAACACCACAGTACCTGCATAACAAAATGTCCACCTCATCAGCTCGCCGCGTCAAAGAACGAGGGGCCGCAGCCGGCGGCGGAAAATTGCCTGCCGGAAAAATATCCCCAGTTCCAGCAAGGTCTATTTCTGCCGGGAAGGAGAATCCCAGGCCCACGTCACGGGTTCGAGGTGCAACACAGAAGCCCAGTATAAAGCCCATGGCCCGGATGGATAAGTCCGCGGTGGCTCCGGCGGTGGAGGAGTCGCGTACCAGGAGGTCTACATCGTCGGTTCCGAGAGGTAGGAGCTCTAGCCCCTCTGAATTTACTAGGGTTTTATCTGATATGAGGAAAAATTCTCTGGGTTCATCTCGGAAGAGGGAAATCGCTGTCGTTTCGAAAGGGTTGAATGAAAAATCTGGTGAAAAATCTAGTCTTGAGAAAAGGGTTTCAAAGGATTTGGTGAGAAATGGGGGATTTCGGGGTGAATTACGAGGGGGTATTCGAGAAAGTGAAAAAGTCAAGATTAGGGTTGATAGTAATGGGGGTAGTGATGTAAAAGAGAGGAGTCTAAGCTCAGTTTATCACGAGGGATCGGATCTTGAGAAGACGGGTTTAAATGATTTTCCAGAAAATGAGAAAATAAATTCTAGGGTTTTGATTGGGACTGATGAAGAAAAAGAAAGGAACATGAGGTCATCGATGGTGGTGACAAGATGTGATCTTGAGGATGTCAATGGAAGCTCTAGTTTAGAGTCTGATATCAAAAGTAGCAAATTTTCTGATGGGACGAAGCTGAAATCTTGCACAGTTGGTGCTTTATCAGGGTCGACATCAAGAGAGTCGAAAATGGTGAACAAAGTTAATAATTGTGTGGGTGCTCCGAAAGAGAATGCTGCGAACAAATATCCCAGCAAGCTCCATGAGAAACTTGCCTTTTTGGAAGGGAAAGTGAAGAGGATTGCGTCGGACATAAAGAGGACCAAAGATATGTTGGATATGAACAATCCGGATGCTTCCAAGGTGATTTTGTCTGATATTCAAGAGAAAATCACTGGGATTGAGAAGGCAATGGTTTATGTTGCTGGTGGCGATGGAGATTCCAATGTGGGGTCGGTGAAAAGTACGGGAAATGAGGACGAGAAAGAAGACAAGGAAGTTGTGGATGATAACAGTTTGGCTAAGGGGTTGAATGTTGAGGACTTGGAAGCGCGGTTGTTTCCACATCATAAGTTGATTAGAGATAGAACTTTGTCGAAGGCAACATCTAAAGGTTCCGGAACTTGTGAAATCATTACTGCAGAATTGATTAGTGCACCTAATATAGACAAGGAGAAATCGGCTACTTTCGATGATAGTGCTATTACTAAGGAGGCAAGTAAGCTTCAAGAGATGGATGACTCTGTGACTTGCGTAGCTGATAGTTCTTCTTTTAATGCATTGAATGGAAAGGGTAATATCGACTCTCTGCTTATGGCGGATGAAAAGCTTGACGAATTTGATGATCAAGAGAATGCGCCGGTAATGATATTTGAAGAGGACGTGCCAGATGATTTTACGTATAAATTGAATGATATTGGATGCAAGACTTCAACAGGGGGATGGTTTGTGTCTGAAGGAGAGGCTGTGCTTCTTGCTCATGACGATGGCTCTTGTTCTTTCTATGACATTGCTAATTGTGAGGTATTCCGTTTCCCAATTTGTCCCTTTTTTTCTAATTTGTTTCTTTTGTTTGCATTGTCATTGTCAGAGCTTCTCTATTTTAAGTCAATTAAGGGTGTTCATCGGTTGGCGGCTGAACTGACAAAATCGAAAACCTAGGTGATCATAAATTAGAAACCGAACCGATGTGCAGTAGAAACCGAATGTCAACCTAACGCAAATAAATTGGTTCAGTTTTGGTCAATAACGAAGTTAATGATAATTGATAAGTTTTCTAGAGTCATTTTCTTGATTTGCTTTAATGTCTTTGTCGATAACATTCCAATTCTAAGATATTTCTTTAGTATAATAGTGCTTAGTTCAATATTTGTTGTTTAATGATCTTATATAATTTATTTGACACAACATGAAAGTTACAACTAGATTTCCTTTTAGTGTCAATTAAAATTGTTTTTTAGGTTAACTGAGTTTTGTGGATATGAAAACCGAAACCGAACTGATATAACCAATTTTTTAGATAATGAAAACTGAAACCGAACTGAATTGACATCTTCGATTTGGTTCGATCTGATTTTTTTGTTGAAAACAAATAGTGCACAGCCCTAGTCTCAGTAATGATTTGTAAATTTTCAGGAGAAGGCTGAATACAAGGCCCCAGCTGGAGTCGTACCAAACATGTGGCAAGATTGTTGGATAATTCGAGCCCCGAGTGCAGATGGATGTTCGGGACGATACGTAGTGGCAGCCTCTGCTGGTAACTCTGGCCATTCAGGGTTCTGCTCGTGGGATTTCTACACAAAGGAGATACGATCTTTCCATTTTGAGGAGGAAATGCCGCGTGCAAGAACAGCCCTTGCTCCTCTATCGAACAACACCATGTACAGGCGAAACACTCTATCATCTGTCATGGCTTCTGAAAATCGACAATGGTGGTATAAGCCATGTGGCCCACTTATAGCATCCACAGCTAGTTGTCAAAAGATGGTGCAAATTTATGATATTCGTGATGGTGATCAAGTGATGAAGTGGGAGCTGGCGAAGCCTGTTGTGGCCATGGAGTACGCGAGCCCTTTGCAATGGCGAAGCAGAGGAAAATTGGCAATAGCTGAGTCAGATGGTGTTTCTCTATGGGATGTGAGCTCTCTTAGTTCGAGGGAGTTGGTTTCAGTGTCTTCATCTGGTCGTAAAATCTCTGCTTTTCATGTGAATAACATTGACGCAGAATTGGGAGGTGGCGTTAGACAAAGGTAATAAAAGTCGACAATTCTCTTTGTATTTTGCTTAATCAAACATCTTGTTGTTCTTAGTACAATTTAATTACTATTGTTTCTTGATCTGGAGAAAGGATGATAGGCATGTTCATTTGTCTGTTTCGACTTTTGAGTATCTTGTATATATCTGCAGAGTTAGTTCAGGAGAAGCTGAAGGAAATGATGGAGTATTCTGCACTTCGGATTCTATAAACGTGCTAGATTTCAGACAGCCCTCCGGTATAGCTCTCAAGATACCCAAAGTTGGAGTGGATATCCAGTCAGCTTTCTCAAGGGGCGATTCAATCTACATCGGATGCTCCAATTTGAGATCAGCTGGTAAAAAGGCATACACGTCCCAAATCCAACAGTTCTCTTTGCGAACACAAAGGCTTGTTAGCACCTACGCATTGCCCGAATCGACTGCTCACAGCCACTTCACAGCATTGACTCAAGTTTGGGGAAATTCGAACCTTGTCATGGGAGTATGCGGGCTTGGTTTGTTTGTTTTCGACTCCTTGACAGATGAGGGGCTACCGTCCTTGAGCAGCGCACAGAATGTGAAGGAAGTTATTGGGCCAGATGACATGTACTATCCTTCATTCGATTACTTGGCGTCCCGGATTCTCCTCATATCCAAAGATCGTCCTGCTCGGTGGAGGTACATGTTCTAGATATGATTTTTAGCCACTTAAGCAATTAAATTGCTGTTCTATTGAACTTTCTTTCTTTCTTTGGTCCTAGTTATTGTGTGGGATTGTTTCTGTGGTGCTGGTTTTTATGTAATTATGATTTTGTACTTTATTTTCCAGTCTTCTAGTTGTTTATCATGGGAAGTATCAAATGTTATGGAATTGTGGTGATTATTTGTCAATATAAACAGTGTTTGTTTTATAATTACTACTTCCATTGGATGTTTTTAGTTGAGAGAATACAAACAGGACCTGTTTACATTTCTAGTCGCTCAATCTGAGATATCTCAGTCGAAGGGATTCATCGGACCACGACTAGCCTCATTGTCTCCCCCGAACCAATGTTTACATATAATGACTTCTCTGGACTAGAGTGTGACCAAGTAGTCCTTACCTTCGTTTACTTTTGGGTACTACTGTGCATTAGACTTTATTTTTACTTAGTTTCCCTCCAATATTCTGCAAAATCTGAACACGGCGTTCCATTTTTTCTTGTTCTTCCATCGGGGATGTCAAGTTCTCGTCGTCAGCCATCTAAATGCTCCTTTGCCTGCAACAGGTTCGTGACGTCAACCATAATCTTGCGAACCCTTCATACGAAAGGATGAGCTCCACATAACTTTTTTAATCGGTTATTTGATAGTACTGATGTTGAATTTGTGGGTCCGTAGTTTTGTTTCTTGTAGATTTAGACAGTATTGAAGCTCAGAGAGGTACTTAACAACTACGCTTTGAAAGAAGCGAAACATATTCGGTTGATGCATTTCGCCGAAAAAGGTTGGCCATATTTCAATGCCAAAACATAGCAAGAATCAATTAGTTCTGATATCGACATCCTCAAACAACCTTCCAAATGTTCACCTACATTCGACGAATACAACCTCATACAATTAAAGATAATTTAAATTAGCAGGGTAACTACACTATTCTGATCCAAGGGATCAATTTGATCCTGGGCGACGTGGGACCGCTAATACGACTAATGGTCCATAACAGTGCAGCAGTTGGTCGACAGGATTTATACATTTCTGCAGTCCCAAAGAGAACATCGGATAATCCGGCAATTGGAGCCAATTTGCTTCAATTCATGAAACAGGCCCGTGGAGAGTTGGAAGTGATGCTATTAGATTAAAGCAACACAATCTTTCTCAGGTGAAATTAGCACTTTGCTCAAGCTACTAGACTATTTACACGATCAATATTCTGTTGGAAATTGCCGATTCTAACTGATTCAGTGCAACTACTTGGCTTCATATCTTGGATTCCTTGATGATGCACCATTTTTCGATCCATAGGGTAGGGTCTGTAGATGGTTAAATGTCTTGTACATATCTCCATGCAAGCCCCGTCTGATGCATTCGTAATTTGGTGCAGATATTTCTTGTGATATTCTTAGTCGGAATCTATCTCTGTAAATGGCAACGGCACTGTCTTCACTGCTCTGTACTTCCCAGCATTATTCAGATGCTCATTTTCCAATCTGTTTTAGGAAGACAAGTAAAATTAGCCTAGAAAAGCCTCTTTCTGTATGATCAAACAGAATGATAATCTCTCTCTCTTAAATGTTCAAACCAATTTTCTTGATGCTGTCTTGATATCTTACCTATAGTAGTTCCAGTGTCCACGCCGGATGACCTCCAATGACGCTAGGAAAAAATCGAGCAAGCGTGACTCCAGCATCCCGATGTTGAATCTCATCACCGTCTCCACCCACGCTACTCTTAGCACAAAATTCAAGGCCTGAAAGACACACACACGCATGTTATGCATAAATTGAGAGAGAGAGAGAGAGGGAGAGTGAGGAATTTCACTCACTATGGACACATAGTAAGTGCCTTTGTTCTTGAGCACTAGATCATCTCTAAGCCAAGGATTTTTCGACTTAGGATTAAGAAGTCCCCAGTCTTTAACGAAATCCCAGTACAGCTGATAAACCGTTGCCACAACTGAAGTCACCAAAACTATCCCCATCCATAGCGGTGATGATGGCTGTCTGGCATAGGTTAGCCTAGCCCCGGCTGCCACCATCGCAGACACGTACTTCCCAAGGTTAGCAAGGTGGTCAGGGTTACTTTCGTCAATCCATCTCCTCACACACTAAGCCATTACAACAGAGTCACATGTTAACTAACACAATTAGTTATAAATTCTTGTGTCTTGATGTTAACAATCACGAAATTACATATACCTGCATTGCACGCCAGTAATACGGGGCGAAGGAGATGACATAAGCGAGCTCCCTGTATAGCTTGCCGGACTTGCAGGTCTCGTAATTGTGGGTTTTGAAACTCCCAGCGACAAAATAGCAGGATGCTGATTCTACGTGCCTCAACAACGGAATCTATGATGGATAAAATAAAATAAAATAAAATCAGAATCAATGGATGCAGTGTAGTTTATTGAAAATGATTCTATTGTACAGTGACTACCTGACTAGTAAGTTGATCTGCCATGAAGAAGTCAACCATCAAAACCTGCAAAGTTTACATCCGGACGACGAAAAGTGTTAATTTTAGAAGGCGAAATTAGACATGTCATGCAATAAAATCTGTTTAGAACATAGAAGTACCTTATAAAACGGAGAGCAGACTATGTTGCGTATGACTCGGAGAAAGCAGTATCGCGTTGGTCGATAGAATATGTTCAGTGGACATATCAATAGCAGCACACAACACTACATTTCAACAAAACAACATCATTAACATCTTCAACATAAGGCTAATGAAGCTAATTCTAATCACACATATAAATTATTTTACAGGAAATTTCAGTTTTGGTCGACTATATGTGACTAACCAGTAGCAAGATGCCGGGGATGTAGTCTACTAGATGAGGAAAGAAGCCGGTGGAGAGTAGTACAAGATGTAGGATCATAGCCCCGACGACAGCAGTCATCAAACAAGTGCAGATGAGGAAAGCATCTCTGTACTTAAGCGCGGTTCGGGTTTGGAATTCGAAGATGAAGTTATAGTTGATCCTTGTGATCTTCCACATGAAAAGGTTGCATCCATACATGAACAAGTGCAAGCTTAGCAATGCAAACATGCTGCATATTGCAAATCACTTAAATCATTCAAGAAACAAATATTTAGGCAAAACATTTTTTTTTTCCTGATGAAAAATAGTGTGAAAACTGTACCTGAAAATTGGATACACAGATTCCATATAAGTGGCTTGAGTTGCCTGTGAGAACATACCGGTGATATGCGCCAAGATTCCGTAAACACTGAACAATGTCACGAAACTACCTGTGAATAAGCCTGCCATAACACCATGAAACGGGGTAAAACGAGCCTATACACCATGAAACGGGGTAAAACGAGCCTAACTCCATCTCAAAATCATAGTCGAGAGGCGGGATATACTTTGACCCTTTTATCTAAGGACAACGTTGCATTATAACTCGAGGTGGGACACTTGCTCCTTAGCAGCTTAGCTTACTAGCTAGAGGTGTACAAATGATTCCAAAAACCGGAATCGAACTCAATGGTTCAGAAACCATTGACCCGGTTTCAGTTCCAGGAAATTATAATTTTTAGGGTTCGGTTTTGGTTTCTTCTGGTTTTTCACTATTTTTTATTTGATCTTCTATAAATACCTTATTCAACAATAATTTCACACAATTTTCCAATCTTAAAACTTAATTTTATTATATATTATAAATTAAAAGTTATCGGAAATAGTTAACAAATAAATAGAAATTTGTTACAAATCCAAACCAGCGGTTACGATTTGAATCGCCGATTCAGAAATGTAACTGAAACCGTATAAAATATGGTTTTATTTTGTATTTGTCCATACACAATTTTCGAACTGTTGGTTTGAACCGTTTGGACACCTCTATCACCAAATTTTCTCCTCTATGACTATCCAAAGATTAGAGTGATGTCCCTACACTATTTATAATATATACGTGTTCGACCCTATGTTTAAATCTGAATGGATCGGAGGTAGTATGACGTACCGACGAAAAAGGTAACCATATGAGAGTCTTTGTGGTGTAAGGGTCTCAAAAACTTCATTGCCCTCTTTCTGTCATTGTTGGTGTAGTGCTCTGTGAATAAGGACTCCACTTCATCCATTAGTCTTACAACCTTAATTAGTTTCCACAGTAAAAGTCAACACAAAAGCAAAAAAAAAAAAAAAGAAATTCTTAATATGTGTTTACCCTTGGGAGTGCAAGTTCATTTGGGACGGAGAGAGTAGTAAATATTGTAAGCTTCATTGATTTACCTTATCTGAACTAATGAAATCGGACTTTTTTACTGTTTTGAGGTAACTTGTTGATGCTTGCCGATGGGATACCTGCATGTTCATCCAAAACTATCAGAGAACCATACTTACATTCTTCGCCTCACTAATGTTGTAACTGGATCGAATTGAACCGAATCCTAAGTGGTCGAGTACGAATTTGCAAATATTAATGAATATTTGGATTCGGGAAGTTAATCAAATTTTAAATGTGATTCAAATTCGCTTCGCGAAGAATTTTTGAACATATTCGAACCAATTAGAAATTCGAAAAACTCCCTTTTTCATTTAAAAAAGTTCAAATATTCAGTTTTAAGATTTTCCAATTAAAACTTCTAAACATACATAAAATCTATTATAAATTATTTTGAATATATAGTATATGAACGAATCGAATATTTGAATTTACCTTGTCGAATTTCTTGAGTATCTTGGCGAAGGCAATCATATTCAGTGAACTGCCAAAAACATAAATCTCTCATTAAAAAATTGCGTAAAAACACATAAGAATCTGCAATTTATTTATTTCTTTCCAAATTTTTGTACTAGACTATCTGTTTGACGAATTAACCCGAGCTTCGAGTTACTCGAGTAATATTCGCTAAATTTTGAAGCGAAGCGAGCTCGACCAAATCTTGTTAATCTTGTGTTAGTTAATCATAAAAACATTATAACTAATTTATTTTAAAATTTCATGCATTTGTTGTTGAAAAAGTGAAACTGAAAGATTCTTTAACTTTTTTAGCAAAACTTGAATAATGTTTGATATTCGCGTTTACAAACAAAAATATAGAACATATTATTCTAGTTTTGCAAAAAAAAATCTTGATTTTTATTTTCTCAACAATAAAACATGATATTTTAAAACACGTGAATTACATAAATAATATAATTATATTACTATTATTAATTTTTTTTATCATTATTATTATTATGGACATGCGTAATGTGCATGTTTACGAGCTGCTAGTGAACGAATTTTTCAGTATTTAATCTTTGTTCGTTTATTAAATCAATAGAAATAGGCGAGGTTAAGCTAGCACTAATCAGATTTAAACACGAGTTTTTTTATCGAACACTCTGTTTGAATTCCATAAGTGAGAAAAAAACCTGAATCTCTTGAGCAAGCCAAGGCCTCTATAAAGTTCCACAAATGCCCCTCTGATCATCTTTTCAGCACACTGAATCTTGTGTCTGTTAATGGAATCTCCTCCTCCTCCGCCTCCTTTTTTCGGCTTCTTGACGACTTCGTCGCGCAGCATTGATGTCACGGCGGCTATCGTCCCTGCCGGAGTAGTCGCCGGAATATCTATTCGCATCGATACTTTATTAAACTTCTTTGGTTTTGATATATAATTCAATTTTGTGCCATTTTTGTCCAATGCAGCCATAACATCATCTGTTTCTTGATCTTCAATATGCTCAATCTCACTTTCTTCTGCATGGGGATCAAAATGAACACGAGATTAGAATAATAATTTTGAGACGACTAATGCTGTCTCTAATAATATTATTTGAGACGACTAGCTAGTAATGGAATGTGTCTCTAATAACAAGGTTTTGCTTATAGTATTGTTCATCCCTTTCTATAGTTAATTAATGTATAGCTCAAACTCAAATTAAAGATTTTTAGTGTATTTTAATCTTTTTTAAAGAATTTGAGGGGGGATGACATGGTAATATTTTGCAATAATATTGAAATTAGAGAAAAAATTCTACAAAATCTACAATATGTAGAGAAAAATGCAGAAATTTTAAACTAACTTTTTTTTTTAATCATTTTTTTTTAATTATATATTTTTTTTTAGATATCTGAGAAAGTTCACGATTTTATTATTAATTATCATTTGGGATATGACTTTTCAAATGTAATATATATACACCGTCTATATAATTATTTCAATGTGATGCACCCGAAAATTGCTTGGGTTGCCGTAGAGTCCGAAATTGAGAGTTTAGACAGTTCAACTACACACGAAAATAATACTTTTAAATTCCTAATTATTCGTACATATAATTAAGATTTAATAGAATTCATACAATTACACATAAACAATTAAACATGCTTTAATATCAATTTCATATTCCACTTTAATAATTAGAACAAAAAACTTCCGCGTGTCGAAATGGAAAAAAATATTAAAAATGGTGCAGTTTTATGTTAGAGTTAAAAAATTATGTGACAACTATAATTAACGAAAGGTCGGTAATATTTCGATTCGGATCTCATCATTTTAATAGTTTAACATCTTCTACAATAATTATATCCTCGTGACGGCTAACTCTTACCTAATTTAAGCCGAAGTTGAACTTTAGAGAATTAAGGCCCAAAAGGCACTTTTGACTCATTAATAAAGCATTAGAAAAGTAATATGTTTCCACTTACATGTCAAAATGACGTATTCTTGTTCTTGATTATATTAGGAAATCTTGAACATATTCTTATACTTTAGAAAAAAATTAACTCACCGGAAAAATCCGAGTTCCGTTGCGACGCCAAGTTAAATATAGACGGAAAGCCCGACTCGCCGGGTGGCAGGATTTTCCGGCGACGATCGTTGAGAACTCGCTTGAGGTCCAGCAAAATCTGAAGCTGTTTATTCAATAATTCTCCTCTTTCAACAAATTCCCTTTCTTTTTCAGTGTAAAATTGGTTCACTTTTTTAAGCTCATCGTCCAATATCTCGAAAAATACATTAACCTGTAATTTCATGCACCAAAACACAAAATTTAGATACGCAGGTCTGACTCCGTTGATTTTAATAATGGTCGAAAGAATATAAACTACTTCTGATTTTAAGAATTAATACTTGAAAAAGGCATAAATTAGTAACAAACTTGTTTTCTATTTAATGTAAAATCAACCATTTTTATTCTAATAATTCTACCCTAGAATATTAATAACAATAAATTAAAAAATAATACGAAAAGATTTCTATTACAAATCAAATATGTTCTACTAAGTACTACCTCCGTTTTTAATAAGATGTTCTTTTAGGTTTAGATAACAAAATTAAGATGTACGAAAAATTGGCAAATAAACCCTCTACTACATTACATAGATATGGTAGATTAGATAATTAGAGATTTTTTAAGTATAATTACAGGAATAATATTGAAAAAATTGTGAAAAAAATGCTAAAAAACGACTGTTTATAAATAAAATGTAAAAATTAAAAAGACAACTAAAAATAAACGTAGGTAGTAAAAGATATAACAATTTTTTTCAATCTTATCTTCATGCACCTCAAAACACGTTTCTTTATTTTAGTTCGAACAAAGTGATCGACTACTAAAATGTATTTAGAGGAAATGAAATTGTTAATAGCTTCGTCAATTTCTTAATAGCAGTTCGAGAAACAATATTATACTATATTATAGTAAAAAATAGATTTTATAATCTTCACTCTTAAAATCTCCACCCCAATTTCCACCTTTAGAAAAATCAACTAAAAAATAAAAAATAGCTTTTTTCTTAATATACGCATCGGAGTAGGTGTGCAAATTAAGTCGGGACGGAGAGAGTATTATAGTGTATTGAAAGTTATACGCTAATTAGAGAAGAACTTGTAATGACCTCGTATTCTTCAGAAAACAGTTGTTCATGCTCAGTTTCGTCAACTTCTTCTTCTACGGTACCCATTTCCTGCAAAAGTATAATTTAATAAATATATTTAATTCATTTATCTTTTTGAGCTGTTATAAGCTGTTTCCTGTTATAACAAACAGTTAATCAACCAAAGAGTAACTTCAAACGAAAGTTATTTCTACAATATTCTAAAAGACGCTAGATAGTCGTATGGCGGCAGAATGAGGTCCATCACCTAATCGAGACTTAAACGAAACTAAGAGGGTGTTTGAATGAACTTCTAAGTTCATTCGAAGTGTTTGACAATATTTTCTAAATAAGAACTTATTTTATTTGAGAATAAGCTATTAACAGCTTATAAGCTGTTTTAAAAAAATAAGGAGAGTCCAACTTATTTCTCAAATAAGATCTTATTTTAGTTGTCTACTTTAATTTTATTATTTTAATGACAGAAATATCATTATTGGCATCTTATAAGCTCTATTATCTTATTATATCAAACACTTCACCAATTTATTTTTTAAATACGATTTAACATCTTATAAGCTCTAAAAATATCTTATAACATGTTTGAATAATCTTAGCCAAACACTTTCTAAACAATATCTAAACGGAATAAATCTCAAAAAAATATAAATGAATGATGACAGTCTAGTTTTTAGACGGAGGTGGGACTTTTGCAACAGTGTCCACAATTAGTATAATATGTCAATTTCTTTTTAGAAGAATACCTTTTTTAACCAGGGGCGGCTCTCGGATGGTTGAGGTCGTGCCGCAGCATCGGGTCCCCGTTTTTTTTTTTGGTATTGTATATATATATATCTATATATATACATTATATACGAATTACAGATGAATAATTTTATCAACAGGTGGTACAACTTAGTTGGTTAGCATTAACAGGGAAAAAAACTTGTGCTTCGATGAGGTGTCAAGTTTGATACCTATCTAGTATTATATTTTCATTTTATTGCCTGCAGATACATAATATATTACTTAAATTTTTTTAAACAACCTCATTTTCCTTTACGCACTGAGATATTTGAAACATTGGATCGGCCCCGTGTCTAAGAATACAAATAGATTTAGTTCACAATGTGAACTTAAGTTTGCTATATGACGAAAAAGTGACGTAACGTAACGTTATTGTATTCTTTCTATTATTAGTGAAACAAATTCAAGTATTTTACGTGCATATATAATTCTTTAAACACTTTCATATTTTCCGCCATCTTTGAGAGTGCGTTTTAAGACAGGCCGACATATTGCCACAATACCACTTGTAGCAAAAAAATACTAAAAATAAAATATTATTTCCTCCGTTCCGATTTGGATTTCTTATCACATTTGGTATAACATCTCTTACTTCCTCCATTCTGAATGAACTTACACTGGTAAATGAACACACATATTAAGAAAAAGTTATTTTTTAGGTTATGTTGACTTTTCTAATCTATCTTTTTGTTTTATTTGATAAATAAAGATGTATTGTGAAGTAGAATTTGTGAGATTTGTTTCATTTCTTAAAAAGTGTGGAAATTACTTGGCACGCATCGAAATAGAAAATGTGTAAGTTCATTCGTGATGTCATCATATACACGTATTGTGTGTGGATTAAAATGTGGTAGAAGATGTTGTATTGTATAGAGTAGGAGATTCAAAATGCTCCGTTTCAATTAATTTTGCACATATGAAGGGACACGTATATTAAGAAAAAACTATTTTTTACTTTTTAGTTGATTTTTTTAAATTTAGAGATTGAGAGTGGAGATTCTGAATAAATTTCTTTTTAAAAATGTGTAATTTTATATGAAATGAACCAAAATGAAAGTATGTAAATTAGACAGGACGGAATCTATACTTAATACTAAAGGAGAAGCGTGATACTTCAGATTCTGACAAGTGTCTCGCTGAGGTGTCGCATTCTCCTTATTTATTGGGTTCTCACCCAATCAATTTTTTTTTTTTTTAATTTTTTTTGTGTTTTCCCTTCGAAGTTTAAATGTTTTATAACTTTTTCGTCTCAACTCAATTTTCGATGAAAAATATGTCAAATTAATAATTTTTTCACGATCTTCAATTTAACATCCATGATGCATATATATAATTAATTTTAATTGTAAAATATATTTTTAGGTTGATTATGATATATTTATTTTTAAATATTTGTGCATAAAATAAAAATGTGATATTACTTTTTTAAGAGGATTAAAATTATTTACTTTAACTTTATCTTTTTTAAACCTTAATAATTTTTGGATAATTTGAAATATTTTTCTCAAAAATGATATAAAAACCATAAATTAGTTAGGTTTATATACCGTAGAAAAACCTCAGATATATTTGTTAAAATAATTTGTTGATTAAATTAGTTTGCTTTTTAATTGTTTATTTCTATTATGTGAAAAAATATTATGTTAACTACAAAAATAATAGGTCGATTTTTTTTTATTTGAATATGACATGATAATATAATTTATCACAAACATACTTAAGTGACTAATATATTTATGAGTTTTTACTATAACATAAAAAGAGTTCATCCCGTGCATCGCACGGGTGCACATCTAATTAATATTAATAATATATATAAAGAAACGAGAGAATGTACGAAAAGAAAAAGAGTCATTTTGTATATATAACTTTTAATTATTATAAACTCAAAGTGTTTTGATCAATGTCCTAAATGATGACAGACAGCTGGTTTAACAGCATACTAAGGTCTAGCATCTGACTGAGCTTAAAAGAAAATGAAACGTACACAAACGAGAAATTAGCTGGAGTTAGACGAGAGCATTTACAACAAGTTTTTGATCATGTACCTGGGTGTTTTCTAGGTGGTCTCCGACAGGGTGATCTCCGGCGTCATTGGTGGTCGACCCAAAGACTTTACGGACGAAAACACGAACCGGGTCGAAAATGGATCGGCCGAAATCGGAGTCGGGGCCATGATTGGGTCTCCTAGCGGACTTGATCTTTTTGACGTGTTTCTTGAGTAGCCAGTAGTTTAAAAACGCGTGTTTCCATTCGGGGATGAGCTGTGCTTCGAGCTCTTTCGAGAACTTTACCATCGGAACGCCGCGCAGACGGTGGCGGAGACGGCGGCGGCGATGGTGGCGGAAGAAGAATGTTGGTATATATATGAGGCTGTTGGTAGAAGGAGGAATGCATATTTATAGAGAAAAATAGGAAAGTGCAAACGTGACATAATAAAATTATAAAATTATAAAATTACATAATTTTGCTTAAAAATAAAAAAAGATGATAAAATAATTCGACACGTCTTTTAGTATGTTCTGAATGCGGCTTGCCATCTGTGTGAATACGTTTTCTAAAAAGTGAATATAAAGCACAAAATTTCGGGGGTTTAATTGTGATTAATACCTCCGTCTCATTCAGATTTACACGTAAGGTCGAACATGTATATAAAGAAAAATTATATTTTATTTTTATTTTGTTTTTTGGTTGATTTTTTCAAAGGTTGATATTGAGGGTGGAGATTTTGAGGATGTAGATTGTAAGAGAAATTTCATTTTTAAGGATGTGTAAATTGGTGTGGACGTACCGAAAAGAAAAGTTTGCAAATCTGAGTGGGATTGAAAGAGTGCTACAAAAATATATCACTACAAAAAAAGTATTTTGAGACAAAAAAATGGTTTCAAGTAATGAGTATTTGTCACAACTTATGAGTATTTACGTGTCGTCTCAATAACTCAAACACAAATAATATATTTGTGACGATAAAAGTGATTTCAAATGCTTCTCAAATATTTTTTGCAACAACTAATTGTTTATAAAAATAGTCTTAAAATGATCTCAAATAATTTGTGGAAAGATTTGTGACAATAGATTATCAGGAAGAACTTATTATTAGTGATTACATTAATTATGACTTGAAAAATATTATATAAAAGACCTATTTTATTATAGTATATTAGTGTTATTAGATTAATACTACCAATAATAATACGTTACTAAATATGCACCTGTACGAATTACATGGTATAATATATTTTGTTGAACTATTATCGTTGAAGAGGATTAAAATGTACAAGAATGGGGAAAAACATAGAACTTTGTAACGATATACAGATACAGTCATGACAAAAATAATGTAGGTATGAAATATAAAATATGAAAAAAATTAAATAGTTACATACTAATCCCTTCGTCCCATTTTGTTTTCAACACTTTTCGTTTAGACGAACTTGTACACATCTTAAAAAGAAAGTTATAACATAATTTCCACCAGCAAAATCTTCACCATCAATCAACATTTGAAGTCAACAAAATCTCAAAAAATAATTTTTCTTAATACTTGTATCAACCTCTTCTGTGCAAGATAAGATGGAACGGAGGAAATACGTAATACATAGTTGAAACTTCAAATCATGCCGATTTCATGGCCCTTGAGATAGTTGTCCATAAGAAAAAAAAATTGTTCATTTAAGAAGAAGCCAACATTAACAATTCGGATTTTCTGTTACAGTAGGTGTTTCATCCTCTGCTATAATTAATTCATGAAGTGACACATATTAATTTATGATCTCATGTTATATACGTATCGGTTGGTGAATGTGGTGAAAATCCTTGCAATTTGAAACATAGTTTTGGATGGAATGAGATAAGATCAATGACAATCTTGGAATCAATACCAGTTGTAATCATTATCAGTTGTAACATTGCTTCCAATACTTGAGATTCAAAATCCTATAGGCTTAATTGCATCAAAATTTTACGATCTTTTGGTCAATTATTTGCAACATAATTTTTCAATCGTAACATATAAATGCACCACTTTTATAATTTATTCAATATGCACCCAAACAAATTTTTGGCTCCAATCACTGATGTAGAGACTTAAATCGATGTTTTGACCTGCCCAATTGCATACATGTAATTGTATGAATAAATTTAACCCATAATTAAATGAAAATGATATCGTTTAATTATTAAAACATTATAATTTTTATTTAGTTTGATTTTGAAAGTATCATGTGATTACATATTTGCAGTTTGGATAGGCAAAATTTATATTTCGTGCTCCACATTAGTAATAGAAGGCGAAATAAGGTATTATGTTAATACATTTTCATTGGCAATTTTCTGTCAAATTTATTATGGCTAGTAATATTATATATTTGAATGTTTCTTACGTTAAACTTCCTCCGTTTCAACTAATTTTGTGAAGGGATACGTATATTAAGGAAAAACTATTTTTTATTTTTTAGCTGACTTATTCAAAAGTGGTTTGTAGGATAAATTTCATTTTTAAGAATGTGCAAAATTATGTGGGACGAATCAAATAAAAAAGTGTGCAAAATTAGACGGGACGGAGATAATACAGGAATAAGAGTTTCGAAGATATGGCGGCCAAGATGAGAGGCACAACCAAGTAATATGAGTTGATGCAAATCACAAAGATTTGGGGAAGTAAAATTAAGGCAAAAACTTGTATAAGACCGTCACACGATCGTCACACGATGTGACGGATATAAAATATCATTTGATGATAAGACAAAAACAAATCCAAGAAGATTTCTTCATTAATTTGGTGATAAGGTTGTAGGCCTATGAAGTCGGTGGAAATTGTTAAATAAAGTTATTGAATTCCTAATTTGCTTAATGAATAAGGAAGTGGGGCCATGGTCTTGGACTATGGCTGATTATTACTCCTTCTGTTCCGACTTATTTTGCACAATTGATCACATATAAATGTTAAGAAAAAATAGATTTTATTTTTTATTTAATTTTTTTAAAGGTGGAGATTGAGAGTTGAAATTTGAAGGGTAAAAATTATACGAATTAGTTTCTATTTTATAGGTGTACAAAATAAGTCGACCGAAAACGAAAAATGTACAAAATAAATTGGGACGAAGAGAGTATTCTTTTCATTAATTTATGGTATTTGATATGATAGGTCAAAGAAATCAGAGATTTTTTAGGAATTGTAATAGAAGTAATATTGAAAGAAATAAGAATGAAAAACCTAAAAAAACATATATTAATAAACAACTTACAAAACGTAACTGCATTTAAATAAAAACCGAGGTAATATACACTAGTTGTCTTTGTACAACTTTCCAATGTTGGACAAAGTTCCATATTAACCTCAAATGCTCTATTTTGAGCTTCAATTTATCATGCATGACCCGTCAATCGTCAATCATTTTGAGAAAATGATATATTGTCTCTTGAAATTCTTTCAAAAGAAAGTACAATACCACCTTAAATTTCCACGTTTCGTTATCGAGTCCCACTTTGAATTTACCCCAAACCGACCTTCCCAAAAGGGGCCATTTTCTGAAAAAAAAAGGTCATGAAAATTTGACAGGTCGAAACATTTTGTTTCCTCATTCATCACTGCTCTTCGCATTGTTCATGTTTTTTTCACACTGAATTCACCTAAAAATATGAAACATAAGTGTGTATATATATATATATATAATTCGACATAAAGCATACAGTACACATCTCATTTGTTGTAACATTAAACTCGATCTTTTATATAAGTAACAATTAGGTAACCATAAAGACATGGAGTATACTCACTGCGTCCCGATTTATCTTGCACAGGGAAAACCGACACGATTATTAAGAAATATTATTTTTTTGTTATTTGTTGACTTTTCAAAGGTGGATTGAAGGTGGAGATTTTGAGGGTGAAGATTATGTTATAACTTTCCTTTTTTAGGTTGTGCAACGTAAGGTGAGACGATCGTTTAAGAAAAGTGTGCAAGATAAGGTGGGACGGAGAGAGTACAATTTTCAAAGGAATTGCAATAATGAAACAAAAGGGGCTGTTATTAGCACTCCCACTTTCTTTTGTGTGTGCGCGCGTCCAGCGACCTTAATAAAATGTTAAAAAGGTATTTGATCACTTTAAAACACCTTAAAATATGAGTAAAAATAACTTTACGGTAATTGCAACGATATTTAATATATTTTTGGATTTTGTGATCGATGTTATAATGCAACCTTGATGGTTGACTTGGTCGGGAAGCTTGAGTCACATATTAATTTGGTGGAACGAGTCAAAATGGGGGCTGTACATTCTTAGGGGAATGAAAGTCACAAAACAACGAGTTTTATAGTAAAAATTGATGAATTTTCTCAACATATATAAAGATCCCAAGTAGCATCTATACATTGCCAGAATACGATCGATGAAATGAGATACCTACGAGAAATCAACTAAAACACTTGAGATTCCAATTCAAACACATAATACACACTACCATACCAAACTTCAACCCTAACAATTAAATCCTAGATACCAAGTCTTCTTCTCATGAATGAGTAAAGTAACATAATTGAACATTGAGTTACCTGTACTCCCTCCGTCCCACCTTAATTTGTACATTTTTCTTTTTTATCGTCTCACTCTATTTTGTACACCCCTAAAATGAAAAGGAATCTTACAATCTCCACCTTTAAAAAAGTCAAAGATTCCACAAAAATCTGTTTTTTCTTAATATACGCACCGGAACAGGTGTGCAAATTAAGCCGGGACGGAAGGAATACTACTTTTACACCACACCCATTTACTATATATATTTTGTTCTCAAATAAATATCAGTCGTTTTAGAAAAGAATTATTTTATTTCAAACGGAGAATTTTCGAAGGATATAAGTTAATTTACGATGATAGAAATAGATTACATAAAAATAGATTACATAAAAGTACATATGTTCATTCGAAGAGTTCTTAATTTCTCCTACACAGTCTAAAACGACTACTACCTCCGTCCTGCTCTAACTTGCCTATTTTCTTTTTCAGTTTGTCTCAACTTAACCTGTCAACCCATAAATAACAAATTTCTCTCACAATCTCCACCTTTAAAAAAGTAAAAGAATTCAATAAAATCTGTTTTTTCTTAATCTTCATGTCAGGTCAAAGTAGACAAGTTAGGTGGGGACGGAGGTTCTTATTATTTAAGAACCACATAAGTAATAATCATAGTGCAAGTATTATTTGCATTTGAGGGAATTTTTATTTAAGTCATCATTGTCTAACCACTATTTAAGGAAAATAGGTTTAGCATGGATAATTTGTTCACCAATTCATTACATGTAGGAAAAAATCCTAAAAATGAATATTTGAAAAAGAGAGTAACCTAACATTGTAGTATATTAAAGGCATGTTTGATTAATAAGCCCACTAACACATATGAGAATTAGTGAATCACCTAACCACTTAACTGAAATAATACCTAGATGAACTTGTGTGAGATCGTCACATCGTGTGATGGTCGTATGACGAGAAAAAAATATCATTTTTTTTAACAAAGAAAAGTATTAGTTTTTGTAGCAAAAGTATAACTTTTATTTGTAAAAGTATCATTGTAATAAAAGTAGCACTGTTTATCTATAAAAATATTATTTTTTCTTGTAAAAGCGTATTTCGTCATACGTAAAACCGTCACACACAAGACTGACTCATAATTAAAAAGTAAACTAGAGATTATCATTTGTTGATAAACTTCAACAAAGACTTGGAAAGAAAGAAAATGCCCAAGCACATGAGATTTAGCGAGCATTTGGTTAAATTTATAAGCTATTTGAAACTTTTTATAAGATATTTAAAAGTTTATGAACTTTTTAAAATGTTTGGCAACAACTTTTTTAGATAAAATCTTGTTTTATACCAAAACTAAGCTCTTAACGTCTTATAAGCCATTTTTAAAAGAGTAAAAAGGGTATGTATTTTTTTAAATATTTTCTTATTTTTTATTAACTACTTTAAGTTTATTACTTTTAATTATGAAAATATCATTACTAATATCTTATAAGATTATGAATCGGTTTTTTTTTTTTTTTTTTTTAAGAGGTGCTCATGAATCATCTTATTTTAACTAAACACTTCAATAACTTATTATTGAAATAAGATTTAATATTTTATAATTTTAAATAAACTTAGTTAAATACTATATTATTTCATAAATCTTAACAAGAGAATTAGAAATATGCCAATTAAGACAAAATAAATAAAATCGATAAAAAGGTTGAGAAACATTGATAATTAAAGTAACCATAATAATCAAACCAGACAAAGAGGAATTTGACTTTGGAGAGGGAATTTTCACACGAATACAAATATATGTAACAACAATTCTTTAAAAAATGACGCACATTTTCCCTTTTATTACAATTTAAGGGGTCGTTGGGTACGGAGAAGTGGGTAATGGTGAAAAAAATACGTCATTTCTATTTCTTATACTTTGGTAGACATGAATAAGTTAATCATTACACTCATTTTATTAAAAAAATCCCCAACTTCATTATCATTGATCCCTCGTAGAAATTCATTACCATTTCCATTCCTGATTACCAAGGCCCCCTAGCTTTTGATATATTTTTAATTTTTTCTATGCTAATACAATATTTACAGACACAGAGACATACACATATAGGTGATAATTTGGACAGCCAGGTCCGATCAGGCCTAGTCTGTTGGACCAACGACATATGTCGGGTCGGGATTGACAGGCCTACAATTAGTCAGCAAAGCCAATCCATCTCCCTAAAATATAATACTCCCTCCATCCCACATAAATTTACACACTTGCATTTTTCGTTCGTCCCACTTAACTTTGTACATCTTTAAAAAGGAAATTTTTTTTAATATCTCCACCCTTAATATACACATTTGATAAAGTCAACTTAAAAGCAAATTTTTTTCTTAACATTTGTGTTCGATCAATCCCGCAAAATTAAGTAGGACGAAGGAAGTATAATTTTGAATCAGTTTCACAAGCCTATTAGACTTTTGACCCATCTCGTAAGATATATTAAATTTCATCTATCTATATATAAAAACAAAATGACTTTATACTACAATTGGAAAAATGGTCTTTTCCCGCCCATTTGCACATGCCATCTTGGGAAAGAAAGAATGCTGAAAATCAGTGCAATCCGATAATTATTGGAAAACAAATATGCTGATCCTAAAAAATCTCTAAAATTTGATAATTAGTTAATATCTCATACATGAAAATAGAAACACAATCAATTTTAATCCAAAAATATATTGTTGAGATGTTCACTCTCTTTTAAAATTTGAAATATATCAATTTAAAATATCAAAAATCAATTTATGTATTTTATCAATCAATTCTGATAAACATTCTCCGAATATAGCAATTGTTGATATGATAAAAAAAATTAGTAAAATTTAATTTTTTAAATACTAATCTATATCTATATATCTATCTATCTATATATATATATATATATATATATAATAACAAAATGTATTGTTACCACTTCTGGAAAAAGCTAATTTTCCCGCCCAAACTGCTTACTATATTTGGTAATAAAAAATAATTTTTTAATTAAAAAAATGAACGCAATATATGCCTAAAATATCTCCGAATCTGGTACATATATATGTAATGGTAATGTTTTCGCAAAATTAGGGAAGTTGTTGCTGAATTTATTGGAATGAGTTTTTTGTCCCTAAGTATAAGTAATATTTAGTTGTATCTAGATTTGCTTTACAAAATAATTAAATCATAAAATACAAATCAATCTTTAACCATAATTTTTTAGAATGAATCTTTACCAATCTATATCTATATCTATATTCTATATTCTATTCTATATATATCTAATAACAAAATGAGTTTATGCTAGAATTGGAAACAAGGTTTTTTTCCCGCCCATTTACACATACTATTCTAGGTAATATTTTTGGCAAAAAATCAATTTTTATTTTATTTAAAAGTTTTAGGATTAAAAATTGTGATCCCAAAGATTAAGGAAAAAGTTATTTGTTAAAAAAATTGAAATAAAAGATATATGTATTAAAATAAATCAAAATAGATTGATATTAGTTGATCTTTATAGATATGTTTACATATCAAAATGATGAACCATATCTTGAAGATATTTTGTTGCCTGATTTTAAGGATTTTAAAAAATAACAACCCTAATTCTAACTATTTAAATGATGCATCTTCTTGGATTAGAAACTCATTTAATATTATCGTTTTATTTTTTTCTAAATATACGTGTAGATTAAAATTAGTTATGATAGAACGAAACAATTTAGTTAGTCAATTGATTATGATAACCAGTAAATCGAATGATTTATTTTTATCGGTAATATCAAAATTGAATCAAATTGATTATAATAACAACTTTGTTTTGTAGAAAACCAATCAATATATTTCTACCAAAAAGTAATTTATCGAAAATAATTATCTTTCCATATTTTAGTACGCGGATAAAAAAGAAAAGTAGTTATTTTTTATTCGATTACTTTTTATCAAGGTAAATAGCAAATAATGTGGGATTATAATACCATAGTTGCTGAGTTTTTTTTTTTTTTTTTTTTTCATTTTTTAGATAAATGTTGTTTTGAGTAATGAAAAATAAGAAAAATAAATAAGGAAAGTAGTTCCATCTACCATTTTCCGGTAATTAAGGAGAGAAGATTTGAGATCTACTAAGCTAATTTTCCGCTGATAGAATTCAAAATACCAAATCATCTTTCTGCTAAATTTTCGCTAATTGAAGAGTACCATTATATTCTCTCTTAAAATCCTCAACTAATGCTTATCTATGATTACAAAATCCCTCTCCCCGTCTCCCCTCCCCATCTTCCCTCCTCTCATCTTTATCTTTTTATTCAGTGGCTCTTGAAAATCAATAGGTTGTTTCAAGGATCATCTTCAGTTCTTCGCCGAGAAGACGAAAAAGAATCACTACTATTCCGATATTCAATCGCTTCGATAATCAATGGAT
Organism: Ajuga chamaepitys; assembly: GCA_958295605.1. Lineage (NCBI taxonomy): Eukaryota > Viridiplantae > Streptophyta > Magnoliopsida > Lamiales > Lamiaceae > Ajuga > Ajuga chamaepitys. The sequence continues at coordinate 55,641,258 of OY282506.1, forward strand.
TTCTCGGCTCTGAACAAAGCAATGATGTTCAAATCCTATGCTAAAATCGCCAACATATGCGACACTCTCATGCATCCCAGTTCTCACCCGATATTCAAACCCTAACATTAGTCTGTCTCTACTTTCGATTCGCATCCCCGTTATTACACTGTCTTCAAACCCTAACATTATTCCGTTTCTACTAATTTGCTTCCATTAACGATTGCAGGTTGTATTTCAGCGGTGTGGAAAATTTGGTAGAGCCTGTAGATGGAGGATTACGGTGGTGTTTATGAGGCCATTTGTAAGTTTAATTGGAGTGCATTGTTAATTAGTTTGATCACTGCTATTGTTTATGGATTTATATTGTTGTATCCATTAGTAAAGTTTGAGACATCAGTAAATTTTAGATGTAACTCGTGCCACTTAACAACAAAACTGACAAATTATCTGAACGATTTTCTCTCTCTTTTTTTTTATATTAAATTCAAATGTGTATCTATAATCCTATTTTTTATTTGATTTCCAGGTTCATTTCAATTTTCCTCTCTGAAATACATGGATGGGCAAACAGGGACATACTAGAAGGAGAAGTGGTAATTACTTTTACTTAATTATTCATCTATACTGAATTAGGATTGTGAATAACATGTATTATTTGCTGCTGAAGCTTTTCACCACTATGAATGCTTAGTTGTAAAATTTCATTTGATTGTGGTAAGGTTATCTAATATCGTGGCGAGCAGGCCAGATGAAGTGTTGCAGATATTAGAGACGCACACTATTGAACAGAAGGCAAAGACTGCCATGTGAGATGATTACTTACGATTTTGTATTTATGATTGTTTACCTCATAATTTATTTCCCCACCCCAACACCAACAAAATATAATAAAAAATAACCAACAAAATAAAATAAAAATCACCAACAAAATAAAATAAATATCATAAAATTCCCTTGAACCTACTCAATTAATCTGAAGTTCTAAAATTTTCTACTCAGCTATTCAAAATCAATAAAGAGGTGGTGGTGGTTGCTATAGATACGGGCGATATTGCTCCGCTAATTAACCATTCGATAATGTACTATTTTTCGACTCCAATAGATCGAGATATCTTCCCATTTTTCATTCCTTTTCTGTTTGGCACTGTATATTTTGGTGAATTGAACTTTAGCTTTTGGTTATGATCTTGCAGGTTGCACTTTGTACTAATCCCAAAAAAAAAAAAAAAAAAAAAAAAAAGTTGGCGAAGAGAGTCACACTCACATACTTTTCTATTATTGTTATCTTCCACAAAATTCTATATTCTTTCTTCTTTGTAAGGAAAGGAGAATTATGATTGACGCACTTTTTTTGTTTGTTCAATTATATTTTGCTGTTGTTTTTTTATCAATGATATCTTGAGACTTTTGCAGATCATATGATACGATACTGAAGTCAGATAGTGGCCAGCTTTTCAATAACGCAATGGTTTGATCAACAAACTGTAGTAAATAATATTGGTACATTTTTTTTCTTATACATTTAAGAAGTAGTGGAGGGTTATTAATATATGTAGAGATGTGATCATTTTAAAAAATGACCTAAATGTTTAAGATGCTGATATGTTTGAACTTTTATTGTTGGTAATTTTTTGTGGCAACTTTGCTTGCTTTTTTTTTTTTTCTTCGATTTTGTTTGATGTTGGGTGTAAAGTTTAATAAGCTTCACGTCTTGATCTTGCATTTGTCTTATTCTTGGGTTAGTCTTTTGTTCTACAACTTACTTGAGTTAGGATATTGTGTGAAGTATGGTGAAGTGTCTTCAACAATCATGGTTCTAACTTAGAAGAAGTTTGGAAGCTAAACAAAATCAGAAAGAAGAAGTTTCAGATCAAAGAAATTCTGGAAAATAGTTTCAGCTAAAAAGACAACGGTTTTCAACTGAAATAACTGTCAAAACCGTTGTCTATAAAGAAGAAACTGTTGTCGTTTCTGTGTTGTCGTTTAGCTTAACAGTTTTTTGAGTTAGTTGTGATATTTTGGATCTTTCTGCTGTAACTTCTCATTTCCAGCGTGTGTAAGCTAGATAGACGGTTGTAACCGACTTCATAAGCACATGGTTAGTTACGGTATTCTTCTAGAAGGAGTTATCTTGGATTAGAGCTATAAAGATTGGTGAAAGCTCTTGAATTCAAGTGATGTAACTTGTAACTTTTGTGATCATAGTGAAATCTTTCTCTTCTTGGTCCGTGGATGTAGGCGTTTGCCGAACCACGTAATCCTGTTGTGTTCAAGTTTATTTCTTGTGTTTATGAGTGTTAAAAATTCATTTTGCATTCAAAGAGAGATTGAAATATAGTTTGTGAGGTTTAGAGTGTGTTCTTGGTGTGTTTCTTTGGAATCATTTGCAACAAGTGGCGCCGTCTGTGGGAAAAGGAGCAAAGAACCAGAATCTAAACTCAAACATGTCAATCGCGAAGATGGAAACCGAGAAATTCAATGGAAAGAACGACTATGGATTATGGAAAATCAAAGTGAAAGCACTCCTGGTTCAACAGGGTCTGTCAGCTGCGCTGAAAGGGGAAGGTGCATTCCCAAAAGACATGACTCCTGCTCAGAGGCAAGAAATCGTGGAAAAGGCTCATAGCCTGGTGGTTCTCTGCCTTGCTGATAAAGTTCTCCGGGAAGTGTCAAAGGAAGAGGATGCTGCAGGGATTATTCAAGCCCTGGACAAGATGTATATGGCAAAGTCCACTGCCAACAGGTTATTCCTTAAGCAAAAACTTTTCTCCTTTAAATTCTCTGATGAAAAAGGGGTTGAAGATCAGTTAGATGATTTCAATAAGACTCTTGATGATTTAGAATCTGTAGAGGTCACAATGAGTGATGAGGACAAGGCCATTTTACTGTTAAACTCCCTCCCTAAGTCATATGATCATTTAAAAGATGCTATGTTGTATGGGAAAGAGTCCACAGTGACCCTTGTACAGGTTCAAACTGCATTAAGATCAAAAGAAATGCAGAGAGTGCATTTAGACAAATCTGAAGGAAATTCAGAGAGCCTAAGTATAAAAGGAGGAAAGAATTGGAAGTCCAAGAAACCTGGAGCCTCTGAATCATCAAAGAAGAAGGCAAGTGGCAAAGGCAAAGCTGCTGAAGATAAAGAATCCAAGAAGTGTTTCTGGTGCAAGAAACCTGGTCATTTCAAGAAAGAATGTTTCGAATGGAAGAAAAGGATGGCTCAAAAGAGCAACAATACATCAAACTCTGCAGAAATTGCAGAATCCAAGGAAGAAGATCCACTGATCTTGAATGTATCAGAGACAAAGGGAGAAAACAGTTGGATTCTAGACTCTGGATGCAGCTTTCACATGAGTCCAAACATCAAATGGTTTTATGACTTCAAAGAACTCCAAACTGGAAATGTAATGCTGGGAAATGATCATGTGTGTCCTGTGAGAGGAATAGGCTCCATCAGACTAAAGATTCATGATGGATCCATCAAGATACTCAAAGATGTAAGGTATATTCCTCAACTGAAAAGAAATTTGATAAGTCTAGGAACACTTGAATCTAGAGGGTGCATTTTTCAATCTGGAGAGGGATATCTGAATGTCATAAAAGACAACAAAGTGGTTCTCAGAGGAGTAAGAAGATCCAGTCTATATTACCTAGATGGCTCTGTAATTGAGGGAGAAGCTGATACCATAATATCTGAAGACAAACATCTGTGGCATGCCAGATTAGGGCATGTTAGTGAAACTGGAATTCAACAACTGATGAAAACCAAAGCAATTGATTGCAGAGACACAGCAGACAGTCTACAAAGATGTGAAGACTGTATTCTTGGCAAATCCAAGAAGCTACCATACCCTACAGGAAAGACAAACTCTCAAGCCATTTTGGATTATGTACATGCAGACTTATGGGGTCCTTCAAGGGTCCAAACCTTAGGTGGAGGCAGATATTATTTCAGCCTGATGGATGACTTCTCAAAGAAAGTGTGGTTATATGTGATCAAGTCAAAAACAGAAGTGTTTGATAAGTTCCAACACTGGTGCAAAGAAGTTGAAAATGAGAAGCAGACAACACTCAAATGCCTAAGGACAGATAATGGTCTAGAATTCTTATCAGAAGAATTCAATAATTTCTGCAAGAATAAGGGCATTAAAAGACATAAAACAGTCCCAGCAAACCCTCAGCAAAATGGTGTCATTGAGAGAATGAATAGGACTATATTAGAGAGAGTAAGATGCATGCTCTCAAGCTCTGGACTAGACAAAAGGTTTTGGGGAGAAGCTGCCTCCACAGCAGTGTATCTGATAAACAGGTGTCCTTCAGCAGCAAACAATGGAGTATCACCTGAAGAGAAATGGTCAGAGAAACCTCCTAAATACTCCCATCTAAGAGTATTTGGGTGCAGAGCTTATGTACACATTAAGCAGGACAAATTGGAGCCTAGAGCATTGAAATGCATTATGTTAGGATATCCTGCAGGAGTGAAGGGCTACAGACTTTGGTGTACAGAATCAGGAAAAGGAAAGATTCTCATCAGTAGAGATGTAGTGTTTGCAGAGGATGTAATGCCATTCAATGAATCATACAATCAGAAATTGATCACTGAATCTATCACCAAGGGGTCACAAGTCAAGGTGGAGGTTACAAATGAAGATGACACTGCAGAATCAGAAAACTCTGATGCTGATGAAATAGAAGAGGATGATATTAAAGGCTATCAACTTGTCAGAGACAGAGTCAAGAGAGTAATAAAGCCATCCACCAGATACTCTGAAGACTATCTCACAGCTTATGCACTGATATCAGCAGAAGAGGTTGCTTGCACTGAACCAAGAACTTACAAAGAAGCTGTCAGCAGTCTTGACAAGGATAAGTGGTTGATAGCTATGAAGGAAGAAATTGAATCTTTGGAAAAGAATAAGACATGGGTTTTAGTGAACAAACCTCATAAGCAGAAACTGGTAAGCTGTAAGTGGATATATAAGAGGAAGGTGGAGGTAACACACACTGAGTCTGTCAGATTCAAAGCCAGGCTGGTTGCAAGGGGATTTACACAAAGGGAGGGGATAGATTATGATGAGATTTTCTCACCAGTAGTCAAACACTGTTCCATAAGGATTCTTCTTGCTATAGTAAATCAGTTTGACATGGAGTTAGAACAGTTGGATGTAAAGACTGCTTTTCTTCATGGGGATTTAAATGAACAGATTTATATGAGACAACCAGAGGGATTTGAGATGCCAGGACATGAAGACAAAGTGTGTCTGTTAAAGAAGTCTCTATATGGACTCAAACAGAGCCCAAGGCAGTGGTACATCAAATTTGACTCACACATGAAGACAATTGGATATGAAAGATCCAAGTATGATAGCTGTGTATATCTAAAGTTCTCTGGCAAGCAGGTAGTGGTATTCCTGTTACTGTATGTTGATGACATGCTAGTGGCAAGTAAGGATAAAGGTGAGATCAATCAGCTCAAGTCTGAATTACAGAGAGTATTTGATATGAAGCTACTTGGAAATGCCAGAAGAATACTGGGGATGGATATTGACAGAAGAAGATCAGTTGGAACTCTCTGCTTGCATCAGACAGACTACATAAAGAAGGTACTCAGAAGGTTTAACATGCATGAATCAAGGAGAGTGTCAATTCCATTAGGTCATCAATTCAAATTATCAGAACAACAGAAGCCACAGACAAAGGCAGAAGCTGAAGAGATGGAGAGAATACCTTATGCAAATGCTGTTGGTTCAGTAATGTATACTATGATTTGCACTAGACCAGATCTTGCTCATGCAATTAGTGTAGTCAGCAGGTATATGGCCAATCCTGGTAAGGCTCATTGGGAGGCTTTAAAGTGGGTACTTAGGTACTTAAATGGATCTAGCAGTGTTGGTTTGGTGTTCAAGAGAACTGATGTTTCTGATGGAAGAATTATTCAAGGATATGTTGATTCAGATTATGCTTCAAATCTGGATTCAAGGAAATCTCAGACTGGTTATATCTTCACCATGTATGGAACAGCTATAAATTGGAAATCAATGCTGCAACAGGTTGTGGCATTATCAACTACAGAGGCAGAATACTTGGCTGTGACTGAATCAGTGAAGGAAGCAATGTGGCTTAAAGGGATTCTTACAGAATTTGGTTTGGGACAGAAATATGTCGAAATCTTGTGTGATTCTCAGAGTGCTTTACACTTAGCAAAGCATCAGGTATTTCATGAAAGGAGCAAACATATTGATGTCAGACTACATTTTGTGAGAGATATAACTGAGAAGGGATTGATCAAACTGGTGAAGGTAAAAACAGAAGAGAATGCTTCAGATATGTTAACTAAAGTTTTAACTGCTGGTAAATTTCAGTATTGTCAGCAGTTAGTTCAGGTGGAGCAGGTTTGATGAAGTTAGCAGCTTTGCAAAGCTGTGGTTGATTAAGGAGAGAATCAGTTTGATTAAGATTGCAGAAGTGGTAAGAGGAAACAGATTGTTTCAGACAAGGTGGAGAATGTGAAGTATGGTGAAGTGTCTTCAACAATCATGGTTCTAACTTAGAAGAAGTTTGGAAGCTAAACAAAATCAGAAAGAAGAAGTTTCAGATCAAAGAAATTCTGGAAAATAGTTTCAGCTAAAAAGACAACGGTTTTCAACTGAAATAACTGTCAAAACCGTTGTCTATAAAGAAGAAACTGTTGTCGTTTCTGTGTTGTCGTTTAGCTTAACAGTTTTTTGAGTTAGTTGTGATATTTTGGATCTTTCTGCTGTAACTTCTCATTTCCAGCGTGTGTAAGCTAGATAGACGGTTGTAACCGACTTCATAAGCACATGGTTAGTTACGGTATTCTTCTAGAAGGAGTTATCTTGGATTAGAGCTATAAAGATTGGTGAAAGCTCTTGAATTCAAGTGATGTAACTTGTAACTTTTGTGATCATAGTGAAATCTTTCTCTTCTTGGTCCGTGGATGTAGGCGTTTGCCGAACCACGTAATCCTGTTGTGTTCAAGTTTATTTCTTGTGTTTATGAGTGTTAAAAATTCATTTTGCATTCAAAGAGAGATTGAAATATAGTTTGTGAGGTTTAGAGTGTGTTCTTGGTGTGTTTCTTTGGAATCATTTGCAACATATTGGATATGTACAAATGATCTATTTTACTCTACTAAACATAGTTGGCTTAGTAATTTGTACGATATTGGATGCGTACAATTGGTCTCTTTTATTCTAAGGTATTTTAGTGGGACCAATTAAAGGTTATCCTATTCTATGTTGCAAAGTATTGCTATGATTTTCTAATTTACAATTTATGTTGTGTAGTCGATTTCTACATTATGAATATAATGATGTTTCGAACTTTGGGAAAATATAAAAAAATAATTATTTGCAATTATTTAGAATGTTTAATATATCGACCAATATTTTCGTTTATTCAAGAAGAGAAATCTCTTTAATTTTTTAGTGAAGGAAAATTTACTTATATATAATAAGGTAGTATACAAGGCCAAAATAACGAAAATGTCCACTTGAGTAGTTTGCATACAAGTAGTGTCTTACCTTAATAGTTGAACAAGGAGGTTGTTTTAATTAAGCAAATGTATTTTTTTTCTTCTGCAATGATATTTAGCCATGTTTTCTTTTAGCAAAGATGAGAAACTAACTTGAGTCTAGCTTTGACAATAAACTTGAAGGTGGTAGACTGGTAGTAATATCTTTGTCACCTATTTTTCTTACATTTAATTTTGTTTAGGAATGATGGGTTATGAATGGATTTCATGTTGAGTCTATGCCTATATATATATATATATATATATATATATATATATATATATATTTGTCCCCACAAAAAAATATCCTGAAGGGGTTTGTTATCTTTTCCTCAAGTTGTTGTGCCTTGACCTTTATTTATGGTATTTAAATTACGTTCTTTTTAATTGTTCAGTCAGCTCAGTCATAGAAGTCTCTTCCATTGTCTTTCTCTCATTTTATCTGTTGAACTCTATCCATATATATGAATGCCAGATGGTTTTTAAGGAAAATTTTAAGATTCTTTTGTGGCATTGTAGGTCTTTTGGTGGTTTTGATAAGTGTTTAGTTAATGAATTTAGAGGAAGTGATGGTGATTTTTATTTGATAATGTTATTATTGAGTTCCTTTTGAGTGACTTATTTTGCATTATATTAATGATCGTTTTTTCAATATGTCATTTTCTTGAAATCTTAATGTGCGACTTTTTAAGTGAAGAAGTATCATTTTGCATATACCTATATAGTTATGTTCTTTGTAGTATGTCATTGTGTTTCTGTTTGTTTTCATTTTGTAGTATTTGTGTTCATTTTCCACCTGTATAATTTTAAAAGAACCAATTAATTGATGATCCACCTTATAATGTGTCTATTTAATTGAATATGATAAAGTAATGTTGTTCTTTTTACAGCGCCCCCACCCCTCATTCCCCTGTTTTTGTAGTCTACTATCACAATAAATGTGCAAGCAATATTACATGGCGGTCAGCTGAACAAGATATGGCTTATATTCATGATCTTCAACTCGCATTTAGTAGATATAAGTATAGGAAACAGGAGTGTAAATACTTTTACATTAGGCATCTTCCAACTCTTGGATTACAATTCTTTCTTACGTTTTCTTTGTTCTTTTCTTTTTTCAACTTTTGGAAGTACGAATAACATAGAATACTTTCGTATTAGGAAGAGCTCTTTCATTATGTTTATCTATTTATGGTTATTTTTTCCATGTGTCTTATTAATTACAAAACTACAACTGTTGTATAGATGAGTATTTTTTAAATTTGTTAATACGTATATCGTTTTTTTAGATATTAGAATAATCTATTTATTTTTTTGCATGCTTTTTTATTATAGTACGTTGTACATTAAACATTTATTCTTTTGCATTATGTTTTTTATAGTGTGTGTAAACTAAAATTGATGTGGGACTCTTAAGGATTTACTAATTTCTAATTATTTAAAATCTCTATTATTCATCAATGATCAAATTATTCATTGTTAATTTTGTCATAAAGAATTTAGTTAGGAGTGTAGAAAAAATAATTAAAATTATGCAAACGAGAACACATACAAAAAAAATTAATTCATAGTGGTAATAAAAGAAGTGTTTGAAGTCACTATTGGATCTAGGTATTGCTTTTTGATGTGTTCGGAGCATCACACTAGCGACTATAAATTGATTCTCAATAGCACTTAGAAAAATGATTATGAGAATTTGTCAACATGCAACTTCTACAAGCTTTTAACTTTAGAATCACATCATTTCCAAACCACACTTTTTATTTGTCCACAAAAATTAATTTAAAGCACTTCTTTAATTGTACAATTATTCAGACATCCCCTTAATCTCTTTTCACATAATAGATTAACAAACATACATAAAAAAAAAATGTGCCACAACAAAGGTTTTGAAAATTAGACAATCATTGAGTGTATATTTGTTTATGGACTGAGTGTGGCGTGGAAAATTTGGGCGTGAATTTTGCTGACATGAATTCTAAATCTGATGTTTGTTTTGAGAAAAAATGTGGTGAAGATTGATAGGGTATTATCAAATGGTTGATAAAAGAAAGGATAAAAACATATTAAAAATTTACATAATAATCAATAAAATTATTTTAATTAAATTGTTACGTCTACCATCTGTACGTGGGAATCTATAAACAAATGTACCCTAAATAAATTTCTTTCAACTTATCTAATCAATATTTTCTTTCAAATTATCTAATCAACATTCTCCTCTAAGCGGCTAGCCTACACATTTTCAAACTCTTCTTCAAGTAAATTTCTTCCATTAGATCAATTAAATACAATATTTCTAAGTAAATTATTACTAATAAATAATAGTTAGAACATCAAAGTTATCAAGTAATTCTTTAGTTGGCCCTACCAAATTTTATCGTGTCTTATCAGGTGGACCCGATAGTGACCCCAACTCGATAGACCTCCGCCGAACTCAAAATTATCATATGATTTCGTGTCGTGATAACGGGCCGTACTGAATTTTATCATCCTTAATTTCTTAATACTGAACAAAATGACATTATTGTAGATAAAACAAAATTATTTAAGGTCTTTCCCGTACATCGTACGAGTACGATACTAGTGATACTTTAAACCAAAATTCCTACGATCTAATTCGCCTAAAATATCGGGCGGAAATATTTGTCAAGTTTGGGGGTGGTGCCCACTCGCCCCCATTATATCCCCTGCGGCTGCACATCATTATCCTACATGGCGGACATTAAGCCACAACTGAATATTCCAACCATTGTGTCAATGGAATCCTACTAGAATATATACTATACTGCTTTCTTATAATGGTAATCAATGATTCCATTTTTCCACATGCCTAACATCTACAGGTGCCAAAATCGACTCGATCCGATTGATCGATCCAATAAGTTCGAAAATTTAAGTATATTATAGGAGAATACTTCGGACCGGGGCGACTAATTTTAGGTCCGATCAAATCTTGGGAAGGCCCGAAATATAGCGTTGATCCGATCGGGCCCCGAATTGCATCTCTACTAACATCTCATATATGCTCTTTCCGTTCCACTCTTATTTACACACTTTTTATTGATACGTCCCACATGAATTCGCGCTCTTAAAAAAGAAATTTATTCACAATCTCTACCTTCAATCTCCACTTTTTTAAAATCAACTTAAAAGCAAAAAATTATTTTTCTTAATATATGTCCCTCTTCGTATGTTCAAAATAAGATGGGACGGAGGGCGTGTAATATATACATATACACATATCTAAGGCGATTTATAGTGTAATAAACATTCACTATCTTGGGGGGAAGATGTTTGTTTGATCCAGTGGACTGCACCTTTCACTGCAGTATTTTATACGCCTTATGTCAATTTCACTTTTTTCGGAATTCTTTTTGTTGATTGAGTCGACTATCTAGTATTATTACGATGTTCTAGAGTCTAGACGAGGATATAATCAGAATTAAGATGGGGATGCCAAATTCAAACTATTGAATATTTAGTTACATAAAGATATTTAATGCAATATGAAGTTATATTTTTAATCCATAAGAGGAAATCTTTTTTTTTTTGTTTTTAATATTTAAAACCATCAAAGCGATGGATGAGTTTAGGTAACGACCCCAGAGGAAATCTAATTTAATTCTACATAATATGAAAGGTAAAATGAGAAAAAAATTATTGGAGGAACTCTAGTTTTGTTACATTTTTTTTTTTTTATTTCATGATTTAACTTTATAATAATATGCTTCCATCTTAAGAATTGAAAGTGGTAGAGCATCACTATCTAAATCTTTGATCTTAGGTTCGAGTTATTTCGAGGGAAAGTAGAAGATGTTTTATTCACGTTTCACTTAACTTCAGGATCTGATTTTTTTTAATAATTTTACCGATTTTGAAGTGACTTAATTTTGGGTGTAAATACAAATAAATATTACAATAAAACATAAGATGTAACATAAAAAATAGATTTAGAATTCGAACTATTTTGCCAACTACCCAACATCAAAATAAAAAATTGTCCGTGTATGATAGCTGTATATTGAGATATGTCTTGACGAAAAATATTTCACAAGCAACACAAATTTATTATTTAATAAGAATGTTTGTTACTGGATATGGAAAAGGTATTGATAGCCATGGGATCATAAAAAAATAAGATGTTGATGCTTCAAATTCAATATAATATATTTCCTCTATAATTTTATTGGTCAACCATAAAAAATATAATATTACTTACGCAGTTAAATAAATTGGTCAACTTTTAACTAATTGGTGCTCAATTGCTCATCTCACGAAGATTACACGCTTAACAAATTCTCCAATGGGTCGATGGTACACAATAATAAAGGTTTAGTTAAAAAAATCGCGATCTTTGGTTCAATTTTTAATTGTAACATGATCTTTAAAATAAACTTCTACTACCTTTGTCTCACTTAATTTTGTTCACTTTCTCTTTTGGTCCGTCCCACATAATTTTGCACACCCTTAAAAAAAAACTATCTCACAATTCCACCCTCAATATCCACCTTTGAAAAAGTTAACTGAAAAACAAAATATAATTTTTCCTTAACATATGTGCCCTTTTATATGTGCACAATTAATTAGGACGGAAGAAATATAATAAAAAAGTATTAGATGTGAGATACGATTAAAACCTCATTATTCAAATACGAATCTAAAGTGGTACAATTTACCCTTATTTATTATAAAGCATAAGGGAAGAAAACGACAACTATGTAAAGAATAGGAAAATGACTTACCATAAAAGATATAAAAATTAAATTAAGAAAAAAAAAACACGACGAAAATGAGTAGAAAAAGAATGTAAAAATGACTTCCCATAAAAAAATAGAAAATAAAAGTAGAGGACAAGGGGGGCAAAAGGCGGCTTTAGTCGTGAACTTGTCACCGTGCTTATACATATCTATTAGACTGTGACACCGATCTTAATTTATACGACCTTCGTCCCATAAAGATATATTTTTAGAATTTTTTACACAGATTAAGATAAGATTATAACATAGTTAGGATATTAAATTTTTACTTTATTTAATAAAAATATACGTTTAATATTAAAAAATATGGAAATGAGAAATTAATAATGTGCTAAATATAGTAACAAGCTTATTTTTTTGGGATAGACGAAAATATAAAGTAAGTCTATTTTTTGTGGGACAGAGGGAGTGTGATTGAATTTTTTTTTTCTTCTTCTTTTCAAAGACAAGAATCTCATTACTTAAATAGTATTTATAAGTACAAGCCTCTCATCTGCTCAAATACAATCAGTAAAATCATGTTCCATCTAAATAGAAGGATAAAAAAAAAAAAAAAAATGCGCCGAGTGATATGCAACCGAAGAATGCCCTGCTCCGTGGCTGCATGCATAGCAAACAAGGAATCGAAGAAACACCACTACATACCGAACAATTCAATAGCAGAGGTCATTTAGAACAAATAGGAAAACAAAAACCAAAGTCATACTAATCAAAAGGACGCTATGGCGAAAAAACCAAACTAGTCACCTCAGTTGAAAAAAGTCTCATGTGAGAAAAAAATTTAACGGAGACGAAAAATTTAGGTCGACAAAAAAATTAGAAAATAACCAAATATGACTGACAACAAAGAGTCGTCGGGTCATTGAAGATTCGAGAAGAGAAATAAGGTTAACGAATCTTATTCCGTCTGATAAAGAAAAATGTTTTACTTTTTCAAATAAGATTGGAGCTTAAATATAAAAACTTTATTATTAATTTAATTATAAATTAGACCCGTCACACGAAACGAAGCGTCAAACGGCCGCCCCTCTCAAGTGTGTCTTTATTGAACTAGAGCTTATATTATAGTGGGAACTTTTTTTATGTCTACTAATGCAAAGCTGTAAAGTTAGAAAAAAAATTGTGAGGGGAACAGAATCACAGATCCATTTTATAGATTCAGGAGATTTCTTAATATATAATGAGCAAGTCTTTTTTCATCTTACGTGTGATAAAATACACTTTTACAGAAAAAAATAATATTTTTACAGATAAAAAGTGATAATTTCACTATAAAAAATGATATTTTTACAGGTATACTTTTACTATAAAAAGTATAATATTTTTTTCTCGTCATTCGGTGTGATGGTCTCACACAAGATTTTGTCATATATAATATACTCCCTCCGTCCCAACTTAACTTGTGAGCCCATAAATAACAAAATTCTCACACAATCTCCACCCTCAATCTTCACCTTTGAAAAAGTCAAAGATTCTGCAAAATTTATTTTTTCTTAACCTTTGTGCCCGATCAACTAGGCAAGTTAAGTCGGGATGGAGGAAGTATTATATTTCACATCTCACCAGGACAATATTATATGGCTCAACACCCACCACGGAGATTAATGAAGTAAATAACAAGTTTTATTATGTAAATCACAAGCTTTTAAGTTTTAATGCATTTCCTAGTCACCAATTACGTACTACTTCCACTTTATCTTTTCCCTTTTTTCCTCTATTCTTTTCTTTCAACATTTTATCCCCAAAAAATTGATTCCTTAATTAGTAAAGAATAATTTTAGGAAAAGAATTGCAAAGTCAGATTCAACATGTGTGGAGATTGACGTTTTAAAAAATGTTAGGCGCTGATCGGACACTACATAAAGATCAAACGATACGAAGGGATTTACATGAAATTAAACTAAATAGAATCAGATGAAAAATACATGATCGATGATAATTTAGTGTTCAGACGAACCAGAGCTGGACCAGTGACAAACCAAAATACCCAACAAACATTAGCTCTCCCCGAAAAGGAGGAGATCCAACCGCACCTTCCAGTACAGCTACCTTGTTACGACTTTACTCCGGTCACCGATCCTGCCTTTGGCAATCCTCTCTTTGCGGTTAAGGTAACGACTTCGGACATGATCAGCTCCCATAATGTGACGGGCAATGTACAAGATTCGGTAACAATTCACCGTCGTATGGCTGACCGGCAAGGGCAGCCTTCCACCAGCTGCAGCACCCCACACCACCCTCATGCCCTAACCCTCTACCCTTTATACTATTTGCTTTTGTTTTCTTTATGTTGTTTTTATTCAATTTTTGTTTTTTTTTACGTATTTATATCTACAATAAAATTAGTAGTTTTGTATATTGAATAATGAATATTTCACATCAGATAAAGAATTTAAATTTTATAATATCATAATTTTTTTTATTAGTCCTTATTTTACTTAATATGAGTTCGACTTTTTTGAAGTCTAGTCAAAATTAGACAGAAACTTTTAGAAGAGAAATGGACACGATTATCGACATATATAAATAATATTACCATGAAGAATATTTTTCCATGAGTTGGGTTGATATCATATGCGGAAAATTGCGTGTTAATATTTAATTGATTGGTAAGAGCCTAAGTGCATAATTAGTATTTTTACCACTAAGTCCCAAAGTTGGCTACATGTTACATCTGACATATGGTTTACCTAAGTATATATTCAATTATTTTTTTAATTTATTTATTGTATTACTTTATTATATATTTTAACTAGATGAAAAGTATAATTACAACATCGATCGTATTTTTTTATATCTAATTGCATCAATACTATTACCATTGAATACATAGTGATGAGATTGTTCAACATCTATAACATATTTTGTCATCTATTACTACAAGTGCAGTGAATCGAGGATTAAAGTTATTATTTCACGTCTTCAGCTCCCAATTAACGGTAGTGAAATTGGTCGTGTTTAAAATGAAGATCTATCAAGGTGCATCTAACGATCACTACAAATAAAATAGTCTTTTAAGACAACGAAAGTGATCTCAAATAATGAGTATTTAATCATAACTTTATTATTAGAGATAACATGTCGTCACTAATTAGTCGTCTCAATAACTCGGATGCAAATAATATATTTGTGACGATAAAAGTGGTCTCTAATGTACCTCAAATACTTTTATCAACAACTAGATGTCTCTAAAAGTAATATTAAAATGATCTCAAATAATTTGTTGACAGAGATTTGTGATAACAAGTGGTCACAAATAATTTATTTTTAATGATCATAACCGTCATCTCAGAAAATATTATATAAAGAAACTTTTTTTATTATAGTGAATGGTGATGATAACACCAATTAGATATAAAAATGTATAGTCGATGTCGTAAGTAAAAAAATCGTAATTGATGATCAATAAATGAAGTATTCACATGTTTATGCATTCAGACTATCGATTTCAACTTTTCTGTTGTGTGTACAATTGTTATTCTTCATAAGCTAAATAAGCGTATCCAACCTTATCTCTAAATTATTTTCGTAGACAAACAGACAATTAATTATTATACGATCTTCGTCCCAATTAAATTTGTTTACTTATTTTATTGATCCATCCCAATTAACTTTGTAATCCCATAAATGAAAATTAATTTTTATAATCTTCACCCTCAAAATCTCAAGCATCAATCTCCTTCTTTAAAAAAATCAAAGAAAAAATAAAATTTGTTTTTTTGTTAACACTCGTGCTCGATCAGGTTGCAAATTTAATCGGGACGGAGGAAGTATTAGATAATGATTTATGCAGTCAATTTCACGGAATATTGTTGACAAAATATCCCTTTCTTTATTTGGTCATTTACGTAAATTCACCAAATATACGTCACTTGACCAAATAAAGTCACAAGCACAATAATTTCACAATCATAAAATGTGAAAAAACAATAACTAATAAAGGATTAAAAAACACTTAAAATACACTTTCCATTAACTTAAAACACAACTAGATAATTGAAAATATGGTTAATTACGAAAAAATAACGAACTTCAGGTCAATTATCATTGCAACATGACATTTAATTATATATAACATAGAAATGCATCACTTTTGTAATTTTTTCAATTTAATCCATCCGAGTAAATTTGTGACTTCAATTGCTGACGTGTAGCATGAAATTGAGATTTTGACCCACCCAATTACACACGTGTAATTGTACGAATTCTTTTAACCCCTAATTAAATAAAAACGACATTATTGTAACATTAACCCTAATACTTAAATGTTATTGTTCTCATTTAATTAGGTTTTATAAATATTGTATGATTACACATTTGTAGTTGCGATAGTCAAAATCTTGATGGCAAGTTTCACGTCAGCAATTGGAATCAAATTTTTGTTCGTGTGCATTAAATTGTAAAAATCATAAAGGTGATGAATTTCTAGGTTATATTTGAAAAATCATGCTGCAAGTGATAATTGACCAAAAAATCATGATTTTCACGTAATTAGTTATCGGCATTATGAGTTAAGTTCCTATATTACTGTACTCCCTTCGTTTCAAAATAAGTGACGTTTTAGAATGAAAGAGAAGAATTAAGAATTAAAAATCTTGACTGATATATCCCTCAACTAATCTTCTTTCTCTCGTCTATTATTCATAAAATCACGTTACAATAATTATTTGCTATACTCATTTCCCTTCTCCCTTTATATTAGCGCGTTTTACGGGTAGTTAAAAGATACTAAGAGATATTTTAGGATAGTGATAAGGATAAAGTTGGAAGAAATCGTGAAATATATCTAAAACGACACTTAATTTGAAAAATCATTAACAATCTAAAACGTCACTTATTTTGAAATGGAGGGAGTACAATATTACAATTCAGTACTATTGTGTTTTGTTTATTAATTTGTAATAGTAAATCAATTGCAAAAAAATGAATGAATATATTGGTAAGAATTCAAAATATGAATAAATAATTTGGCTCTGTTTGTTTATGGCTGTGGGTGGCTGGAGTACTGTAGGCTGTGGAGAATAAAGTGGAATATGAAATTGGAGTAAATAAGTGAGTGTTTGTTTAGGTTGGTTGAAGATTGGGCTGTGGGGTGATTATAATATAAAATGTGGTAAATGTGATTTGATGTGTGTAAGAGGCAGTTAGTGAATAATTGGTTATTAGTTAAAGTTGTATTGGGAGTTTGGTTTAATTGATAATGTGTGTAAGAGGTAGTTAGTGAATGATTGGTTATTGATTAAAGTTGTATTGTGAATTGAGTTTGATTGATGATGTGTGTAAGAGGTAGTTAGTGGATTGATGATTGATGTTTTGTTGTTTGGTGATTAAAATAATTTATTGGGGGGCCTTTAGGGTTGGGCACAATATATTGGCTACAACCTAGAACCAAACACGCATGGGTTGGGCTAAATCCTGAACGATTGTGCCCATCCATAAACAAACAGGCCCTTTGTGTTAGTTTTTGTTTTAAATTAATGACTCAGCACAAAGCTGAAAGTAAAAGCATAAATTTCAATAAATATATTTTTTTGTTTATTTAATAATTAATATATTTATAAAATGGAAGGTAAACAATAATTTAGCAAAAATGGTTTGATGACAATATATGGGCCCCATGGGGTGTAGTATATATGAAGACCCTGGGGAGAAATCAACTGAGGTGTTGGGCCAAGGTCGAGGTTCAAGGCCTTTCATATATAGATCTTGACAAGGTAAGGTGGAGCCTGGAGGGGAGTATAAAATAGAAGAGGTGACGTACGTCTTGACCGTACCCTACTAAACCGCTATCATAAACTAACTTACACATCAAAAGATTTACCCTTAGAGACAATCCTGAGATTCTATTTTGCAGGTTAATATCGACGTTCGACTAACCTCGAAGATCTCAAACGTTGCTAGATCTTCCGGATTCTGACATCATCAGTTCCAATTAGGCATTGCTCAATATCCTGACTCATATACGCCTAACTTCCTACAGTCTCTTGCTCACAAAACCTAATTTCCCCACTTTTTCTTACACAATTTATATCCACTAGTAATGCTTGACAGTGATAATTATCTATGTTTGACTTTTTTTCCTTGTATATTCCCTCCGTTCCGGTTTAACTTTCCTACTTTGATCGAGCATAGAGGTTAATAAGAAAAAGATTTTATGGAATCTTTGACTTTTTTAAAAGGTGAAAATTGTGATAGAAATTTGTCATTTATGGATTGAAAAGTTAAGTTGGGACAAACCAAAAAAGAAAGTAGGAAAGTTAGAGCGGGACGAAGGTAGTAAATGTTGGAAACTTTGTGACCTAATGTGATTTATCACCTTTGACACAATCAGATTGTTCTGCATTAATTAAACCAAATCTATTGTTTTTTCACCTTACTAACTTTGTTTATTTAATTTTAATTCAATATATATATATAAATATATATTGTTTGTAATATGTATTTTATTAATGATACGGTTTTTATCCAACTTCCTTAAGTTTAACCGTATTCGAGAATTATTGTCCGAGATCACAATACTATCATACAACACCCAGGGACGGATCTAGAATTTATAAATATGGTGGGTTGAGACATTAAAAATATATCAGCATTCGGTGAAGTTGCGACTTAAATGGAGTGGGCTTAGTTAAAATTTAAAGTACTAAATAATAAAAATTATACATTTAAAATTAAAGTTCTACAAATTTTACATTGGATTGGAGCCCGGTACGAGCAGCACGTAGCTCCGCCCCTGACAACACCCGCAACTGCACAACACATACACACGTTTATCTTCATATAGTTTAGAGATTCATTTTGATCGAAACTCTTGGAGTTTCACTTTTAATGTGTTCAACGTTAATGTGTAAATATCTTATTCTTAAATTTTTATAAAGTATTTAACTAATTTAATTCATAAAATTTTAAAACATCAATTGGTTGTACACATTAATTACCTATCCACGACGGATACAAGAACGGAACAAGATATACACAATGTTCGTAGTGACTTCATCATTATACATATAACATGCATTGATAAAATAAAATAAAATAAAAGAGAATACTTTTATAGCAAAAGTTAAAGATAGAACCCTAATAAATTAATTTTATGAATCTTAATGGATTCAAGGCTGCTACTTTGACCAATTATTAGGTGTCACATTTAAAATCATATTAAAGCTATAATATTATATATTTATATATAGACACATATTACAAGGCCATGGTTTTAATGTGTAACACATATAGATTCAACCAAAAAAAGTGTGAATAGTATAAAGCAATATCGTAAAAGTTGCTAGATGCAAGTTAGATGATGAATTGAGATCTAACGATTGGTCGGAGCTTGAGTGAAGGTAATCGTGACATATGTGTGGTTAGGCGGGGAAAAATAAAAAAAAAACATAGACGGTCAATAAGAACCTAGCATCTAGACATAAATTAATCAAAGTTAGTCGGGGAATTTTACGACGGAAGTATAAAGCACTAATAAGTGAGATCACAAAAACAGGTTATGAATATTAAACTTTTGTCCCAACTGAGTTATAAAGTGCCAAATATGAGAGAATCAGGATACCATTCACTAAATTAAAAATCATAATCTTTAGCTTTAATTTATTTCCTTTTTGGCTTTTTAAAGAAAAAAAAGTTGCACATTTCTTCATTTAATTTCTACAAATTGATTAATAAGATTGAAAAAGGAAAATGTGGATTGATTTCTTTTGTTGCAAGATGCAAATGTTTTTATGATGAGGAGCGCAATATGATATCTTTTTTCCCTTTTTTGTTAGTTCCTCCGTCCCGACCTATCTTGCACAGGGGTATCGGCACAAATATTAAGAAAAATTACTTTCTGATTGTTTGTTGATTTTTCAAATGTGGATTGAATGTGGAGATTATGTTATAACTTTCTTTTTCAGGCTGTGCAAGATAAGGTGAGATGACCGTTTAAGAAAAGTGTGCAAAATAAAGTGAGACGAAGGAAGTATTTATTACTGGAACTGCCAACATTGCACAAATGATAATATATCAGGGTGAGCAAAGTTGAATTGGAACGAAAACTAATTCAAACCAAGTGGTTTGGTCTGATTTTGTATAGATAAGTGGTCGGTTTGGTCACAAAAATTAGAACCGAAATAGGAGTTGATTCGATTCGGTTCGTACCCCAAAAATTTTCAGTTGGTTGGATCAGACTAAAATTAGAACCGAAATGTGAACCACGTGACCTTTTCCTATCAGCTGGTTAATATTTGGTCAAAAATGAATTTAGATTGAGCAATTACTAAAAATGTGGAACTAAATAAAAAAACAATAACTTATCAAACTAAATCCCAAAAAAAAATAAAAATGGAACCATTTATGCTTTTTTCTCCCTATTGCTTATATATCGACTAATCATTTTTTTCCTAAATAATGTTGTTTATACATCTAGAACGGGTCGACATCTAGTAAAGAAAACTTAAATCCGGATAACCTTAAAATTAAAAGAAAAATAACACCCTACACAGATAATAAATAGAAAAATGGTCTCTACTTTAAGAAAATTACAAACAGATGTTAGCACACAGCCCATAAAATTTGGGCTGGGCTTTTTTAGGCAGTGGGCTTTTTATGCAATGGGCTTAACAATATCATGACTACCTTATAAGTTACAAAGTTCTCTTTTTTAGATAAAATTTAATTATTTATTTCCTCATGTCCTAAATATTAGTCGCTTTAGAATTTTCATATTTTTCGTAAAAACATGTCATTCTAACAAACGCTACATATCTCCAATATTACATCGATCTATGCATGTCATAACAATTCTACCTTTTAAATTTCATAATTTTATCGTCTCGTCCAGTATTTACACTATTCATTATAGTATGGAAGGAAAGATGGAGCAAAATTATTGACAATGAAGGATTTTCTTTAAGGAAAAAAGGATTTAAGGTAAAAAGATAGATTACATAGTAACAAAACGCTGGTCGGGACAAGTCTTGTTCCGGATCCTAATTCAACTGGTTGAATCTTTTCAATCGACCTAACTGGTTTAGTATACTCCAAATCGATTGTTGTTTTTGTATTTCATTATGTAAAGTTATAAATTCAATTAATTACTATATATTTACTACATTTTGGATAAAACGGAATATATAATTACCAAAGAAAACTGATCATTTATTTAAAAAAACAATATATATATTGATACCACATGAAATTCAAATTTTACATAATCATACTGCGAATTAGAAATATCCAATTTGAACATATAACTATACTAATCCCACAGATAGGGGTGGCAGTTTAAGTTATGGGGTAAAGTTGGTGCTCGATTTTAGGTTGATTCGGATTATACAGATGACTCCTACATTTTAAAATGAATCATTAATTTTGAGTCGATTTAAGTTCGAAAATGTTAGTCGTGCTCGTGCTGGTTGGTTCCGGGTTCCTCGGAACGAGTTCGTCTTACAATGTCGGATCAAGGATTCCCACCCTTGCAGAATTTGTTATTATGGAGGAGAGTGGAAATGGAAATCCTTTCCCCTAATCTTATTACAGTTCCTAATGTCAATTATGAGGTCGAACATCAATAATGACACTACACGTGGTGTTTGTTTGGGTTGTCCGTAATTCATTGAGATGACTCAATCTCAATACTCCATCAGCCAACAGTAACTCAGCACCTCCCTCAATCTTTAAGCAAACACACTATATTTGTATCTCATAAGGATGATTTTAAGCTCGCTATTGGCCCTTATAATTCCCCGAGATTCTTATCACCTACGGTGGGGCAAATCATAATACTCCATCAGTCAATAGTAACTCAACACTCCTAAATTTTAAGCAAACACACTATACTTGTATCTCCTAATAATGATTTTAAGCTCCCTATTGGTCCTTATAATTCCCCGAGATTCTTATTACCTACAGTGTAGCGTTAGCAGTGAGGCGGGGAATCCCCGTTCCCCGCGGGGATTCACCCCGAACAGGGCGGAGACGGGGATAGTGTCCCCCGCCCCGCGGGGCACCATTTCATGGCATTATGTATTTTATTCTCTTGAGACTTTGAAGCTAAGATTTATGTACCATTCTAGGTGTTTAATTGTTTGTTAGTTGTATTTTTGACATTTTTAGGTGTTTAAATGTTACTAGGTGTTTAGTTTTTATGTTTTATGGGTATATTTTATCCATTAACAGTTATTTATTTAAAATTTAAATCGGGACGGGGATTCCCCCGAAATCGGGATCCCCATGGGCCCCGGGGCTGGGGAAAATCTTTTCCCCGGCCGCCAGTTCTCGCGGGACCGGGTGGTGGAATTGATATTGTGACAGGGACGGGGATGGGGATTATTCCCCCGGCCCCGCCCCGTTGCCAACCCTACTACGGTGGGACAAATCACAATACTCCTGTGGGGACATAATGACACCGTCTATTGCTACTGCTCTCGTAATTGCTGTCAATTAGGAACGTTGCAGTTTTCTTAATGGTTGTATGTTCCTTTTTTTTTTATCTTTTTCCCGCTGGATACAACTAAAGCCCCAACATTAATTCTTGTTTTTTCCCATTTGAATATCCAAACCGTGTGGTTCACAATACATGCAAAGTAGGGGGCCTTGTGATTTGCCCCCACATCAGCTGACAAAAATTTAGAAACCAGATATCACCGTTGTACCGTCTATCACAATCGTTGGTGGAAATTTATTTGGGCACTGGAACGAACACCGAATCTAGGAGGTAGTTGGAAACTCATCATAGTTAATTGAATCAAATTCAATTACATGGATCCGAGTTCGGATACAGATCCGGTGAAGCGCGAAAAAGAGAGGGAGTGGCAGTGGTTATATTAGGGAAGGAGGTGAATAATTGGTGATAAGTTCCCGTAAGGCTAACGACCGGCAATGTGTTATCTTTCATCACAATGCAATCAATGACTATGTTATGGAGTTTCTCGTCTTCAACATACTTCGTCCTATTTAAGGTCGGAGGAATAACTCAACTCCATTTGTCCTCAAACTTCTTATAAGATACGTTCATAGATGGGTTAATCCTATTGTACCGCATTTTCAAAATGATAAGTCACTAACTGCAGTGCAAGCAGTCACTAATCTTAAAATAGTTTATCAAACTACAAAATTTGTCATTGTTAATATCCTACATTTGATCCTCGTATCTTGATTTCTTGAACCGACAGATGCATAAATAAATGGTTCAATGAGAGCAAGAATTTCCAGAAGATATTAAGAATATTTCGTTTCTAAGTAGAACAGTTTTTAAATAGTATTTGATCGATTATGTACCAGTTTATATAAAGAAAATGAAAAAAAAAATTCAAATTATAAATCCTAAAACATCACAATCACAAACTATGTAGAAATATCTGGTGTTAATATCATTCTTTTGTAATCTTGTAATATATCTTAGCTAGGAGCCGAGCTCCATTGATACCAATCCCAACTCGAATTTACTTACAGAAATCCAGAACCAATCGAACGGGAACACGAACACCAACGAGCCGAGTATGACAGTTCCATTCGAAATTAATAATTTATCTTACAAAAGAATAATTATATGTTTCAAATAACCCGAATCAACAAAATTGAGTATAATCCCAACCCGTTGCCACCCCTAATCCAACACAAGGAAGATTATAATACATTTTTAAAGAAAAACTGTCGATGACACGAATTGTACGGATATGTTAGAAGTACTGTCTATTATGACTATCACTAGGCTTTGATTGTCTCCAAACACAAGGAAGATCATCATCACATTTCTAATAGCAACTTTACCTACAGATTAATTTCCAGTAAAACAATTTAAAAACGGAAAGAAAACCTTTCACATCACCATTGCAGTAAACTGTAATAAGCAATTAACAGAACATCCATGGATTAACTCAGAAATTCCACCAAAATTACGTGCAATTTCTCTTTGCATGTCAATCCATGCACGTGAACAGTAGAAAAATCGCGTTAAATATCAAAACAGAAACCGAAAACACATAGAAACACACACTAAATTGTTTTTGTATCACCGGAGCAAATCACTCACAGTGCGAAGCTGTTTCAGATTCCAGAGAGAGAGAGGAAAGAGAGAAGCTTCACGTACATTTGGTGTTTACAGAGATGGAGAGAGGAGTAATTCTATAAGGACGGCTACACGAAGATATCCTGTGGACTACAAAGGATCAGCTTCCACGTGGACTACATTTGAATCCAACGGGCTAACTGCGTGGGATTGACTACTCCAGGAATGTGGACCCCATCGCTCTTCAACAAGTTTGCCACCTCAGCATAGCTCTGCGGCTTCGACTTCGCACTCGGCTCGGCTTCCTTACTCGGCTTACTCCTCTTCGACTCGGCTGCGTTCACCGGGACAGCCTCGGCTCGAGCCGGGTCAAACTTCTGCCCGAACAGTGTTCCTTTTGTTAAAAACTCGTAAGCCATGTAGCCGGCTAGAAGCCGGTTAGTTGACATCGGCTGATCCGGTCCTTTCAACGACGTCGTTGCTTGATTAGTCCCACTAACGGCGCGAGTAACGGACGTTGGTGGAATTAACGGTTTTGGCAACGTGGAAGAGTGGAAGGCATCCAACTCTTTCCGCTTCCGTGATGCACTAGGCGTCAATATTCTGCGCGAGTGGTAACTCATCCTGACCGTCCGTTTTCTTTTAAGGAGAAAAGCGTAAAATGGAATGCCACGTCAGCGAGATTCTCCGAGGGCAAAAGCGTCAATTCCAGGTGGAAAAAACAAAGGAAATTAATTTTGATATACCAAAACGGCCAAAACGGTTTTTAAAAGGAAAAGGCAAAAAAAAGTAAAAAAGGGATAAACTTCAGAAATTTACAACTACAGTTGTGACGAAAGAGCTAAAAAAATGTACATTTTGACTTAAAATTCATGAAAAAGGAGAGAAATAAAGGGGAGTTGATTTTATTATAATCAACCAGAATTATTCAAATTTCGACAGAAAACGTTATCGAACAGTGTACGGATGGGGAAGCGTGATTATCGGAGAAATTATAAATCGGAGCCGTGAACGGTGGATCTGGAGTGTAGCGACGTCGGAGCGCCGTCTGTCTCCGCCGCGGGCGGTGGAGAGAGAGAGGGGGAGAGAGACGTCGGAGATGAGAGAGAAGGTTTTTATAGAGAGAGAGAGAGGGGAAGAAGGGGTGGGAGGGCTACAGAGGTGGTTCTGGATAATTTATAGCAATGAGGTGGTGGATATTGCCCTCGAGTTTGTAAGATAATTACTGAAATGCCTTCGGCACCTGTTGGGCGATCCAGGGTTAGAGTGAAATACCGGAAATGCCCTGGTTGGTTTCACGCAGTATTGAATGATGGGGAAGGGCTTGGTGGTAAATTACTTAGGGGGTTTTAAGGGGATATAAATATTTAAGTGAGGGGTTTTGAGTAATTTGGTACTCACATGCTTTGATACTTCTACAGTAACCACTTATTTACAATAATTTATTTATTATTTGTACAAACATGAACGATCTATAGTTTAAGTACTATTTATTGATATAATAAAAGTTTTCCAAAGTTAATTTGAGAAAATCTCTGTTTTAAAAGTCTCCGACTATATTCTGTAGACGTTAGATGGTCCTTGCTGTCTATATTTTTTGTTTGACTCTTCCTTGTTTAATTCGTCCTAGACTTCATTTAGGCGCTAGACCCTAATCTACTGTCCGACTAATGCTTAACGTCTTATAGAACATTGCTTGTGACAAGTATATATGATTTTGAATATATTGACGTGGGTATTTTTGACATTCAAATCAAATTATATTCACAAATGTGATTATAATGTTCAAATAAAAAATAAAAAATTACTATCTTTGGCATGTATATAGATTGTGATGTTGCAGTACCATTCAAATATTAAAATGTAATAAATAATACATTTATTATAGATTACTGTAACTATGTAACTATAATATATAGTGTTGACCATTTGAATTGGTCTTTTATGGAAGAAAATTAGGGCTTGCAATCAAGTATTTCTTTAGCTAATCACACAATTTATGATACTTCCTCCATCTCAGCTTATTTTGTACAGTTGATCGGATACGAATGTTAAGAACAAATAGATTTTATTTTTTCTTTGACTTTTTTAAAGGTGGATATTGAGGGTTTAGATTGTAAGGGTGAAAATTGTGGGAATTAGTTACTATTATAGGGGTGTGCATAATATGTTGGGACGGTCGAAAACGAAAAGTGTGCAAAATAAGCCAAAAATGAGAGAGTATAATGAAAGTGTGTCTGTTTGTGACTGTGTTATTTTAATTCAAATATTCAATATAATCGATTCGTATGTAAAAAATCCATGGATTTGATATTGACGAAGATAAGTCGTAAAGAAATGTTTTCCGATGGAACCTGAGTGAATTAACGCTAAAAAATCATTTTTTTCTAAGGACATCCACAATGCATCCTCATTTATACATGCTACATCACTATCACATCATTGCCACCTCAAAATTCGACAATTTGAGAATTTTTACAGATTATATGAAGAATTTTGGCCATTAAAGGCCCATAAATTCTTATTATCGTAATATGTAAAGTTGCATGTATATTAACAACATTAATGTTTTCTTTCTAAAATAAAAACAACATTAATATTTTAATATACACGTTTAATATTTTATAAAACATCAAATAAAATAAAATAAATTACATGTTCGACATCTACATTTATTTAAGTGTTTGACTAAATCATTTATTAAAATATATACAAAAGTTTTTACCTAGATCGAATGAACATTTGCTACTTAGGTTTTTTTTTTCCACTACTTATAAATTCAAGAACTTCGAACCATAAAATTGATTTTGCTGTACAAATTCATGCGTTTTTCATAATCACTCGATTTCCTGGCAAAATCTCATGTGCACCAATTACACCGTGCAATTCGAATTGAGTATCACGTTTCATGCTTAAAGATATCACATGTTATAGGTAAATGTATTACACATGAACATGTAATATCTTTAATAATACCTTTAAGTAAAAACAGTTATACTTTTTCACCTTATACCTCAACTCATCACATGTAATACATTCAGGCATAAATAGTACTTCCTCCGTTCCGGCCTAATTTGCACACCTGTTCCGACACGTATATTAAGAAAAAATTATTTTTTGCTTTTTAGTTGACTTTTTCAAAGGTGGAGATTTTAAGGGTGTAGATTGCAAGATTTCTTTCTATTTTTGGGTGTGCAAAATACAGTGAAACGGCCGAAAAAGGAAAGTGTGCAAATTAGAGCGGAACGTAGGGAGTAATACATTTTGACCCCTAATCCAAATTGCACGGATATAAGATCCGTACAACTGATGCACAAGATACCTCTCTAATTCTTATATTCCATAAACTATTTTTTCTAAATTTATTTCAGCACCTCTTAAGGTATATGTTGTCACATTTTCTTGTACTCCTTCCGTCCCAATTTAACCTGCCTACTTGCTATTTCGGTCTGTCCCACCTTAACCTGTCAATCCCATAAATGACAAATTTCTCACACAATCTCCACTCTCAAAATTTCCACTCTCAATCTCCACCTTTAAAAAAGTAAAAAATTTTACAAAATCTGTTTTTTCTTACCCTCCAGCCCGATCAACCTAGACAGGTTAAATCGGGACAGAAGGACTCAATTTATTCCTTAAATTATTCTGAAAATTTGGCTAGCTATCAAATCTTAATCATGGGCCCCAGCATTTGATTAATATTGTGATGTAGGCCCGGTAATGTTATTGAATTAGAGATGTGACCCGATGGCAAATATTGGCAGGTAACTACTCTATTATAGTAATTGGGGCCATACTTGTTATCTATTTGAGCTATTGAAATTATAGAAAGGTTGACCTAGAGATGTGGGTGGAGGTTTGCAAATAGTTTAAATCGGAGTCGAGTCGAATCGAATCTAATCGAATTGAAACTATAGATCGTACATGTATAGTTTAATTATAATTTCATCTTCTCAGAAATTATAAGAATTCTTGAACAAGACCTATGCAATTTCGGAAAATAGCTCCTTCAGCGATTCTTCCTGACGAGCTAGCCGCGTTATCATCAATATTCACCTTGGTCAAATCGGGGAGCTGTAAACATAAATGACCGTGGGAACTTTACATAGTCGACAAGTAGCCCCAAGCTTATTGACCCCTTTAAGGTTACCCAGTAAGTTTCTCCAAGAGCGTCGAGACGATTATGCACATCATAAAAATGGTACAGAGCTATCTATAGAGTTATGGAGAAAGATGTTGATCGATCGCCCTAGATAGACAACTACATAGAGGGTCTCTACAAGTCTATATGAAAATCGAGATTTATTGCTATAAAATTTTAAAATTTAAACCGATAACCGAACCGAATCAAATCGAAAAAATTCGGTCGGTTTGATTCGATTAAGAAAATGTGTTCGGTTCGATTTGGTTCGATTTTAAAAGTATAGAAAAATTCGATTTCGATTCCTATCGATTCAGTTCGATTTTCAACCGAACCGACCGAATGGTCACGGAAATAGTATTACTTACTTAGAGAAAGGAAAAAAATTGAACTTAAAAAGACGTTATATCCAAGAAAGCAAGATTAGGATGGTCATAATTAACATACCTGACCCCAACCAGACTCGAAGCAAAATTATTGCGTGACATACGAAATCTAAAACTTTGATTTGATTTTTTTAAAGACTATTGCTGCTCCTACCAAATGTAGATGCAATAATTTCATAATTGACCAATTATGCTCGGGGAGGTCTCTTGCCAGTCATCGTGAATTTCGGGTCATGGATTAAAATGTATTACTACCTCCGTCCCACTTAGATTTGCATGTAGGAACGGACACGGAGGTTAAGAAAAAACTATTTTTTTCTTTTCTTGTTGACTTTTTCAAATGTGGAGATTGAAGATGGAGATTTTGAGGGTGGAGATTATTTGGAAAATTTCATTTTTAAGGGTGTGCAAATCTGAGTGGGACGGACCGAAAAGGAAAGTGTGCAAATCTGAGCGGGACGGAGGAAGTACTATTTATACATTAATGTATTATATATGATTGGTAAATGTAACATGCTGAAAATGTATCATTATTTATGTTTAATAGAATTGCATGTTCTGGGTAAACGTATCGTAATACCTCCAGGGACGGATCTATGAACTGGTCGTGAGGGGGGCGAGTGTGTTTTATAACTATGTTATATAGTGTAGGGGCGAAATTTTTGAATCAAGGGGGGCGAACTCTTATATATTAAGACTATTAATGAAAATTATCAGATAAAATTACATGTAAAAAAAAAAAAAAAAAAATTAGAAGTCCAAGGTCGCCCCCCTAACTCCGTCACTGAATACCTCTATCCAGAACATGTGATACTACACCGTGTAACTGGTGCACATGAGCTTTTGGCGTATTGTGTGTGTGAGAAGATACACATCTTTAAAAAGTTAGAAAAATTTTAACCATAAATTATATGTCACATATCAAGTAAAGTGCAAGCCCTACTCATGTGGAGAGGTAGCAATTCAGGTAGCTCGATGGATCAACGATTGATGGGTTGAATCGAGACAACTCAAAATTTGACCAAGTTCAAAATTAGTGAGTCCCATCTAACTCATTCCCTAAAATATACTAAGATTCTTTAAACGGCTTACGGTTTGTGGCTCGTCAGATTATTGACTCATCGGATCAGTTTTATTGTAACTCCCCGGATATAGAAGTAGGCCGATTTGTGGCTCGTCAGATTGTTGACACATCGAATCGGTTTTATTGTAACTCCACGCATATAGAAGTAGGTGTGTATATATAAACTTTTTCTAGGGCAGCACATGGAAATAGAATTCGAATAATTGCAAGTAATATTAATCTAAAGCAGACACTTTAGTCTATAATCAACAACCATGAACTTAAAATTTTCACAAATTAAAAGATTAAAATGTTTAAAAAGTTATGCAACAGCTATCCCTATTTGACCATTAATTTGAAAACTCCGTTCCAGCTAGCTTTTTCTAATTTTCATTTCGATCCGTCTTACTTAACTTTTCACACCTTAAAAAAGAAATTTCTCTCACAATCTTCACCCTCAATATCTCCACACGCAATCTCCACCTTTAAAAAAGTCAAAGAAAAAACAAAAATTGTTTTTTTCTTAACCTCTGTGTCCGATAAACTGTGAAAAATTAGCTGGGACGTGAAAAATTAGCTGGGATGGAGGGACTATCATTTATGCTTAAGAGTATGATAATGAGTTCAGATTTTGTATAAAGTGTAATAAACTTATAAAGAATGAGAAATGAATATTTGTACTTTTCTTTTTACACAATTTTATTATTGCAGTGCTATGTAAATTTGAATGATAATTCTAATCTTTAAGCGTATGTTTGTATTGTGTGTATACTTTTTTTTCGTGCCTAGGGGCCCCAAATTATCAGGGCCGACCCTGGTCCCAACAAACAATAAATAATGATGCTTTGTAGAAATTGTACCTTTAAATAAGGAAGATGACTAAAATTTGGGATAGAAAAAAAATGAATAAGAGGTGGTGAAAATTGCATGATCACATCATTTAAAAGTTAGGTTAATAGAGTGAAGTGTGGTGTATTTTGAAAATTCAAAATCTTGCTAGATCAACATGTGAATAAAACCATGAAGATGGTATGTTCATTTCAATCCTCTTAACTTTCTACAAAATGCGTCAATCATTGGACAGGTGCACGCTTCAAGTACCTCAAGAACAGAATCGACGTCGTTGATTCAGAGAACTACGTCTGCAAGTTCACTACGATCGAAGGAGATCTACTCGCAGACAAGCTGGAAAAGATCTGCTACGAGCTGAAATTTGAGGGCACAGAGGACGGAGGGTGTGTAGGGAAGGTGACGAGCGAGTATCACTTCAAGTGTGGTTATGAGCCGAGTGATGACGAAATTAAAGCTGGGAAAGAACAAGCTTCAGTGCTCTACAAGGCTTGTGAGGAGTATCTCATCGCTCACCCTCAAGTCTGCGCTTAAATTTCGACCCAATCCATAGTTAAAAACAGTGATTCGCTATAGTTAAGTTTTACTCCCTCCGTCCCGGCTTAAGTTTCCTACTTTGATCGGGCACGGAGGTTAAGAAAAAACAGATTTTATGGAATCTTTGACTTTTTTAAAGGTGGAGATTGAGAGTGGAGATTCTGAGGGTGGAGATTGTGAGAGAAATTTGTCATTTATGGGCTGGAAAGTTAAGTTGGGACAAACCGAAAAGGAAAGTAGGAAAGTTAGAGTGGGACGGAGGTAGTATGTTTTATTTCCCTCTTTTGAATAAAGGGACAATCTTACTACTTGTTTATGTAATTTCCTTTTCCTGTCAAGTTTCTTACAACAAATTATGCTTCTGTCCTTTACTGGTACTAATGCTACACGAGATGGATTATGCTGAATGCAATGTCTACGGTTTATTTACGTGTAATAACACACAAATAAGTTTCTCCACTATATTACAATCATACAAACTAGATGTCTATACTGTAATAATTGAACTTTTTTCGCACTGATAAGCCGGTAAATTCTCCTGTTGGCTTCTGTTTCCCTGCAAACTCCTCATTAAGCTGATTTTACGTCTGTTTCTTGCGCGACGATCTAAAGCTTCTCTGCCCTCTTTCTCAATACAAAAACAGGTATTAAAATCATTTCTTGTTTCCTATAGTTGATACGTAATTTTCTTTTCCTGTCAAATTTCTTACAAAAAATATGCTTCAGTTCATTACTGGTCTCTAATCCTACACGAGATGGAGTATGTTGAATACAATATCTACGGTCTATTTACGCCTAATTAAACACACAATAAGTTTCTCCAATATTCCAACAATCAAACCAAGTACATGTCTATACTGTATTAATATTGAACCTTTTTCACACTGATAATCCTAAGAACTGCTGATAAATTCTCTTCTCGGCCTCTATTTCCCTGCAAACTCCTAAAATAAGCAGATTTTACGTCTCTTTCTTGCGCAACGATCTAAAGCTTCTCTGGCCTCTTTCTCAATCACAAAAATCAGAATTAAGATTATTTTCCATCTCTTGGTTCAGTTTCTGGTTTTCTAGTCTTCTATCAGACTGGATTTTGAATGAATTAGTCAACAATAATACATTGGTTTAAAGTTGCTGTAAAACACTTCACAGAATCAAGCAGAAAACAAGTCGGTGCTAGAAAATGCAAGAGTTTAGTCGATTCATCAAGTACAAGCAGCAATACTCTTTTCATATCAGCAATTAAGATTCGTCCACAGAAACAGGACAATTGTAACAGCCTATATACGAAATCTAGCAAGCTTGCACAACTCAATTAACTTGCCTAATATTCTGAAAGTATTTGCTCGTGTATCTCATCACATATTAACAAGAATGATATAGTTGGTATGTACACAGACGCTATCGCCTTAAAATCTTCGAGTAAAGATTTGTGGGATTGAAAGATGGTTCAGAATCCTGTGAGTTTATAGTAGCAGTTGTTTCCAGAAAGAAGAACCTCATATCCCTTGCTGCAGGGGCACTTGAAGTTGAGCACTAAGCACTCTCCTTTCGTCTCAATCCATACGTCTTCCTGTGAAGGGATCTCCTCACAGTTTTCAGAAATTTCCTGCAATTTAACAGTGGAGAACAATTCAAAACAGCAGAAAACACACATTGATATTGGCTTGATTTTAATAAAACAGAATCTATATCCAGTTTCAATTTTTCAAACACATTGTAGGCGTTCCTGTTTCTGCTCTCTCTCCCCATTCTCTCTCTTTCTCTCTCTAATTAACAGCAACGGATAATTGACAAACAAACAAGATGACAGAAAATTAAGAACAATTGGAATTGGGGAAAAAACTGGAAAATAATTTAAACCTTGGGAATGTTGTGATTGCAGTCATTTTCAGGTTCATTGTCGTCTTCATCATCACCTTCACTTACAACTTCATTCCACCACTGGCTCATTTCTTTCAGCCTCGCTCTCATCCTCTTCAGCCTCTGTAATCAAACACAATTTGATCTCAATAAAGAAATTCAATCAAATCTCATACTAAGAACCCCCAATTTACAAATACAATCGAAAAGAGAAACCGACCTTGGTACTAGGACTGTTTCCACAGCTCGGAGACCTCGATGCCTTTCTCCCCCCCGGTGGTCTTGGCGGCGTGCCGGTTCCCGCCGCCGCCGCCGCCACAGGGTAGGGATCAGAGATTGTGCGCTGTAGAGCATTCGTCGGAAATTGCATCTGCCGTGGCTGGTTCAAGACAGGAGAAATGGTAAATTCCGGCAGTGGAGCTGGAGAATTGATGGTGTCGGGGGAGTAAATCGGCTCGGATATCGTGCGGCGGAGAGGAGGCAGTGAAGCGGCGGGGAAAGAATGTGGAAGGGGGAGTTTGGTGAAGCCGTAGAGACGGTAATCGGTAGTGGTGGAAGGGGATGAGTGGGGGTGGGAAGTGGCCGTCTTGGTAAGTTGTTCTTGGAATTGAGGTGAGAGAACGGTGGCGGATGGGTGGTGGTGGGCGGCGGCGGGGGAGAGGTGATGATCACTCATCGTTTCAGTTTGCTGCTTTCTTTTGCGATTTCTGTTTTAGAAACTGAATTTTGGTAAAGGAGGGAAAAGAGAAGCAGAAATTATTGGCAGTTACTCAATCTGGGGACTTTTTAGTCTTTTCACCTTAATGACCTCCTATTTTAATGAATAACGAACCGAGTCGAGATTTGGATTCTTGGACTAATATTTGCTAAGTTTTGAAACGAATCAAGTTCGAAATGAACCTATTTATTTAATGTTTATTAATGTTCGTGAACTCTTCGTGAAAGTAAATATTACATATAATTTTAGTTTTACGAAACGAATGTTGAGTTCTATTCTTTCAACAACAAATTCATGTGCATTTTGAAAATGCGCTATATAATAATAATAATTATTATTACTATTATTATTTTTGTTGTTAAACGAGCATAACGAATATATTCACGAACTGCTAACGAACGAGTTATTCGATGTGCAAGATGTCATTATTTATTAAATGAATAAAATAAATGAGCTTGCACAAGCGACAACTAAACTAAAAAAAATAACTTTGTGTCGAACGATCATACTGCGAATGTATTATTAATGTTTAATTGAAATGTATTACTTGTTTTGAATGTATTAGTGTTTATACTAAAATATATTACTTGTTTTGAAAAGAATATTATGATGAAAGGTATTACCTTTCGATATAAACAACAATATATTTTTATTAATTCACTGTTTAGTCTGAATTGTACTGATCTAAAATTCATGCATCGGTGTATATAAAAATGAGTGTTTTTATCTTTTTATCTGGTTGACAATTGGACATGGGCTTGCTTCTCCTTGATGGTCCGGTTGGGGAGATGGGCTTGTCTTGGGCTTGATCAGTGGACTGAAAACGGGCAGACGTGGCAAAATACACCGGCCTGCCCGACATTCATGTGGGCTGGGCAGTAACAATATAAGCCCGAAGTAGTGTTGGGCCCAACCCAATAAGCTAAAAGACCAACAAGTCATGGATCGGCCCAACAAAATATAAGATGGCAGACTGGGTTTACCACTCATTTTTTGGCCCAGCTTAATTTCAGACCAGCCCCACCCAGTCAAATGGCACCGGCCCGCTGGCTCGACCACCCGGTCAAATGGCACCGGCCCGCAGGCTCGGGTCAAGCCAGGCTGCCCGAATTGCCACCTTTAGGACATCATTCCATGCATAATTCACACTGCAAAACATGCTCAATATTCAGACCAAACAACATTAAGATAAGATGCGCTTTCATCAACAGAAACGAACATGAGAAACATAAGCCAGTGGCATTTCTCATATACGAGAGAAAGAAGATACATAACATGAAACAAAAGATACAGCAGCAAAAATCAGCTCCATAGGGGGATCAGCATTACGAAATTATAATTTGCGGAGATCAATGCCGGCCTTCTTAGCAACCGCATCCAATCCGTTCTTCTCGATGGTCTTAATGGCTTTGGTGGACAACCGCAACTTCACAAAGCGCTTCCCCGCTTCCCACCATATCCTCTTGTATTGCAGATTCACAAATTGCCGTGTTATTGTCCTATGGTTCGAGTGAGAAACTTTGTTTGCCTTGTTCGATTTTTTGCCCGTGAAAGGACAAATTCTACCTGAATGTAACATAAAATCAACACTTCAGACATAGCTGTGTAAAGGCTCAAGACTGAACGAGAACCTAATCAATAATTTGATGAATTTTCAGACGGGG
The DNA here is from genome assembly GCA_958295605.1 of Ajuga chamaepitys. Taxonomy (NCBI): domain Eukaryota; kingdom Viridiplantae; phylum Streptophyta; class Magnoliopsida; order Lamiales; family Lamiaceae; genus Ajuga; species Ajuga chamaepitys. The sequence goes on from OY282506.1 coordinate 55,676,750, forward strand.
GACAGGTGACAATACCCTAAAACAGTTTTCTTGTTTGCATGTTAGCAGAGTAAACAAATCCTCCTAATGAATATTTACATAATTTCATCATATTCGCAAGTTTACTGGGTCGTATCAGATAATTGACATCAAGAAAATTAAGCAGTTTATAATATTTGGGCCTTTTAAATCCCTAGTCCTGCATGGAGACCTGTTGAGACGGAGAATTTCCGATGAAAGCTCACCCACTTTCAATAAATTCGACAAACAAGGATTCTCATCATCACAGGTAAATTACGAGATAGAGTCCATAAGTTATTGGCATGTTAATACGATCAATTATGATCCTTGTCATATTAGTCACTGAATCTTATAATAACCAATAATAGGACTATATTAGCATATGATATTAATTGTTAGTCGATAAGAAACTGGTAATTATAAGCAAAATTCCAGCCTCCGTTTGCTTTCTCTTAGTTCAATATCTGAAGCATTAGCATATCCATGAATATATGTGCTTGACAAAGGGATAAGAAAGGCGCAGGAGGCCTAAGCAATGTAATTAGCATCCAGAAGTGCTACTTTCTAAGATTCTTAGCCAAGCGGAATCACTTGGAATCACTGTCATAACTATAAACTAGATGGAGTTTTTCACACTGAGATGGCTTCTCAATACGAGCATTTCAAAGATAATGTTTGATTGCACCGAAAGTAAAACTCGATTCATCGATGACAGCTATCTACGACAAAATTTAGCAAACATACTAGCGCTCCTGGGCCCAAAAGCTAAAGGCGAAGATGTTGGGACGAAGGACACATTAGGACTTTCTCCCCTTAGGCAGTCAGATTAGATTATATAGGGTGACTTAGAATTGAATTTTCTTAGAAATCTGACTTCATACAATGAACGGGCAATCCGAGTGCAAGTTTACGAGTACCAGAAAGTAGCATTAACTTGTGAACTGTAATTTTCAAGATCTCCATTACCAAAATGAAATCTCCTCACTTAAATTTTGAACACTTGCAAAATACACAATATATTGCCTTCAATTCGAATTTGTTCTGCTTTAATCAGTGTTTCACCAAAACTGTGAACCAACAATCCATTCTCCGAAGCACCATACCACAACAGAATTAGAACTTTCTTCTAAAAAGCTTGTACCTCGCTTCATCTGAAGCCTAACCATGAAATTCTCCCCATTTTCTATTGGATTCTCACGAATTAAGCTCAAAATACAACACACACTAATAATTTTACCCTACGCGAAAACAAACAACAAAGAATACAAAACATTTCAGAAACAGAACACATAGAGAGAGAAGCGAAGAGTCTTACGGGCAACTGGCTGGAGTGAAGGCCTGAAAGGCGCGGAAATAGCCACAGGCTTCAAATCTGTCATTGAAATTTTGATGCCACTCAACTGTGACGAAATGAAGCCAATTTCTGGAGTTGTTCTTGAACTCTTCAATGAAAGTCTGCCAACATTTTGGGATTTTGCTGCTGCTACACCCATCATTACTGGTCCTATTGTAGCTGTGATTGTTGTCATTGCTTCAAATTAGGGTTTCCTCTTGAACAAAGTCCCTTCGTCGTCGTTTTATCTTCACCTTCCTCTGGTCCAGAAGATGTTTGAAGAAAAGAGGGGAAATGGGTGTGGATAATGGAGAATTCAGTTTGTATTTCCGGGCCTTACTTTTTGGGGTATTCTCAGTTTGACCCCTTCACTATTTGATAATTATATCAGGGCGTCACTTATAAGTATTAGTAAGTATAGAAAATAGAAAATTCTAACTATTTCATAAATTAGCAATTATACCCAACGTTTTAAAAGTCGCTAGTTAGGCGGTGGATTGGGGCCTAACAATTAGTCGGGGCCTGACATGACTAATTAGGGCATAGACGTAATTAGGCGAAGAGGAATTGGAAAATAAACGTAGGCGGTCAATGAAAACCTAGCACCTAGATGGAGATTAATCGAAGCTAATCGGAGATTTTTACAATGGAGATTATACTGAAAAATCTGAAATCAAATTTCAAATATGTAATCATGTGTGCCATATTAGTTTCATATACATATAAGGTGTGTTTATTTAAAACTTGACTCAGTAGATTTAGGGGCTCAAGTCCCGATAAAGCATACTCATTAACTCTTTCAATTCAATTTGATCAGTACTCCCCAACCTTAAGTAAACACGCCCATAAATCTTGTTACCTGAAATGTAAAAATAGCATAAATCACAAAACCTATGTTTTCCATAAAATTTGTATTAAGTTAACCTATATCTTACAAAAATAATATTATCTCCCTCCCGGCTTAATTTGTCTACTCTAATCGGGTACGAAAGTTAAGAAAAAATGATCTTTTAGAATCTTTTACCTTTCCAAATGTAGAGATTGAGGGTGGAATTTTTTGCATGGAAGGCATCAATGGATTCTTGCCGGTTGCTTGGAGTTTGCGGCGACGGGGTGTGGATGTTGATGGTGATTATTGGCGATGTGGTGTGGCGGTGGAGACTGGGGAACATACTTTACGGGATTGTGAGTGGGTTGCTGTGCTGCTGAAAACTGGAGACCACCGGAGGAAGGGGTGATGAAGCTAAATTCTGATGCATCTGTGAATGGGGATGGACGTACAGGGCTGGGCGGGGTCATTCGCGACCAAAATGGTGCAGTGGTGGTGGCCCGGATGGAGCTTCGGGATGGACGGATGGAGGTCGCTACTGCTGAGGCAGTTAGCTGCCTGATGGGGATTCAACTTGCTCGTGAATGGGATATCCCAAAGCTGGTGGTGGAACTGGACAATTCCACTGTATTTTCGATGCTTAATAGGGGAATGCCTGATTCTTCTTATTGCGGCTCGGTAGTTTCATCAATTCTTGCTCTACGATCTTCTTTTATTTTATTGTCTTTTGCCTTAGTTAGACGCACGGGTAACACTTCAGCCCACAACTTAGCTCGTTTTGTTTTTTCTGCTGATTTCTCGGGAGTGAAGGTCGGGGATGTTCCGCCTTCTTTAGAACAATTTGTACTTGGAGATGTTTTTTCGACATAATTTTATATCTGGTGGTTTTCTCAAAAAAGAAAAAAATAGAGTAGACTTCTATGAAAGCCACAGTTGATTGTTGTCTTAAATTTACAATAAAAGTAAACAAGGATCAACAATTGACATGCCACATCCGAGTACCAGTGCAAGCGTGACGATAGTACCTCTCCATTTTAGATAGTTGATGCATTGCTATAATAGTAAAATCAACATACTGCAGTAGACACTGGTGCTTATCGATGAACGATCATAAGCGTGACAGAACCCTTAATAATTTACACTAAGTCATAAATGGAGATGCGGTCACGAAACGTGATTGAACGCAGAGGTAGATAGCACAATATTCTTCTTGCATGCCGTAATGAAGAAGCCACAAAACCGAGCATAGGGACCCGAGGCATACATCAATCATCCCAGAAATTAAACCAACTCTAGCCAGTTTACACTTGATTGGAGAGTCTCATAAAACTGCTATCCGAAACCAAGCACCAAGCAAGATAATCTTTTGACTATACAGCTATTGGCATGGGCCCTTCGGATGATGATAAACCCGAGTGCATGCCATCTGATGCCTTTAGCTCTATTTCATTTGCTTTATGCACCATGCCCGCCTTTCTAAGGCAAGATATCAAACAACGTAAGGTGACATTATCCGGTGCACAACCCACTGACAACATCTTTGTTATACAGTCCTACAGCTTCATACATTCTCCCTTTCATACAGTGCCCCAGAATAAGAATGGTGAAAGTCATCTTATCATGGATGCATCGTTTCGCCTCCATTTCTGCAGAAACTGCATTTGCCTCATCTATATGACCAGCTTTGCAAAAGCCATCAATAACAGGGTTGTAAACAAATGGTGGAGCGACAATGTCCTTCCTACTATTCAAATGCCTTAACAAATCTCGAGCCTCGTCTAACCTATTCACTCTACACACAGCACTAATTAAAGTAGAAAAAGTAAATACATTAGGAGGCACCTTCCTCTGATTCATTTCATCCCACAGTTTCATACCTTGTCCCACCTCCCCAAGGCGGCAATAGCCATCAATGAGAGAGGTGAAGGTGACAACATCAGGATGAAAACCACAATTGACCATCCTTTCATACATCTTCAGTGCCGATGCCACTTCACCTTTTTTACCAAAACCATCAATAATAATATTAAAAGTAAACAAGTTGGGTTGGACCCTGTTATTTATCATCTCCTCAAAAAGAATTGCAGCAGCATCCATCTTACCAGATTTACAGTATCCAGAAATAACTGATGTGTAAGAAACAACATTAGGGGTAAACCCAGATTTTACTTTAGCTACTCTTAGTAACTCCAATCCTCTTCCCACGTTACCAACCTTACACAACCCTTTAATAAGAGTGTTATACGTAACAAGATCCGGGTAACAATGAAATGTCCTCATAACATCAAAAAATTCAAAAGCTTGTTCGACCTTGTCAATGCGGCACAATCCCTGCATCACTATGTTAAAGCTACAGGTATCAGGGCAAAAGCTTCTTAACTGTAACACATGACATCCGAAAAATGTAACAGCCTCATCAATCCGATTTTTGTTCATTAGTAAGCTCAAAAAATTATTATACACAAAAGAACTTAATCTTTCCTGCTTCTCATCACAGAGTTCAGCTTGTGCAATCAAGATTTCTTTAGCGGTCCTATACTTCCCAGCATTAGCAAAGGAAGAAACAATTAAATCCAAACTTGAGCTATTCGGGGAAAACCCATCAGTTTTCATGAACTCGTAAGTTAGTTTAACTGAATCATGAAGACCCAATCGGCAAAGTGACCTTAAGAGCAAATCAAAAGTAGATTCTAAGTGAAATAGTTTCAACCTCTGCCTCGAGAAACAAAAAAAATCTAAATGCTAAATCCGTCTTATTCAATCAATTGTTTATGTGATCGACTACACTGAAAGCTACAAAAGGGTCCAAGTTCTCCCGAAAATAATCATTGTCAAGATAATTAAGCGAGCGAGAGTGATGAATGCAGAGAGTGGATACCACTTTAACGAACCAAAGAGTGGATGCAGATGACGAGTTCGATGATTCTATGCGGGCGTGACCATGCAACAAAGCTGGCGGATCGCAATGATGGCCGCCGTGGATTAGGGTTGAGGGAGCCCGCCGGGAATTCGTCACTCAATCCCGCTTTTCTCTATTTTCAGCAAAACGCCATACTTTAGGAACGGAGTATATTTTTAGGTGCAAATTTTCAACATAACAATACCGCACAACAGTACTTCCATGATCATCAGTACAATAGATTAACCTATTATCACGAAGCAATTACAGCTATTGAAATTCTCTTCCCAAGGAAGAAGAGACAAAGATTGTGTACCTGGCATCCTTTCAAGGTAGCATGCTTGCAACAGTTAAGTGAAAGAAATGAAGCATGGCCATTGCTCAGAAACAGTGTATACAAACTAAAATTTTATGCAACTGGATTTGAAATACTTTTCCTTCTCTTGATGAGTCCACTCATTAAAGTAATATAGATAGACTTATTTACAGTGATACCCTTTTCAGTCAGTTCCATAAAGATGTTCATCGCATCTTTGTATCGCCCTTTAGCACAAAGCTCATTGATCTGTTCTGAATAAGCTACAGAACTTGAATCTGATTCATTTGACGGTTCTGTATGAACAACATTCTGTCCATCATCTCTTTGTTTTGAATGTTGAATCAGCCCATCTCTCTTTGACATTTTCGATAAAATCTCTTCAGCCTCTTTACTTTTTCCAGCATTGTTAAGAGCACCGACAATAGCGTTAATGGTATAACTATCTGGCCCTAATTTCTTTTCCTCCATTTCAGCAAGGAAAGCAAAGGCATCCTCAAGTCTCTGTTCCTTGCAAAAGGCTGTTATTAATGTATTATAGCTTACAGCATCAAGGTTTTTCCCTTTCGAAATCCATGCGTTGAACAATTTGATAGCTTTTTCAAGCATCCCTTCGCGGCAAAGCCCTTGAAGAAGAATGTTGCATGTATAGATATCAGGTTTGAACGACGTTTCAACCATCTTGTTGTGAAACTGGAACGCTTTCTCCACATTTCCCTCCCAACAGTACCCCTGTATAATGGTATTGTATGTTGTGCCATCGGGAACCAATCCGCTCTCCAATAGTTCACTAAGCTTATCTTTTGCTAAATCTGTTTTTCCCAGCTTGCAGAGGCCAGCAATCACCGAATTATACGTGATAATACTCGGAATTATATCTTTCTCCTTCATTTCATTCCAAACCTTCAAAGCTCTATCTGCATTTTCTTCCTTAAAAAACCCAACAATAAGAGTACCATAGCTCACTTCATCTACAATATAGCCTCTCCTACTTGCATCTCTCAGCAACTCATCCGCATCTTTAAGCTTCTTTTCTTGGCATAGATGGTGTAGAGCTGTGTTTAGAGTCACTGTGTCCATTTTCAGACCTTTCGCACCCATTTGACTCATCGTCTTAAAAGCCTCCGCCAAATCACCCGATTTACAAAACCCGCTAATCAAAGTATTGTAGGTCACAAGATCCGGCGAAAAACCAGTATCATCCATCGTCCTTACCATCTCGCTGGCCTCTTTCATCCTACCTTCCTTACAATACCACTTGATCATGATGTTATGAGTGACCTCATTCAGTTGTACACCTTTCTCCCTCATTTCATCCACCAATTTGAAAGCCATGGAACTGTCTTTTGCCTCAAAACACCCATTAATCAAAGTGTTGTATGTAATCACATCTGGCAACAACTTCAGTTCTTCCATTTCGTGCTTGCACCTAAATGCCTCGTCTATTCTCGCCGTGTTACAGAACCCATTAATCAACATATTATAAGTCCAAACATCTGGCAACAAGTTATCCTGAGTCATTAACTCAATAACCTTAGTCGCATCGTTCAACCAGCCAATCTTACAGTACCCATAGACCAAAATATTGTACGTATTCCTATTTGGTGAAAGCCCCTTGCTCTTCATTTCCAACAGCAAATCACGTACATCATGCAACCTCCCCTTCTTACATAACGCATCTAATATCGTGTTATAACTCACATTATCCGGCTTGCACTTAAACTCATCCTCCATTGTCCTTAACAACCCCTTTGCATCTTTAAACTTGTACTCTAAACAGTAACCATTAATCAAAATATTAAAAGTAACCACATTCGGGGAAACACCAAGTTTGACAGCATCATCAAACAATTCTTTACAAAAATAAGTAGACCGAGAAGAAGTGTTCTTCTTTACCAGAGTACTCAGCAAGGTATTGAGAGTTAGCAAATTCGGTCGAAGCTTAAGGCGCTTCATCTTCTTCAAAATCTGCGCTGCGAGGTGGGGCCACCCGGAACGGCAGTAAGCAGCAATGCAGGTGTCTAATAGGGCTTTCGTCGGCGGCGGCAGCGGAGGAGCAGGGTGGAGGATGTGGCGGTGGAGCTGGTGGTGCGGATGCTCGGAGAGGATTTGAGATTGAAGAATAGTTTTGGCATCGGTGAATTTGTGGTGAGAGATGAGGGAGGAGAGAAGAGAGAGAAGAGGGGGGAGTGGTAGAGGGTTAATTTTGACGGTGGAGAGAGAATTGGCCCAATTGAGGAAGGAAAGGAGGCTGTTAGGGTGGCGTTGGAGGGTGGGGGAAGAGATAATTGAGTGAACAATATCGGTAGTTAAGCAGGGAGTGTAGGGAGATAGGGCGACCTGTAGGGTGGCGGGGTTGGATTTTTCAAGGAAGGTGGTGATGGTGGAGATCAATTCAGATTGGTTTGCTACGGGTGACGGTGGTGATGGTAGCGGCGGTGGCGGCGGGTCTGCGGTGACGGTGGTAGTGGAGGACATTATTCCTTGGTTTTAAATGTCAACTAACAGGGAGAAGTGTTGCAGATTTGCTGCATTGTATTTGGAGCCCTTTTTCTCTGCCTTATAATTTTTCATCCCTTTTTTTTGGGTTAGATAAAATTATTTGAGACAAATAAAAAATATAAGTAAACAAATTAAGTCGGGACGCAGAGAATATTCAATATCGTCATATTATACATGATTTCTATTTACTTTCTCATTACCTACTTAAAAAGCAGAAGAAAGATACTTATTTTGTTGGACATTCTTATATTTTTCTTGTGTTAGTAGGGGAGGGACCGATGAAAATTGATTACTTAAATTACAAGATGCTCGATTAATAATTAATTCTCATATTTGATCATGGTTATTGTTTCTTACTCTAGATATTAGCTACATCAAAGGGCATGACCCTTAGGGGATACTTGTGCTCTTCGAATGGTACATCCATTTAAATAGTGAAAAATTATTTTTGTGTAAGATGTGTGTTGGAAATTGTAAAATGTGTAATGAAAATTAAAATAAGTGATGTAGGTAATAGAGTGTGGATGTAAAAAAATGGAACATCCTACCGTAAAATAAAATACGTTAAGAATGAGTCATGCTTCATTCGAACGAGGACATGTCAGTCCAAATATCCCTTTAACTATTTGGGCCCATAAATGAGAGCCATCTAGAAAAAACAGATAGGAAAGCATGCATTAAACTCATAATTTGGCTGAAAATGTAAATATAACCTAATACTCCCTCCGTCCCAGTTAATTTGCTCTACTTTTCATTTCGGTCCGTCTCACTTAACTTGTCACACTCATAAATGACAATTAAAGGCAACAATTTTCACCCTTAAAATAACCACATTCAATCTCCACCTTTAAAAAATTCAAAGATTTCATAAAATCTGTTTTTTTTTTTAATATCCGTGTCCGATCAACTATGACAAGTTAACCGAGACGAAGGAAGTATCAACTTCAATCCAGCTACCACAAAAAAATAATAATTTATTTTTCTTCATTATTATGATGATACCAACAATTTATGTCATCTCAAAAGCTACCATATTTATGGCAGTGTAATTCACCCTTAAGAAAATAATATTTCGATGTCCCCATTTTCTAACAAAATATTATCAAATTGACTTGATTTGATATACATTAATGAAGTTGAAATATGAGAAGTCGCAGCTGTAGTTTGATAGGAAATGAATTATTTGTATTAACTGTCTATTAAATTGCAGCGGATTTGATATCAGGATTACGAACGCGTTAAATCACAATTCAAGTTTAGGTTTAAGTTTAGGTTTAGGTTTTGTGTCTTCTATTTTCTGCATTCTCATGTGTTGCAGAGTTTTTCTGCAATTATATTTTACCATGACTTACTGAACATGAGTTATGTGACAACCTCCGCTATTATTACATGTTACTATATTGATTGAATCAGCCAACTTGAACAACTCACGACCAGTGGATTGACCGGGTCCGTCAAATTAAATGTAAACAACAAATCACAAATCCATTTATATCCATTTTCTGCTTCATAACTTGCATCAATATTCAAATACACAGACAGTGACAAAATCTTTGTTCCATTAATGGAGAAAACTCTCATTTTCTCAGCTCTAATACTACTCAAACTTCTTACAACTTTCAGCTTCAGCCAAACAGCTTCCAACTTTTCCACTGATGAAAAAGCACTTCTTGCCTTCAAATCAAGAATCACTTCTGACCCTTCCAACACACTCTCAAACAACTGGTCCTCCACCACTCCCATTTGCCGCTGGTTCGGCGTCTCGTGCAACGCGAAACAGCGGATCACTGCTCTAAACCTCACTAACCTGAATCTTGAAGGCACCATTGCTCCACATATTGGAAACATGACCTTTCTCTCCTATTTCGACCTCAGTCGAAACAGGTTCACCGGTCCCTTACCTGACGAACTGTCGGGTTTGGGGCGGTTAAAAGAGATCAACTTAGACTTCAACAACTTCACAGGAGATATTCCTCCCTGGCTGTTTAGCTTAACAAAACTTCAGTTCATTTTTATGCAAAACAATAGCTTTTCGGGTTTTAAGCCGATTTTCGTCAACCTGTCGAAGGTTGAAATGTTCGATATATCGTACAATTCGATCCAGGGAGATATTCCGAAAGAGATAGGTAATCTTTCCATGATCAAATCACTGGACTTGAAGTACAATCAGCTAACAGGATCAATACCATCTTCGATTTTCAACATTTCGAGCCTGGAAATACTTGATCTCACTTCCAACACCTTATCGGGCACAATCCCGACACATATGTGTGACAATCTTGCAAAGCTGGAAGGCCTGTTTTTGTCAAACAACCAACTTTCCGGCCCGATTCCATCAAACTTGTACAAGTGCAGAGGTTTGCAGCGGTTATCGTTGTCGTTTAACCAGTTCAACGGACGAATACCGGCACAGCTAGGCGAGTTAACCATGCTGAAGAACTTGTACTTAGGTGCAAACAACTTTCAAGGTACAAATTCTCATCTTAATAGTATCATCAATAAATATATATCGACAAACGTTACATTATTACACGTTTCGTGTGAGCATTCTGTGAGCATCTGCTGATATAAATCCTGTCTGCAGGAGGCATTCCGACAGAGATAGGAAACCTTTCGAATTTAGAGATATTAAGCATACGAACAAGCTCGCTAACGGGGAAAATTCCGTCGTTTATCTTCAACATCTCTTCTCTAAAGGCGATAGACCTTGCTTACAATGGCTTATCAGAAATCCTTCCATTGGAAACTCATAATCTTACGAATCTTGAACAGGTTTTTCTTCAATCCAACCGGCTTGCAGGCGAAAGCCTGTCGTTCTTTCTCGGCTGCCGCAAGCTCTGGCTTCTCCAACTGTCGAAAAACCAACTCACCGGCGTCATACCGAACGCAATCGGAAACATGACACAGCTCAAGATTCTATTCATACATGGAAACAACATGAGAGGTACTATCAGCTTCGTACTCCCTCCTAAACTAAATACTAGTCGTTTTAGAGAAAATCAATTTATTGCAAAGAACATGTCATTCTACCAAAAAAAATCATATTTCTTCTGATGTTAGCCTTGAATATATACCCGAAAGTCTCATAATTTGATCGGTTGTTTCAATATTACACGAATCCATTATAGTATACGATGAGAATGATCAAAATTATTGCTTAAAAAAGTCTTTTTGAAATTAAAAAATAGATTTAGGATGAGAGATTATAAGGGTATACTTATCTATTTCAAGAGTTTTTAATTTTTTCTATAAAATCTAAAACGGCTAGTATTTAGGATCATAGGTACATAACATTCTTTTTTTCTTTTGAACTTTGTACGTATTTGAAATGTTATGATAATGGGATTTATGATGAAAGAGATACTTCCTCCGTCTCGCTTAATTTTGTATGTAGGAACGGACACATATATTAAGAAAAAACTGTTTTTTTGCTTTTTTATTGACTTTTTTAAAGGTGGAGATTTTGAGAGTGGAGATTGTAAGAGAAATTTCATTTTTAAGGGTGTGCAAAACTGAATGGGACAGACCGACATGAAAAGTGTGCAAAACTAAGAGGGAATAGATTACATAGGTGTATATTTGTCTGTTCCAGGAGTTCTTAATTTCTTCTATAAAATCGGAAACGACTAGTATTTAGTATCGGAGGAGTATATAACATTTTTTTTTCTTGAACTTTTTATTTATTTATTGAAATTTATGTTTGTAATAGGTGAAATACCATATGAGATTGGTAATCTCAATCTTGAGAGGCTAGCACTGGCTAATAACAACTTCACTGGTTCCATTCCTATTTCCATTTTCAACATTTCCACACTGATAGAATTGGAGCTTTCTTCCAATCATTTCACTGGAAAACTCCCAACGAGTACGAGCCCTTCAATGTCCAATCTCGAGTCGTTGTTTTTACGCAACAACAGCCTCACCGGACCAATCCCAAGTTACATAACCAATGCTTCTAAACTGTCCATTTTAGAACTGAGTACCAACTCATTCACAGGCCTTATTCCGGATTTCAGCAATCTGAGACTCCTGCAACGGCTCGTTTTCGCGCAAAACGACTTAACTGGTGTTGAATATCCGAATCAGGAGCTAAGATTTCTCTCTTCTTTAGAAAACTGTCAAAATCTGGAGATTCTTGAAATGTCATTGAACAAGTTTAATGGAATCCTTCCAGCTTCGGTTGGTAACTTATCTACTTCCTTAAGGATTTTCCGAGTGTTTAGTTGCAACATTCATGGCCCGATTCCAGCTGGTTTCGGAAACTTAACCGGCCTGGAATCGGTAGATTTTGACAGCAATGAGTTGACAGGATTTCTTCCAACAGAAATAGGGAAACTGAGGAGAATTGAAGTCATGTATATGGAACACAATAAACTCGAAGGGCCTATACCCAAAACTCTTTGCCAGATTAGCAGATTAGGAGACTTGTACTTGAGTAACAACAAGCTCAATGGTACAATACCTCACTGCATAGGCAAGCTCAAGAGTCTTAAAAGAGTGTTCTTGGACTCCAACAGATTGACTTCTTTCGTGCCGAATTTATGGACCCTTACTGATCTTTGGGCCTTGAACTTGTCTAATAATCTGTTAACCGGGCCAATACCGCCGAACATTAACAACCTGAAGGCCCTGAAGAATCTTGATCTGTCCTGGAATCGGTTTTCAGGCGATATTCCAAGCTCGATTGGCGATACAGAGTCGTTAGAGACTCTATCTTTAGCCCACAATGGCATTCAGGGAAGCATTCCTGCGTCATTGGGAAATCTACGAGGCTTGGAATCTCTAGATCTTTCGAGTAACAATTTGTCAGGTTCGATTCCAAGGTCGTTAGAGGCGCTTAGAGACCTTCGATTCTTTAACGTGTCGTATAACAGATTGGACGGAGAGATTCCGACAGGAGGATGTTTTGCTAACTTTTCAGCTCAATCATTCGTGCAGAATCGTGCACTTTGTAGTAATGTCCATAGATATCAAGTGGCTGAATGCGAAGTAAGAAAACATGGTAATAAGTTGATCAAATACTATATCATAGTGCCTGTTGTGATAGCCATATTTGCAATTGCCATAGTTACTCTCTGGCTGATAAGAAGGCGAAAAACGAACAAGAGACAAGTGTGTGAGATGTCAACACCACTGTCTTGGCGAAGAATTTCGCATCACGAACTCACAGAAGCAACAGAAGTCTTCAGTGAAGTCAATCTGCTCGGAAGTGGAAGCTTTGGATCGGTATATAAGGCAACGCTTTCCGACGGCCTAAACGTAGCTGTCAAGGTTTTCAACCTCGATTTAGACGATGCAACGAAGAGTTTTGATGTGGAGTGTGAAATACTGAGCAGTGTTCGTCATAGGAACTTAGTTAAAGTGATCAGCTGTTGTAGCAGTGTCGATTTCAAAGCGTTGGTTCTCGAGTATATGCCAAATGGGAGCTTGGAGAAACGGCTGTATTCGCATAACTATTGCTTGGATTTGCAGCAAAGATTGAATGTAGCCATTGATGTTGCTTTAGCTTTAGAATATCTTCATCATGGCAATGTAAACCCGATTGTTCATTGTGATCTGAAGCCGAGTAATGTGTTGCTCGACGAAGATATGACTGCTCGTGTTGGCGATTTTGGGATTTCGAAACTCTTTGGAGAAGCACAGGTTTTGCATCAGACCATTACATTGGCAACAGTTGGATATATGGCACCAGGTATATATACACTGCTTTCCTTTTTCGTCTTTCCGTTCCATAAAAAAATCTTGTTCCAGACAGCGTTTTGAAGGTTATACCTTCATCGGATCACAAAAAACAGAAAAGTTGTACCTTCATTAAACAAGACTCGTATTTTTAATTTAGAAGTATTGATTGTTAAATAATGAAGTAAAATTCAACAGAATATGGATCAGAAGGGAAAGTATCCACAAAGGGGGACGTGTACAGTTACGGCATAATGTTGCTGGAGATGTTTACGAGGAAGAAGCCGACAGATGATATGTTTAGCGAAGAAATGAGCTTAAAGGAGTGGGTGAGTGAAGCGTTACAAGAAAACGCGGAAAGTAAAATAGTGGGACCGGGTTTGATCGAAAGACAAGATCAACATTTTCGGGCGAAGGAGCAATGTGTCTCATCTATTTTCCGGGTAGCAATGAGATGTCTAACCGTTTCACCAGACGAGAGACTCGACATGATAGAAATGGTGATTGCGCTGAAAAAGATCAGAATGACGCTTTTAGCAAGCGCCACAGGACGTCGTCATGTAGGGACGACGTCCAGAAGGGACCGAGAAGTCTCTTAGTCATCAAAGAGGAATGAAGAGAAGAAGATTGTGTGTGACCGATGTTCTATAAGAGACTATATGTTAGTCGGGTGGATGACTAGTTGGAAAAAAAATATAGACGTTCATGGATAGTCTAACGCCTAGACAGGGTCTAATTGAAGCTAGACAGAGACTTTTAAAACATAATATGAAGGCAATAGATTGTGGCATTAGAGCATCTTGTTTCTTGTATATGAATTAAAGTTGTTCCTATTATTCGACTAGGACAATCCATCATTCATTTTAGTGGAGAGAGGAAGACTAGTTGGGTTTGGAGGTGGTAAAACTTACTCCCAGTCTCCCACCGTTTCATAAAAGAGTCACGTATTAAAAAAATTCTTGTAAGAGTTATGATTAAAAAATCAAAAGTCTCGTTTTCTTAGTTTATGTAAAAAATTAAATCTCTTATTTGACATGTGAGTTATATATGATTGAATAAGTCAATTAAAAGAAATAAAGTAAGCCGACTGTGCATTGATGGTTTTTGGAGAGTTGTACCATCATTAAAATAAAAAGTTATACATTTTCAAGCATGACTCTCTTTATAGGACGAGGGAGTACAAAATCTAGTCAAAGTATATTTCAAAATTGGTCAAAATGTATTAAATAATTAGTTGTGTTATATTTGTATAAGGGGTTGTTTGGATTCGAATATAAACGTTAAAAATGATGTTTTAATAAAATGATATAAGATATGATATGTACCGTGGATATAAAATCAATATGTTAGATGTGTATGTAGAATATTTGTATATGTCGAATGAATAGATTGGTTAAGATGAAACAAATAATTTATTTAGTGAATTAACGGATTCTCCAATCTCAACCTAAACCAAACACATCCCGATGAACACGAGTGAACCCAAACATTACCCTAAAAGATTCTTCCTAGTCTTGTAATAACTAATTAAGTAATCCAAATTCTCCCATAATGCCTCTCTAGGGAAACTTAATTAATTTTCTCATCTAGACAAATCAAAATTAAAAATTTGGAATCCGACAAAGGAAACTGACAATGTAGAAAATATTAATCAATAATTGGACAGTCAAAGATCCCGAATCTCAATCCAAGGATAAAACAGCTAATACAATTTCGACTGTGTCATAATAATCGACGTTTTATGATGAAAGAAAAAGATTAAGAATTAAGTTAATATCTGTTTCATTCCTATTAAATCTAAAATCAGAAATTTTTTAGGGAATAAATATTTAACCAAATATATAATAAGTTAATAAGTAGAGATATTTTAAAATTGAGCTCAGAGAGAAAATTGACAGAGTTAGAGAAAAGTATTTAAAACGTCAATTAATTGGGAAAAAAAGAAATAATTAGCTATAACGTCAATTACTCCCTCCGTCTCTGCACACTTTTCGTTTTCGTCCGTCCCATGCGAACTTGCACATCCTTTAAAAATAAAAGTTATAACACAATCTCCACCCTCAACATCTCCACCTCAATCAACACTTGAAAAATCAACAAAATCTTAAGAAAAATAATTTTTTCTTAATACGTGTGTCAACTTCTCCTGTGCAAGATAAGGTGAGACGGAGAGAGTATTATGGAACGGAGGCTGATGCAATTTGACTATAAATTATCTTCACTTTGGACTCATCCAAAAATTCCAATTTCTTCAGCAGATCATGCAAGTTTAGAGAGAGAGACACAGAACGAGTTGACTCAGCTCTTTCAGCAGAGATATGGCTATGGCAGAAGAGAATGGAAACGAAGGATATACAGAGGATGGGACTGTGGATTTAAAAGGCAATCCTATTCTTAGATCCAAACGGGGTGGATGGACTGCTTGTTTCTTCGTTGTTGGTAATTTCTCTCTCCCTCTCTACATTTCTTGCACCAAGTTGAGTTCGGGTTTGGATTGTTCGAATAATGTTTGTTAAGTTTTGAATGGATCTAGCTTAACTTGAGTTTGTTAACTTGATATTCGTTACTGATTTGTAAACACATGCATTGGATGTGTTTGTTTAAGGTTCTCTCGAATATATTGAGAAAGATCAAATCTACTTTTTACCTACTTTTCATCACTTTATTTACCTCAATCAACAGTATTTTAGCACTTCCTAACCATAAACAAACACATCGTTTGTGAACCCAAACATTAAATGATATTCTACTTTTGTAAGAAAAAAATGGGTTTTAATTTTGCAACAAGTTTATTTACATTTTAAAGAGGTGAGTTATATAAATAATATACAAATATTATTTTCATTATTATTCTTATTTTTATGACACGAGCCCAACGAATATATTTACTAGCTATTAATGAAAAAACCACTATTTGTTTGTTTATTAGCCGAACATAAAGAAACAAGCTTGAAGGAACGCTAAACCAAACTTTTTACAGAACACTCGGTTCGGTACAATCCTAATTTTGAGGGTGCCCCATGCTATTCTTTTTATAGTTTATTCAAGAGAAAAAAAATGAGTTACTGTTTCTTGATCTTCAAAAGAAATTAGAAAAGAATTAAATGTTTATATAAACTTTACAATATTAATATATTGGAAAAGTAAATGTTGCCCACCTCCAAAAATAATTATTTATTTATAACCATCATAAGAAATCAAGAGAAAGAGTAATAAAAGAACAAAAAAAAAAAATCAATAATACGATAATTTTCAGTGCCATTAATCAGTGTGGTGTCATATTTCAAACAGGTAACTAAAAATAAATAATAATTATGAATTATTGTCGTATTTACTTTGTAAATTTACCGTAAAAAAATTCTGAATCCGTCCCTAGCTGGACCAATTCCCATCGACCCTAACTCGACCAGAATTCATACTTATCAAGAAGAGTTTTAGTTTTTTCTTTTTTTTTTTTCATTGTTGATAAGATATGTATGATTGATGGAGTAATACAATTTCTTTGTGCCATATTTGATTATGGTGGTTTGTTCATTTTCAACAAGTCAACCATCACATATAGCCCAACCATTTATTATCCAATTGAAAATAGATACTTTTATATTCTTTCTTTATTATATTTCTTCTTTCCTTTATTATTTACTAATACTACTGTAAATGAGTCGAGTCGAACGTATTGTTGTTCAAACTTGTTGGAATATTTTCCAGCTTTTTAGTATAATGTTTGAGCTTGTTTGATTATTAATCGAATCGAGCTTGAACGAGCTTTAATTGAGCCGAACACGAGTCGAGCTCGAGTAGTTTGAAATTTTTACACTTATTTTAACATCTTTGACTTATCGAGGTCGAGCTCGAGTCGAGCTTTATATGTAGTAAATGTACACCTGGAACCTATCAAACGTAATTATTAACCTTACACCTGGATCAGTATATATATTATTACGGGTATAAAGTTTAATAAATTATGTTTTAGAAAATAAGTAGTTTATGCAAAATATGTAGTAAATGTACACCTGGTCAAACTTCGATCCTCGAAATAAATAATCTGCATACAAAATTACAAGGTGAATTCCTATAAGACCGTCTACAGTAAGAACTTAATAAATAGTTAAATATATGTCAATACATGGTGAACATCTAACTAAGACCGTCTTACGAATCTCTTTTCGTAAGTCGTGAGTTATTTTATCATAGAAATTTATTACTTTCAACGTAAAAGAAACAATTTTCATATTTTTCTCTTTCTATGATAAAAAGTAAGATTTTTATAATTAAAGTAACTCTACTGAAGACGGTCTTACACAAGTAATACTATATTATGAATGTATGTGTACTATTTCTATGTCATTATTACATTTCACAAGGGATCGCCCCAACCAATTATAACAACTAGTATTTATGAAGAAACAACACATATTCATTAATACTCCTAGTACATAAAAATTGTTATCAATTTGTCCAAGAACGACGTCATTTTGACTTGGTATATGTCACTATGCAGTTTACGAAGTGTTCGAGCGTATGGCCTACTACGGTATATCCTCGAATTTGTTTATTTACTTAACAAAGAAATTGCACCAAGGTACTGTTGAGTCAGCCAATAACGTCACTAATTGGGTTGGTACAATCTGGATCACCCCGGTTTTGGGTGCCTATGTCGCTGACGCACTTTTAGGTCGATATTGGACGTTTCTCATAGCTTCTGCCATCTATCTCTCGGTATGTAAATGTATTTATGAACCCAATTAAACATACAATACTATTCCCTCCGTCCCAGTTAACTTATCACACTTTTCATTTCGATTCGTCCCATTTAACTTTTCACATTCATAAATGATAATTAAAGGCAACAATCTCCACCCTCAAAATATCCGCATTTAATCTCCATATTTAAAAAAATCAAAGATTCCACAAAATCTATTTTTTTCTTAACATCCGTGTCCGATAAACTGCAAGAAGTTAACTAGGACGGAGGGAGTAATATGTTGCATTGTATAAAAATGAAGACAAGGTAGTAGAAAAGATTAAACATGTATTAATAATGAATTCGAATTCTCTAGAATACTCTACTATACATTTAAGAGAGAGGGTGATATCTTATGAGTAAATAAAACATAGGAACACGGGACCACACATAAGGTGTGTCAGTCTCTCCCTGAAATGCAACGTAGAGTATTTTAGAAGATTCAAATCTAACACTTTACATTGGAACATAAGGGGCCCACATAAGGTATATCACTCTCTTCTTGAAATACACCGTAGAGTACTTTAGAAGATCCAAATCTTATTACTAACACTCCATTGAAGTTGAGTCCATTAAAATCCAACAAAGTCTTTACTTTTACTATTATCTTTTTCTTACTCCTTCAATTCCAAATGAACTTGTACACTTTTTAATTCGGTTTATCTCAAACAATTTGCACACTTTCTTAATAAGGAAACTTATAACACTCTCTTTATCCTCAAAATTTTCACCCTCAATTCATCTTTAAAAAGTCAACATAAAAGCAAAACACAAATTTTTCTTAATATGTGTACAATTTTAGAGATCTAAGTTCATTCGAAACGGAGGAAGTATAATGTATGACGTTTGAATACTATATGTTGCTATCAGCAATGCAATAAAAAATGAACTTATTTTGGAAGCATTGGTGCATTATGAGTCTACTCATTATCTCTTTGGGTTGCGGGTGCAATTGGGAAATGTTAATGTCTTTCTATATTAGTCAACCTCTTTAATTAGAGAGGGTTTTACGTGCATTCGATGCATGCACCTTCCTTAAAAGATTCTAGAAAATTTTAAAATGTTCTAAAAATTAAAATCCTAAAGACTCCAGGTGTGTTCCTTGTGCACAATAAAATTTATTGGCACCTGGTGCGCGTAAGTTTTTGCCTTTTAATTATGATACTGACCAAGTATATATAAACTCTAGAGTTGGCAAAATTGACAACATGGTCGAAATTGTAGGGTTGGGCTTGTATTTGGATGGTTGAAGAAATGTATTATGTTGAAAATGTATTAGTGTCTGTTTTAAAAGATATAACTTGCTCTTCTAGAAATATTATGTTGAAATATAATACATTTTCTGAGAACAAACAATACAGTTTAATATAAACAGTACTACCTCCATCCCAATTAAATTTGCACACTTGTCTTTTTTCGTCCGTCCCACTTAATTTTGCACACCCTTAAAAAAGAATTTTTTCTCACAATCTCCACCCACAAAATCTCCCCCCTCAATTTACACATTTGAGAAAGTCAACTTAAAAGCAAAAATAACTTTTTCTTAACATCCGTGTCCGATCAGTCCCATAAAATTAAGCGAAACGGAGAAAGTAGTATATTTTTATTGATCCACTCTTAAATCTAAATATACACGAATCTAATATTTGTGCACCTGTCGTACATCGGAATTATGATAATCAATTTACAATTTATTCATATACAGGGAATGTCGCTCCTTACTCTATCAGTATCAATACATCCTCTGAAACCAAGCCCATGTCCAGGCCCAACTGGGCCCAATTGCAAAAAGCCCAGTCCACTACAACTTATTGTCTTCTTTGGTGCACTCTACACATTAGCATTGGGCACTGGCGGAACAAAGCCCAATATTTCCACTATTGGGGCGGACCAATTTGACGACTTCGACCCAAAAGAAAAAGCCCAAAAGCTTTCCTTCTTTAATTGGTGGTTGTTCAGCATTTTTCTGGGTACATTATTTGCAAATACAGTTCTCGTCTACATCCAGGACAATGTGGGCTGGACCCTCGGTTACGGGCTTCCTACTATTGGCCTACTAATTTCGATTATCATATTCTTAACTGGTACGCCGTTCTATAGGCATAAACCGCCTGCGGGTAGCCCTTTTACTAAAATGGCTAAGGTCATTGTGGCTGCCTTAAGGAAACGGAGAGTGATTGTCTCTACGGACCCTAAAGAGTTATTTGAACTTGATTTGGAAGTGTATGCTAAGAAAGGGAATTATCGGATTGATTCTACATCTACATTGAGGTTAGTGTTTCTATTTGAATTCGTGGTATGACTTTTTTCCCTCCATAATATTTGCGAGATTTGTTTATATGATAAGAGAAAGAAAAACACTTGATAGTAAGGTGAATAAAATTGAACCGGAACCTAAAATTGACGGTTTGATATATATAAATATGTGGTCAGGCCACAAAATTGGAATCGATTTGTAATTTGATTCAGTTCGGTTTTTACCTCTAACCGAAATAGTCATATTCATTAATTTTTCAATTATTTATACAATTCATATATTATTTTCCTTAATTGAATTTATTTACATAAGTAATTTTCACATTGTAATATATATAATAATTAACAAACTTCTTCTTATGATTTGGTCTCTTCTTCAATCAGCCAATTTCAGAGAAAAACTATCATGAAAATCACGATGTTTGCTAGCAAAAATACTTCATCTGTCCCACTTAAATTTGCACACTTGTCTTTTCCGTCCGTCCCACTTAAAAATAAAAATTTTCTTACAATCTCCACCTTCAATCTACACCTTTGATAAACTCAACTTAAAAGCAAAAACAGTTTTTCCTTAACATCGGTGTTCGGTCAGCGCCGCAAAATTAAGTGGGACGGAGGGAGTAATAAATAACGATGAAGAATTGAAAGTCTCAACTGCCAACCGAACTCAACAGAAAAAAATCAGCTCTGTTCAGCTTCAGAACTAAAAGTTCGGTTTCCAATTCGATTTTCAAGGGAACCGACCGAATACTCACCTCTACTCGTAATTGACATACATTTCTCATGATGATTAATACAGATTCCTCAACAAAGCATGTGTGAAGACAGGTCCAACCAGCCCATGGATCCTCTGTCCAATCACACAAGTTGAAGAAACCAAACAAATGCTTCGAATGATCCCAATTTTAATGGCCACATTCATCCCAAGCACAATGATGGCTCAAGTAAACACCCTCTTTGTCAAGCAAGGCACTACCCTGAACCGAACAATCGGCACCTTCAAAATCCCTCCGGCGAGCCTCGCCGGATTCATCACACTCTCCATGCTAATATCGGTTGTCATATACGACCGGTTCTTCGTAAAACTCCTCCAGAAATGGACCAAGAATCCGAGGGGCATTACCCTCCTTCAAAGAATGGGAATCGGAATGGTCTTTCATATAACCATCATGATTGTAGCTTCATTAGTCGAACACTATAGGCTTCGCGTAGCGAAGACTAATGGCTTAGTTGAGAATGGGAATGAAGTCCCTTTATCCATCTTCGTTTTATTGCCTCAGTTTATACTAATGGGGATGGCGGATGCCTTTTTGGAGACGGCGAAACTAGAGTTCTTCTATGATCAAGCGCCCGAGAGTATGAAGAGTTTGGGGACGTCTTATTCGACTACTAGTCTTGGAGTCGGGAATTTTATTAGTAGCTTTTTGTTATCGACTGTTTCGCGAATCACGAAGGAAGAGGGGCATGAGGGGTGGATTCGGAACAACCTGAACGCGTCGCGTTTGGATTATTATTATGCATTTTTCGCCGTGTTGAATGTTTTGAACTTCGTTTTTTTTGTGGTTATTGTTAGGTTTTATGTGTATAAGGCTGAAGTTTCGGATTCAATGAGAGTTCTTAGAGAAGAACTTGTAGCTTTAAGAGAAAATGTGAAAGAAAAACCTAAAAACTAGGTACTTCAAGAGTGGTTGTGTAATGAAATGTTTTGGTTATAATTGTTCATTCGTCTCGGGTGCATATCTCCTTTTACGTAATCATCCTACATTACTGGATGGCTACTGCATACAAATATTTGTCAACTCATAGATATTAACTTGTAGAGGGAGTTGATTGGACTAATTTCAGTAGGTATTGAATTAATTTTGTCCTCAATTAGAAGATAACTTTGAGAAAGGGAAGATTCAGTATAATGATATTATTTTTCACGCGGCAGTCATATCATGATGTAGGATGATTATGTAGGAGACCATCCAAAACCGATTCATTCCCTCCAACGAATAATTTCAGAGTTTATTTTATGCATAAGCAGAAGTGGACACTAGGATTTCTTGATAAGGGGTTGTAATGTATTTTTTGTACATTTAAAAGTTTTTTGAAATTTGAAGGTATCAAAATTCATTCTTTAACTACAATTACACTATATATGTATATACACATTAGTTTCATTAGAAAATTTGAGGAGGGCCGGCCACCATTGCCAGCCCCCGCTAGCTAGCTCCGTCCCTGTGCCTAGTTAGCCTAGGCAGTCTTGTAATAGTCGACCGGGACAATTCACCATTGGTTGATGGAGCCCGATATCTTCTTTATCTACCAAATTAACCGTGAATGGTCCTAACCAGGTACTATAAGAATTAGCACATACACAATTTTATTACTAAATTTGCCCTATGGCTTATAGTTAGAGGTGGCAATTCGGACGACCGGGTTCATCGGACCAACGTCATATTTCGGGTCGAGTCGGGCCGACCAAAAGATTTGGTCGGGCCTAAAATTAGTCGGCCCGGCCCGGGGTATTTCCCTATAATATACCAAGATTATCAAGTCGATCCGGAGCTCGTCGGGCTTTTGACTCTTCGGACCAAATAGTACTTCAAATCTACATTTCTATAACCCGATCCATCTAAAATATCGGGCTTATTGGGCCGACCCGTCCCGCCACCTACTTATGGCATGAGTTATGCACGTCAAAGGCTCATGGCATGAGTTATGCAGCTTGTTATAATAATTCTGAATTTCATGCATTTTGACTTATAAATTATCTTCATTTTGTACTCACTTTTCAATTTGACTTATAATCATTGGCCTATAAAAATTCAGTTTTGAGTACACATATATTATATACATATATAATTATGGTAGAAGAGAATGGAAACGAAGGATATACAGAGGATGGGACTGTGGATCTAAAAGGAAACCCTATTCTTAGATCCAAAACTGGTGGATGGACTGCTTGCTCCTTTTTTGTCGGTAATTTTCTCTTCCCTTCTCGTTAGGCGCTAGTTAGACGATATACTGAAATTTAGTGATTAGCGAGTCTCATCGGAACATAGACGTAGTTAGGAGGCACTACAAGAAAAATGATCTTTTGAGACCACATTTTGCGATCTCAAGTAATGAGTATTTGTCACAATTTTATTTTCGTCTCAATAACTCGAACACAAATAATATATTTGTGACAACAAAAGTGGTCTCAAATGCATTTCAAATATATTTTGCAACAACTAGTTGTCTCTAAACGTACTCTTAAAATGATCTCAAATAATATATAGAGAGGTTTGTGACAACAAGTGGTCACAAGAAACTTATTATTAGTGACCACAACTATGGTCTAAAAAAATGTTATACAAAAAATCTTGTTCGTTGCAGTGGCTAGGGGAGGAATCATGAAATAAATGTGAGCGGTCAATGAAAACCTAGCGCCTAGACGAGGATTAATTGGAGTTAGTTAGGAATTTTTGCAACAGAGCTTATAACATCAAATTATTGTACATATATATATGTGTGTGATATCTTTTAGCAATAGAACACAAAATGCAAAAATATTGTCCTAACCGATACATTGGTTCGCTTCTCTCACTCATCGTGGACCCATGTTAATGTATACATGAGTAAATGTGTCAAAATCTCGTAATAAATGTTAATTATCACATTATTGTCTTCTCTAAATATGATATATTTCTTTATTTTCTTTAAAACCTTTTTTCTATTTTCAAAAACCCATTAATGAATAATAGGCAAAAACTGTTATTTGATGATCACAAACTGTGTTTTGCCCTGGTGCCTTTTCCCCAACTTCTTTGTTCATGTTTTTAGTTTTTAGAATTATATTCTTTCTTATTTTTATTACTTTTTGAGTTTTTCTTAAAAAGTATTGCAGGAAATAGTCACACAGGAGACCTACTCTTATATTAATACGGATAATTCAAAACACGTAAAGAAACTACGTCTTAAATTTTTTTAAATGATAATTGTGTCAGATAAAATCTTCTTGCTAAAATAACACTTATTAAGAGAACGAGATGCACATCTTACTTCTAAAAATTTTCCAAGAAGTAAATGTAATTTTTTATTTTGACGTGGTATATATCACTATGCAGTTTACGAAGTTTTCGAGCGTATGGCATTCTTCGGTATATCCACAAATTTATTCATTTACTTGACAAAAGAAATGCATCAAGGCACTGTTGAATCAGCCAATAATGTCACTAATTGGGTCGGCACAATCTGGATCACCCCTGTTTTAGGCGCCTACATCGCGGATGCTCATTTGGGTCGATATTGGACTTTTCTAATTTCTTCTGCTATTTATCTTCTGGTATGTATTCCCTCCGTTCCACCTAATTTTGCACGATTGATCGAATATAAATGTTAAAAAAAAAGTAGATTTTGGGGATTCTTTGACTTTTTTAAAGGTGAAGATTGTGAGAGAAATTTCCTTTTTAAGAGTGTGCCTACGGACCAAAAATGAAAGTATGCAAATTTAAGTGAGACGAAGGGAGTAATAATTTATTGTAATGTGTATAATTTGATTTTTTCTTTTTTTCTTTCTTAAAATAGGGAATGTCAGTTCTTACTCTATCAGTATCAATACATCCTTTGAAACCAAGCCCATGTTCAGGCCCAACTGGGCCCAATTGCAAAAAGCCCAGCCCACTACAACTAGTTGTCTTCTTTGGTGCACTCTATACAATGGCATTGGGCACTGCTGGAACAAAGTCCAATATCTCCACTATTGGGGCAGATCAATTTGATGAGTTTGACCCAAAAGAAAAAGCCCAAAAACTCTATTTCTTCAATTGGTGGATGTTTAGCATTTTTTTTGGTACATTATTTGCAAACACAGCTCTCGTTTACATCCAGGACAATGTTGGTTGGGCACTTGGTTATGGGCTTCCTAATATTGGCCTAGTGGTCTCGGTCGTGATATTCTTGATGGGCTCTCCGTTCTATAGGCATAAACAACCTACGGGTAGTCCTTTCACTAGAATGGCTAGGGTTATCGTGGCTGCCTTAAGAAAATGGAGAGTAACCGTTCCTTTGGATCCTAAAGAGCTATTCGAACTTGATTTGGAAGTGTATGCCGAGAAAAGAAGATATCGAATTGATTCCACACCTACATTGAGGTTTGTACTTCTTATTTGAGTCCATTATTTTCTTTTTCTTTTGTTTTGGGCTCTGGACGGTCATCCTTCCGGCACGGGTTTAGAGCCGCCCCTGTCCATAAAGGATGGAGAAATCTCTTGGAAAGTAATTGACATAACTATCTAGATGAAAGAAGAAAAAATAGGGAAATTGGGCTCCAAGCCCCATTCTTGATTAACTTGGTCCAAATATCAAATTTTTGGTCTAAAAATTGATATGTGTATATCACAAGTATAATCACATATTATTCAACCTCATCTATTTCCATTAGTATTACTCCCTTCGTTCCGGCTGAGTTCGCACACTTTCTTTTTCGGGACGTCTCATTTAAGTTTGCACACCCTTAAAAAGGAAAGTTTTCTCACAATCTCCACCCTTAAAATCTCCACTTTCAATTTTCACCTTTAAAAAAGTCAACCAAAAAGCAAAAAGTCATTTTTTCTTAATATACATGCCGGCTTAAGTGTGCAAACTCAGCCGGGACGAAGGGAGTAGTACTTCACAAAATGTATTATAAGAGTATACGGGTGTAATATTTTTAAAATAGAATAAATGTTCATTAGTAATGTCAGAATTCAAGGTCCAATACCAAGTGTTTCTATATAAAGAATTTGAACATGTTTAAGTTATTAAAATAGCTAAATAGCAGCGTATAAAAACATAATTTTATAATAAAGAACGGAAAGGCTCCCCTATTCGCGGTGAGCACAAGTTAATATGTCCATCATTAACGTATAAAGATCTCATCTTCAAATTATGGATAAGATAAGTAGCTGCATTCCATGAGATCTTAACACATCAACTGATGAATATGTTAACTTATGTCCACCGCGGATAGAAGAACGCAATTGTAATAAAGAAAAGATCTCGCAGAGGATCTTAAATTTGAGCTTAACTTTATAAATATTGTATGATTATACATCTGTAATTGAGATAAAAAAAATTTCGGTTCCGGGCTTCACGTCAGCAATCAGAGCAAAGAATTTACTCGAATGTATTGAATTGAAGAAATCATTAAAGTGGTGTATTTATTTGTTATGTTTGAAAAGTCATATTGTAAATGATAATTGATTAAAAGGTCGTGAATTTTGGCGTAACTCCGAACATGCGGCATCAGTATTGCTCAATCAGACCAGCAACAAAAAAGGGGAGGGGAAATTACCAAATTAGGCCCAAGAATTAACAACTTTCCTCTTCAAAATCCATGCAGATTCCTCAACAAAGCTTGTGTTAAAACAGATTCAGCCAGTCCATGGCTACTATGTCCGATCACTCAAGTCGAAGAAACCAAACAAATGCTTCGAATGATCCCGATTTTAATCGCGACGTTCGTCCCAAGCACAATGATAGCTCAAGTCAGCACGCTGTTCGTCAAGCAAGGCACCACTCTGAACCGAAACATAGGCAGCTTCACGATCCCTCCAGCAAGCCTAGCCGGATTCACCACACTCTCTATGGTAGTAGCAGTCGTTTTGTATGACCGTTTCTTCGTAAAACTTATGCAGAAACAGACCAACAATCCCAGAGGCATCACCCTTCTCCAAAGAATGGGAATTGGAATGATCTTTCATATAATCATAATGGTCATTGCATCATTAGTCGAACAGTATAGGCTTCGTGTTGCCAAGGATAACGGCCTAGTCGAAAATGGAAATCAAGTCCCTTTATCCATCTTCGTATTGTTGCCTCAATTTGTACTAATGGGAATCGCCGATGCATTTCTGGAAGTAGCAAAACTAGAGTTCTTCTATGATCAAGCGCCCGAGAGTATGAAGAGTTTAGGTACGTCATACGCTATGACGTGCCTTGGTGCTGGAAATTTTATTAGTAGCTTTCTGTTATCAACCGTTTCGCGAATCACAACGAGAGATGGGGGTAAAGGATGGATACAGAACAACCTTAACGCGTCGCGTTTGGACTATTATTACGCGTTTTTTGTGATGTTAAACTTGTTGAATTTCATCTTGTTTCTTGTTGTTGTTAGGTTTTATGTGTATAGGGCTGAAATTTCTGATTCAATGAGAGTGCTCACAGAAGAATTGGTGGTGTCAAGACAAGATATGGCTAGTATAGAAGAAAATAAGAACTAGTTTCAAAGTGGGTAGTGTTTTTTTAACTACACAAGTTAGGATGTAGTTATGTAATAAAAAAAAGTTCTATTTGTGTTTGATAAAATTATCAATCTCATTTGCAAACATCACTATGTCCTAGGGTTATTTGTTCTGATAATACTCCCTTTCGTCCGGCCTAATTGTTAGTATGTTGATAGGTTGTCAATCATCATTGAAACATTGTGCTAAATTTGTTAAATTGTAAATCGTTGGGATATATTTGTATATTTTGCCTTAAAACAATCCTTTATGAAAAAGTGGGTAGCGTTTGAAGGAAAAAAATGATTTCAAATAATTAATTACCCTGAAATCGCTTTTTTTAAGTTGAAGTTGTTTTTCCGAACACCCTAAAAGAACTTGACTCAAGTTATAAGCTGACAGACATTTATGGAATTTTTTTGCAAACGTCACTATGTTTTAGGTTTTTTTATTCAGCTAATATTTCCTTATTCCACAAAATATATTCCAATTAAATTGATTGTGTTGGGATATATTCCCTCCGTCTCGTTAAAGTTGTCACTTTGACCGAGCACGAATGTTAAGAAAAAATAGTTCTTTGATTTTTTTAAAAGGTCGAGATTGAGGGTTGAGATTTTGAGGGTGATAAATGTGGGATTAGTTTCCTTTTTTGGGATAACAATTTTTTAATTGAAACGGAACGAAAAGGCAAGTAGATAACTTTAAGGGGGACGAAGGGAATACTCGTCATTTCTGCCACATTCTTAATTTTCCCAAAAAAATCTAAAGCAATAATTTTTTTAGATTGAAGTAATAATTTGGATAATTTATTGTACATAAGCATAGGGTTTAATAATTATAAGAAAACCCTCTTTGTAATAATTTGGACAATGATTAATGAGTGAATTAAGTAACCTAATTGGCAGCTTCTAGCCGCGCTCTCGTACTAGGAATTCAATAGGTCTTGTGTGCATCAATTGTACGGTGCAATTCAAATTGAGTATCACGATAAATGTTTAAATGTATTACATGTTCTGGGTAAATATATTACGATACTTTTACTCAGAATACGTAACTCAGCACTTCCTTTAACTTTAAATAAACACACCCTTTGAATATTGATTGGGCCGTTCATTCATAGTCCGTGAACAAGTTAGTCCGAGACCCACTTAATAGTAATTTAAGAATAAAAATCCCTACTAAATATTAAAGAGGAGCCGCGGATTGTAAGGAAAAAACACGCGTCACTTGAACAAGTTTTTGGATTGTTTTCCTGTTTTTCTTTATTCAATTAATTCTGATGGTGACAGGTGTCGCAGTAATATCATGCATGCATTTCTGTAACTGCTCCGTCGGTTGCCGTCACGTTTACACTTTTTCCGCACACCTTTTGTGATGATCTTTACAAAAAAACTCTTACCCAAATTTCCAATTTCCTCCATTTTCCATCTGAAATCTGATTCTTCGCTGATTTAACTTTTATTTGGTATAAAACTAAGCCTCAAGAGGGTTTTGATCGCCTGATTCGTGGTGGTCGATTAAATATTCACGATCACCTATCGAAAGAGAAGACGAGTAAGAAGAGGGATGCCGACGGAGTAGGTGGAGCCGCCTCCTCCCACGCGCTAATTCTGTATGTGGTTTTTCTTACCACCACCATTAACTTTATATATTCATGCTTTGGTTCTACCCTCTATTTAGGTTTCTTTTTGTAATTTCACTCTAATTTTGTGTCATCTGTATTTTTGAGTGTAACACACACAAATTAAAAGGACTTGGGTGTTTGTGTCTAAGGTTTGTGTTCCCTGTTTCAGAGAGTGGTTATGAATTCGGATGGAAGATTTAGAGTTACCAAATGGTTGGACAAATGCATGCCCAAATGTTTTTAAATTGTATGACATTTATTTTATTTCAAATATTCAATACTCCTAACTCGGAAATGGTGTTGTGTGCTACCAAAAACTAAAAATCGATGCACATGTGAGATTTTTTTGCACCATTGAGCAACAAAAACAGACAATCGAGAAGAACCAGAAATTCCCAATCATGGTCAAATCAGTTAACAGAGAAACAAATGAAATTAGCATTTTTCAGTTGGGAAAAGAAAGGATAAAGTAATTAAAGGAATTGATCAGTCAAACCAAATGAGATGGTTTGTTATTCAGCATGTTGAATTAGCCTTCAATGATGGTATTTTCTACATACATGTTGAAGGTACATGCATGTGGAGGTGGGAAAATGTTACAAGTCTGTACCTCTTGAAAAATTCTCCAATTTTAATGTAGCAAGGGTGAGTATTGGCCTTTGCACCATATATAAATGAGACAAGGATAACGATGAATGAATATATTATATATATACACTTTAAGGATATGGCGTAAACTTTTTGTCCAAATCTGTCATATGTATATTCCCTCTATAACGGCTGCTTCTGCCCTCCTCTATTTCTTTCATTCGTTGGAAGTATATCTAATTATTGGCATAAACTGTTGCTCATATTGCATAGGATGGTTATTTCGTTTTGGCTGGATGAGTATTTGAACTCCCATATTGTGTGGAAATCTGGTGGTGTTGTGGGAAATCAATGTTACGGAGTCTACACGACCGAAAAGGAAGGACTAGATGGATACTCTAAACAAGTTGTGGTGATCCTCCACGGGAACAAATGATGCAGGAAACTATTTTACACTGGGAATTGCAATCTCTGCTATGAATTCATCAGCACTCAAAAACTATGAAGGAGTTGAGGAGTCCAATAAAAGTTTGAACCCCCAGGTGTATGTCTTAAGTTGGTGATTTGTTCCATTATTGGATGTGTCTTGAAATTCATTTAAGATGTAAATTAACAATATTAGCATTATGTATATAACACGTACCATTGAAATATATATATTAGCTCTATGGAAGACTTTGACTGAAATTCAATAGTAATTTACACTTTAATTTACATGGAATACCTTACTGCTTTTGTGTTCTACATTCAAGTTATTACTGTAGGTTTATCATATATATTTTCGTTTAGTATCTGTGTCGTTTCACGACTTCTTTTCTATCATATTATTATAAATTTTAAAATTTTCACATATTATGTTAATTTATTAGATCCATATTCTATATGATGTTTCTTATACAATCTATAGTTCTTTATAACAATATACACTCCCATCAAGATAACAAAATATACGTTATCCCGTGCATGGCACGGGTGGACATCTAGTTATTATAATAACAACAAAAACAATAATATTTATACTAGCATATAATCTAATATTCTTATATTACTTGTTATGCTGGTAAGTATTTGGTTAAATTCGTTTATTTATATGGAAATTTAGGAAAATGTGCGTTTATTTGATATTTCGGAGCAGAGTAATTAGTTGTTCATAAGTGCAAATATTCACGAATATGATCAAATGTGTTCACGAACATGTTCCCCAATACATTCATGAATAAAATTTGAACACTTTCAAACTCCGCTCAACTCGACTCAAGTTCGATTAAAAATAAATAAATTAAACATAAACACCTACAAGCTCGGCTTAACTCGTTTACGTCATAGTCATGTGGAATACCTTAAAAGTAGGTGTCCTAATTAACAATCTACTTCAGATATTTATAGCTACAGATGTGGGCTTTGCATAGGTGTTGTTGGGCGTTGGGCTAATGGGCTTTATTCTACTTTCCTTCCTAAATAATACTCCAATCTAATTTACCTACATTGATCGTATACAGAAGTTGAGAAAAAGAAAATTTTATGAAATTTTTTATTTCTTTAAAGGTGGAAATTAAGGATGGAGATTTTGAGGTTAGAGATTGTGAGAAAATTTATCATTTATGAGCTGATAAATTAGATTAGGATAAATCGAAAAAAAATGTAGGTAAATTAGAGCGGGACGGAGGTAGTAATTAAGACATATTTGGTTCGTCAACATTAATTACTTATAAATACATATCCTATCACATTAATTTCAATTAAAGAAGAGAAAAAGACAAATATGAGAGTAACGTGATGCAATTAAATTAAATAAATAAATAAATAAATAATAATAATAATAATAATAATAATAATAATAATAATAATAATAATAATAATAATAATAATAATAATAGTTGGTTTTCCGTCTGAGATTGTACTAATTATATTTTAAACTCTAGAATTTTTATTTTTTTCCAAGTTGAAACTTTTAGAAAATTAAACCATGTTTGTGAATGTGATAGGAAAGAGTAACACTTGTGTAAGGTGATTTTTCATAAGATACGAGTTACTTTGTATCATTAAACGTGTTACTTTTTATGTAAAAACGTTACTTGTAAAACAAACATAATGTTACTTTCTAAAAGTTACCACTTTTGTATAAATGTTAACTTCCCTAAAAAAATAAAAAGTTAACATTAATACTCTTTACATACGGAAATAACATTTTTTATAATAAAAGTAATATATGTCTCGTCGACAAAAATTCGTAAGATAATCTTATTCAAATATTTGTCTTATACCTCTGTTTTCAAAGTCTCATCTACCTTCAACTATAACCCATCTAGGCATTAGATGGTCCTTCGCCGCCTATATTTTTCCTCGACCCTCTCCGTCTAATCCCATCTAGCCCCGATTAACTTCGACTACCTTAATTAAATGTTAGACCCTAATTTATCGTCCGACTAGTGTTTAGCGTCTGAAGTCCCAAGCCTAGAAGGAAAGCAACCTCTACCATAAGGTCAATGACAGCAGCATATAAGACTTATTTTCTAAATTATAAAATTGTTGCAGTTTGACTATAAATTATTTTCAATTGGACTTATCCAAAAATTCAATTTTCAGCCTTCAATAATAGCTGCTGAAAATAAGTGTCAACATTCAATACAAGTCAATAAAAGGGTTGATACTCAAATATTTCACTCACACTTTGCAAGTGACATAACTATACCAAACAATATACATTGCTGGGAAGCAATCTCCCTCTTTCTTTCTCTCTCACGCACACGAACACGAACACGCACACGCACACGCACACGCACGCGCGACTATGGTAGAAGAGAACGGAAACGATGGATATACGGAGGATGGGACGGTGGATCTAAAAGGCAACCCTATTCTTAGATCCAAAAGGGGTGGATGGACTGCTTGTTTCTTTGTTGTTGGTAATTTTTCTGTTTCGTATTACGTACATTTTTCAAATATGACTATGCACGTGAGCACATTTTTAGGAAAGAAGTTGTCCGTTTGCTTAAGATTGAGGAGTGCTGAGTTAAATTTGACTGAGGGAGTTAATGAGTGTGCTTTATTGAGATTCGATCCTGTAAATCTACTGAGCTCAATCTTAAGCAAACGGATGTTAAGATACTCCCTCAGTCCCAACTAGTTTCTCACGGTTGATCGGCACGGATGTTAAGAAAAACATTTTTTACTTTTTCTTTGACTTTTTTAAATGTGGAGATTGAGTGTGGAGATTTTGAGGATGGAGATAGTGAGAGAAATTATCTTTTTAAGAGTATGAAAAATTAAGTAAAACGAAGCGAAATGAAAAATAGAAAAAGTTAGCCGAGACGAGGAGAGTAATACGTTTTGGAAACCACTATGATTAGGGGAGAGTTGATTCGCGTTCCCCATTATTTTCGGGTGTTGTGTACGGCACAAGATTGTTGCTCATGTGCTAATATCAAGATAAAAATATGCTTCTTTCGTTTAGAAAAAAAATGTCGTTTTAGCCTGTTTAGGAAAAATTAAGAATAAGTAAACAAGACAAATATAATCGTGTAGGATCTATTTAATATGGAAATATTTTGTGAAAAATGTAGTATTGAACTAAATAAAGTAGGTTGTTTAGGATAAAAATGGAAGGATTATAGTATTTCTGCTAAAACGACACTTATTTTGAAATATTTTATATAATCTAATGACACTTATTTTGAAACGAAAAGGGTATGTACAATAGGCAGATGGACAAACCTAGTGTATGTATAGATGTGTTTCAACGTGGTATATACACGTTATATGAATATGCATTTCAATGTTACATGTCAATACTTATGATCTCCCCAACCAAGTAGTTATTGGTATTCAAGATACAACTAACCAAATACTTCCTTCATCCCGCTCAGTTTTACACGTACGGACGGACACATATATTAAGAAAAATTTGTCTTTTGCTTTTGGTTGATTTTTTTAAAGGTGGAGACTGAGAGTGGAGATTGTAAGAGAAATTTCTTTTTTAAGAGTGTGCAAAACTGAATGAGACGGACCATAAAGAAAAATATACAAAACTGAGCGAACAGAGGGAGTATATGAAACTTGTTACCTCGATATTTGTGCAAGAATTTGATTATCATTTTGATGTATCTGAATATTTGCAGTTTATGAAGTGTTTGAGCGTATGGCCTATTATGGTATATCTTCGAACCTGTTCATTTACTTAACAAAAAAGCTGCATCAAGGGACTGTTGAATCTGCCAATAATGTTACTAATTGGGTTGGTACAATCTGGATCACCCCTGTTTTGGGTGCCTATGTCGCGGACGCACTTTTAGGTCGATATTGGACGTTTCTCATAGCTTCTGCTATCTATCTCTCGGTACGTTCCACTTATATTTTAATTATATAATTTTAAATAAGATCCTAATTATTTTATGTGTTAAAATAGGGGATGTCACTTCTTACTCTATCTGTATCAATACATCCTCTAAAACCAAATTCGTGTTCGGACCCGATTACATCAAATTGTAAGAAGGCTACTCCATTACAAGAAGCTGTTTTCTTCGGTGCACTTTATACATTAGCACTTGGCACTGGTGGAACAAAGCCCAATATTTCGACAATCGGGGCGGACCAATTCGACGAATTCGACCCGAAAGAGAAAGCCCGAAAGATATCCTTCTTCAATTGGTGGATGTTTAGCATCTTTTTTGGTACACTATTTGCAAACACAGCTCTCGTCTACATTCAAGACAATGTTGGTTGGACACTTGGTTACGGACTTCCTACTATCGGCTTAGCAATTTCGATTATAATATTTTTGGCGGGCACCCCTTTTTATAGACATAAGTTGCCTACGGGTAGCCCTTTTACTAGAATGGCTAAGGTTATCGTAGCTGCGATAAGAAAATGGAGAGTTACTGTCCCTTTGGATTCGAAAGAATTGTTTGAGCTTGATTTGGAATTTTATGCCAAGAAGGGAAAATATCGGATTGACTCTACGTCTACATTGAGGTTTGTGGTCCTGTTTAAAATTATCTTTTTGGTTTCTATATTAATTATGGATGGAAAACAAAAGTCTTGGAAAGTGAGGGGCCTAAGTTGTATATTTATTTTAAGTCGGGCCGGATCAAATTTTGATCGGGCTTAAAATTAGTTGGACCATCCCAATCTATCCTCTTATAATATATTAAGATTTTTTAATCGGTCCATTGCCCGTTAAACTTTTGGTCTATCGGATCGAATTCGTCGGATTAGTAGTATTTCGGATCAAGATTCATGTGGTCAAGCCTATTTAAAATATCTGACCGTGTGTCACTAAAAGATTTATCAATTGTAAATTCAAACTCAAACCTCTTTCTTTGTTAACCCGTCCAAATATTTAATGTTTTTGGCTTAAAATTTGGTGACAAAGGTAAAGTCCATTAACATGCTATCTAACACATGCTATTTTGGATCGGTGATGTCCCGTCCTCACTCGAACATCTTGTGCTTGCTGAGACGATTTTGCCTTAATGATATTATAGTTGTTCTTACTCCAAATTATAGGAATAGTGGGCTATCATGTTATATTTTTCAAATTACCAAACTTCTTTGCGTTCTTGACAATTTTTCTCGTCATAATTCTGCAGATTTCTCAACAAAGCGTGCGTAAAAACGGGTCCAACAAGCCCATGGATCCTATGTCCAATCACACAAGTTGAAGAAACCAAACAAATGCTTCGAATGATCCCAATTTTAATAGCCACATTCATTCCAAGCACAATGATAGCTCAAGCCGGCACCCTCTTCGTCAAGCAAGGCACTACCCTGAACCGAAACATCGGCACCTTTGAAATCCCTCCGGCGAGCCTAGCCGGATTCATCACACTCTCCATGCTAATATCAGTCGTCTTGTATGACCGTTTCTTCGTAAAACTTATGCAAAAATGGACCAACAATCCAAGGGGGATTAGCCTACTCCAGAGGATGGGAATTGGTATAGTCTTTCACATCATCATAATGGTTGTTGCATCACTAATCGAACGGTATAGGCTTCGTGTTGCCAAGGATAACACCCTAGTTGAAAATGGAAATCAAGTCCCTTTATCCATCTTCGTATTGTTGCCTCAGTTTGTACTAATGGGAATTGCCGATGCATTTTTGGAAGTGGCCAAACTAGAGTTCTTCTATGACCAAGCGCCGGAGAGTATGAAGAGTTTAGGGACATCTTATTCTATGACGAGCCTTGGTGTTGGAAATTTCCTTAGTAGCTTTCTGTTATCAACCGTTTCGCGAATCACAAAGAGAGATGGGCGTAAGGGATGGATACAGAACAACCTTAACGCGTCTCATCTGGACTATTACTATGCATTTTTCGTGGTACTGAATCTGTTGAACTTCGTTTTCTTCTTGGTAATCGTCAGGTTTTATGTGTATAAGACCGAGGTTTCGGGTTCGATGAGAGTGCTTAGAGAAGAGCTAGTGAGTTCAAGACAAGAAATCACCATTGTAGAAGAAACTAAATAGTCACAAGAAGTGATAAATATGAATATATGGAACAATCAATCCTATTATATCTTTGAAAATTCTACAAAATTTGTTCATTTTTGAAATAAATGGTTGGGTAGTATTCTTGTATTATGGGAAAAAAAATCCCTATCTTGAATTCTACCAACACATTATCTCATTACAATAAAAAAAAAAAAGACAAAAAAAGAGCAAAAACTCTCCCTGTCTCTATCAGTGTATTAGTATATACCACTACAAAGTAACATAAAATTATGTTATTTAGGCAATGTTTGTATACATCTTTCCCGCTAATTTCATAAAGGCCCCGTTTCGTTGGACATATTAGACCGATGTAGCGATTCATCAGAATGCTTGGTAGAATCACATTCGGTTGCCGTATGGCCTGCGTCTTGTATATGTCAGCTCGAATGTTTGATCAAGAATATGCACATCGAACTTACATTAACCTGATCCCGGGCCTTCTCTTTGCCAAGTGAAATGTTTTCTTTAGAAAAGTATTCGCAGCTCGATCTTTCCTAGCACAAAGCACTCGCAATATAGTGTTAGGATCGGACCTGTTCCATCTCCCGGTTGTTGGTGGCATTGGGATCTTCTGGCCCGCCCCTAATCCGCCAAGGCCGCTGCATTCATTTGCAACACTGCTGAAATCTTCGATCAATTGCTCGGTCGACTGCCCCATCAAAGCTACTACCCCTTGCACGACCTCGGCCTCTCTTTCCACCATATCCTCCACTATAAAACCTTCACCACAGGTGCAAAATAGTTTTTTCAAGTTATCAAAATCGTCCTCGATTGTCACATGATCCATCCTAGTGAACATTCTGGAACTCCCTCCTGCTAGCAGAACCATTAGGAATGCCTCGAAGGACGCCTTCATCACTTCTTTTAGAGCCAATGGCTGAGCTCGTTCGATGACTATTGCACATAAAAGAGTAAGATTCTGTTTCAAAATTCTTAGAGCGGGGCTGATGCGCGTATTATTTACACCTCCAACGTATAAGCTACCGTAGAAAACAGAGCTCGAGTCGAGGAATATTAGTCTAAAAGCAGCTACTTCCGAGACGTGTTGATAAGTAGCCTGTAAGGTTGTGAGGCTGCTTTCGAAATAGGAAGCGCCTGTTTTGTTTCTGAAGAGGCCTTTTGATGGAGTAACCTTCGGTGAGAGGCATAATGTTTTGTCGAGGGATTGAAGCTGTGAGACGAGGTAATGCAGGGTGTTGAGACGGATGTAGAGACGCTGAGTCCCACGACTTGTTGAGGGACGAGGCTGGTTTGCTTCATTCAAGAAAATCTGGTTAAAGTCATCTGCTCCAACACTACATGCTGCTTTTTTCCATAGTTTGAAGATCTTCGAGTCACCGCAGCATCGTGTCAACGGAGGAAGTGGAGGTAGGTAATTCTGTTTTGATCCTGCCAGGTCGAAATAAAAGTCAAGACAAAGGATCACGTCACAAGAAAGGTATGCAATAGATCCTGTAAGACAGATAGTCAAATAGCCAAATCGAAATGTTCTAAATTAGTTAGCCCTTACCACACGATCCAACGAAAGCGATGTAATCTCGGAAGAGACTCTCTAAACCATCAACAAGATCAAAAAACAGATTCTCCGATATTGTCACCGGAATCTCAAAGAAATTCTCCACAGCATCCTTAGCAAAGTTAATCAGTTCCCCAGCCGAATAAGCGTGAGGCTCATTTTTCGACTTAGGATTCCATGTCTACAACAAATATAATTTTCATCAATGTTACTAAAGTAAAAAACTTAAGATCATTGATAAACCAAGGTAATTAAGCTTACTTCAGTTTGTTTTGCTCTAAGGACATATTCTTTTCCCTTCTGCAATCTGTCTTGAATCCACTGTTTCAATAGCTTCTGTATAATCGAGTCGACCTCATAAGGAACCATCTCCCTCACGATCGCCATGCCTCCGTCTTCACAGTCGACAGAGTCCTCAACCACCACCTTTACTAAAGCCTTCTCAAGCTTTCCAGCTCTCTGCAATACTAGAACATTTTCGTTCAAGGGTGACGTCTTGCCCGTTAGATATTGCTTTAACAAAGTCCCGTAGCAAGCATGAAGAGTCACTGCAGCAACTCCAGCTGCAATTGGATGCCATTTCTTTAGGAAATGGCTAAAAATGTCCTTCTCCTTTAGTGCCAACTCCTCCGTTTTTCTTGCCAGTTTAATCAACACCTCACTCGCTTCTTGCGCTTCGGTGCTCTTTGTTCCTTTAATATCCTTCTCCTCTATCATCTTTCCACCCAAAAAATTAGTTAGTTGCAGGGATGAAATAAGTTGAATTAGTCAGATCTTATCGAAAAACATATTCTTTTAGGATTAGCGAGCGAGCTCAAGCCTCGAGTAAAGTCGAACTCGAGTCTGTTAGTATTTGGACCTCATAAGCTCGCGAGCTTCTTTGGAAACTACAGCTCGCGAGCCAGCTAGGATTATACAATAATATTTAAAGTTTAGAATTAAGTAGTTTTGCTTGTTTTGGTATTAATATGTGATAGCTTACATTTTCTATAGTTGATATGTTCTTCTCATTCTAAAT
The DNA here is from genome assembly GCA_958295605.1 of Ajuga chamaepitys. NCBI lineage: Eukaryota > Viridiplantae > Streptophyta > Magnoliopsida > Lamiales > Lamiaceae > Ajuga > Ajuga chamaepitys. The sequence goes on from OY282506.1 coordinate 55,715,775, forward strand.
TGATAAATACAATGTTTATGTAATTTTTATTAGGCATGTTCTGCACCCACAGAATAAGCTAACGAGCTCCCAATCTCGAGCTCAAGCTCAATTGCACTCGAGCTCGAACCATGCTCGTTTAAATGATGTCGAGCTTTTCAGCAACCCAAACTTAAACTGTTCACTACCTCAGTATTTAAGGTGAACTGAACTCGAAGATAACTATAAAAGTTCGACCCAAACTCGAACCATAATGTTCAGCTCGATGCTATGTTTTATGCACAAAAGCATTCGAAATAAGAAAATGTAATAGACGAACCTTGGCAAAGGCATTCCGGAGCGACGAGCGAATGTAATGGTCGACTCGATTACCGCTCATTTCGTCACGCACTTCGCTTTTGGGAGAAGCAATATAGCAGGGGACATCCTCTTCCAATATTTTGGTACACGAAAAAAGCAGAGGAAGCATATTTTCCATAAGGCCCACAGTTTCCCTGGTAAAGTTCCCATGATAATCAAGCAATCTCATCTCTGTCCACTTCTTCATCGCAGTCAAAACAGACGCCAACATCTTCACATAAACTGGCTCTCTATCGGCTTTCTTCGCATCACTCGCGACCTCCGTCAGCATCGCGAATGACGCACCGAGTAGATCCGGCTCCACCTGGCCTGTCAACACATACTGCTCGAAAAGCACCCATGTGAAGCACAGATTATGCATAGATCGGTTGATTCCCAACATAGACCATGTCTTCTTCATAAGCTCGATTAATTCATCCACTTCATCTAGCACCATAGTCTCGTCCTTGGAGTCGAAGATAGAAGAGAGCAAGGCGGTGTAGATGTGAGCATTAAGAGGGTAGCCGTCCGCCCAGTGGCAAACGTCGGTGGTGCCGGAGTCAGGGCTCCGCCAGGCGAGGGAGATAACGCAGTTGCATAGGGCTTTCATGGCAGTGGAGTTTCTGCCGGTGTCGATTGCCTTGAGTTCAGATGCATCGATGATTTCACGGAGTTTAAGAGCGAATGTGTCGGTTTTTTCGAGCGGAATTGAGGGGTGGATGAGGAGGCCAGCTTCGAGGATTTTGAGCTGCCGTTTTTGCCAAATGTGGTACTCGTGAGCGTCGCTGAACTCGGAAGGTTTTAAATGGCGGAGCAGTTCAAGAGGAAGGATTATCGTCTCCGCACGACTGCCCATCTGATCATTTGAATCCACACAATGTCAAAACTGATCATACAAGTTGAATTATTGGCGGGAAATCACACAGTTGTTTGTTATCATATCTTAAGGTAGTGTTTGCGTTTGCTCGTTTTAAGCAAGATTATGCTTTCGAGTTAAATTCAGATAAAAATAAGTATTTGCATCCTTCCGGTTCTGCCGAAACTCAGCACATTTAAGCTAAAATCTAAAAATCGGGGAAATCCTACTTCTTAGTAAACCTTTAGAGAAAATGATTATTTAACAACTACAACTTATAAGTTTAAGCAAATTTTCTACGATTTATAATTTTAATTACTTTCTCAAAAGCAAAAACAACAACAACGGCAAACATTTCCTAAGACTTGAAATCGTTGTTTTATTATTGGTTCATCTGTTATAGTTTCCAAAAATGAGCACTTAGGTACTATCCAAGTGGAATTTCGACTTCACATTAATGTGGAGAGATAGAAATCAAGGGCGGATGATATTTTAACACACATTGAGGGTGGGGTGAAGATTGTGTTATAACTTTTCTTTTTAAGGAATGTGCAAGATTAGTTGGGACGGATGAAAACATAAAAAGTGCAAGATTAGCTGGGACGGAGGTAATATAATTATTTGAACCCATGCATGTAAGTGTAACGCACATAACATAATTTCTTTATAGAACATACACGACACAGAGACACCACACGCACGTGTTATACAGATACGTACTTGGCCAACGAGTGTTCTCATTAGCGTTTTCCGTAGCCTATTATCGCTTTGCACGGTCACCTTCATCTGCTGTCTCATAATCTCCGCCGCCGTCATCGGCCTCTTCATCCTCCCTCCCTGCGGCACCGTGAACCCCACCCTGGGGCTCGACCCCGCCCCCGCCACCGGCGACCCCGGATTCGACCCACACGAGCTTGTCCTTCTCGAAGACGACGACCTTTTCATCATCTTCAGCCCCAGCGCCCTCTTCACCCGGCTAGTTACCGCCATTCCTACGCCGGGGTGCTTCGCTGGCGACCCCGGGGCCGAGCCGCTCCCATCCCCCGCATCCGAAGAGTTGTAATACGTGATCGCACTCCGGCCGCCAAATCCGGGGGACGACCGACAGGCCGTGAAGAATATCTCGTAGGCAGCTTCGCGGAAGTCCTCACGGTCCAGGCCATCGAGACTGGCAAACGGTGTCAGAAGATCTGACACTGTTGGACGTTGTCTCGGTGGCCGGGGTGAAGGCACATTGTTGTTGTTGCTGCTGTTGTTGTTGTTGACGTTGATGCGGAAATCACGACCCATTGACGGAGGGGTCGAATTCCCGTCGTGAAAATAACGTCGTCAATTGGCCGGCGGAGTAGAGGGAAAGAACACTGGTTTCATGAAATTGTAAGTGGTTTTGTGAAGAGAGAGAAGTGGGAGATTGGTGGCTGGTTTTTTAGAACTGAGATTAAGAGAAAGGGAAGGTGGTGGATTGTTCTTGCATGATTGCCTCACAAATTATTACAGAACTAACTATATTTAGGAATGCTTCCATATTTAGTTTGTGATAGTCCACCCAAATTAAATGCTCATCTAATCTTTAAGTCTTGAAAGAAATATCTAATTAATTCTAAAGATAATGTAAATTATTCAAAATTTATTTTATTAGTTTCTGTAAACAGCATCGGCCCGAAAGACATGACAATCAGGGGGTGTAAAACTAGGGATGACAATGAACCGGGTTGAAACTCGAGCCCGCATCAAATTCATTGAGCGGGTTCAAATTCGATTAAACGGATATTGTCGGGCTTGAAGCGGGTTGTGATTTTTGTTAAACTCGCTCCGAACTCGCCCCATATATATTATATATATTTTTAACTTAATATAGCTATATACAATTATATATAATTTATATTCCAAATTATCTCCCTCACCTTCATTCAGTTTATAATCACTCTTTATATTATATTTTAATTTTGAAATCATTTTATTGAAGAATAATGACAAGTCCGCAAGCGGCAATAATGTTGAATGTGTAATAATCAGTAGGACGGGTCAGGTTGAGTATACCTGGCGGGTTGACGGGAATGAGCGGGTCGGGTCGGGTTTTTAAGATTATCGGCGCGAATCGGGTTGCGGATCTGAATCTTTTTGCATGTGGAGCGGGTCCTGATAAAGGGTAAATCCACTCCATACCCGCTTCATTGTCATCCCTATGTTAAACATGTCGGTTTACAGGTCCGTTGGCTGCGATGTGAGCCGATTATAACACGATTTACATGAACGCAGACCCAATCTGTAGGCTATATAGACATTCGGGTCAAGACTTATAACCCAAGCACAACTTATTCGGGTTAGAGGTTGCCTGCCAACTTACGAATTTCTATAAAAACTTATTTTTTTCTTGAAAGTGTAATATTATAAATTTTTAATAAATATTCGAAGCCTAAAATTTTAAGTTAAATTTATGACCCTACAAATCATTCTAAATAATAAAATAATAACTTTGAGATTAACGTAATTTAAATTTTATAATTAAATAGACATGTTATTTTACAATTTTAACCTTGTAAAATGTAGAAGGTATTTCTTATAAAATAAAAAGAGGTTGATTGGTTGACGTGCAGGTCAACCAGACTCAACCTATTTTTCTTTTGTGTCAATCGGGGTCCACTATTCCTAACTAAACTCATTTAAAGTCACCTTTAATCTTCTATATTAAAGTTCAGTTATGTCAGACTAGTTGGGTGGTGTCGTAAATTGTCACCCCTAAAAATAATTGGGGGTATGGAATTGAAACATATTCTTGAATGACATGAAACTATCAGAGCAAGACATCAATTTCAAACGGCTTTAGGGGATTCGTTATAAGCAAATCAAATCGTCTATTTCATTCGGTGTTCCACTTTTTGTTATATACTAAAATTAAAAACTTATACCTTAAACTATGAACCCTAAATTTTATGAATCATTAGTTTCTAAATTTGTGAAACTAATCGTAAATATGAACAATAAATTAATAAATCACTAATCCGTAAATCATAAAATAAAAATATAACTCATTACAAAACATAAACTCTAAACCTTAAATTTAAATTTGAACATAAATCGCGAACTTATGAACCCGTGAATCATTCATTATAAATCATGAACATGAACTAATTGTCCAAAAATAAAAATAAAAATATTGGTAATTTATTTGAGTGGAATATGATTTGAATATAGGGGTGAATCCAAATCGAACTACTCTATACTTAATTCGAGATATCGGTCCAAACCTCGATTTAACTATGTTCGAAATGCCTCAATGAATCGTTAATTGACTTTTTACTCAGTTGGACAATTAAATCACAATTGGGCCATGAATGAATATGCAAGAAAATGCTGTCCTTATTGGGCCAACTCAAAACAAGTCAAGTTGGGCCTTCCATTATTTTATTGCGATTTTCCATTACTTAAATATAATCAAGAAATATATTCAAATTATTATTATTCTTACAAAAGTATAGTCTCAAAAATCACAATTAATGTCTCATTTTCTATTTCAAAATAGTCACTACGCATTATGTGTATTCAAAAAATCATAAATCTACACATGGCATCTTTTTTCTAAAACAAAATTGAAGATGGAATATAAACGTAACATAAAATCCATACCACCCGAACATAACTTCAACCACAAAGTTATACCGTTTATGTTTCTTTGCTTTAAAAAAGAACATGCACGGTTTCACTTTAAAGTATATTTTTTTATAAGAAAATGTGTTTAAGCAAAAAAATAATATGCCCACAAAAGCCCAAAAGATAAATTGAAAGGACGAGGTTTAAGAGGGGCTTACTCTACACTATTTAATGGGTTAGTGTTCATACACTCGAAAAAATTGGTCTAAAAAAGAGTTGTCATTGAATCTCCATCTTTTTAAGTGTATGGAGATCAATATATTTGGACTACTCTGTGTGGAAGAGTTTGTCAGTAAAAAATAAAGAATATCAAGTCAAATTTTATATCAGCCAAATGTATATTACTCGACTCAGCTGATCCATTATACACACTTAAAAAGTGTATGGAAATTGATTAGAGAGAGAGATTAGCCATTTGGCCTGGTTCGGATAGTCTCCTATATCATGCGCTTACATCTTTTATTGCATAATCGATTGCTTTACGTGCAAACGATTTCTTGTGTGTGACTTATTAATTTTTAAATTTTACTTTTGATGGTGTAATTTAAAACCTTCATCAGATTAGTCAATATATAGGTGTTGAAGTAGAAGATATAAAAGAATTACTCCCTCCGTCCCGAAATAATTTGCACACTTTTTTTTTCGGGGTGTCTCGAGATAATTTGCACATCCTTAAAAAAGAAATTATCTTACAATCTCCACAATTAATCTCCACTCTCAATTTCCACCTTTGAAAAAGTCAATTAAAAAGCAAAAACCAACTCTTTTTTATTTCACGTGTCGAGAAAAGTGTGCAAATTATCTCGGGACGAAGAGAGCATGTAATATGATAAAATACACAAACAAAATTTAATAAGTTAAAAGTACGACTGGAAACCAACAGTGGAATATATAAAAAATACAGAAGGCAGAATTATCAAAACATAACATTCTTTTCCTAAAAGAAAAGGTTAAAAAAACATAACATTATTCATTTTGTCTTGATTATAAGAAAACTAACATTAGAAGAAAAAAATATAGAAAAAATGTATTCCCTCCATCTCATTATAATTTGAACATTTTCGTTTTCAATCGTCACACACTAATTTGTACATCTTTAGAAAGAAAATTTCTTTTACAATCTTCATCCTCAATCTTCATATTTGAAAAAATCAACTGAAAAATAATTTTTTTTTTTTTAATATACGCGTTGGAGTAGGTGTGCAAATTAGGTCAGGACGGGGAGTATTTAGTTAATTAACCTTCTTACATGATTAGACTTCATTTGGCATAATTGATGCTTTGATAATAATTAATAATTCAAAATTTAAAATGTCAAAATCATGACTATTCAGAAAGGCATTGACGAAAATTGGAAAATACTTAGCTGAAATTGTGACAAGTCACGTCGCTTTTCACACCCACGTTATCTACATGGAAACTAGTCCGCCACGTCGTCCGCACACCAGCCGCATATTAATTAATGACAAAAATTTGTACAAGACTGTTACATCGTGTAACAGAAGAAACGTATTCCTTTCGTTCCAAATGAACTTGTACTGATCTTCTGATACTGGTATTAAGAAAAAAAAAATTCGATAAATATTGACTTAGTTAAATCTATTTTTATTTTTATATGATGGCAGATTTGTAATTATGTGATTAATGTAGAGATGTAAAATTTTATTTCTGAAATGAAAAGTGTGCAAAATGAGTGGGACATCCCGATTAGTGAAGTATGCAAATTCATTCGGGACGGAAGGAGTATTACTTCTCATAATATCGTTTTTATCTGCAAAAATATTACTTTTACCTGTAAAAATGTATTCCGCCACACGTATGACCGTCACACGCAAGACTCGCTTTTAATTAATAATGTGTGCGTGTTTTATGTGTTTTTTTTCGTCCCCAGACTAAGAAAAGTCTAACAGTTACAAAGTTGAGTAGGAATAGATATGATTGGGCACACAAGAATTGGGAAGACAATGTAGACAATTAATGTGAAAATCTAGCACTAGGTGAAGACTAGTCGAAGTTGGTTGAAATTTTTTACAATAAATAAATTAATACTCTAATTTGTAGACCAAAATTATTTATTATAATACTTACATCAAAATTTGTATTAAGATTATCAAACAAAATTCCAAGTTAAAAGTATAATTAATGAGAATGATAAAAAGTGCAGATCTGAATTGAAATGTGGTTTTTGACAAATGTTAGAAACTTAAATCTATAGAAAGAGAATATTATTAAGGGTGGCCAACTTTGTTCCCTCGGATCGGTCTGATATTCCAGACGAGCTAGAATATAGAAATTGTAACTCAAAACATTATCCAACCCATCAGATTCGATCTGATAGGTCAATGGCACCACAGATCTAGCGATCAATTCTTTTAGTATAGTTTAACGAGATTGACCTAGTTGTTCACTAATTTTCAGCCTCACGAATCACGAATTCTTAACTATGCCGGCCCGACCTAACATGTGGTATTAGTTTAATTGACTTAGGTTGAACATTCTAAATTACCACCAACAAATATTATAGGATACCAGGTAAAAAAAAAATAGAAACTCTTAAAAAAAAAAGAATTATATTTAAAAACTCTTTAAAAAAAAAGAATTATATTTAAAAACTCTTAAAAAAATTATATTTAAAAGAAATATCCGAAAATTGTTGAATATTGACCGGAGTTGACCAATGGATTAAAAGGTCTACCATAATTGTGGGCCCAGATATTTATTTTCCATGGTTGGTGAAGGGTGGGCAAAATTGACATTTGGTGTTGGATGGAATTTGTGAAGAAAATTACTCCCTCCGTCCCGGCTTAACTTATCTTGTTGATCGGGTAAGATTGAGTGTGAAAATTTTGAGGATGGAGATTGTGTCTTATTTATGAGCTGACAAATTAAGTTGAGACATATCGAAATGACAAGTAAATAAATTAAGCTGGGAAGAAGGGAGTACAAGAAAAAATATTATTGGTTTTTCAACAAAGTAATAGTTTTGGAATTAGTTGTGTCAATGTATAACTTCAATCAAATAAATATCTTCAAAATAAGACTAATGAATTCAGATAAAATGTATAAAATAATTATTAAAGTCTAACTAAATAATACTTCACCGGTCTCAAAATGATAGTCTAGTTTGAAAAAACAATGACACTGTAGACATAAATTTGTGCACAGTTAAATAATCAATCAAATATTGTTAAGTGTCAAAATTTTCATTTCTCGGCAATCAAAATAAAATATTTTTTATATGAGATAGAATTAACAATACTTTGGTAATAAAACCAAATCAATTAGAATCTCTTTGTTGAGCAAAAGCGGTGTTATGAAATCATGAATGAACAATCAAATCACGTCATTCTATGGGAAGAGATCGCATCCTACAGGTCCTCTTCCTTCGTTCTAAAAAAAACACAAGTTCACTTCAGAGCTTTAGAAGTTGAAAGATCTCTAAGAATTTTTTCCCTTAGAAGACTCCAAGTGTTCCCCTTAGAGACTCAAAGTGTTTATGAAGATTCGAAGGTATTTTTTAAGATTCAAAGATGTTGTGCATCAATTCAAAGGCATCAAGAAATATCGATTGATCCAGAATCAAGCGATCAAAGATTGGACAAACGTTATCAAAAAGCAACATAAGCCGCGGAGGAGATCAAAAGGAGATTTTGCTCCAAGTTTTTAACTTCAAAGTAATCAATCGCAAGAAAAATCAGAGGAAGAAATAGAGATTGCAAAATCTTTTTTTATTTGATGTTTTCTCTTTATTCGTAATTTTTCGTATTTAATATATCCTAGTGAAAAATGAAATCTCAAATTTCCCGAATATTTTACATTTGATAAAATAGAATAAATTAACAAATACAATAAGTTATATAAGTGTGAATATAAATATACAACTTTTAAAAGAATGCACCTTTATTTAATTGATTATACATAAATAAATACTTTCTCCGTCCCGTTTTAATTTGCACATTTTTTTTCTTCGACCGCTCCACCTTATTTTGCACACCTTCAAAATGAAAAGAAATCTTATAATCTTTATCCTCAATTTTTACCTTTGAAAAAATTAATTAAAAAGGCAAAAAATAATTTTCTTTTAATATACGTGTTGGAGTAGATGTGTAAATTAAGTCGAAACGGGAGTAAATAAATAACGTGCTCTTAAGTCTAGTATGTTCATCTTACTTTTTCAGTGCAACACTTAATTTTGTCATGGGGCCCACAGGCCCACAGTGTTTATATGCAAGTTAATTACTACTAGCACGTGTGAATTAGAGGGTACTAGAATTTTCTAAATCCTTTAATTTTCACAATAGAAAAGAACACTTAATCCCCATAATGAAAGTGAAAAAATTCAAAACTAATAATACCCTTAACTTTTATATTAAATTTAGTAGTAACTTATATATATATATATATATATATATTTTGTAGTAACTGAATTTGTTACTACATCAGGTGGTCCACTGTACTTTTTGATATAGGAAAACTGATGTCAGTGTACTAGCGGCGACCTAAATACTTTTTATCGGAAATAAACTCGAATATGGACATAGGTCCCTCCTGTACCATTTAACCACGACATAGAGCATGGTGGGCAGTTGTGACTGACTTGAGCGCCTCACTTTTCAGTTCACAAATGAACGAATTAATCTAGATGGATTGCGAGAATATACGACCGAAAGAGAGTTGAGGACTGCCAGTTACCCAAAGTGAGTACTGAGTTCAGGGAATCGCGTATTGTGAGGTAAGCTTCTTGCGATTGGGTGGTCAGTACTTATTCCACTTTGAACCTGCGGAGTTCATAGGTCTTAGCTGTTGCGATCACTTATTCACTCGCTCTAAACCTACGAAGTTCATAGGTCTTAACTATTGCAACTACTTAAATTCAATTGCAGAAGAAGTGCAATGTGGGTAGAGAATATTTTATCCACATCACTACCTAATACATAGTGTCAAATGTATTTACGGATAAATTGAAAAGAAAAAAAGTCCAATAACTTTTAAGAAATTACAAACGTAGCTAGTATTTTTATAATTACATAGGAATTTCTTTTAACTTTTGAAAAAAATTATAAAAATATCTACAACCGATGATCAAAGGTAAAATATTGTGAGCTTGCTTGCCAATTATCTGGATAATACAAAAAAAATATTTAGATCTTTGTAGTTCTCCCAAAATAAAAAATAAAAAAATTCTTGGTTTAATGACAAAAAAAAAAAAAAAAAACATTTTGATTCTACGAAGCACTTGTCTCCAAATCTTATCCACAAAGATACAAAATACAAACCGTAATAAAAAAAGTTTAAAACTTAGAAAAGCGAATCAAATGTTGATATAATATTAAGGAAATAAAAATGAATACAATACATTATAATTTATAAATTTCTGAACATATAAGTCCAAAAAGTACGCCAAATGGATAGTATTTTTAATTAACTTAATTAATTAATCTGAGCACTCCAGAAAACGATTGGTCTCCTCTCTTATTGTTCGTAGTTCGGATCTTCTGTTCCATATCTATCCTGTCTAAATCGTATTTCATTTTAAAATCGAGTCATACTTCATAAATCGTGAACTTCAAACACATGAATTATGAACCCTAAACTATGAACTATTGAATTATAAATATTGAACCATTAAATCATGAACTATAAAACCGTGAAATCGTAAGTCTGTAATAGATTATATGCCCTAGTCCAAAAAAATCGAAGTCATGTAAACCTTAAATATGGAATTTAAACATGAATTCTGAATCTAAATCATAAAAAATCGCAAAAAGATAAATTGCAATTGACTCGATTTTGAAGTGGGACATGATTAGAAGGTTAGAACAAGATAAAAGTGGAATAGAGGATCCCACGTAATTATTGCCACTCCTTTAGCTCTCTTGAAATTTCAAATTCCTTTGGTTATTTGATGCAATTATCATAAGAGTTATGGATAATGAATTCCATTTTTATGGACCATTCTAGTATATAAAATAAAAAGGATAGAAGAACTAAAATCAATTTATATATTCTAATCTAATATAATTATCAATTTATTGAAGTAGAAACAAAAAATAAAACTCTTATTATGCGATAGAGATCAATATCTGACGAAAAATATGGTCTAATTTGGTCGAAACTATGAAATAAAAATAGTTATCTTAAAGAAGGTCATTTTAGACACTCTGAAAAATTTCATAATAAGTGTCACTTTACTAGAAAAAACCTACAATTCTTTCAATATTATCTTAAACAACCTACTTAATTTAGTTGATTATTTCCTTATTTCACAAAATATATCAATTAAATATCAATCATTAATTTCTCCAAAAATAATTAAAATAATATTTTTTATAAAACGGAGGAAGTATGATTCGAGCCCGTATTTTACGACAATTAGCCACTAACTATATATAATAAGAATTTTAGACAAGAATATTATTTGGTTACTAATAATACTAATGTATTACTTGTATATTTATATAGACAAGAATATTATTTGGAATTCCGTTGCAAAAATTTAAACGGCCCATATTGTTCCACGTTTTCATCATACATTTGGTAAGCTAATTAAATGAAGGCAAAAACTTATACGAGATCGTTACACGGTCATCACATGGTATGACGGGAAAAAAGTATCACTTTTTGTGGTAAAAGTATCATCTTTATTTGTAAAAGTATCACTTTCTTTTAACAAAAAAATAATCATCTTTTTTAGCAAAAGTATCACCTATATCTGTAAAAGTATCAGTAGTATAAATATTATTTTATCTGTAAAAATAATAATTTTCTTGTAAAAGTATCAATTTTTCCTGTAAAAATATATTTCATCACACGTATAACCATCACACACAAGACCCACTCTTAAGTCAACCTTTTTTTTTTCTACTTTTCTTTTTTAGAAAATTAAGAATCTCATATTCTCATTAGTCATTACTCAGACAATAACTCTCAACCCACAAAGGAATATGAAGTCAATTTATTATAATAGAAAAATATATTCATTCAACACAAAATATATAAAATAATTGAAACGCACAAACTTGATTTTCATAATATTTTTTGTTTTATAGCAATAAATCTCGATTTTTATAATATTTTTTCTATTAAAAATTTAAATTAAAGAAGGGGCTAAACATAGGGATAAGTTTTAATTTTCATGCATGTTAAATGTGAAAATTACTAATGTATATCAATTCAATCAACATAAATAGTATACAATAAATATATCATTAAATATGAGTAATTCGGTTCGTTTCGGTCAACCGAATTACTTTTTGATTAAGAATCGAACAGAATTATAAATCGGTTCTAATATTTGAAAACGAACCGAACCGAACCATTCAGTTCGGATCGATTTTTCGGTTTCGGTTCAGTTTTGCTTACCCTTACCTATTGTAACAGGGAATCCTAATTAAAAAGATGTCACTTATTTTGAAACGGTGGGTCGGTTTTTCGGTTTCGATTCAGTTTTCCTTACCCCTACCTATTGTAACAGGGAATCCGAATTAAAAAGATGTCACTTATTTTGAAACGGTGGGTCGATTTTTCGGTTTCGGTTTAGTTTTGCTTACCCTTACCTATTGTAACAGGGAATCCGAATTAAAAAGATGTGACTTATTTTGAAACGGTGGGTCAGTTTTTCGGTTTCGATTCAGTTTTGCTTACCCTTACCTATTGTAACAGAGAATCCGAATTAAAAGATGTCACTTATTTTGAAACGGTGGGAGGATTAAAAAAAAGGAAAATTTGGATCCATTTCCTAAAGAATTGGGGTGTATATAGCAATATGCCAAAAAGACACAAAATTGTGGGCACTTCTTTCATTATATGTACACACATTCCTTAGTAGTTTCAAAGTAGAACAACCTTATCTTCATCAATGGGATTGTAATAACAAAATTCCCTCCTACAACCATTCTCTTTCCTAAACAAAATTCTACTTTCTCTCTCTACATTGTAATGTGACTATAATCTCTAACTGCAATCACTGATTAACGACGAAAATGTCGACGAGAGTCGCGGTGGTCGGAGGCGGCGTAAGCGGACTTGTTGCGGCGTGTGTGGCGGCGGAAGGTGGGGCAGCGGTGGTGCTTTATGAGAAAGAGGAGTACTTAGGCGGCCATGCCAAAACTGTCACTATTGACGGCACTTCTCTTGACCTCGGGTTCATGGTTTTCAATCGCGTAAGTTTTTTTCCCGATTCCTACTACATTTTACTATCGATGTACGTAAATTTTTTTTCCTAACTCTGATTAAAAGAGCCTGCGTAAATGCTGAATTGTTATTCTATTCCTTTCTTCTTAATACCGTCTAGATCTCATTTAGTCTTGTCTAAACCTCGACTAGAGGCTGAATCCTAGCGTGCCGCTGCGTCTAGTTGCTACTCCCTTCGTCCCGTCCTAATTTGTACATTTTCCTTTACCGGCCGTCCCATCCTATTTTGCATACTCCCAAAATGGAAAGAAATCTTACAATCTTCACATTTGAAAAGTTAACTAAAAAATAAAAAAAACAGATTTTTCTTAATATACGCGCCGCATCAAGTGTGCAAATTAGGCCGAAACGGAGAGGTATTATTTTACATTTTGATCTTCTTGTTTCATGATTGCAATTAGTGTTTTTTGTTTATTATAAATATTTGTTAAACTCCCGGTCAATGCTAAATAGGGAAAATAGAATCAAGTAAGAGTGGCACATGGGTTCAGCAATTTTTGCCAGAAGAGAAAACTAGAATATTTTTCCATTATCTTTCCTTTTTCCATTACCACTGGTCGTCTACGTTTATTTTCCGATTCATCCTTGCCTAATCACGTATATCTCCTAATCAACTTCACCTAGACCCCAACTAGTTGGTGGGTCACAATCCACCGCTAAATCAGTGCCTAACAACTTTTACAATCTCGATTTTAAATTAAATTATTGATTCCGACTAGATTCGATCAATGAAAATGATAAAAGGGCTGGAAATAGTTACTAGAACAACACCAAGACCTAATGAAATTTGCATGATTAGTTGTACAAATAGGGAAACTTACTAAGTTGTTACTTTATTGTTAGGTCTGTAAAAAGTTCACATGCACAAGAGTTGAATGTGTAATTGACCTTCTACAACTTGCATTTTAATGTTTTCTTGGAGACAATGACATGTCATAATATCCCTATTCTTTTTCTTTTGAAAGAATCTCTCTTATATTTTAACTTTGAGAAACTTCACAAGTCACAGTTACTCCCTCCGTCCCAAATGAACTTGTACAGGGGAATCAGCACACATATTAAGAAAAAAAATTTTTTGGGGATTTTGTTGACTTTTCAAAGGTGGATTGAGGGTAAAGATTGTGTTATAATTTTCCAGTGTACAAGTTTACTTAGGACGGACGAAAACAGAAAGTGTGTAAATTTATTCGGGACGGAGAGAGTAAAAATGATTAGGTTTTAGGAATGTTTTAAAAGATGTTAACCATTAGGTGGACGATAAACTGAGGTTTAACGTCTAATTATGTTTTAGGTCGGTATCTGGGGTCTAAACGGGATTAAGTAGGGATGACTTCTCCCTACTTTTCCCATCATAAGAGCTTGTAAAGAAAATGTTGACATAGTGAAAGTCAAGACCAAATACGTATTTGCAATTGCTTTTGCTTTTAAAAGATATTGAAATTTGAGAATTTGGAAAAATTTACTTGTAAAATGAAATTTCTCACACAATCTTCACTCTCAATCTCCACATTTGAAAAGTCAACTAAAAGTAAAAGACAGTTTTTTCTTAATATATATGCCCGATTAAATATACAAATTCTCGCGGGACGGTGGGAGTACAATAAATTCAAAATAGTTTTTGTCTAAATTAAAAGCCGAAAGTACTTGGAAAAAGCTTAAGCAAACAGCACTGGACAGGTAATTGGTTGGACACTTGTCGTTTTCGTGTGTACTTCTGTGTTATTGGGCCCATATGTGGGCTTTTGGGCAAATGTCCTTTTCACGGTGTCATTTTCACATGGCCCGTGGGCCTTTTACATTAGATATTTCCCTAAATTAACCCATCGTGGTCCATTCACCAACATCTACACAATTGGGGGCCCACCAACAACTATGTCTTTTATTTTAATATTTGTAATTAAGGGGTCAAGGTAGAGCTCTAAATAAGTCGAGTCGAGCCAAACGTATTATTTTCTCCGTTTCAAATGAACTTGCACTGACTCCTCGATACGTATATTAAGAAAAGTTATTTTTTGATAAATGTTGACTTAGTCAAATCTATTTTTACATTTATGTGATAGCAGATTTGTAATTATGTGATTAATGTGGGGTAAAGATGTAAAGTTTTATTTCCTGAAATGGAAAGTGAGCAAAAGGTGTGGGACACCTCGATTAGTGAAGTATGCAAGTTCATTCGAGACGGAGGGAGTATTATTTAAATTTATTTGAAACATTATCGAGCTTCTAATATTATGTAGTTTGTTTGATTGTTGATCGAATCGAGCTTAACGAGCTTTAACCGAGCCAAACAAGAGTCGAGTTCGAGTAATTTGACATTTTTATACTTATTTCAACATTTTTAACTTATTGAGCTCGAGTTCAAATCGAGCTTTAGATTTTATCAAACATAAAAGTATGTTCAAGCTTGTTTGATATCTTTGCTCGAACATAGTTCAAATGAGTTTCCAACGTTCGGTCTTAAATCGAGTATCGAGTAACTTGATTTGATTTCAACCCTCGATCAAAGTCAATTTATGTTTTTTTTTAAAGAAAAAGACATAATGAAACAAATTATAACCGAAATTCGAAATAATCAAACTTACACACGAAAACATGTCATTGTTGTTTTTTTTTTCCCCAAAATATTTATTCTTTTAAGCCTACTAACTAAAAATATAACATTGATGTATATTTCTACCAGAAATAGTTTTCACCAACCATATTCTCATTTACAAAAATACAATTTCCGACTAGTCCTTACCTAAGCGCTAGATTCACATTAATTACCTATATATTATTGTTTTTTACACTAGTCCTCCTTATCAGATCACAGATATGCCCGTATGCCCCACCTATCCGACTAGTATCTAACAACTTTTATTACAGCAACCTATTAACAAGGCATCTGCTAAAATTTTTCTGCGAAACATTCATTCATGCAAACACATTTTGTTTACAGCATGTTTTTCATTCAGGCGCTCGACTGGCGCCTAGCGTATTTTCAGACACTCCTAGATATTTTCATGAGAAGTGCCACTTCTTGGTCAAGAACAAAATACTATGTTGGAAATGTTACTTAAGTTAATACTTGGGTATTGCACAGGTTACATATCCAAATATGATGGAATTCTTTGAGAATCTTGGAGTGGACATGGAGCTTTCAGACATGTCATTCTCAGTGAGCTTGGACAAAGGACACGGCTGCGAATGGGGCAGTCGAAACGGGCTTTCGGGCCTGTTTGCACAGAAGAAGAATGCACTCAATCCCTACTTCTGGAACATGATCAGAGAAATCATCAAATTCAAGAATGATGTACTCATGTAATCAAACTTGTTCATTCTTATCTTTTAACATCGTATTGTGATCAAGCATACTTGGATGAATATCACTGTTTTCACTTGCTGCAGTTATCTTGAAGATCTTGACAGCAATCCAGACATTGATCGTAATGAAACGCTCGGCCACTTTGTACAATCGCGTGGCTATTCCGAGCTGTTTCAGAAGGCCTATCTTGTGAGACATGACATGTTTGATGTTTATTTGGATTATCAACTTTAATGGGAGCGATGTAACTTATATTCGACTTCTTTTTTAGATACCGATATGTGGTTCAATCTGGTCATGCTCTTCAGAAGGAGTAATGAGCTTCTCTGCTTATTCCATACTGTCATTTTGTCGAAATCACCATCTTTTACAGGTATTTTCTTACGAGCTCTCTCTTGGTTCTTCGTCCTGCTCGTCTAACTAATGATGGTGTGTTGCACAGCTCTTTGGTCGTCCTCAATGGCTTACCGTGAGGTGGCGTTCTCAAAATTATGTCAGTAAGGTATAATCAAGCATGAATTTGTTATATTTTATCAGAAATTATCAAGGCAAAACCAGATTTAAGAAGTTTAATGATGATGAAATGCAGGTTAGAGAAGTGCTGGAAAGTAGAGGCTGTCAAATAAGAACGAATTCTGAAGTATGTTCTGTTTCTTCAAATGACAACGGCTGTACGATAAGCTGTAAAGATGGTACAGAAGACACATACGACGGATGTATAATAGCAGCGCATGCTCCAGATGCTCTGAAGATGTTAGGAAATCAGGCAACATACGACGAATCAAGAATACTCGGCGCATTTCAATATGCCTATAGGTTTTAACTCTCCCTTGATGTAGTCAAGCTAATTGATTAGTATTCTACATTGCACCAATCATTCTCTAATCCTATAAATGGCAGTGACATTTTTCTTCACCGCGACAAAAATCTAATGCCCAAAAACACTGGAGCATGGAGCGCGTGGAATTTCCTCGGATCTATCAATGATAAAGTCTGTGTTACATATTGGCTCAACATTCTCCAGGTGTGTTAAACTTTTTATATTAAATGCAAGACTTCTACTTGTGCTGCGCTGCTAATGCTCGATTTTCTCTGTCTCGTGTAGAATATAGGAGAGAAAGGGCTTCCGTATCTAGTAACACTTAATCCACCTTCAACGCCTCAAAATACACTACTAAAGTGGTCGACTGGACATCCAATTCCATCGGTTGCTGCATCTAAAGCTTCGTCTCAGATAAATCTCATCCAAGGAAAGAGGAGATTATGGTTTTGTGGAGCATATCAAGGTGCATTTAAAAGTCTTAACATAGAGCCATCTAGAATACCTCTTTTACCCTTACATTATTCACTTTGTATTTTCCTTGCAGGCTATGGATTTCATGAAGATGGGCTAAAGGTATGATTCTACGAAAATACACAGATATATCTACATAATATAAACGAAAACTCGAGAAACTAGTTGATTGAAAGTTGATGTTAATCTTTCACAGGCAGGTATACTTGCTGCAAATGGCTTGCTTAGAAAAAGCTGTACCCTAAAGAACAACCCGACATACATGGTACCGTCCTGGCTAGAAACAGGAGCGCGTTTTCTCGTTACTAGATTTCTTGAACGGTTCATAGCTACAGGCTGCCTAATGTAAGTTTCAGATGTAATAAAAGGAGACGATATCTAAAATTAAACACCGGTAACATAAGTCGTGCTGTGCAGTTTATTGGAAAACGGAGGTACAATGTTCACCTTCGAAGGCACCAGAAAACAGAGCTCTTTAAAAGTCACTCTCAGAATTCATTCTCCCCAGTTTTATTGGAAGGTAATACAGTGAGTCTATATAACATTTCAAATAATCGAGTATAAATTTTACTCCCCGTCACAGGTGGCAAAGGAAGCAGATTTAGGCCTGGCCGATGCCTACATTAATGGCGATTTCTCCTTCGTTGATAAGAACGAAGGCCTTCTCAACCTTTTCATGGTGAGCAGAAGTGTCACAAGATTTTATCTGTTTTTCGTTTTCGTGTATCTGAATTTCATTTTGCAGGTGTTCATTGCCAATAGAGATTTAAATACTCCTACCTCACATTTAAACAACAAAAGGTAACAAAATAAGAGATTAATTTGCTACATTTAAGCATGTCAATCTAATCTTTTTATTAAAAATGAATCTTCTACACTTGCAGAGGATGGTGGACACCTTTGCTTCTCACTTCTGCAGTAGCATCTGCAAAATACTTCTTTCAGCACGTCTCGAGACAAAATACACTCACTCAAGCGCGCCGTAACATCTCAAGACACTATGACCTCGTAAGTGTGTCTTTTTCTTTGATGTCTTGAGACAAAATTCTTCTTACAGAGTGCTTAAAGATGGTGATCTTTTGTTTTTCAGAGCAATGAGCTATTTTCTCTGTTTTTGGATGAAACAATGATGTACTCTTGTGCAATATTTAAGGTTAGAGGTTTTTTTTGTTTTTTTTCTTCTTCATAAATCAAATATTTATATACCTAATAATACATTTAAATTCTCTGTGAAGACTCAAGGTGAAGACTTAAAGATAGCTCAGCTCAGGAAAGTTTCACTTCTGATTGAAAAGGTGAAATATTTTCTAAACTTTAATCGTTTAAAATATATATATATATATATATATATATGTTGTTTCAGAATCGTATTTTGATCGATCACAGGCAAGAATCAGTAAGGAACATCACATTCTAGAGATCGGGTGTGGTTGGGGAACATTAGCAATCGAAGTGGTTAAACGAACCGGATGTAACTATACCGGGATCACCCTATCAGAACAACAGCTGCATTATGCTGAAGCTAAAGTAAAAGAAGCTGGCCTTCAGGTATAAAGCATAATTCTATCTGAAACATTCGACGAAACACATGCATAAAACATGTTATGTGAATAATTTCTCAGGATCGAATAAAATTTCTTCTGTGCGACTATCGCCAGCTGCCCAAGACCGATAAGTATGACAGGATAATATCATGGTAAAGCCATTCCTTCTTAATTTTCACTATGTTGGATGGACTTCAATCTTAACTAGTTGTTGATTGTTCATCTAATTTGGCGATTTTGGTAAGTGCAGTGAGATGTTAGAAGCAGTTGGTCATGAGTTTATGGAAGAATTTTTTAGGTGCTGTGAGTCTGTATTAGCAGAAGACGGTCTTCTTGTTCTTCAGGTTAGTTGCCTACGAGTCTAAATTCTTGTTCGGCTCTTTCTGAGAGAAAACTGGCTATTTACATCTCTCTCTTTCTCAGTTCATATCGATACCAGATGAGAGGTACGACGAATATAGGCGTAGTTCAGACTTCATTAAAGAGTATATATTTCCTGGTGGATGCCTGCCCTCACTCAGCAGAGTAACATCAGCCATGGCTACTGCCTCAAGGCTGTGGTAAAATTACCCCCTTTTGTTGAGATCATTATGTTATAAGCGCAATTAAGACGAAGCGAAATTTGGTAATAAGATACATTTATGCAGTGTGGAGCACCTTGAAGACATAGGAATCCATTATTACCAGACACTCAGATGTTGGAGGGAAAATTTTCTGGAAAAGCAACTGTAAGAATCAAGAATACTTGTACACCCCATTAACAAGAAATTTTGCCTAAAAAAAGTTGTGGATATTTGGGATGTTGTTTCCAGCCAAATACAGGAACTGGGATTCAACGAAAAGTTCATCCGGACGTGGGAGTATTACTTCGACTATTGTGCTGCAGGCTTCAAAACTTGCACACTCGGAAACTATCAGGTGTGCTTTATAGAATTAATCGTTTTCTTCAAATTCCCAAAAGAGGATTTCAAGATTCCTGTGTACTCACGTTGCCCAAATCCTGAAACTATAGACTGCTAACTTTGGTTTCGTAACCAGATTGTGTTCAGTCGACCTGGAAATGTTGAAGCATTTGGTGATCCATACAAGGGTATACCTTCTGCTTACTAGAAGTACACTACTGAGACTACCTAAGTGAGTTCGTACACCGTCTGAGACTGTCTAAGTGAGTTGAGGATTCAAGAGGAGAGTGACACTCTCAAATTATTTGTTCTATTTTCATTTTTTTCTAGAAAACGACATACCCGATTTGTGTTCCCTGTAAAATGGGAAACTATTTTGAGATTTATACAAACTGATTCTTTATGTGAATGCAATAGCACCGAACTGGAGTTATCATACTGCTGGAAAAGAATCTGCAAACAAATATGTTTACCCGTAATGAAATGCTAATCTTCATCACAACGAGAATCCAATATATATGCTCAAAGACACAAATCAGCTTGATATACAGAGCTGTACATTTGTACAGACGTGGCAAATATGAAGCAAATAGAAGCCAGTAAAACTTCATTACATGATAATCACAAACATTGTATTCCAAGTACCAAAGGCACACACTATGGTCATCTTTGTATGCTTTCAGACAACAGGAAAAAAATACCAAAACAGAAACTCACATGAATATGTAATCGATGCAACTCCTTGAAACCATTGATGAGTCTTCCTTTTGTCACTGAATACTTCAATATTCAATAAATTTGTGTCCCAACAAGACTCAGTTAGCTATAGGATGTGGATCCAAGGTGTATTTCTATTTATCGCAGCTCCGCCTGAAGAAAACTGAGCTCTCTGGGTGGTCCACAAGAATGTTACTGGGGAACGATGTAATGAATCTGGTTTACATTATTATACAGATACAAGAATCTGACTCTTCCTCTTCTGAATCACTCACATCACTGCAATATCAAAAAGGGGAGCACTATGTAAGAGTACGATACAAGTGAACTAATTTCAGAGAATATGGAGAATAATAACATATCCCACAATGTAACTAGGTTGCATTTGGAATAAGGAATCTGACATACAAGGATTTGGAATGAAAAAAGAACAGGAGAAGAAAAGATTACTGAAATTCTTCATAAAACACACTGAAGATTCTGGATTCTTCAACATCTAATAAGTGTTCATATATACACTTTGTAGCAGATTAGGTCCAGTTCTATACAGGGTTCAATCACAGCCTTATGCATGAGAAACAATCGGTTTTCAACACTCGTAATGAAGAAAGAAGCATGACTCCCCGGCTCGCTCATATAGCATCAGGAGGCATAGAGTGTTGACTGCTCTCAAACAACTTCTGGAGTGTGCTTGAAGCATCCATCCTACAGCTGAATGGAATACATACCCACCCTTGAGTTCACACACGTCCATGTGGGTGCATGTGAATGTGTGCAAAATAAAGGTGGATCCTTCCATCCAGTGCACGGTCTAAGGGACCTTTACGGTGGATGAGTAATTCGATAAGTTAACAGACGCAATATCGTGCAAACTCCTAATGCTCAAAAAACAACACTCCGTTAAAAGATCAATGCGTCCTTAACATATGAATCAGTAATCAAAATCAAAAGAGAAATGGAATTATCATTTTCAACATTTTGACAATCTTTTGTCATACGACAGTATATCAAATTACACAATATCAACATAATGAAAAAAAAAAAGGAACTTAATTACCTTGGTTGAAACTCCAAGATCTCTGCAAGTTTATCCCCATTCTTATCTAACC
Organism: Ajuga chamaepitys; assembly: GCA_958295605.1. Lineage (NCBI taxonomy): Eukaryota > Viridiplantae > Streptophyta > Magnoliopsida > Lamiales > Lamiaceae > Ajuga > Ajuga chamaepitys. The sequence goes on from OY282506.1 coordinate 55,737,663, forward strand.
ACTGAACTTTCCTCTTAGGTTTTTCCGACTTTTCCAACAACAATGCTTTGGATTCATCATCCCCATCATTCTCCTCAATCATCACTATCTTTGGAGACTCCAGACAGCTCAAACCGTTATTAATTGCATCAATCTTCAAACCATTCTGATTCATATCCATCGACTAATTACTACACTCCTAAACCTCAATATGCACAGCCATCAATACTACCACAGCCATACAAATTCTACCGAAAATCTATCCGTTAGAATCACACATTCAGCATTCTAAGCTATCAAATCCCGAATCTGAATCAACGGATACTCTCACAAACACAGAAAAGTCAACGTAGGATTGACCAAGGCCGCAATTCAGCAGCCAAGCTGATCATCACAAGCTCAGGAGATAAGTTATATACATACAACTGATAAGATTTTTAACAACAAACGAACAAAAAACCCTAAAATTGGAACAGATAACAAATCTGCAACATAAACGTTTCCTGAAGAAATCAGGATTCGAAAATCCAAGCTACACCGCACTTCTCTGAATTAGAGATTGCTTCAGGTTGCAATCTAGAACAACGTGAAGCAGATAGGGATAGAGAGAAATGGAAAAACCCTGAGAATCCAAGGATTGGAATGGAGGAAGAGAGAGAAATGGTGTGGGTTTACTTTTGATTTGTTTGTAGTGGTGAAGGCTTTTTATGTGAAATTACGAAATCATTAAAACGTAATGTATTGCCATATTAACATCTGGGGACAAAATTGTCAGTTTGTCAAATCTAAGGTGGCTATACTACTAGATATGGCCGAATCTAACGGTTGACATTTGACGGCCATTGGGTTCTCTTTGGGTGGTTAATATCGTTATCATTGGACATCCAACTTCTTCTTTTTTTTTTTTTTTTCCCTCACTTTTATTTGTCTATATTTCCTTTCGATTTATCCCAATTTAATTTGTCGATAAATTTCTCTTCCTATCTCCATCCTCAATCTCTATCTTTGAAAAAGTTAAAATTTCATAAAATTTATTTTTCTTAATCTCCGTATACGGCTAAAGTAGGTAAATTAGGTAAGGATGGAGGGAGTATTACTTTACCCGTGTTTCTTTATTCCATTTTTTTTATATAGAACTATTTATGCGTAGAAATTAGTGAGTTGAGATGTCTAATTTCTGGCCTGCCTAGTCAAATACTTACTCGAGTATAATTGAAGACGAATTCAGGATTTATTGATAGGATGAACTGAGATATTGAAAATTTCTTAGTCATATACAATTAATGTCTTGATAGAGATACAAATTATTTTAAGGAAGGTGCTATTCTAGCAGATTCAGCTCGGTTGAATTTTTTTTTTTCCTTAAATTTTTTCTTTTTTTTTATTCGATTATCTTCTATTTAAAATTACAAATATAATTGATAATAATCACAAGATGAATTTAAATGTTAACTATCATTTTGGAACACTCTAAAAATATTGACGTATTTTCTTATTCTTTTTTGACCCGTAATCGAGTGTTAATGTTAAAAATTAGTTACCGTCTTCACAAATAATTTTTCACTAATAATATTCAATACATTTATAAAAAAATACTGCATTCGTCCTGTTCTAATTTGCCTACTTTACCTTTTGGTTTGTCCAAACTTAATTTGTCAGCCTATAAATGACAAATTTCTCTCACAATCTCCACTCTCAAAATCTCCACCATCATCTTCACTTTTGAAAAAGACAAAGATTCTACAAAATCTGTATTTTTTTAACCTCCGTGCTCACCAAAATAGGCAAATTAAACCGGGACAAATGAAATAATTAATTTTAAGAATTTTTTTTTTCGACCCGTGTAAAATCAGTCCAAACATCTTTATCCTTATTTTAGATATTCTACATTGCCACGCATTTGAGCTGTGATTATTATATTAATTTCCAAACAAAAGTTGTGTGTGTGTGTGTGTGTGTGATAGCAAGAAAATGATGAGATGTATGCTTTGTATTGAAGCATTAGAAGATGAAATGGTAGGTAGAATATTGCTTCAAAGGTTTCTAAGTCATGATTTCACCACACTGCTTGCATTTTACTCATCCTCTCATTTTACTTCTCACCATCACCATTTTACCTCATAACACTAACACCTCTTACATACTCCACAGAGAGAGAGAGAGAGATATGGCATGTTTTGAAAGGGCTTCACCTGCACTGAAGGAAATTCTTCTCAGAATACACAGGTATATATATATACACTTATATTATGAACATCTAGTAGTAGTTTGTTTTTCTGTGTGTTAGATAGTACTCCCTCCGTCCCACCTTATCTTGTATAGAGAAGGTTAACACAAGTATTAAGAAAAGTTATTTTTTGAGATTTTGAGGGTGGACATTGTGTTATAACTTTCCTTTTTAAGAGGTTTGTAAGTTCGCCTAGAACGGAAGAAACGGAAAGTGTGCAAGATAAAGAGAAACGGAGGAAATAGTAATAACCAGCTAATCCGATGGCAAACTGAGATCTAACGCTTAGTCGGAGTTTAGATGGGCTAAATGAGGTCTAGGAGAAATTTAGGCGGCAGAGGTAAAAACCTCAGAATTTCAGACACAGTCATTTGACACAAAAATTTGCACGTATGTGTGGCATTAGGCTTCACTTAGGGTGAGTTTGTTTAAGAATGTGGAGTGTTGAAGTACTGTTGATTGAGATAAATAAAATGGTGAAAAATTAGGTGTGGTCTTCCCCAATATATTGGAAAAACCTTAAACGAACACACCATTAGAGTTCATTACCAAAATATTATCAAACAAATTGTACAAAGTGTAATATATGTGATTATGGAACTGAACCACTAAAAGTTCAACGGAGAGTGCAAATGGTAATCTGGACGAACTAACCTGAGTTCATCGGGCCAATGCTATATATTGGGTTGGATTGAACTGGTCTGAAATTCTGTCAACTGAAAAATTGTGAGTTAAGTCCGTTCTATTCTCCTAAAATACATTTAGATTCTTTGAACCGACCCACTAAACCCGTCGACCATTGGCCCATTTGGTCGACCTACCTTGGTCTAGGAGTATTACCAGCCACCTAAAATCTCAGGTGGGTTGGACTACCACATCTATTGACGACGCACTTGGAAATTTCACTATAATGAGTATATACAGTCCTGGTCATATTGACACAGTTTCTAATTATTCAAATTTATCATGGTAATCAGACTTATGTATCATTACATTGTAAATGTTAAATTTGTGCAAATCTAAGTACAAATTGGTGTAACAGACTATACTATCATAGTTTGATCTTATTTGATTTTGATCACAGAGCCGAAAGGCCGATCGAGATAGATCACCATGTGCACGAATTCGGGTCCGTACACTATCATATTCAGGTGATTTATTAACCGAGAGCCTAAAATAGCTGATATATGTCGCCATTTTCTGAAATTCAACAGATTTTATCTAACCATTAGACTGCATATACAACAGCATTCAGCATCAGATCCAGTTTACACCTACTTATCGGTGTCGACGCCTCTTCTATCTCAAGGCCTGATCCCATTTTCGTCCCAACTTCCGTCCCATACTTTAGACATGGTTAACAAAATCTGCCCCGAGGTTATGGAAACCGTCGAGCCACCTTACGAAGGCTATCAACTCACTTTGAAGCTCAGCATTGCAAAAATTCCACATAGTAAAGGTTGCTAAAACTCTCATTACTACATTTTTGTTACATTTCACTACAATAATGTATCCTGATAGGATTTCTTTTTCGTTTTTCGTGTAATATTTCAGCCTCTACAAAGATGATTTCAGACATATCTTCGGTGCAAGCTGTGATACTTAGCTCACAGCTGAAAGAAATTCTACGAAATGTTGATTCGCACGAAATGGCACGTGGGATCTACAAGCCAATCAAACTCATATATCACCCGAGGGAACCATTTTTTGTCATCAAACAGGTAAAACTGTACCTACAAAGTCTTAACACAAGTATCGCGATTGACTCGCCTAATGTGAATTAACACATTGACAGCCGGCGAAAATCACCGCAGTTTTCCCTATGCGCTTCAAGGAAAAAGAAGATGTGGTAATTGCAACGGCCTTCTTTCAGGTAACTCACGAGTAAAGGGAACGAACCTAAGTAAATTTCGATGAAGGTACTATTAGGCCGACTTTCTTTCGCAGGAACTTATGGATGTAGGAAGCTCAGAAGCATACAGAAAAGCTCCTCATTGCATATGGTCACCTATTCCGCCCGCGGAACTAAGGGGAGAGCCGATGGAAGACCTTAGCACGAACGGAGGCTTCGTCTGTTTTGGTATGAACGTCCCAAAATAAGAGTTCTGTTTTGTCGAATTATTGTGTTCAGAGCCTCTGTGCAAGTTCATTTGGGACGGAGGTAGTATAATTTATTGACTTAACTGATGTTCGTCAAATGATTGTGTTCAGACATCACGTCGCGGCATGTGGAAGGCAAGAAGCTAGAGAAGACAGTGTGGAATCTGCTGAACTTCTATACATTTGTGAAAAACCATGTGAAGGTAAAGAATCTTTATATGCTATAATTGGAAAGGGTTCTTGCTTCCTCCGTCCCACCTTATCTTGCACACTTTTCTTTAACGGTCATCCCACCTTATCTTGTACAACTCAAAAAAGGAAAATGTTATAACATAATCTACACCCTCAATCTCCACTCTCAATTCACCTTTGAAAAGTCAACAAACAACCAAAAAGTCATTTTTCTTAATACCCATACCGATCTTTCCTGTGTAAGATAAACCGGGACGAAGGGAGTATCATATTTTGAAGCTAAATTGGGATTGAAACAGAGTACAAGAGGTTTCATACACAGAAGAATGAGGATGCGCCTTGAGAAGTTAGTTAAGGTAACTAAAATCCCTGTCTGAAACTCCAACTGTAATAACTCTTTATGTCTCCATCGAGGCATCCTCGGATCCTCAGTCTCAACTATGTCGCACACATTTAATTACATCGTGTGAGAAGCCGATTAAGTTTCAAAGATTTGATTAAATGACGTAGTTTTAGTGTAGGAATCGGTTGGGACACAATCAGTGGCATCCTAAGTTTACATGTAATTTGTCCATTATTTTTCATCCATAATGCGAATATATAAGAGTTCACCCTCTTATTTCTTCAAAGTCGCCCTTGACTTTGAAATTCCGTTTTATACTTTATATAGTTATAAAAATTTCGTCCTGTCCTGAAATAGAAACTCTATTAGTCCTGATTCAATCTTCTATAAAACAATAATATTAATATGTGTCACGTAATTGATTTTCATGTTATCATGATATCAATTTGAATATTTATCACTGATAAATCAAGCTGAAATAGAAGATGACATATCATTTTGAAATAGGAGATTTAGTACATGAAGAATGGGTGTAAATGCATGTTTTTTTCCAAAAGAAAAGCCGTCTGATAGCTTGTGTTATCGTATTGGATCCTCTAATCCAATTTCTATTACAGCCCCTACATTATATAGAAACGGAAGAAGATCCGCCCGTACAAAAGAAGGCTCGAGGTACTCCAGGTATTACTACAAACATCACTTCTAATTTTACAAAGATTCTAAATTTCATATTCGATTATCATCATCTTCTTCTTCTTCTTTTTTTTCGTGAGGTAGGGTGTCTAAGAGTACCGCGAAAATGGATAAGCGCATCGAAATCGAAAATTCTGAAAAGAAAGTATGAGTTTGCCAATAAAATGAAGAGAATACGTTCAAGAATCAAGATACATTGCTTTAGCCGCATCCGAAGAAGATGGCCTGAATTCTCCCCGGTTACTAGATATATAAAACTGGAATAGATTTTTGCATTCTTCAAGCACTACTTTTCCGGGAGCGTTTGCGATTGCTTTTATTTTAAGATAATTGATTAAATTTAAAGATTATGAAAAAAATATTTTTAAGTAAAAGTAGATAGTATTTGTAAGAATAAGTGATTTATACAAAAAGTAGAAGTCGTAATGTTTGAAAAAGAAGTGATTTTAAACAGAAGTTATATATATAAGCAGAAAAAAAAACATGTGATGACCTGCTTGCTTGAAATAAGGTATTTTAAACCACTGTTAAAACATAAACTGTTATTTAAAAACATTCAAAGTTACTATTTTTAAGCCAAAACTGCGGAAGTGCTTATTATAAGCTTTCGCAAATACTGTCTCAACACTCGAGTACTATAGGATTATTTGCTTAAGGCTAGAAAGTACTGAAGTACTGTTAGCTTATGTAAATAAAGTAATGAAAATTATGTAAAAAAATTAAACAAATACACTATTGTTTTTATTGAAATATGAGTTTTAATATGTAAGTTGGTTATTTTGATTCACACCTTAATAACGACGCGAAATTTTGATAGGATTGTGTCTAGGTTTATCATATTGTTACTTAATTTCAAATAAGTTCTAAATCGGAAAAATATGTTGATCATTTGATATTTTTAACTGAACTGAACCAATTATTTTTCTTTTTTTTTTGCGAATCTGAATATTTTTTAATTTTTCAAACAAAAACCCGACAAAAAACGGTAATGAACCGTAACGAACATAACAACTATACTGAACTGAATAACCGAATAAAATAATTCATTATAGATTTAAAAATATATTACCCCTAAAAGGTTCATTTAAATAAGAGTTAAAGTTAAATTAACCATAATTTTGTAATTAGTTAATTTTAACATAAATAATCAAAGAAACCTTATTTTTAGTTATTATATGATTTCAAAACACAAATAGGTGAATTGAAAACAAATTTGATGTAGTAAAATAATAATTTTAGTACAAAAAATATACTATAAACAATAATTTCGCATATGCTAATATAATATTCATTGGCTTTCTTGTTTGGTAACATCACATATGCATTTTTACATCTTGCAAATATAATTATGGTACTGCGATATAAAAATTAAAAAAATTAAGTTGATATTAGTATAAAACCACTTAGTATAAAAATAAGTGAAATTAACACTTTACCTCTTCTTCATCACCTCCATTTTTTTTAAAAGTATATATATATATACTACCTCCGTCCCAACTTAACCAGCCTACTCGTTATTTTGGTTTGTCTCACTTTAACCTGCCAGCCTCATAAATGACAAATTCCTCTCACAATCTCCACCCTCAAAGTCTCCCTTCTCAATTTTCACCTTTGAAAAAGTCAAAAGATTCCACAAAATTTGTTTTTTCTTAACCTCCGTGCCGATCAACCTATGCTGGTTAAGCCGGGACGGAGGGAATATATAATAACAAGGAAGGTAAATACCCGTCTAGCCTACAGGAAACGGGTAGGAGCCGGAGATAGGGCAGAGAGCATGATTCTCATCCCTATACCATCCCCACAAAAGTCCATGTAATCCCCCTTCCCGTCTCCCTTCTCTTTTTTTCCGAGATCCTCACGAAATTTTTGCCACCCCTACAAACACGCGTAAATAATCTAATGGAGGGGACCACTAAAAAAACCTAACCAGTAGAATCACAGAAAGAGATCTCCAAATGACCAGGAAACCGTAAAGAACAATCCACATTCAACTCAAAATTAAAATTTCAAACAAAATAAAAAAGATAAATCCAAGCCCACCAGTTTTCTGTGGCTCTCAACATGCCTCCTCGTCTCCAATTTTCTCACACAAAAAATCCATATTTATTCCATCAATTCTCTAAATAAAACAAAATTATACAAAAGAAAAATCTCCAACACAAATTCCAAATCCATAACCAGAACCTCAAATTCTCTGCTACCTTCATTGTTCTTTAATGGCAGCTGCTACTTCAGTTTCTGCTTCTGCTTTTCTTGGCGGCTGGGGCGGTTCGATTGCCGGCGATGACCACGCTATGCTGCTGGCGAAGGCGGCGCCGCCACATGTTCGGGTGGCGGGGCGGCCGGTGCGAGCGGTGCCGATGATGAAGAATATTAATGAAGGAAAGGGTGTGTTTGCTCCGCTTGTTGTTGTTACGAGAAACATTGTTGGGAAGAAGAGGTTTAATCAGCTTAGAGGGAAAGCAATTGCTTTACACTCACAGGTAATCGAGAAATCACGATTTTTGGTCCAATTTTCAGTTGCGATTTTTTAAACTATCACTACTTTGTTGCCAACTATGAAGTTTTTTCTATTATACATGCATCGTATTTTTTAATATCTAAACGTGTCTTCATGTTAATGTCCTATATTCATCACTTATTTTATCTTAATATGCTATAAATGTAGTGAAACCAGATAGAAATAAGGTTATGGTTAATTATTTTGAAATACGTGGTGGATATTTGACGGTATACATTTAATGAATGTAGTGGCGACACATTGTAAGTTTTAAAAATCATGTTGCAACTGAAAACTGGACGAAAGACAGTGACATACTTCATAATTAACACATTATGTTTTATATCTTGAGTAACAATGATGTGCTGAACCTTGTGATTTGGAATGAAAATTGTTCAGGTGATTACAGAGTTCTGCAAATCGATAGGAGCAGACGCGAAGCAACGGCAAGGGTTGATTCGACTGGCGAAGAAGAATGGGGAGAGGCTCGGGTTTCTTGCTTGATCCTAGAATTTTTCGTGCTTACAACGATTCAATGTTTTGGCTTATGTTAATTGATATACAGATGTCCTAGATTGTATTCAACTATTGATGACCTCCCAAAGTACATGCCTTTCTATGTCTAAGATATATACCTTGATTTTGTTTGCCTTTTCTTCACTTGTTTTGTAAGTTAAGTGCTATTACCAGTAATTTCATCCGAACCTGGTGTCATGGGACACGGCATTTCTGTTATTCGGGTTGTCGTATACTCATGCAGCGCAACACTTCTCGTGCGGTCACAGAGACTCCCGCAACCTTGTTTGACCGTCTCTTCATCGAGTCTCATGATCACCCGTGCACGCTAGCATAAGAATTGGAGTGCATCCCTGCACCGAGTCTTCACCAAGCACTCATCTATTCTTAATGATCACCTTCGTCGATGACTCCCGTATAGCATGCCTTGCGTGTATCAGCCTTTGCCCCCAACTAGATAGCACACAAGCTACGGATCCCGACCATCTTAAGTCAATTCTACCCACTTGTGATGGCATGGAAGCACCCGTGCCTCACCTCAAAGCTGAGGGTCATTAACATGCCTCCATCGCAACTTTCATGCTTGTCACCTACTTAGGGGGTACTAGGTGTTGTAACTAAGGTCCTTTGAAAGTGCCTTGCTTGAGACAGGCAACATCCCAAATCTTAGTTAAGATAATGTTCCGTCATACACTCCATAGGGTGCTCGTGACGTTCTGCATTATCTTCCGACACTTGTCCACAACTCACCCCCAATGTGACGTCTCCATGCTCCCACATATCTCAAGCCAATGATCCTTAGCTGCATGCTTAGAACCTATAGGCAATTCTACCGAGTCAGCTCACAAGACATCGGGACATATGCCTGGATCACTCTCGACCTCGACGCTATGCCTATAGTTGCGACAGTCCGCGGGGCACCTACGGAAGTTGCACACTTAGGGACAAAGCCTACTCAAACGGACTTGTCTTTCGACGAAACTTTGTGGAGAAGTTGGCAACACCTCAAGGAAATTCCCCATCGAATATCTCTCATTCATTTAATATAGGCAAACTTTACAGAATCGTCTTAAAAAATGTGATAACATAGACGTTCCATCAATAGGCAAACGTATAAGACTAACTTCGAAACTCGCCCTACTTGTATGATTCAATCACAGTAATATTTTTGTTGCATTACGGTGAACTGCATTCCTGTTTCTTGATCTCTTCCAGACAACACACCTATTCGAAAATATTCATGCACCAGTCTGCCAATAAACATAATAGTGAAAGCTACAGATATATCAATTGCTTTGTAAAAGGTACTTGACAATCTTCCGAAACACACAAGTGAAAGTATCTAGTATGTAAACGAAGACATAGTTCTTAGGTTGATGTAATACAGGTGATGTGAAAAGGTGAAATTCAGAATATGACGGCGCATAACAACAAATAGCGCGGGTGATTCAATTGCAAGGAATGTGAATAATCGACTCTGGCAACTGAATCAGAAACATGGTCTTCCTCACACACTATATCGACTTCTTGCTGATCTTTGATTCTTGGAATCATCCTGCAGCAACCCCAGAATTATCTCAATGTAAGTATATTAAGGTGGCATGAAACTGCCTACAACACGTATGAATAAGAATACGACATACATGGAAGCTGTAAGAGATCTTATCAGTGACATCAATGATCTCCTTCCACTTCCTTCCAATGCCATTCTACATTGCAAAGATTAAAATAAATAAATGAGACAAAACAACATTATTAGTAAATATCAAACTGCATGAAGTTGTTAAATTGTGAAGGTATCTTCAGTTTATACAGACCGATGCCAACAAAAATGTCAAAGAAATAAATCATTTTTTACCCAGATATTTTAGGTTTACGAGCAAGATATCATATGGAATAAAAACCACGGTTGTAAAAGTCGTTAGGCACTAGTTAGGCGGTGGACTGGGGCCTAACGACTAGGCGGGCCTAATCGAGGCATATGAGTGGTTAGGCGGAGAGGGATCGGAAAATAAAGGTAGGTGGCCAATAAGAGCCTAACACCTAGGCGGGGATTAATTGGAGCTACTTGGGAATTTTTGCAACTTTACTAAAAACGGATAGATTTTCCTTTAGGTTGAGACAACCGTTGGTCATACAATATTAATGTGTTGGATGATAATGATATGATTCAACATGCCGACTAATAGTCATATCTCTAGTTGTTGGTAAGAAAAAATACCTGAGCTGCTTCATTTGCTGCAGTTTTGGTCCACAGAGAGAGTTTATCTTGCTTTTGGCGCACGCTGGCAACCACTCCACAGATTTCATCACCCTCGTCAAACTGCTCTCCGATTAGAGCCATTAACTAATCAACAACGCCACCGAGTCAGAAAGTTAACAAAATCACTAGTCAACAGGGGAAAAAGAAAATGAAAATCCCATTCAGTCGTTGATCATAATGTGAGTTTGTTAAGATGTTTTTGTATTTGACCGGGGAAATATGACACCACCCAATTAATATTTTGCAAGGCTGTGTGTGTGGGTTCATACAAAATAAAGTCCTACACGTAGGACTACAGTTACGGCACAAGAAGTGTGAAAGCATACTATACTGACTTCCGTTGGGTAATCAGAGAATTTGGGTGAGAAATAAGATCTTGTGATCTCTTATAGAGAGAAAATTCATTGTCTTTACATGTGAATGAAGGAAGATGTCCAGGAGAAACAAACCACAAACTGTGTCCAGAAAAATCTTTATACCTTCTTCTTTCTCGTTTGGGTCTATTTAAAACAGATTAAGCATCAGAGGTGAAGGACAAAGTTTTCTTACAGTTTCAAGCCACATGGTGTCAAGACCACTCTCACTACCCCTTTTGCTAGCAGTAAGAGTCCACTTTCCCCCATTAGCACACTCAGGGTCTTCCCATTTGGGCTCCACTCCAGCTCTGAATAAGTGAAATTCAGCATTTGCTGGGAACTTGCTAGGTCTGAATATCTGATCGTATAAGCTGCAAAGAGAACGATTTTCAGTTCACAAGTAATCACGAATTTAGACGAAGCTGGTTTTTGACATGGAGAGATTGTTAGAACCAAGATGAGTACATCAACTTACTCATGTATTTCCATTTACAAAACAATGTGTACACCTAAGGTTGTAGGATAAACCAAATTACCAAGTCCGGTTGTTAAAATCTATAATGAGCTTAATTTGTCACACTGATGGATGTAGCTTTAAGATGTTACATATTTGATTCTGAGACTCAGAGCTTGGATAAACCCTGTCCGAACAATCTTTTGTAGTGAAGACATGATGTTATCTTTTGGTTCTACAAATATATATACGACTTCACAAAGCTCGTCAAAGGCCAATCGACTGATTTTGCGTAGCTGGGTATATCAAAGAGCCAGGGCTTGCTCATGATACGAGCATGAGAAATGTACCACGGATTATGGCTAACTGATGGTGATAGACAAGTCTAGAAATCAGGGCCCTTTTGGAACTACATCACCCCCAATCGAATGACTTGAGGGGTTTGCGGAATACTTTGTAAAGCATGGCATTGTCATTAGTCGGTTGAAGTAGAATCACCAGCTTTCACTGGCGGAGCTGAAAAAGAGTTAATTGTGAAGAACTTGAAAGCATTTTTGTACCATTTTCCGATGACGCATAGATGTGAGACTGAAAGTTGCTTATAAGGCTTCAGATGTCATAAAATTTGACAGCAGAAATGAGGTGCTATTGGTGTTTCATGGCCTCGCTTATGTCACAGTCAAACTAAACAATTTGCATACACTACACAAACACCACATACACTTCAAACGCTAATCAAATACATGTGTGATGGCGGATTTCGGATTCGCCCCTAAATCCGTAGTTAAATCCCTTCATTCCATTATTAACCTTATAAGCTTTCTTTGTTCAAACCCTACACTATCTTAAAAGATCTTGAGATATTAAGCGAGGTAGGAAAAAGCAAACACAAAGTTCAAGACATTCAATAATACAAATAGAGCAAGTAAACCACAAAACACATAAGCAAGAATCCTCAATCAAAAAATTCACCAGTATCAACAATAAATTAAGTAAACATACAACCTTATATAATCAATAACATTGTTGGTGGTGCTTATTAACAACTTACCACCAGAATTCTTCGACGGTATCGAAAGTGTAAGCCTTGCGAAGAGAAGATCCCCAAGCGGCGCCCTGCTTCGGTTTCGACTGATTGTCGTACCAAAACGTCCACTTCCTCTCGAGCTTGTGCGGCTGCGTCTCCGCCGCCGGCGCCGGCTCCTCCACCGGGAGTTCTGTTGCAGGAGCCTCCACCTCAGATGCCATTGAATCAAATCGAACCTTCGGAAAAAAAGGGTTTTTTTAGAGGGAAAGAGGGGAGAAGGAGGCGGAGAGAGATTGACCTTGGTGTTGAAGGGTATACGAAGTTGACTGCAGTTATATTTGAGTTACTTTCCTATAGGGTAGGGGTTGGGTTATTATATACTCCCGCGTCTCGGCTTGCACAGTTGATCAAGTACAGATGTTAAAAAAAAAAAAATATATATATATATATATATATATATATATATATTATTTTTTATTGATTTTTTTAAGATCGAAATTAAGAATTGAGATTTGATTGTGTCGGGCCCTAATTGAGTCTCATCTCCACATTAGTATCATTTACATTGGGCAAAGTCCCCACGGATTTGTTCTTGGGTTACTCTCAAAAGGCCTCATACCAATTGAGATATTCCAGTCTTATTAAATCCCATGATTTTCTCATGTATATCCGATGTGGGATTTTGTTGGACAATCCTAACAATTTTCTCCTTCAAACAAAAGACCACCGAACCTCCCCTCAAACGAACCACCGAGCCATGTCGCCTCCATCCAGTCGACTAGCCAACTCCACCACATCTGGACACATGTCTTACGTGGAGTTCATGGTTTACAGCCGCTGGAGAGCCAGCCTCTACCCAGGTGCATCTAGCCTGGTTTCAGCACCTGGTTCGTAGAGTCGGACCTTTCGTCTTTGCTGAGGAGTTCTACTCAAGTGGACCATAGGCACACGTCTTACGTGGAGTCCATGGTTTACCGTCCCCCGAGAGCCAGCCTCTACCCAGGTGCATCTAGCTTGGTTTCAACACCTGGTTCGTAGAGTCGGACCTTTCGTCTTTGCTGAGGAGCTCCACCTAGGTGCACCTCACCACAATCCTCTCCTTCAAACAAAGGACCACCGAACATCCCCTCAAACGAACCACCGAGTTATGTCTGCTCCATCCAGTCGACTAGCCAACTCCACCGCATCTGGGCACACGTCTTACGTGGAGTCCATGGTTTACCACCGCTGGAGAGCCAGCCTCTACCCAGGTGCATCTAGCCTGGTTTCAACACCTGATTCATAGAGTCGCACCTTTCGTCTTTGCTGAGGAGCTCTACCCAGGTACACCTCACCTAGTCCACCTGGTCCGTAGAGCCTTGTCGTGATCTCTTCGGGCTTTGTTTGGCACTCCGAGGATCTCTACCACATCGGTTTAGTCTGGGACCATGACTCTGGTACCACTTGTTGGGCCCCTAACTGAGTCCTATCTCCACATTGGCATCATATTGTCCACTCTGGGCCAAGCCTGCACGGTTTGTTCTCGGGCTAACTCCTAAAAAGTCTCATACCATTGAGACACTCCAATCCAATTAAACTCCATGATCCTCCCATGTATATCCGATTTGGGACTTTGTTGAACAATTCTAACAGATTATGGGAGAAGTTTTCTTTTTAGGAGTGTGCAAAATAAGATGGGACGGCCGAAAAGGAAAAGTATGCAAAATAAGTCGGAACGGAACTCGTATGTTTTATAGAAAGTATTTATATTTAAAAGGGAAAAGATACAAACAAGTCCTCCAACTTTTAGCTCAGGCTCAAATTAAACACCTAAACTACTTTTTTGTCCAATAAAATACTTGAACTTTTTAATACGGATAAATAAACACTTAATTTTTTTTTATCTAGTGCAAACAGACACTTCCGTCTAATTTAAGTTAACGGCCATCATGTTTGTTTCAAAGTGAGAACAAAAAATGTTACATTTTAAAAAGATTAATTATATATTTATACATACATACATTATGAATTTGAAGCGAACATTATTAAAAAATGAGTAATTTGGTATTATTTTCATAAAAAATAGAGTTGAGACGAAAAAGTTACATAAAATATCACCTCATTAACCCACTAACGTAAAATGAAACTGTCAATACACGTGTATTAGAACGACAATCGACACACAAAGTATTTTAAATTAAACGGAACTGTCTATTTGTACTAAATAAAAAAGTTTAGGTGTTGATTTGTCCAAATTAAAAAGTTGAAGTGTCTTATTGAACAAAAAAACAGTTTAGATGTTAATTTAAGTATGCGTTAAAAGTTAGAGAACCTATTTGTACCTTTTTTCTATTTAAAAATATAGTATTTTATTTATATATTCACACAACAAAAGTAATATTGAAGATTCCAATTAATGATTTCCTATATTTTTATTTTTTGAAAAAAATATATTAATGGCCTTTAATATTTTAGGTGGAAACAAAGATTGTGATAAAGATTATGGTTAGGGAATGTTTGTAAATGCTCGTACTTTTTAAAAAAGTGATTAAATTTTAAAGTTTTCAAGAATCACTTTAAAGTAAAAGTAAATAGTGTTTGAAATAAAAGTGCTTTAGATTAAAAAAAATAAAGAAAAAGATTAGGACAAAATACTAATAAAAGTTACGAATCAGTTTGAAACAAAGAGAACCTAATTTTCTGGATTTTGATTTTAAAGTGGTTTCTTAAGCTAAAATTAGATCCTGCAAATACCTGAAATGAATATTTCTAAGGGAATATTACAATTTATCATCCCTACTTTGCGTCTTTTTGCACTTTGTCATATAAATTACTAGTATATTACACGGGTTTTTGTAAAAGATAATTAAAAATTCAATTTGTTAATTAAATTAAATAAATAATTGATAATATAAACTTTTCATGGATTAATAGTTAGAATTAAATCTTGATATCAAGTGATATCTCATTTAGTGATTAGATATGATATATATATATATATATATATATATATATATATATATTTAAAATACTTTAATTCTTTTTCTCAGTACCACATAATTTTGTAGTCTTATTCGTTTAGGCGGAGGTTATAACTTGAAGTTGGAGTCTTGCGGAGTGGTTGAGTGTGTAGTTTTATTCCAGTCATATAATTATTTAGTTGATAAATAAATTAACGACATAAAAGCTACATGTCAGCCTAAAAAGGCTATAATCTTGCCATATGGCATAGCGGTCCTGTTTATAGTATATTAAAAAAATTTATGTTGAAATTTACTATTTGAATTTATAATTTTGTTGAAAATTATCATCTAAGAGAAATCTCAACTGTCAATAAGTTAAAATGTTTGCATCAATTAATGATCGAGATTTGTATTACCTTAACTGGACGGACCGATAAGACAATTAAGCGAATTTAACTGGGACGGAAATAGTATTAAGTTGTAGGAGGACATAAACCGTGCTTTTTTTTTGTTTTTTTCAATTAACCCCAGGTTATATTCCCTCCATTCACAAATAAGTGTCACTCTAGACTTTCAGGTGGAATTTAAGAAATTTTGGGTTGGACAACGACACTCCTCCAATTTTCTCTCCATCATTTTCTTTATTACCATAGATTTTTCCAATCATTCCTTATTTAATATTATAAAGACTTATAAAGAAATTTCTTTAATTTTAGTGAAGAACAATATTAAAATAAACATGCAAATATACCAGAATGATACTCTTTTATGAAAAAAATGATATTTTCCTAAAATAACATTCTTTTATGAATAATTTTTTCTTCCTAAAATAACATTTATTTATGAACGGAGAAGTATATCTATTCCAAACCAGGCACATTTCCAAATTGTATGAAGGACAATCCCACCCAAATTTAGTAAATTATCATTGGATCCCTGTAATATAGAAATATTTCACTTTCCATCTTGGGCTATAATCCTAAGATAATACATGCCGTGCACGGAATTGCAACATGATAAATTAGCTAGAAATGACCAAATTTGGAGGCAAAAGCCGAACAATCATCGTAGCTCCATGTTAGTCTCTCCGTCCCGATATAATTTGTTTATTTATTATTTCTATTTATATTAAATAACTTTGACAATTTAAGAAAAGAAATTATCTTTCATCATCATCTTTAAAACTGTCAAAAATTTCAGAAAATATATTTTTAAAAAATTTCTTGTCCGATCAAAATGGGTAAATTAAGGAGGGACGAAAGTAGTATCGCAAAATTCATTGCTTTTAGGGAGAAAAAGACAAAATAAAGTTTGGCCTGACACATGATCAGTACACGTGTCACGAGATTTGCTGCGCTTCACCTTTGTGCGGTTCGCTTCTTCCTCAAGCATTTACACGTATATAGTACCGGTTCGTCGAACGCTCTAGACAGAGTGAGAGGAAGAGAGATGGCGACGGAAACAAATCCAGCGTTGTCGCCGGAGGCGGCGCTTGCGCCGGTGACAAAGGATCGGCCGGTGAGGACAGACTTGGAAACTTCAATCCCTAAACCCTGTGAGTTCTTCCTCTTTTTCTCCGGCGTGCGCTGTCGCTATCGACCACTGTTCTCGAATTTTCGGTTGTGATTTAGAAAGGCGTTGTTTCTGTGTTGATCATGAGGATCATTATTGAGATTTAATAATTGCCAGAAAATGGTGTTGAAATATTGATTTGAAAATTTACGTCATAAATTGGAGTCCACTTTATGAGTGTGTTTGTTAATATGGTTTTTATCGATGAATTTAGGGGATCAAATCCGAATAGTACACTTATTAACTCTCTCAATCAAATTTGACTTAGCAGTTCCGTTCTTAAACAAAACACACCCTATAATATCAGTGAATTACTTGTCCTATTGCGATTTTGGAATGGAAGTCACTATCTGACTAAATATCTCGCCATCATATGTATATATGCATTGAGTCGGCCCATTAAAGAATTGCTATTATATATGGTTGTGTTTGGTTATGACTCGGGTGCTGAGTTACTGTTGGTTGAAGTAAATAAGGTTGAAGATAAAAAATGGTGTTGGCGGAAGTAAATAAGGTAGATGAAGTAGGTTAAAGATAAAAATGGTAGAATGAGTTGGGAGTTGCTGATATTATTACATTGAAAAATATGATGAGATATGCGTAAGTTAGTTAATGGTTAATTATAAAAGTAGGTAGTGAGGATTAATTGAATGATACGTATATTATTATTATGATGATGTATATTATTGAGTTCTCAACCCTAATATTTCAATGGGTTTGAGAAAAAGTTATAATAACCAAACACCACTAGTTGGGCCTTCCCTCGGATTAGGTCTAACCTTTAACAAACACAACCTATGTGTATTTTAGTTTAATATAATATAATTTAATTAAATAAAAAGAAATTATAGTTTAACTTGAATAATTATTTAATAATAACCGATGTATGTTTTTTTACGTATAAGTCAATAGAGATTAAGATTTTAAATCATATAATTATGAAACAAATAGAAATATTATATATATCTTGATTATTCATTTTATAATTGAACTAATTTATTGATCTAATCAATAGGATTGACTAGATTTTCTAAAATTTATTTTCATGTGAAATTTATCTAATATTTTACATTTAGAACCTAAAAATTGTAGTTTGATTTCTAGTCTTCTTAGAGCCTGGTTCTTATTTGGTATAAAATTTGCCTCCGAACTTTAGAATATAACTAAAAGAGAAAAGCTTTTTCCCATAAAACGAACTCTTAGGTCCGTATATGGATGGACCATTCTGGGTCCGTCACCGTCAATGTGTACATGCCGAGCCCCCGTTCTACAAATGCGAGCTAACACCTTTATTTTAGAAGCAAAATTATCAAAAAATCATTTCTAGTGTAATATTTCAAATGTTAATTGGAAATTTCAGATTTGGTAAGAGGATTGGTTGCTCCTGATATGGATCACCCTAACGGAACACCAGGCCATATGCATCACGATATGAGTGTGCTGCAGCAGCATTGTGCCTTCTTTGATCAAGATGGCAACGGCATCATTTATCCATGGGAAACCTATACTGGTAACTATTATTATTGTTCCATAGTTTGGTTAGTTTTCTTTCGATTAGTATACAGGCTCATAGTCAAGGATTCCATTTTACTCGAGCAATGTAATGAACTTCAACTAGTAGGTTCGTTGAGGTTTTTTTTGTGTGCCCTTCCACTTGATAGCAATGTCAGTGTTGAAATCCTGTATTGATATCAAACATGTTCATATTCTCCGTAACTTGAGTAATATATGCGTTGAGGTGCATTAGGGGCATAAATGTCACTACAGAAGTGAAGATCTAGGTGATTTTGCATCTGCAATAATCTCTTTTCACTTATACCTGAAAGCGTTTGTCCTTAATTTTTCGAATTATTATCTCGTATTCATACCACTAGGGTGTCTTCGCTTTTGACAGGATTAGCTCTGCTTCGTTCAAATTATTCTTCTGTTCATTTAACAAACTTAGAGCTATTTTAATTTCTAAATGGTTTCATTCGATTCATTTGTGCAGGACTTAGGAAAATCGGGTTTAATGTGATTGCATCACTTATATTGGCTATTGCCATTAATATGGGCTTGAGTTATCCTACGCTCCCAGTAAGTAATTTTCTTGATCCTATGCAAACCTGTGCTTGTCTTGATCACTTGTTTTTTTTTTCCGAACATAATTATCTCATGAATGTAGCATTTTCTATGTGTCATATATACGAGCATGCCGCAGTTTTACAGGTGTTGTATGTTGACTTCATTGTTAATGAAAAATGGAACTTTCTGTTTATGCAGTTCTTTTGGTTTTATTTCCGCGTTATAACTCTAGCTTCCGTTTAAGGGGCCAGAGCTCTTCTGTTTTTACTCTTTAACATATAGAAAGGTGAATGGTCTTGTGTTAGATAATGCTGATTTGTGCAGTGAGTTCCTATGTCAACTGCGTGCATAATTTCTGATCGTAGTTTGAATACTAATGGTCGTTTAATGTAACAGGGTTGGCTTCCTAATCCTTTATTCCCTGTATACATCTCTAACATACACAAGTCCAAGCATGGAAGTGATTCTGGGACCTATGATACGGAAGGAAGGTATGAGAAACTCTTAATCTTGACAGTGTTAAACTGCGAGAGATACGTGATAAAGTAAAAAGTGGTTTAATTTTTCAGATACTCCCCTGTGAATTTCGAGAACATCTTTAGCAAGTATGGTAAGACATTTCCTGATAAGCTTTCACTTAAAGAATTGTGGAACATGACGGAAGGCAACAGAGATGCTTTCGACATCTTTGGATGGTAAGGAGATAACGACCATTATACTAGTCTGTCGCTCTTTCCATCTCCTTTCTTTTTACATTTACTCGGCTCACAGGATTGCAAATAAAGGGGAGTGGGCTGTCCTATACGTTTTAGCTAAGGACCAGGACGGGTTCCTGTCGAAAGAGGCGATCAGACGATGCTATGATGGCAGTTTGTTTGAGTATTGTGCCAAGAAACAAATGGGAGTTGAAGCCAAGATGGAGTAAAGCCAACATGTCTGGAGCTTTTTTTGTAATAACAGAACTCTGTTGTGCATTGTGCAAAAGAATGTGATATGCTTCTAATTATTAATTGCAAATAAAGGGGAGTGGGCTTACATGATTGTAAACATTTTCAACTGCCTCGTTATCATCATCATCGACGAACGAGTTTGTTCGCGATCTATTAGTAGACGAACTTGAAATGTTCAAACTTTGCCCGTCCACTAATCAAAGATCTTTTTCCACTAATCAAGCTCAAAGATCTATTTGTTTATGTTTATTTAAATAAAACAAACGCTAAACGAGATTGTTCATGAGTTGTTCACTGTTCATTTACAGTCTTCAGTGGGTGACGCTGGTCCAGCCCGAAAATTTTAACAGCTCTAATCCTACATCATAAATTTATATTCCCTTTATTTATTACTTTGTTTTAGACTTTCGTGAGAGATTAAGAACTATTGTAAATTTGTAATGGACAAATATACTTTTGTATAATTTCTCACTATGATCCTAACACCTCTTTTTTCCTCCAAATCTTTTTCCTATAATACATATCAAGGTAATGGTAAAATTTGGAGATTTTTAGGGAGAATTGTTGGGATATATTTAGAAATAATATTGAAAGAATTTTTTTTCCTTTTTGGTAGGAAGATATTTTTTGAAACAATTTGTTTTTTAAAACGATCACTGCTTCAGAAATCGGAAATCACTAGCTAGGCGGATTTAGGCTGTCTAGGAACTTACTAATCGCGTTAGAGGTTTTTTTTTTTTTTTTTTTTCCTTCTATGTCATATCCAAAGTCCATTTATAACAATTTAATATGGCTTAATATTTTTATTTGCAATTTAAGTAACATGTCATTAGGCCTGCATAATCATTTCATTTTCAATTACAATTTGTTTGGGTGACGAAGTTGGATAGTTCAAGTGGCAGAACATTTACTACCTAGATTTTTTATCCTGGGTTCGAATCACCGTGAAGGGAGGGATGAATTTTTTTTTTCTTAGATTAGGAAAAAAAAAAAAAATTACAATTTGGTTGGGCGGCGAATGGCGGACTAAAATTCTTGCCTTCTAGTCTTCTTTTTAAATTAAAACGTGAAACGGCGTTGTTTTGAGATGAAAAAAGAAAAAGAAAATTGAAACTGTCTAGCCCAACTCGGAGCTTACGTGACGACTAATGCCCACATCGACTAACACAACTGACTAGCCTGAATTTGGATCGTCCCGTAGCCGACTAGTAACTAGACATCGACTAGATTGAGTTTTTCATCACGACCACTAATATTTAGGAATAGAAAAATACTATAGTTGATTCTCAATTTAACAATTCAACCAAGCAATTCTAAACCTCTCGCAAGCAACAAACACTTACTATGCAATATCAAAGTATTAACCTAAAACTGAAATCAAAGCAAACCAACACACTTTTTATGTGGTTCAGTTATCAAAATCTACATCCACGGATAGACTGATCTCTACCAATTCACTAATCACCAAGAATTTCAAGGAATACGAGAATACAAGACTTCATGCAAAGAGGAAGAAGATGAACTTGCATGCCACCCTATCTCTCTCTATAAATCTCTCTTTAACTTCCTAATCTTGATTGAATGATGTGTATTACAAGTGATAAGATACAGCGAACGAGTTAATAAAGTCTAATCATAGCCATTGGATCCAAGTGCTGATTAAACGGTTGAAACAGATTCAAGCTGTTAAAACTGGAAGCATGCAACGGTTTTACACGTGATAGACAACGGTTCTGTAACAAACATAACTGCCCGACTTTCAACTTTTAAATTGTTTTCCCTCCAACTGCCTTAGCTTATTCTGAGCTGTTTTTCTGCTTGATACTGCTTCTACACAATCACTTTCCAACAATTTAATTAGTTGTGAAGCCACACTACATTATTATTTCACAATAATCAGAAAAAAGAACTATAGAATAGAGTATATATATATATATATACCAATGGTAAATTGTATCAACTTCTCCTGTTATCTTATAATTATAAATATTTACAAAGTTCTAGCTTTAGAATAAATTATTTATTAATGATTAGTAATTAAGATCTTTGGTCTAGCAATATATCTTTCATCCTAATTGCTCGTAAATAAGATCTTAGTAACTTTAATTTTGTAAATCTTCTTTCAACAGAAAAGGTATAGTTTTATTAATAATATTTTAATTATGAGTAATGAAATATGCCCTAATTGAATTATTAGTTTTTATTAGAAGTCGATCATAAGCAACCTATTAATTAATACTCCCTCTATTTCATATTAATTGACGTTTTAGAATGTTCTTCCCTTTTCCAATTAAATGACGTTTTACATATTAACAATTTTTATCAATTTCTCCTTGGACTCAATCCTAAAATATCTCTACTTTTCAATTTATCAGAGATATTTTGATTTGGTCAAATTTTTAGCTGATGGTATATCTGTCAAAATATTTAATCCTTAATTCTTCCCTTTTATTCTAAAACGTCAATTAATATGGAACAGAGGGAGTATTAACTAGGCATATGGGCCTAAGAATGTGTGGATAATAAGCAGCCAAAGCCTATGTATAGCTCACAAATTTAGTTATTCTTAATAAAAAAAAATGCTACATTATGATCACCAAGAATTAAATCGTGGCTTCTGGAAAATTTCTCAAATCGTGTCATGACTAGGAATTGATAACTATATTAATATTCTACAATATGCACATGTATATAGAAGGTGTACGAAATGTCGGGACCTGAGACAATAGTCTCAGTTGCATCAAGGATGCGCCGCCCCTGCTGCTACAATATATTGATAACACAATCTCTTCTCGAAATAGAAAATGAAGATTATCGTATTTCATTATTTTTTAAGAAAATAATATACTCCAAAACGTAATCCAAGACACAAGACAATCATACCAAAAATAATTTGGCTTCTTCTAATGTGTTATTTCATTTTCCATTTTAGTACAAGCCGTGAAGGTAATTGTATTAAATTAAATAATACGAATGTATTCAAATTGATTAATATATGTAATCATGCCGTGTAAGCATAGTAACAAAAAAAATTGAATTTTTTATTTTGTACTTATCGCACATTTTTAAATAAAAGTTGAAAATGCGATAAAAACTTGAGATATTTAAAATATAGGAATACAATATCCGTATAATTCCCCTGGAATTGTCTTCACCACTTTTGCTTTTATTATTTATATTATGTTTTTGTAAGAGTGAATTTTGTGTGTGACGGTTTCACGTGTAACGGAATATACTTTTACAGAAAAATGATACTTTTACAGGAAAAAATGATATTTTTTTAGATAAAAGTGATACTTTTATATATAAAAGTGATACTTTTCTTTGTTAAAAAAAAGTAATACTTTACAGATAAACGTGATAATTCTACTACAAAAAGTAATAACTTTTTTCCGTTACATCGTGTGACGATCGTGTGACGGTCTTATATGAATTTTTGCCTTTTTTGTAATATCCAATTTCAAAGTACTATGTTTTTAAAAACTCATAAAATCAAATAGCAATCTATAATTATTAATTTTTTAAATAAAATATATTTTAAAGCATATTTGAAATAGTTAATAGTCGTACATGTAAATCGATAACCAAAATTATATAGTTACTTGGCTCAAAATATTCTTTTAAATGAAAGAGAAGATTATTATTTACAAACAACCTAATTGTTTAATCTAATAAGAATCCAATTTAAGCCATTCTAACAATAAATTGAAACATTTATAAATAATTTTATACTAATTGTTGTTGTGTTTTTCATTAGATGAACTTCAAACAAATAGTATAAAATCACTGTAATTAAATAACATTAATATTTTATAGTACGTGATAACTTAAAAGAATTAATAAATATTATAATTAAACATGAGATAATTAATAAAAATAAGAAAATTGTTATAATTATATATAAAAACTTTTATTTAACGTATTAAACCCGATTTGTTCACGAGAAATTTGTAGGAATTCGGTTGATTCGACATTATTTTTTCGATTTCATCTGTTTTATTCCTAAATAATACCCGAATTGCAAAGAGCCGAATAAAACCAGGATCCGGATATAATACTACCTCGTTTTTATTTTTATATGTCCTTTTAGATTAGGATAAAAAATTAAGGGGTAGGAGAATGGATAAATATGCCCTAATCTTAATTTTCCAACTCCTCTCAAATCCCTTAATTTTCTTCCTACTTCTTTATACTATTGTTATCGTTTTCCATTATTTATATACTAGATATGATAGATTAGATAAATAAATATTTTTTAGGGATAATTATAGATTGTAGTGTTGAAAAAATGTCATGAAATATAAAAGACAACTAAAAAAACGTAGGTAGTAAACAATAAACTTGCCGGAGGAATAATTATAGCAAGAAAATAGGAATCAAAAGTCTGAACAATCATAATAAATCCATTGAGACATGAACGGTACACGTGTTACAATCTATGTTCTAATAGTTTTCGTTACTATGATTACATCCTACGTAAATGCTAGATTCTCCTCAATTATATAATTGTTTACAATCTATGTTCTAAAAGTTTTCGTTATTATGATTACATCCTGCGTAGACGCTAGATTCTCCTCAATTACCTACTTGTTTCCCTTACTCCTGCTTAATTAATCTCTCCTAAACACGGCTTAGAGGGTGTTTGTCTAAACTTATTTTAAACATCTTATAAGCTTCAACATCTTATAAATTGTTTCAAGAGCTTATAAGATGTAATTTTTAAGGAGCTTATAAGTTAACAAAGTGTTTGGATAAAAGAGCTTATAAGCTTGCAATTTAATATAATAATTTAGCTATAAATTTGGAGTCTAATTAAAAATTAATATAAATCACACATTTTGATTAGTGTGTGAAATATATGCAGTGTGTGAAATGTGTGTAGTGTGCTTAGTGTGTGAAGTGTGTGTCGTGTGTGTGAAATGTGTGAAGTGTGTGTAGTGTGTGTAGTGTGTGTAAGTGTGTGAATTTTGTGTGAAATTTAAGTGTAATAATTAAGATCTTAAAAAATAAGATGGAAATAAGATGGGTAGAATAACTTATTTTTTTTAGATCTTATAAGCTCTTAGAGTTTATTTTTGTGTCTTATAAACTCCTAAATTTTTTTTTTTTTTGCTAAACACTTTGCAAGAGTTTATAAGCTCAGCCAAATATTCTCTTAGTCCCGCCTAAATTCCAAATAAGCGCTAGAAGCTTATTATCTAATCTACTACGAGATTAGCGCATAACAACTTTTAGAATATTGGTAAGAGATTCATTGGGCTTTGCAATTCAACCCATTTTTTATAAACACAAATTTAAGTAAAACCCAAATTTAAACACTGTTTCAATCACTCGACACTGACAAACAATTGAGGTGCCGTGATGCTTACGTGCTCATATATACATACATATATATATAGCATACGGGTTCGTCTAAAGCTAGACACAGAGAGAGATACAGAGATGGCAACGGTTGAAGCTTCTGCAACGGGAGTAATTCCAGCAATGTCGCCGGAGGCGGAGCTTGCACCGGTGACTGTTGATCGGCCGGTGCGCACAGACTTGGAAACTTCAATCCCCAAACCATGTGAGTTGTTCTTCCTCTTTCTCTTCATTGTACATATGATTATGTTGTTTTTAGCGTTTCACCGAGAGATGTCAATGCTGATGGGAAAAATTCGTTTTTGATCCGTTAAGTTAGGGCTGGTGTAAAATTGGTTCACTAACTACAAAATTATCAATTTTAGTCCGTTAACTTAGGGCAGAGTTCAATTTGGGAACAAAATTCGTCGGAATTGACTAAGTTGGCCGGAATCACTCACGTGCAAGACACGTGGTCGTTCAATTTGGGGCTTTCTGATTCAAGAAGTCACCGTCATCATCTATCTCATCCTCACACTCTCCTTTCGCCACTTCCCTCTCCTCCCCACCATCCCTTCCGCCGCCCTCCGCCTGATCACTGCCGTCCACAACCTATTCTCTGCCTCCTGATGGTTGTCGGCTGCACCCTCTCAGTTCTCTACCAAACGCGGCCGCATCTCTCCATCTAGCCAATCTGCTTCTCCGCCAACCAAACGCCGATGCGGGGACACACATACTCATGGGCGCACGTGTTCTACGTCTTGAAGATTCTGGAATTCGTCGACATGCAATGGTGGTGGTGGTAATGTGGTACCTGTGGCTGGCCACGTAGCAATCTCTGTTTCCGGTAGCGCTGGTGACGAACACGACTTCCACTTGTCAACTAAAATCCTCCAACTCAGCACTTGAATCGGAAAGCCCCAAATTGAATAACCACGTGCCTTACACCTAAGTAATTCCGATCAACTTAGTCAATTTCGACGAATTTTGTCTTCAAATTGGACTTTGCCTTAAGTTACTGGACTAAAAATAATAATTTTGTAGTTACTGAACCATGGCATCGCCCTAACTTAGCGGGCCAAAAACAATTTTTTCCCAATATTGATTCGACCCCGTCCGCTTTGCCTCGAAACGTTTTGGGCAGGGCAAAATCTGACCCGTACTAGGACGGGGAGGGTCAGTCTCAACCCGGGCACGGGACGGGTCGGGCACGAATTCTATGAGCCGCCCTGCCTCGCTTGCTAAATTATTTCTTTTATATATTATATAAAATTATATTTATATATAGACATGTAAAAAGAATATATTATTATATATCAAAGATATATAATATGTATATATGTCATCATAACTTCTACTTACACTAGATAAAAATATAATATAGTTTTCTACTTTTTAATAATTATATAAAAAAAAAAGAATGTTAGTTAAACTAAATTAAATCCTACTACTACCTCCGTCCCACTCTAACTTCCTACTTTCTTTTTTGGTACTTTCCAGCCCATAAATGGCAAACTTCTCCCACAATCTCCACCCTCAAAATCTTCACCATCAATCTCCACCTTTAAAAAAGTCAAAGATTCCACAAAATCTACTTTTTCTTAACCTCCGTGCCTGGTCAAAGTAGGAAACTTAAGCCGGGACGGAGGGAGTACTATTTTTTAATTTTTCTACTTTGTTCAAACTTTATTGCAATTTTACTTTTTTTACGTAAAAATATAGTTTTTCTAAAATAATAATAATAAATCGGCTAGGCATGGTGGGGGCGGGCTACTGCGAGGCACGAGGCTGGACAGGGCAGTCAAATACTCAACTTGACCCGTCCCGTTAACATACCTAGTTTCACCATTGCAACGTGTTCGTGTCAGATTTGGCAAGAGCATTGGTTGCTCCGGATATGGATCATCCAGATGGAACACCGGGTCATAAGAATCATAATATGAGTGTTCTGCAGCAGCATTGTGCTTTCTTTGATCAAGATGGCAATGGCATCATTTATCCATGGGAAACCTATGCTGGTAACTATTCTTCATCATTATTCTTCTTCTTCTGTTTATTTGACACTATTTAGCCCTGTGGATACACGACTACAAAAGAAGCTAAAAGACAACGGTTTTTCGTGTAGTTAAATGGGTATTGCGATCGTGATAATAGATGTTGTAGTGGTTGACCTATCAGCAATAACTACGGTAGACGTTGTAGTTTTTATATCTTCGATTACGATACGTATAGCCACGGTTGGGGATGTTCTTTGACAATGGTCTGTAGTTATAAAACAAAAAGACAACGTCTAACAACTGTTGTCGTAATAGCAGCATTTATGACTGCAGTATGTATGACCACGGATGGGGACTGTTGTCTTTTAGCTTCCTTGTACTGGTAACTATTCATCATCATTCCATGTTTTACTTAGTTTTCCTTTGATTAGTATGGTCCGTTTATGGGGCTCTAGGCAGGATTAAATGGGATAAATAAAACGTTATTGGTCAAGAAAGAACTCAGACGATAATGCTAGATAGGAACTCGTTAGAACTAGTCGCGAAAGTTTGCAATAGAGACCCCTTCCAATAGACAGGAATTGTCATGTTGAAATCCTATATTGATATCAAACATATTAGTATAATAGTATCCGCAAGCACTTGAGTAATATATGTGCTTAGGTGCATTATAGTCGTATATTTTCTCCGTTTCTTTTAGATGTCTTTTTAACTTTTGTATTTTGTTTATAAATAGATGTTCTTTTAATTTTTCTTATTCAAACTTCAAAGAACATCTGAAAAAACGAAGGTGGTATGTAACTGTATAGAAGTGACGATGTAGATGACTTTGCATTCACTTATATATATACCTGAAAGCTATTATTTTTAATTTTTTTCTTTGATTTTTTTTTTTTTTATTCAATTGATTTGTGCAGGACTTAGGAAAATCGGATTTAATGTGATTGGATCACTTCTAGTGGCTACTCTGACCAATGTGATCACTAGTTATCTTACTCTCCCGGTAAGTAATTTTCTCGAGGGAAAAAATTCATTTTTAGTTTTTTACGTTAGGTCTTATTCAGAAAAAATTATGTATGTTTCGAAATTTAAATTTTAGTTCACTATATTTTAAAAAATATTCAATTTAAAGACACTAGGCGCCAATAACCACTAATTGTGTCGGAATATGCACCCTGTGACCTAATAAATTGAGAATTTCTGGTCAAAAAGCTAATGTGACAGTTATAAATCGAAGTGTACATGTCAAGTAATTAAATCAACATACCAATTCAAAACTACATACAAGATCTAAATCCACATCAGCGTTAGACTTCCTTGAGGAAAATAACTCATCGTTTTATGTTTATTTGATTAATTACATATACATTTGGATTCATAACTGTCACATTAGCCATCTGACCGAAAATTCCATTACGAAATATAATTTTTTTAGACAAGCCCTAACATACAGGCGCCACAATTATGTATCATGCATTTAAACACTTGCTGTATGAGATGTTACACCCCTGACTGTAAAAGATCTGAACTATAACCACGTGTTTCACACATGATTTCTATATTTTATTGGAGTATTATATTATTATCTAGCTTTTAAATATTATTTTCAATTATGATATATATTTAATTTTTCTTGAAAAGTCAGAGTTTGTGCGCGTGTGCAATGTAATTAATCTGAAAGACGTGTAAAGAAAACCAATCGTATATATGATAAAGAAAGTTTTTACAGAGTACGAACTTGATCAGAACAGAAAGAAAATTTATTCATAAGATTTAAGAAAGAATCCTTTTTTTCTTATAAGCAATATCTCATGGATAAGTATATTAAATAGAATACACTTTTGTACTCACAGAAACACTTAGGAATCCCTTCTTAGTTTCTGTACATACTCCCCTTAAATATGTGCTCACTCTTCCCAAATAAGATTTTTAGACAGAATCATCTATACTTTGATGATTCTCCCGAACCTCTATATGTTCTCCCGAACACACTAGACACAACTCTCCCGAATTGTATCTAACGATCTACTGATGTTCGTTCACAGTTCAAACATCAATAGAACAAATGCAAGATTTGATGAATTACACAAGTGTTTTTCTTCTCCAAAACTCGATACATTTTAATCTTTTCTCATCACTATTTATACTGCATTCTTCTAGCTCTTCAATCACCATTTCTCCAGCAATTTTGAGTGATTTGAAAGTAATTTGGGAAACTTTGACCTTCCTTTTTTGTCTTGATCTTTGATTGATTCCTTGAAATGAGGAACAAGATCACCTTCCTTAATTTACTAAATCATCTTTCCTTTCTTCACTTTCAATCTTCATGATCCTATCAGTCAACCAATTTAAGGTTACTAAAAAACATATCATCTGCTAAATACAACATAATAATGAAACTTAAATCAGAAAATGTTTTTAAGCTATTAAAATATAAGCACCAACTATTTATATGCATTTCTAATCATGTTTGTAGTTGCATCATATCTATCTGTAGTTGATTTCATACTCCATCCGTCTTAAATGAATTTGCACACTATTTAATTCGGTCTATTCAAAGCAATTTGTATACTTTTTTAAAAAAAAAAATCTCACAAATTCTACCCTACCATACACCTTTCACAACAACAAAAATCATATTAGAAACAACAATCAGTGACAGATAATATTGGTCACAAAATAAAAACAGAATATAAGTAAAATAGTAACGGAAAGTGGCAAAAAATCATTAGTACCGATTTGTGACGAAATAACAACCGAATATTAGAGACCGACATAATCCGTTTATATTCAGTAGGTAATTTGTCTCTAATTTCATAATAGTGATCAAAATTCCGTCACTATATTTAGAGACGCAATAATATTGGTCTCTAAATTTTAAAGACCAACAACACTATAGTGACCAACCATTTCGTGTCAAATATGTGCTCACTTACTAGTGCAAGTTTATTCGGGACGACGGGAGTGTAGTTCCAATAACTGATGGTCGTTTAAATGTAACAGGGTTGGCTTCCTAATCCTTTATTCCCCGTCTACATCTCTAACATACACAGGGCCAGGCATGGAAGTGATTCTGGAACCTATGATACTGAAGGAAGGTATAAAACTGTGTATCCTGAACTGTGAGAGATACGTAATAAAATAATATACTTCTTTCGTCCCGGTTAAATTTGTACACTTGTCTTATCTGTTCGTTTCATTTAACTTTGTATACTCCTAAATCAAAACCTAATTCCTACCATCTTCACCCTCAAAATCTTAACCTTCCAATCTCTACCTTTAAAAAAATCACAAGGAAAACAAAATTTGATTTTTCTTGACATTTTTGCCCGATCTTTTAGGAAATTAACGATCATAACGAATGAACAAACGAATGATAAGCGTGAAGAAATAAAAGACAAAGACACCGAAATCAACGTGGTTCGCAAACAAACTTGTTAGCTACGTCCACGATCAAACGGGAGGATCCCAAATCAAATTACAACGAGAGAATTATAAAATAGGACTATAGAATCTTGTCAAACAAAAACAAATCGAGTATCAATCGATTGATACTCGACCTAAACTATCTCTCAATGCTCGAATAACCAAGCCAATATCAATATCAAACAATTCTAATCACTCTATCTCAAAGGACTCCAACAGAACTTATTTATAAGCCCTCAAACCTAAACCTATACAGAAAATGAATCAAATTGGGCATAAATCGCGTAAGCTCAAAATCTGCGCCGTCTAACTAGTCGCGGCCGCGTCCTAGCTGCACGGTCGAGCCAACTTTTCAGCGCCGATTTCACTTTCTAGCCACAAAGTGACGCGATCGCGTCTCCAAGCAGCACGACCGCGTTGCTTCCAGTGAACTTCATGTCCAAGCTTCCAATTTTGACACAAACGATGAAACTGATCAAATCGATTAAAGACACAAATTACTAACACGATCAACCCTGCAAATTTAATCGGACGGACCGAGTAATGCTTATGTGGATACACTTTTGGACTCTGATATAAGTGGTTTAACTTTTCAGATACTCCCCAGTGAATTTGGAGAACATGTTTAGCAAGTATGGTAAGACATTTCCTGATAAACTTTCACTTAACGAACTGTGGAATATGACAGAAGGCAACAGAGACGCTTACGACTTCATTGGATGGTACGGATGATTCAGATAACGACCATTTTTTTTAGTTTCTCTGTCGCACTCTCTTACATTCTTCCAGTACTCGACTCGACTCACAGGCTTTTTAGTAAAGGGGAGTGGGCTCTCCTATACATTTTAGCTAAGGATCAGGACGGTTTCGTGTCGAAAGAGGCGATCAGACGATGCTACGATGGCAGTTTGTTTGAGTACTTTGCCAAGAAGCAAATGGGAGCTGAAGAGAAGATGCAGTAAGGGAAAGAAGGAAGAATCGGATTTGATCCTCTATTTCAATTGGTGTTTCATCTAGTATTTCATTGTATTTACTATACGTCATGTGTTAATTAGTGATGTCATCATATATACGTGACGTGTAGTGATTGTTTTGAATATAAGATGAAACACAAATTGAAATAAAGGATCTCATCTGAAGCAAAAATAGAAGTATGAAAATTTTATTTCGTCCAACTCTTGTAATACCTATTATATTCTTCTTTTGTAAATCAATAGTAAAATCAACATACATAATGATTTAATATCAATATGTAATTAAATCTATTTCTATTTTTCTTGACCTAACTAGTGCGTTACATAATTTTCATTAATTAGTGAAGGCTTAAACGAATCATTGAATGAGTATTTATAAAACATTTATGATTCATTTTCTTCTTAATTTTTTACTCCCTCCGTTCACGCTAACTTTTCACAGTTGATCGGGTACGAATGTTAAAAAAATTTTTTTTTTGACTTTTTTAAAGGTGGAGATTGAGTGTGAAGATTTTGAGGATGAAGATTCTGTGAAAAATTTCCTTTTTAAGAGTGTGAAAAATTAACTGGAACGGATCGAAATAAAAAGTAAGAAAAATTAACGGAAACAGAGGGAATATTTATTTAAACTAGTGGGTTGATAACCATCTGGGTCAACAAAGTTTTTCCCCAGCAAAATACATATACTGTTATGTGTTATAGTAGTTAAAAATAGTTAAAATAGTCATTCAACTTATATTCCAAAACAACTAGTAAAATATCATGTTGCATGCATTACACGTAAATTTATAAAAGTAAATACATTACGATTCAATTAAATTAGGGAAAATTGATAAAAATGCCCTTTAACTTTGGGGTAATTAAAAAATTACCCACTAACTTTGGCCATTTAAAAAAATGCCCCGTAATTTAAGATTTCTTGATAAAATTGCCCTGCAACCGGGAATTGCCTGTAACCCTCCCGGTTACCTGTTGACGTGGTAAAGGACTGCTGATGTGTACACCAGCTGGACGCGTTTTTAACCAGACGTGGTGCAGGTTAGTAAACCACGTGATATTCACGTGTCCAAATTAGGGCAAAACCCATCCCCAATTCTCCTAACCCTGAAATCGCGATATTGGCTCTACTGCGGCTGGAAGAAGAACGACGGCGAGTCTCTAACCCGAGGTCTGAATCATTCCGTTGTAGAACCGATTAGGGAGGACTCCGAGATGCGGTGTCGCGACCCTGGCAGAAGTGGCGAGCCCTGCCCAGATTATGGTAATCTTCTCCCAATTTTATTTTGCTTTCGGGTTTGTAAGCTAGTTACTGGAATCGTGTTTCTATTGTTGTTTTTGGAGTTTTTCGTTGTTCAATAGAGTAAAATGACGAAGTTTTGCTACTTTATTCCAAGTTGACAGCTTTGTGGGATTTTAAAATTTGTCTGTTTGTAGCTTCTGTTTACTTTAGTGTTTACGGTCAAGGGGACAACGTTATTAGATAATACTGAGTTGAAAATGGCGTCCAGCTGTGTTATGACTATGTGGGGTCGAAATATTCCTTACTTTGCTTGTGGTTGTTGCTATTGGTGTGAACATGGACAGGGTACAGCTGTTGTATGAATGATTCGTTTGTTCTTTTGGATTTTTTTACTTTTACTTGTGATTCTTTTTTGTGCAAATATAATAAAAAAATATGTTGTATGCTGCTGTTATCTTCTCAAGATGTGGTCCCATTTTGCATTTACTACATATGTGGGACAGTGTTTGTGCAGTTTTTTATAGATAGGAATGAGCTATTGAGGGTTGTTTGGTAATTTCTCAAAGTGATTGTCCCATTTCGTAGTAGTCTCAATTTGCAATTATTTGACTCTATCTTGGACTGAATTTTGCTTTACTCGTGTCTATGTACCAGGTCCCAACAGTTCTTTTTATACATTCTCAATTCATTATGGGGGCTTAGTTGAGAATTGGGAAGGGGCTTACATTGGAGGAGAAGTGGTGAAGTTTGACCATGTTGATGCTAGTCAATTTACTTTGAGGGATTTGGTAAAATTTGTTGCTCATCTTGAGAAGTGTAAGGAGCCCTTGTTGTGGGGTAGGGGTCAAGGCGAAGCGTACTTTACTCCGATAAGCCACGAAGTGGAATTGCAACATTTTCTTCAAGATGCGAAAGATAGTAGGGAGGTGAACTTGTTCACTGAAGGTGTCAACCCTTCCAAAGTTGGAGAAGATACTACTTTACACGAGGTATTGATCGAAGAGTCTCCCTTGGAGGCCGAGGCTGAAAAGAGCAGGAACAAGAAGAAGGATAAAAAAAAGAGGGCAGAAATTAAGAGGGGTAAGAGACCCGCTGAAGTAGTTGAGATTTTAGAAGATGAAGACGAAGACGACGATGAATGCAAGGACAGTGATTATGAGTTTGATCAGGAGGAGGGAAATGATAAAGATGCTGTAGATGATGTTGATTTTGATAAGTTCACAGATAAAGATGCCGAGTGGGCCGGAGTTCAGCACAATGAAGGGTGCAGTGGCTCAGAACAAATTGAGCAGCTTGATCCTCTAGGCGAAGATGACTTGTGTTTTAGTGAAGATGATTTTCGTAGTATTCACTCTGAGGATGAAAATGGTGATGCTATGGCGCCAGGGTGGAGACCCGACTACAGGAGGTCGCCAACACTTGTGTTGGGGATGGTTTTCAGTACAAAGAAGGAGTTCAGAGACATGCTTGGCACACATGCCATTTTGGAACAAAGATCAGTTAGCTTTAAAAAGAGTGACAAGCACAGGATTTATGCAATTTGTGATGCTGAAAATTGTAATTTCAGGGTGAACGCACTACGGAGGCCCGGTGAGACATCATTTGTGGTCACTACTTGCATTCCAGACCACACGTGTGCACCTTCGCACTTTGTCAGAAACATGAATAGTAGATGGTTATCAAGCAGGTTCGGATATGTGTTCCAAACAGATAAGAAGCGACAGATTAAAGCTTTTAGGGCTGATGCTATTGCAGAAACCAGGGTTGACATAACACCGTGGCAGGCTTTTTTGTGCAAACAAAGGACTCTTCGTGGGCTTGAAGGTAGAGCGGACGATCAATACTTGCTTTTGAGGGACTACGCG
The DNA here is from genome assembly GCA_958295605.1 of Ajuga chamaepitys. Taxonomy (NCBI): domain Eukaryota; kingdom Viridiplantae; phylum Streptophyta; class Magnoliopsida; order Lamiales; family Lamiaceae; genus Ajuga; species Ajuga chamaepitys. The sequence goes on from OY282506.1 coordinate 55,772,683, forward strand.
GCTGAAATCTTGAGGACAAACCCTGGGTCGACCGTTTTTCTCAATGTGGACCAAACTCCCGAAGGAAACAAGTTTAAGAGATTCTACATTTGCTTGGCTGCACTAAAAGAGGGGTTCTTGACGGGCTGCCGACCATTGTTTGGTCTGGACGGGACATTTCTAAAAGGTCCACACTGGGGGATCGTGCTAACGGCGGTAGGTGTAGACCCCAATAACAATTCTTTTCCGTTTGCATATGCAGTTGTTAGTACCGAAAACGGTGAGAATTGGACGTGGTTCGTAAAGCAACTAAAGGATGACTTGGATATTGACAAGCCTTGGGAGTGGACGATAATTAGTGACAAGCAAAAGGGGCTCATCAAGGCTGTTGATGAGGAATTACCCGGGGCAGCCCAAATATTCTGTGTGCGTCACATGCATCTCAATATGCGAAATTCGGGTTTTAGGGGTCATGCATTTAAGGTTGCAGTTTGGAGGGCAGCCAAGTCAACCACGGTTGCTGATTTTAAGCGGAGGATGGAGGATTTAAAAAATATGGACAAGTCTGCCTATGCTTGGTTAAATGAAAGGCCCCCGCATCAGTGGAGTCGATCGCACTTTGACACCTACCCGAAGTGTGACCTTTTGATGAATAATATGTGCGAAAGTTTCAATAGCATGATATTTAATGCAAGGGAGATGCCTATATTGTCAATGTTGGAAACAATAATGAACGAGTTAATGAAAAGATGCACGGAGAATCGGATCGAGCTCAGAGATGGAAAGGAAAGCTATGTCCGAGAATTCAGCAAATATTGGACTTGAATATGTCAAAAGTAGCCGATTGCATCCCCATTAAAGCCAGTGACACTCATTTTCAAGTCTCATGTTTCGATGGGAATCAGTATTCGGTTGATTTAGAGAACAAGTCTTGTGCTTGTAGGAAATGGGATTTGACCGGAATTCCATGCAAGCATGCACTATCTGCAATCAATCGCGTTAGAGATGACCCGTTTTCATATGTACACAGGTACGAACATCAAAAAATTGAAGATGCCATCATAGACTTTAATTCTATCGATGTAGTTTTATACTCATTTTCTTAAATTTTCAGGTGTTATCGGGTTGAGACATACTTGGCTGCATATGGACCAGTGATAATGCCAATTAATGGAAGGCAAGAGTGGTCATCTGCGGAGGGTATCCCCCCCTACCACCGAAAGTTGTTAGAAGGGCGGGCAGACCGCCTAAAGCGCGTAGAAGGGAGCCAGACGAGCCACTGCCTAGGCAAGAAAGAGAGAGGGGTAGACCCACTAATCGAGACGCCCACCACAAGAAAAGGCACCAAACTACCGTAAAATGTAGCGTCTGTGGGATTCCTGGTCACAACCGTCGAGCTTGTCCATTTGTAAGCCCGTTAATATTTATGCTTCATTTTTTTAATTATACAGTTTGAATTTATCAATTGGTTTTAGTATACAAAGTTCATGTGTAGTAGTTGTTTTTATTTTGCCTGAGTTAATTCGAATATGGGTTAGTGATAGAGTTCTTGGATTAGATGACTTATGTTGCGGCTGGGCTTTGCTTGGTGTTGTTGAAAAGAATGGGTTAATGATGAGTAGTTTAGTCGAAGCATATGCGATATCTTGATTAATATTGTGTTTGGAAAAATGGGTTAAGTTCAATTAATTTGGTTGTCTTTTGGCTCTGACCAAATCGAGTTGGTGGAAAATCATGTTAAGGATGAATCGGGGCAGTCTGAGATTGAGCGAGCTAATATGAGGAAGATTTTGCAAGAATGTGGTTTGGAAGGAATAGACGAAGAAGACGCATTCAATGATGATGAGACGAACATGAATGAGGCAAGTTTGATTATGTTTTTTTCAGTTTGTACAATGTTGGGTTTCGTTTAGTTAACTTTAAATAGCTAATCTACTAAACTGGATATCAGGGACAGACAAATGTTGGAGGCTCGCAAGAATTCCCGATCAGCCAATTGACTCAAGATAACCTTCAAACGGAAGATACGGTAATAAATTTTCGTTTCTTTATTTTTTCAAAATCCATACAGAATTACATGTATCATTTGCTTAATATGTTGGCTGGTTTGGTATTAGGATTTGATTGTGAAATCTGCTAGGGAGAAGGGGCCTAGACCGTCCATTGTACCGGCCAAGCTTCGACCAAAAAGGAAGATTAGGAAAAAGAACACGACTTCCATACGTACTACAGACGTAATTGGAGACAATCTTCCTAATTCAGCTGAAGTTGAGGACGCTGGCCAAGAACAATTCATTGAGGTCCCAATAGTGGAAAACGAAGACGAGGTCGAAGATGATGCAAATGAAATTGCAGCTTTCGGAGTCGGTATAGATGAAGAAACCAATCAATTGCATAACATCCACCTCTCAATTTTCAAGGAAATGGCCTCTGGGAGTAACACCCCTCATGTGTTTGAACGCCCACCTGGGTGCAGCACAATGTGAGGATCTTAATACGACGGCTGAATTAGTTTAAATATTTTGTGGCAGATTCATTTTGTAATAGATTAAGACCTGTTGAAGCCTTAAACTTGATATTGCTTGTTGAATAGTTTTTGTTTCAAGTAGGTCAGGCTAAATTGTTGAAGCACAAAAATATTGGGATTATGTAAAACTGTTATTCAGCTGTAAAACTGCCTTTTGCTTAGCTTTTATTATCTTCCCAGCCATTTGATTACTCTATTTTCAGCTCCAAATATCAAATATTGTATACAACTCAATTGTAGATTGACTAATCATCCCCATTAGAACAGATTGAATAATCATCCATTAATAACAATATGAACAGGAACGAGCATCAATTATAGTGATTACCAATAAATGATTCATTACAATAGCAGAATACATAGAAATTGTTCATTCACTTTTTTGTGTAAAACAAAACACATTGCCACAGTTGTCCAACAAACCCCACATGACACAAATACTAACCATAATTTTTTTTTTCCAATCAACATTACTATCCATTTTGTTGAGCAATCAGATCTTGATCCCCATATTCTTGATCAACAGGGCCAACAACAGAACCCAAGTTAGTGTCATAATTAGCCTTATAAGTATCACTTTTTTCGCAATCTTCTCAATCTTTTGCTGCATAGCATCGAGCCTCCCTACCAAATCCCTCATTTCTCCTTGCAATCCCGCAGCCGCAGAAGTGGAAGCATTGTTAATTGGTGGGTCGATCCACTGGAAGAACAAACAACCTCCTCTCTACAGCAAAAAAATTCAAGAATAAATGAACCAAAAATCAGAAGAAAAACACCCCAAAATTTAAATCAACATTTTGCACTTCGAAGAAATACACAAGATTTACATTCCAGTTGCGGCACCCATAGAATCTTCTGCCCAGATTTTCTTCTTTCTTCGAAGTTTGCAGAACAGATGGTAAACCACAATTACAAACCAAGTATCCAGCCGGAGAGGTGTTCGAAAATGACATACTCACTACCAGGAAGAAGACGTCGCGCAACCTTGCGAAATAACTGAACACGGCGAGCTTCTTGCGCACGAAACACGGCGAGCTACAATGCGCACGAAACACGGCGTGCTACCTTGCGTCTCTGATGTCGCAGAAGTTCTACACCCAGTAATCGGGGACGTGGTTGAAGAAGATGAAAAATTAGGGCTTCAATTAGGGCTAGAAGAAGGAGTTTATGGAGGGGAGAATGAATACCTGGTATAAAAACGCGTCCAGCTGGTGCACACATCAGCAGTCCTTTGCCACGTCAACAGGTAACCGGGAGGGTTACAGGCAATTCCCGGTTGCAGGGCAATTTTATCAATAAATCTTAAATTACGGGGCATTTTTTTAAATGGCCAAAGTTAGTGGGTAATTTTTTAATTACCCCAAAGTTAAAGGGCATTTTTATCAATTTTCCCATTAAATTATATAGGCTAAAAAGTTAAAGGTGTACCACAAATAAATAAATAATTAAATGAATAAATAAACATAGAATCTCAACCATTTATAAAAACAATATTGAAGAATTTTTCGCTTAAATTTATGATCATGTTGTGCAAATGATCTTATTTTTTTGTATGTATGCAGGAATTATTTAAACTTCTAATTCTAAAAAATCATTGCGTTGCACATGGTATACATGAATTTTTAAAATTATTTTATCGTCATGGCATACTTTCGATATTATGTTTCCATCAACGGAAAAGTGATTCTTGCTTGAACTTATTATCATGTTATATGTATAAGCTCTTATTTTATGTTTAATTTCTCGGATATTTATTTATTTTATTTTATCTTTTGGAGAAGTCCATTTTATTGGATGTGTAAATAAGATTTCTAATAAAAATGACCAAATGCACATGACCACATAAGTTCAGTGGACTTATAGTCAAATTACTAAATTTAAATTTTATCTAATAATTATAGATATAAAAGATATAACGCAACTAAAACAATAAATTTCAATAAAACAATTCAAAATATGTTTCAAGTTATCTCTATTATTTTATTTAGACATCTACGTTACCTCACTTCATTAATTTGAAGATTCATGAATAAACTTATTCTTTATGTTCCTCTAAAATTATATAATGCATACATTCATTAATTAGTTAAAATTGAAAAAAAAAAAAAAAGAAATAAAGTGTTTATAACTTGAAATGATAAAAATAACATCAAATAAAAGTTTAAAAATATGCTTATGGTACATTATTAGCAAGCTTATGCGATATATTTAAAATGAAATTAACTTTATTTAAAAGATGATTTTTTTTCAAATTATAAATAAAAAGTATTGAACTCCCATTTACTTAATTCTCAGTATATTTCAATCATTAATCACAAATGTTATCATAACCTCGTTAAATATTTATCCTATTAATTAATTATTTTTATATGCGATAATAGGATCTAAGGATATTTTAGTTAAGATACTAATTTATATGAAACAACTCACATTTACAAGAATTAGGGAGATAGAGATAATTTAAATGACGTTGGATGAAGATTACGTATAAATACTATTTTGTTGTAGCATAATTATCTATTCCATAAGAAACACCAACTATTTTGTTTAGTAGTGAATAAAGATTACTTAAATGACGTTAGCTGAAGATTAAATATATATAGCATTTTGATATAATATCATTATCCTTATGATAAAAGATTCCAACTATTTTCTTTACTAGTGAAAAATCGATTTTACATATTAGTTAGAAGAAGACGCCATGATTCATCATTTAAAATGCAATTGACCATGCAAATTGCAACACGTAAGATGTTTTGGAAAATGATGTTATAAAAATTGGAAGGTGTTACTTTATTAGATCCATCAAATATAGATATGATTTAAATGGTGTTGGTTGAAAATTAAGTAAAAATATCAGGGTAAATTGGTGAAAATGTCTCGTATGTTTTCAATATTTATCAAAATGCCCTTCAAGTTTTAGTTTTTGATAATGCTCTACATGCTGCAAAAAATTGGTAAAAATATCTTGTTACCTGCTATTGCATATAAATCAACATGTCATATAATGATGTGATGATAAGTGGTCGATGTGGTGTCCTTTGGACTTTGTTTTTCTGATGTGACATTAATATATATTTTTAATATTATAGTTTTTAGTTTATTTATTTATTTTATTTTAGCGATTAAGTATGTCTCCATAGAAATAAATAGAAAAAATGACTGTTAAAAGATTATTCAATCAATACAGGCCATACTACCCCATATTGTTTGATTTAGGACACGTACCATTTAGTAGTTGCCATATATTTTTTTTATTTCCTATTTTAGTATTATGATATCTTTTGAATTTTGTTTTATTTTATTTGTCAAGATTTGGTTTAAATTACTCAAAGCAAGTTTCCCATTTAATATTAGGGGTGAGCACAGTTCGAAGCGGTTCGAAGATACGAAAATTTTTAGGACCGAATCAATTCACGGAGATATTCGAAGATTTCCAAAATAAAATCTCTAAAATCGTTCCATTGATCGGTTCAATTCCTTCCGGAGATCGAAACTCTTCGGTTCGATTTTCCGGAGCACTTCGGAGTTATTCCTTTTAATCTTACTAACAAAATACATGAAAAATTATAATGTTGTCATTACAATAATATCACATTCTTCAAAAAAAGGGTAGTATTAAACAACTTATAAGATATATCAAGAAAAGTTTCATGTCTTAACTAATCCAAACAAGGGTTTTATCGGTCAAGGGCCTGAAAGAAAGATCAACTATCAATTCAGGTCTAGAAATAATTTCTATCAGGGCCTAAAAGAGTTGAAACTATCAATGGAAGACCCATAAATTCAAAAGCATTATAGGGCTTGTTTGGAAAATCACAAAACCCAAAAAATAAACTTGATAAGTAGGGACATATACGTCAAAAATCTTTCACTATATTAATTTTTTTATTTATCGTGATATATATAAAATAATTAAATAATTTGCAATATTTTCTAAAACGTACAAATTAACAAAGAAGTGTATTTACATGAGAAACAAAATACTCCCTCCGTCCCGCTCAGTTTTGCACACTTTCCTTTTTGGTCCGTCCCATTCAGTTTTGCACACCCTTAAAAAGGAAATTTCTCTTACAATCTCCACCCTCAAAATCTCCACCCTCAATCTCCACCTTTAAAAAAGTCAATCAAAAGCAAAAAACAGTTTTTTCTTAATATATGTGCCCGTCCCTATGTGCAAAACTGAGCGGGACGGAGGGAGTACATTTTAGTGAAATATGTTTACATGAATTTAAATATAATGAACTCAAAAAAGAAATTACATACTTCTTTTACAAATATTTTTTTCCCCACGTATGATTTAAAAAATAAATTACAGATGTTTAAAAAACAGATTAAAAACACTAACAATTTCAAATATGAAATTACAGAAAATTTTAAAAAATATTGTGAAAGATTTTTGACGTATATTTCCACTGCTTATCATTTCGAGACAATTTTATTTTGTGATTTTTATAATTTTCCAAACATACCCTATAATGATTTTGAATTTATAGGCCTTCCATTAATAGTTTCAAATCTTTTAGGCCCTGAATTGATAGTTGGCCTATCTTTCGGGTCCTTGACCGATAAAAATCCTAAAAAGAATGACTAGTTAATGAAATAGATGTCTCGTCTAAAAATGAATAGCACTAATTATAAAGTAATCAACTATCGATAATCTTTTTGGACATTTTATCAATTATTTTTCGTCTATAAAGCTATATTCTGTACACTTTCAATAAAATTTGTCTGATACACATGTTTTTCTTGTAAATAATTACAAACAATATAGGGAGGATATACTATATAAGTGAAAAAATAAGATTTATATAACTAACGAAATTGAAATCAAAATTGACTTCAAGAGAAAAATATGGGTTCACGAGAAAAATGGTGAATCAAAGAAGAAGAGAACGAGGAGTCCCTGCTAGTATGTGTACGACAGAATTCACGTGTAGGATAGTAACTATGTGCAATGAGTTCGGATCTAGAATTGACCTTTGTTTATTGAAATAATTAAATGTTCGATATAATAATAAATTTTAATGGTTGAATTTATAAAATGTAGAGTTGAATTTCAACCTATCATGCAATGTGTTTCTTTATATAAATTATTAACGTGTTAATTGATTAATATATTTATAGTTGATAGATTTATGTTTGTTCTGAAGATTATAATTATTAATTACTAAACTCTTTTAAGAAATTCGTAAAAAGTAGCATTATATATTCACTTTAAAATTCATTAAAACTTATAATGATTTAATATCACAATATAGAAGGAATGAATTAAATGATATACTATAGTTAATTACTTAGAATCGGTGTTACTCGGTTCTATTTCGATTTTTCAGTTTAGAACGGTTCGATTTTACAATAAAAAAGTTTGGATTGATTTGGTTCGAATAAAGTCAAAAAATTAACTGATAATGAAATAAGAAAATTGAGTATCCACTTTGATCTTGCATATACAATCTTGCAAACCACAGTTTTTGACAAGGGTGTATTAGAGTATAAGTATTAAATAAAATATCGACCGCTTCCATCCTTACAACTTCCACCTTTTTGCAAAAAACTGTGGTTTGCAAGGGTGTAAAAGCTATTATTGCGAAAATCGACGAATAGAGCCAACTATCATTAAGAATTTCGTCTTTTGATTGATCTGTTAAGCTATACAATCTTGCAAACTACTCATTTTTTATGAAGGTGTATTAAAATATAAGTATTAAATGAGTAACTAATTCTTAACAGGATTAGTTAGCTTAGCTAAAAGCTAGAAGTGATAAGTTAGGTAGTTAAGTAAATACCCTGTATAAATACATTTACACTAAATGAATAACATTATTCTGGTTATTCCGGAGAGTTGGGTGCCAAGCAAGGTGGAGTCTTGCTACATTGTGACGGTCAAAATACTATTGGTTGGGTGAAGCATTAGGTGTATTATGCTAGGACCAAACACATCGATGTTAGGTATCACAAGATAGATATTTGATTGTTTCGGGTAAAATCTTTCTTGAGAGAGTGCACACTTCTGGCAATGCAGCTGATGTGTTGACAAAGCTGGTCACAACGGACAAGTTCAAACATTGCTTGTGCTTGATTAATATTTCCAAGTGATTGGACAAAGGAGATGGGGAGAGCGAAGGAACTTGAGAGGTTGATTGTCCACAAGGTTCAAGGCGGGGTAGCTATGTTTTTTTGGTAGAGTTTAATGAATCTTCTAAGAGGTAATTTCTTGTCAAGGTGGAGATCGTTGAATTATCCCTCAAAGTAATGAAAACCTCTAGAATTAGTTGGCTTGCGGTGAAGATATTTCCTTGGGACTAAGTTTTGAATTTTCCAAGATTAAGTTGATTCCTAATATAATTAAGTTACTCGTATTTGGGTTTATGGGGTCATAAATAGATCTATTGGCTTGCATGACTCTTTTATCACATACAACTCTCATCAATAAACATCACTTTCTCTTGTGGACGTACATAATTTGTCGAACTACGTAAAACTTATGTTCATATTTTGGTGCATTATCTTTTATAATCTTGTGTTATTATTTCTTGCTTTATCTTTAATATATTTCCGCTATGTTTTCATATTTCGTATGTGATTGTGTTCACTATGGTGTGTTCGGCTGGACGCCTTGCAAATGATCCAATTTGAAAAAATTTGGGGGCATTGCTCATCTTTATATATGGAGGGAATACACAGCCTTCCAACATTGTCGTTGTTATTATTATTGTTTTTGTTATTTTTTTTCCTTTTTCTTTTATATCTCAATTTGTATTCAAATTTTGATACATTAAAATTTTAATTCCATTATTATCCTACCATTACATAATTATTTCATTATTTTGTTTCATTAATTATTATAAATAACGTTATGATTTACATTCCTAATTAGTTAACAATAATCTCACAATTTTAATTTAATATTTTAGTTTTTCACAGCAAAATAATTTAATAAATAATAATTAATACGAATGAAGTACTTATACCAATAAAAGTTACATACACAACTATATTAAGGATATGTTTGTTTAAGGTTGGAAAGTGTTGGACCAAATTTGATTGAGGGAGTTAATAAATGTACTTTATTAAAATTTTATTCCCTAAATTTACTGAGCTAAACCATAAACAAACATTCCGATGCAGATTAATGTATGGTATGAAATGTAATGTTTATTTGGAGTGAATTAATTTATCGACATTATGAAAGTACAATATTATTTGAATATTACTGTGTTTGACTAATACTTTGAAATAGTAAATAAAAGGACTAAAATGTAAAACTAAACCATATATATTTGGTAATAATTAAAAGTTAGAAATGCTTCCTATAATAAGCACACGATCGAGACTGTATAAAAAATAAGAATAACAGGATCTTCTGTTATGTTAGGTGTTTCATATCGATTCGGATCTTCTGTTACGTAGGTGTTTCATCTTTTACTTTTTTATGCCCGATTTATCTTAATAGGGAATCGGCACGAGTATCAAGAAAAATTATTTTTTTCTTTTTATTATTTATTGATTTTTTAAAGGTGGATTGAGAGTGGAGATTATGTTATAACTTTTTTTTTTTTAGGCAGTGCAAAATAAGGTGGAACGACCGTTTAAGAAAAGCGTGCAAGATAAGGTGGGACGGAGGGAGTATTACATTAAGTGTTTTCATTTTCTGTTTTACTTAATTTCATACACAATATATCGTAATTAATGACATCATCCAATATACGTGTCGTTTGATGAATATATTGAAACAGAAGATGAAACATAGTAATGTAACACGAGATCACATGTGAAAACTTTGGACTTATATATAGTATAAAACAGTAGATTTTGAAGACGGAGTTGCGTTAGATAACAAACTACGAAACTGTAAATTTCGAAGGTAGAATTTGGTTCGACATAACAAACCGTAGAACTGTAAATTTGAAGAAAAAAAAACTATAAATTTGGACTGTCAGGAGACAACTTCCAGCATTTAAGTGTTCAGTCCAAAACTTGAGAAAGTGTGTGGAGAGAGATGGCAACGGTTGAAGCTTCTGCAACGGAAGCCATTCCCGCGATGTCGCCGGAGGCAGAACTTGCACCGGTGACTGCGGATCGGCCGTTGCGCACAGACTTGGAAACTTCAATCCCCAAACCCTGTGAGTTGTTCTTCCTCTTTCTCTTCATTGTACCGATCATTATGCTGTTTTTGTGTTTCACGATTGCAACATGTTATGTTCGTGTCAGATTTGGCAAGAGGATTGGTTGCTCCGGATATGGATCACCCCGACGGAACACGAGACCATATGCATCGTAATATGAGTGTTCTGCAGCAGCATTGTGCTTTCTTTGATCAAGATGGCAATGGCATCATTTATCCATGGGAAACCTATGCTGGTAATAATTATTGTTAGCGTTAATTGCAGCAGCTCCATAAAACTATCGGCACTTTTACATATAAATTACATATACTTTCTTTTGCATTGGGTACATACAAAATATACGAGTATAGTAGATCAACCACCAAACTTATTTTTTATTTTTTGTTGGAATCCTGCATGTGATAAACGTTTAAAGATTTTTTTTATTTTCAAACAATTGCCAAACGTGTAAAATCTTCTCACACTTTTCTTTTCCTAACAATTCATTTGAATCACTAACGATTCTCTCCACCATAATCTAGAACTCTCATTGTTGAACATGAGCAACTCCTCTGCCAACTAAGAATATTGTTTGAACAAAAAAAAAAAAAACCTTTAAAGGTTTTCACGTTCAACTCACGTGCTCTTAAAGGTTTTCACCTGTATAGCTTGTATGTATCAGTGCTAAGAAAAAAAAATTATTAATATATGTCCAAACACGGTGATAGTTTGGTGGAGTTGTAGATTTCATCGTTTAGTTAGTTTTCCTTATTCGTTTGTGTAACACAATTAGCTCTTCGGATGAGTGTCAGTTTCTGAACTGCTTCACTCAGTTTATTCTTCAATTCCTTTGTGCAGGGCTTAGGAAAATGGGGTTTAACAGAATTGCGTCGCTTTTAGTGGCTATTGTCTTGAATGTTGGCTTCAGTTATCCCACGCTCCCAGTAAGCATTGTCTTGGTTTTCCTTGATCACTACTTCCTCCGTTTATCTTGCACAGAAAGGATCGGCATGGATATTAGAAAAAAATGATTTTTGGTTGTTTGTTGATTTTTCAAAGGTGGTTGAGGATGGAGATTTTGAGGGTGGAGATTATGCTATAACTTTCTTTCCTTAGGCTGTGTAAGATAAGGAGAAACGACCGTTTAATAAAAGTGTGCAAGATAAGATGAGAGGGAGGGAGTATTATTTCTTGGAACTGAATTATCTCATTAAAGTATCACCATTGCTGGTTGGGTTTGTTTTGCATCCACATTATCACGCTTTATGTCCTTATACTGCCATTAGGACAGAAAGTTATCGGTCTGGTGCTTATCATATTTATAGTTGCATCGACATTTGTTTTTTTTGAAAACTTAGACACCTCTAGTTTTTATTTTAGGGAGTTGGCTACAAGAAAACTGTCAAATTTCAACGGTAGAAAAATCGTTGAAATATGGTAAATTTTAGTTAGATATTCAATTTTAACGGTAATGCCAACGATTCTGAGCTGTTGGAATTTTTATTCCCACAATTAAATTTCAACAGAATCTCTTATCGTTGAATTTTTTTACCAACAGCTTATTTTCAATAATTCTTTTTGCCGTTGGAAGATTTCAATAGCTCATAAATTTCAACGGATTTGTGTTCCATTAAAATTTTCTCTTTGGAATTTGACAGTGATTTCTTTGTGTTGGATTATGCTGATTTGGGCAGTGATTTCTTATGCTGATCGTAGTTCCAATTACTGATGGTCATTTAAATGTAACAGGGTTGGCTTCCTTCGCCTTTATTCCCCATCTACATCTCTAACATACACAGGTCGAAGCATGGGAGTGATTCTGGGACCTATGATACGGAAGGAAGGTATGAAACTATGTTTCCTGAACAGCATTAAACTGTGAAAGATACTTTCCCGTTCTCGAATGAACTTGTATACTTTTCGTTTTTGTCCTTTCCAAGCAAACTTGCATATTTCTTAATAAGAAAAATAACTTTTCTTAATATGTGTGCCCACTTACATGTGCAAGTTCATTTGGGACGGAGGAAGTACGTTGTAAACCAATAACTGATTTCTCTTTCCAGATACTCCCCCGTGAATTTCGAGAGCATGTTTAGCAAGTATGGTAAGATATTTCCTGATAAGCTTTCACTTAAGGAATTGTGGAACATGACTGAAGGCAACAGAGAAGCTTACAACATCTCGGGATGGTACGGATAACTGAGATAATCGCCATTTTTGCTCTCGTCTCTCTCTCTCTACTTCTTACCATTTCTGATAACTCTGCTGACAGGATTATCAGTAAAGCGGAGTGGGCTCTCCTATACGTTTTAGCAAGGGATGAGAACGGTTTCGTGTCGAAAGAGGCGATCAGACGATGCTTTGATGGCAGTTTGTTTGAGTACTTTGCTAAGAAGCAAATGGGAGCTGAAGGAAAGATGGAGTAAAGACTATATGTAATAATAAAGAATAAAGGATTTAGTTGATGTAATCTAAGAATAAATACAAGAAATATGCCTTAGTTGAAGTAATCTAAGAAGAAATAAAATTAAAATTAGTTTACTACAAATTTTTTTAAGTTTTTGTTGCAGAAGATGAGCATGATTTTATGTTGTATGGTGTCCTTTTTCATGATCTTGCAAGAAAGCAAAAAGCAGATAAGCTAACCAGGAGCCGAAGTTACGAGCGGCTCAGTTTATCGGTAATCACTACAAGAATTAAGGTTTTTTGTCACTACAAAATATAGTTACTATAGGTAGCCACTTATAGTAAGATGCAAAAAGTTTTTTTGCAACTAACTTGTAGTTACTAATGTATTTGTAACTACAAGTAATTGCAAAGAACTTGTCATATTGTAGCAAACAGTTAAAACTGTATGAAATATTTTATGTAACTACTAATAGTTATAAAAGGGGTTACTTTTAGTAACTACTCTTGGAGTTGAAAAAAAAGTAGTGACGACTTCAAAAAGTAGTTTCTGTAGAAGAAACCTCGGCGATTTCAGGCAACATAATAGAGTGAATTTGGAAGCTTGAAGGATCTCTTAGCACTTGGAAGCCCTTGAATGCTGCTCCACTGATCCCCTATATTGCCCTAAATACGATACCCTTTGCTCGTCAATTGCTTCCTTACATCCGTCTTATATTTCTGGATGTCGTGTTTTTTCAATAAATCATCGAATGCATAAAAAAGGAAAAAGAGCCATACAAAGAAAAGAGAGACAAGAGGAGACGGCAAGCTGGTTACTCTCACAGCAAAAATAACAAAGCAAACGCTAGTCAAAAAACGAAAATAAAAGTGACCACAGAGAGGCCACCCTAAAGCTACCACCGACCTGGTTTTCAGGATATCCTTGTTCTCATCTTCTGCACCTTAACAATAGTACGCCTTTAACACCCTTCTGTAACCCTTCTATTCAAGTTTAATAGTCTTTGATATTTTTATGAGTAGTATGATTCTAATAACACAAATTCTCATGTGCCGCAGGTGCATAGTCGCACTAACCTAAGATCCTTCTATACGTGAATCCCCATGCTCAGACATCGGATCACCCCATCATTACAAGAAAAAGGAATATTTGTCACTAAGTTCGAGACGGGACGAGACACGGAGGCTTGGTTTTTTCTTTTTGTAATTATAATAGAAAATAAGATAATTAGAATGTGATAAATTGGTAAGCACTTTGTTAGTTATCTAGAAAATGATATTTTCCCCACATTTCACTTATATTATACTCTCTCAGTCCTGACTCAATTTGTCTACCTTGGTCGGGCACGGAGATTAAAAAAAAAGCAGATTTTGTGGAATCTTTGATTTTTTTAATGGTGGAAATTGAATGTAGAGATTTTGAGGGTGAAAATTGTGAGAGTAAGTTATTATTTATGGACTGACAAATTAGATTGAGACAAGGCAAATTAGAGCGGGACGGAAAATAGTATTAGTATATGTATAAATATTACAATTACATGGAGGTCTCACACCATATTATGAAATCACCATTTTGGTGCAATTTTTCACCCTATATATATATATATTAATGTGATTGCTATGTCACTAAATTGGTAACAAGGTCTCGTCTAAAAAAAAAGAAAAAAAAAGAGAACATTATTGTATTTGATCTCAAAATAAAAAAACCCTTAATAAAGCAGGTTATTGACCTCAGATCACGGAAAATTTCTTTTTTAGTCTTATATAATAGGTCTTGTCTAGTAGAAATTTTGTATATTACAAAATTTTAATTTTAGTCCTATATATTTCAAAAGTCGTTCAATTTAAGGACATTGGTCATCACCGACGATCAATTTAGCCGGAATTAGACTAATAAATTTAGGGCTTTCGAGTGTTAATGCTTATGTGTCGAGTGTCCAGTGTCCAGATAACATGTCAAATCATTAAATTGCTCTAGTAGTTCGCCCAAAAAAGAAAAGAAAAAGTTAAACTCTAATTCCCGTATGAGGTGCATTTCATTTTATTTTTTATTTTATTTTTCTTTCTTTCTTCATCTTTCTCATATTTATCAGTCACGTGTGCCGCACGTGATTAATTGCGGTCAAATTGGCCGTTTGTGATGGTCTGTCTCCTTAAATTGGATAGCTTTTAAAACATACAAAACTAAAATTGAAATTTTCTAACATACATAAATTTTACTAGACAAGACCTAATATACATGACGAAAAATGATTTTTTCCCCTTCAGATCAAGTTTTACTAAAATGCCTCTTCAATTAGGATTTTATTAAAAAGAAAAAAAACAATCATACACAAAAAAAAAAAAAAAATGGGTTTGGAATTTCATTTTCCATTTTAGTACATGTAAATGTATTAAATTAATTAATAAGTACGCATATATTCAAATTGATTAATATATGCCGTGTAGGGAAATAATAGATGAGATAATGGTAAGTTTTAGTGAAAGACTTGGAATTTTGAAAATTGTTTTGTTTGAATTTTGGAGATTGTTAATTTAGAACTTGAATTTTTAGTTTTTTTGAATTAGTGATCTAAATTTCGAATTTTATTCTCAATATAAGACTGCGGTTTAAAAAATTAATAGGAAATATTATCCCTACCGAAGATTCGGTACGAGTTAGATTGAAATTTTTAGTTCGGAGCATTTTTAGTATGTTGTACTAATTTTTTTTACGTTGAATCATGTGTTATTTTCAAGACGTAACATTCAGAAAATAAAATTCAAATATAGGCCTCTAGCCGAGAAAATAACTCAAAATCCCTGAGAATATTACCAGACGAAGAAACATTAAAACACGAGTTAATTATCTGCTTCATTGCAAGATGAACCTGCTTGATTACCATCTCTATGTATTTAAACTCTGCAATATGATGTTGTAATCTCCGCCAACCATAAACTGAACTTGTCTATTATGCATCCAATCAATCACTAAACGATGATAAACAATTCCGGTGCCGTGATGATCACGGAAAGTTTACGTGTTCATATATAGCATACGGGTTCGTTCAAAACGAGAGAGAGATCGAGAGAGAGGGAGATGGCAACGGTTGAAGCTTCTGAAACAGGAGTAGTTCCAGTAATGTCGCCGGAGGCTCAGCTTGCACCGGTGACTATGGATCGGCCGGTGCGCACAGACTTGGACACTTCAATCGCTAAACCCTGTGAGTTGTTCTTCCATTGTACATTGTCACTATCAATCTTGTTCTAGTTTCAGAAATTTTAAACATATGATTATGCTGTTTTTGTGTTTCACGATTGCAACATGTTATGTTCATGTCAGATTTGGCAAGAGCATTGGTTGCTCCGGATATGGATCACCCAAATGGAACACCGGGTCATATGAATCATAATATGAGTGTTCTGCAGCAGCATTGTGCTTTCTTTGATCAAGATGGCAATGGCATCATTTATCCATGGGAAACCTATGCTGGTAACTATTCATCATCATTACTACCTCCGTCCCAGCTAATCTTGCACACTTTTCATTTTCGTTTGTTCCAATTAATTTTGCACACTCCTTCAAAAGTAAAGTTATAACATAATCTCCACCCTCAATTCACCTTTGAGAAGTCAACAAAATCCCAGAAAATAACTTTTCTTAATACTTGTCCCAACCCTCCCAGTGCAAGAATAGTCGGGACGGAGGTAGTATTATTCTTCAATTTATTTGACACTATTAGGCCTGTGGATAAAAAAACTAAAGACAACGGTTTTCCGTATTGCGACTGTAATAGTAGATGTTGTAAAGGTTGACCTATCAGTTGAGGATGTACGTAATAGTAGATGTACGTATAACCACGGTTGAGGATGTTCTTTGACAACAGTCTGTAGTTATAAAACAAAAAGACAACGGTTAACAACTGTTGTCGTAATGGTAGCATTTACTACTGCGATATGTATGACCACAGTTCATGACTGTTGTCGTAGTTAATAAAATGTTGTTGTAGGCTAACTTGTCTATTGAATTTTATTTAATATTCTTAACCCATGCTGGTAACTATTCATCAACATTATTATTATTTAACAATATTAGCCCTGTGGATGAGTGTTTATATCTGAACTGCTTCATCCAATTGATTTGTGCAGGACTTAGAAAAGTCGGGTTTAATGTGATTGCATCGCTTATATTGGCTACTTTGGCTAATGTCACCTTGAGTTATCTTACACTCCCAGTAAGTAATTTTCCTGATTTGCAAACCTATATTTGCCTTGATCATTATTATACGCAACTTCAAAGAGATCCTAAGACCAATACCACATAGATTTCTTATATTATCTGGTCGTAGTTCGAAACTTATGATCATTTAAATGTAACAGGGTTGGCTTCCTTCTCCTTTATTCCCCGTCTACATCTCAAACATACACCGGGCCAAGCATGGAAGTGATTCCGGAACCTATGATACAGAAGGAAGGTACGGAACTGTGTATCCTGAACTGTGTTAAACTGCGAACGATACGTGATAAAGTAATAAGTGGTTTAACTTTCCAGATTCTCTCCTGCGAATTTCGAGAACATCTTTAGCAAGTATGGTAAGACATTTCCTGATAAGCTTTCACCTAAGGAATTGTGGAACATGACAGAAGGCAACATAGACGCTTACGACTTCTTTGGACGGTACGGCCTTTGGGGGGCGATGCGGTGCCGCCGCTCCGACCCCCGCCAGCCAGGGCTCTTTTTTCTGTTTTCAGTATAAACCTGTATTATAGTATATATATTTAATATATGCTAAGTATAATACTTCCTCCGTTTCACTCAGATTTATACATTCTTAAAAAAGAAATTTTTCAAAATAATCTTTACCCTCAAAATCTCCATATTCAATCTACACATTTGAGAAAGTAAATAAAAAAGCAAAAAAAAACAGTTTTTTCTTAACCTTCGTGCCCGTCCCTACGTGCAAATTTGAGCGGGACGGAGGTAGTATAAATTAATATAGCTCAAATGACTATTTTTGAAGGGAAGAGATTAGAGAGGTGTGAGGACGTGGGATTGATAAGTAACAATAGATTTGTTACCTATTAAATGATGTGATGGATTTTCCTTTGAGGCCCATGTTTAGTTGATTAAACTTATTTTCAAAACAGTATCAATATTGTAAGGGGACCATAATATTTTAATGGGCCAGTTTTATGTCTTTTCACACCGAACCTTTAACAGATTGAACCGACTCTGCTCATAGGATTGCGAGTAAAATAGAGTGGGCTCTCCTATACGTTTTAGCTCGGGATCAAGACGGCTTCCTCCCGAAAGAGGCGATCAGACGATGCTACGATGGCAGTTTGTTTGAGTACTTTGCCAAGAAGCTGGGACCTGAAGGGAAGATGGAGTAAAGCCTATTTGTAATAACAAAGAATAAAAGAAATAGAATATGTGGTTCTTAGTTGATGAAACTTGAAATTTAAACATGGATGTTATCACATTATATATATATATCTGATATGTTCGTAGCTTCTTATATTTCAATTTTATGTTATTTAATATATGCAATTTTCAAACGATACTTATTCAAAATATTTGATATTATTTTGTCCTTATACAAATACATAAGTTTTACAGTCCGTATAATGTAATGGTGAAATAATAGGGAGAAATGAACTAAATTTCAAGTATGCATTTAAATTTTACTTAAATATTCAGCTTCATCAAATCATGCATTCAAATAATTGAATTAACAAAATTTGTGAAAATAGAATTGGCAGTTTCAATTTGCGATAATGAAAAATGTTAAAAGTAAAAATATAAAATTAAATTGACGAGATTTATGAATTTTTTTGTCGTGCCTTAAAATTGTGATTTAGTTAGAATATTCAACGGTGACATTAGCCGTCGCCTCGTGATATTTGCCGCATGGCAAGAGATGGTTTCCTGGAGGAAAATTATTCGCAAATCTCGACACGTCCCATAGCACGTTACATATTAGCGAGTTTTGCGACGCGTTTTAGAAATTTAGTAGGAATTTAAAGATAAATCCTAGCATTTTTTCTAGTGTTGACACTTGTTTTTCCGTATTTTTTCACAACCCTCTTTAGTTTTCATTGCTTTAGGACCGCAGTCGCCAGTCGTGCACTTGATGGCAAATCTGTTCCTCCTCCGGCCATCAACTGATTTCTCCATTTTTTAAAACTTCACTGTAAAAGAAGCTTGATAAGATGGAGAGCGAAAGATACAGAGATCTGTAATTATTTTTGGGGAAAATTCTTCATTGTAGAGATAGAGGAGGAATGAAGCTTCGGAGAAATGCGATGAAAAAAGAGAGATAAATTGTCTTAAGAAAAATAGGAACGGGTACAAATGACTAGATTTAATTTTTTTGGATTTGTCGACAAAATTTATAGATTTGATAAAAAATGGCTAGTTATAATGTTATACTCGGTAACGTAATCAGAGACATAGACGTATGAAGCAGTGATCAGCTGTCCAATCATAAAATAGTTCATTTGGGTTCGTCAAACGTGGAATTCCATTTTTCATTTTAATACATTCCGTGAAGGTAAATGTATTATGCTTCCTCCGTTCCAGCTAACTTTACACGGTTGATCGAATACGGATGTTATAAAAAATAGATTTTGGAAATTTTTTTATCTTTTTAAAGGTGGAGATTGAAGGTGGGAATATGAAAGAGATTTCCTTTTTAAGAATGTGGAAAATTAGGGAAAAAATCATAAATCGTCCCATAATTATAGTGACTTCCACTAAATACAACTTTCTGTTTTTTTAATTTCGTCCCATATGTCCTAAGATTATCCAATTTTCGTCCCAAAATTCAAATTTAAGTTGGAAAATGTACGTGCCGGACACGTGTCGGCCAAAATTTGGGGGTCTTTTGCCACGTGGCGTCGGGAAAAAACCATATGTCCACTAAATATCTCACAACTTTTTGTTTTTCTAATTTCGTCCCATATGTCCTGAAATTATCCAATTTTCGTCCCAAAATTTAAATTTAAGCCGGAAAATGCACGTGCCGACCAAAATTTGGGGGTTTTTTGCCACGTGGCTAAGAATTCTAAGCTAAATTTGAATTTATATTTTTCTTTCTCATTTTTCTTTTTCTTTTTCCTGTAGTTGTTCTTCTACTGCAGCTCCGTCCACCGCCAACAACCCCACCCTCTGCTGGTGTTCATTCTGTGCCGGCAGAACTGCCCTCCTCCTGCCGCTCCATTCCGGCGTAGGCGATTCTCTTCCGCAGATTCCGGTGAAGGTGCAACTAGCCTCAACCTGACCTCCACTCGCCACCATCTCCCTCCCCCCGCCTCTCACGGCGGCAGCCCAGGCCCCTATATCCTCTGCCACTTCATCGTTGTCGAGCACTATGGTTTGCCATCCATACACTTCATCTTCATCACCCCATCTTTCCTCTATTTCGACCCCTGCTTCTGAGATGGCTCGCACCCTCCTTTCATCGTGCCGGCCGCTACTGTTAGCACCGCCGCGAGCTCCATAGGGTATCTCAACCCAAGTTGTACAAGAAAAATATAAATTGAAAGGGAGTAAAATTTTAGATTATGTGGCAAGAAAAAGAAAAAGAAAATGGTAAATTCAAATCCAGCTCAGAATTCCGACGCCACGAGGCAAAAGACCACCAAATTTTGGCCGGCACGTGCATTTTCTGGCTTAAATTTGAAATTTTGGACGAAAATTGGATGATCTCAGGATATATGGGACGAAATTAGAAAAGCAGAAAGTTGTGAGATATTTAGTGGACATATGATTTTTTCCCGACGTCACGTGACAAAAAACCCTCAAATTTTGGCCGCCACGTGTGTGGCACGTGCATTTTTCGACTTAAATTTGAATTTTGGGACGAAAATTGGATAATCTCAGGAGATATGGGACGAAATTAAGAAAGCAGAAAGTTGTGGGATATTTAGTGAAAGTCACTATAGTTATGAGACGATTTATGATTTTTTCCCTGGAAAATTAAGTGGGCGCACCGAAAAAGAAAGTATGCAAATTTAAGTGGAACAGAGGGAGTACTAATATACTCATTCTGTTTCATATTAATTGACGTTTTAGGATGTTCTTTTCTTTTTCAATTAATTGACGTTTTACATATTTTTTACCAACTCTATCAATTTTCTCCCTAAGTTCAATCCTAAAATATCTGTACTTTTCAATCTACTAGAGATATTTTGAATTGGTCAAATATTTAACTGAGGATATATCTGTCAAAATATTACATCCTTATTTCTTTCCTTTCAACCTAAAATGTCAATTAATATGGAATGGAGGAAGTATATGCCTTCTATGGAAATAATATATGACAAATTTGCCAACTGATGATATTTAGTTCGTTAACTCGCTAGCAAGTTCGTCAAAATTAAACTAATATTGATATTTTCATAAATTTTATAATTTTTATTATCATAAATGTATATAGATTATATAATTGAAAATTTAAAATCATTTATTCGTCTATATGTAATTAATTAAATTTAGTAAGTCTATTATAATTTTGTAATTTTGTAATTTATTTTGAATTAATTAGTGATGAGTAATATATAATTTATATTTATGAAATTTCTTTGGTCTCGACTAAGTTCGAATAAGTTCCCGAGCCATTAACATATTATGTAGATTAAGCTCAAGTTCAGATCGATAATCAACGAAACAAACTCAACTCTTAAGTATATGATTTGGCTCAATTCTTACATCCCTAAAAATGACCAAATATGGAATTAAGCAAAAGTCCGAACAATCATCATAAATCCACTGAGACATGAACGGTACAAGTGTCACGAGATCTATTCTATAAGATATAAATAAATAATTTATATTTCAAATTATGTCCAATTATTTGGACTCGAACTCATACGATTAATTGTTTTAGTAATTTTTTTATTAAGGAAAAGAATATAAAAAAAAAAACTTCTTTATAGACTTTATTACTATTATTTTTCTTTTGAAACCTATAGTAAGCTTAACTTTATCGACTCTAACGATATTTTCATATTTCAGTCCACCCCATTAATTGTTTTAGTAATTTGCTCTTCGACGTGCAAATCTCTGCTTGTCTTAATTTGTCTTGATCGCTATTATCTTTTTGGAACTGAATTATCTCAAAAAGGGATCACCATTGCTGGTTGGATTTGTTTTGCATCGACATTATCACGCTTTATGTCCTTATACTGTCAGTAGGCCAGTGAATGTTATCGGTCTGGTTCTTATCATGTTTGTAGTTGCATCAACATTTGTATTTTATTCGAAGACTTGACACCTCTAGCTTTCGTTTTATGGGGTTAGATCTCTTTTTCTTAGTCTAACATATTCAAAGGCTTGTGTTGGATTATGAAGATTTGTGCAGTGATTTCTTAAGCTGATCGTAGTTCCTTAACAGGGTTGGCTTCCTTCGCCTTTATTCCCCGTCTACATCTCTAACATCCATAGGGCCAAGCATGGAAGTGATTCTGGAACCTATGATACAGAAGGAAGGTACAGAGCTATGTATCTTGAATCGTGTTAAACTGTGAAAGATACATGATAAAGTGATATGCGGTTTCGCTTTTCAGATTCTCCCCTGTGAATTTTGAGAACATCTTTAGCAAGTACGGTAAGACATTTCCTGATAAGCTTTCACTTAAGGAGTTGTGGAACATGACTGAAGGCAACAGAGTTGCTTACAACATCTTGGGATGGTACGTTGATACGATCATGTACCGACGGCGCAAGAAGAAAGGACCCGTTCATGGGCCAGATCCTTAGCCTTGCTTATTGCTTAAATTCTCTAATTAATGGTTGGTTGTAATAGCAATGGGCCTGCGTGTTATGGGCCTACATACTCTTTAAGTAATTGTTATTTTCTTTAGATTAGGATTATGTCAGTTTGTACAATCGGCCAAAGGCTTGGGAGGAGGTTATCTCCTTGAACTTGTGTGTGTTCTATTAGAAAACCGTTACGAATCTATCTTCGTCTACCCTTGATCTCAACATACGTATAATTGAGATAATGACCATTCTTACTTTCGTCTCTCTCCCTCTCTCCATCACATTTATTGAGTACTCTGCTGACAGGATTTTAACTAAAGTGGGGTGGGCTATACTGTACATTTTAGCTAGGATCAGGATGGTTTCGTGTCGAAAGAGGCAATCAGTACTTTGCCAAGAAGCAGATGGGAGCTGAAGGGAAGATGAAACTTGAGATTAAACATGGATATTATCACATTATGTACATAACTGAGGGGAGGAAGTGTATATCTCTTTTCCACATAAAAGATTTAGATTACAAGCTCGATTCGATTTTTTTGTCATATTTTGTTTTCAAATGATGAGTGGTTTTATGCAGTATGGTGTCTTTTTTTAGTGATGTTGCAAGGAAGTATGAAGCAGATAAGCTAAGCAGGAGGCAGAGTTACGTTCTTAAAAATATTAGTTGCGTAATATCTTCAAGAGTGAATCAGCATTTGCTCCATAAGGTTAGTCGACGAATTCAAATCGACTCCTCTACTTTTATTCATCTGGTTTGATTTTTCTATGTCTACAGCAAATTTGTCTGATTATGTTTTCTGATCATTCTTGTTGTACATTGATAATTCTTACCGTATTGGGATCTAATTTTACTGGAAACTGTTTGCAGAAGGATAGAAAATGAACAGTTCTATTGAAGCTTGAAAGAATTCTTACAAGGAAATATCTTCAAGTCAAACTTAAAAATTTCTGAGAATCTTGATTCATTCGCATTAGGTACAGCTCGAACAAGAACAGTTGTGTCGAAACTAGTTTCTGGTACATCATGACAGAGGGAACATTGGCGATTTCAGGCGACAAAATAGAGTGGATTTGGAAGCTTGAAGGATCTTTTAGCACTTGGAAGCCCTTGAATGCTGCTCCACTGGTCCCCTATATTGCCCCAAATACGATACCCGTTGCTGATCAATTGCTTCCTCACATCCGCCTTATATTTCTGGATGTCCTTGTTCTCATCTTGTGCACCTCTGCATTAAAAACGGTACGCCTTTAACACCCTTCTGTAACCCCTCTTTTCAAGTTTAATAGTCCTCGATTTCTTTATGAGTAAGTAGCATGATTCTAACAACACAAATACTCATGTACAGCTGGTGCACATTTGCACTGATGTGTACGAGAACTACTCTTATTACAAACGTGAAGAGAGGGAAGGGGAAGAGAGACCGAACCTGAGTATGAGCTTTGCCCAACCACGATACCCAACATTAACAAGATTATCGACGGTAGCATCTCTTAGGCATTCCCTTCTTGAAGAAACCAATATGATCTGCAGACCTTGCGCTTTAAACTCGTTGAAAAGCCTCAAAGAATGCTCTAGTGCAGGAGCTTTCGCCTGCTTCATCCACGCTTCCAAATCTGTCGAGTTCAACTTTATGCCCCTATAATCCGTACACAATAAATGAACATATAATCATATCTATATGGACATTAAGTTCAAGAACCTACGTGCGAAAACAGAGAGTATAATCTGCAGAAAACACTAATCCAGTTGTACTATAACATTACCCGAAACCATTTTTCTTGTAGAAAGGAACAGTCGAAAGAAGAGTGTCATCGATGTCAAAGATCCACGCATCTGCACCATCCTTCTTAAGACCACAGCTAGTGCTAAGATAAACCCTGCATTCATCAATCGTTGTCTCAGAATCGACCTTGTATTGAGTCGACGTCATGTATTTTCCGATGTAGGGGACGCATTCGTCAGGCACAACGTCGAAATTCTTGATGTTGTTTAGTTCCACGTTCATCCTCCAACTCTCACAGTAGTTCTTCAATGTGATTTGGAGCCCATATTTGGCTTTGTTCTGATTCAAAATGCTCCAATCTGATGCAGATGATAGGCCTAACAGTAGACCATAGATGGCCAAGAAAATTACAAGTTTTTCTGCCATTTGTTGCAGAATGAATGTGATGATGAACACTGCAGATTTAAATTTATTTGAGTTTTATTTCATTTAAATATGGGTTGTCACATGGGTTAGGAATTGAATGTCATTGCATTATTGTTTTGTTTGGGTGATAACATGCCACACAAGCTGGCAAATTAGACTAATAATTTACCCGACATATATTGACTTGAAGAATGTGAGAGAACTCGATCGAAATGCACCGATAAACTACAGAGGTTACTGAGAGGGTATTGGATAATAACTGGAGAAAGGGATAGACAATGAGCGAATTTTAAATATGTTGACAGGTCACATGATGCCACCAAATTGTCCACATGGTGCTTCCCAATTGCCAATTGGGTGCCTCATTGGTCAGATTAAATACTCCCTCCGTCCCGACTTAATCTGTCTAGGTTGATCGGGCACGGAGGTTAAGAAAAAACAGATTTTGTGGAATTTTCAAAGGTGGAGATTGAGGATGTAGATTGTGTGAGAAATTTACCATTTATGAACTGACAAGTTAAGGTGGGACGAATCGAAATGGCAAATAGACAAGTTAAGCTGGGACGAAGGGAATATTTTGTAAGGATGTCAAAGTGTGAATCTATCGTAATTGCATTATTGAACGATGCATAATTATACATGTGTCGTTTAATAGTGTAGCTACGCTAAATATTGCACCATTGGAAGAAGATTATTACGTTTGTAGTTGATGTCCTTATTCCTTGAGTGGTGTGGTTGTAGTTTGTTTTTCAAATTCATGATACATAGGGTTCTATTGTCATTTTAGCCTATACTTTGAATTTTACAAATTTATTCACAACTTTGTAAAATAGCCATCCTATCGATTATTTGATTATATATTACCTTTATTTTGTAGTTGTAATTTTAGCTTATTAATTTTATTCATAAATAATTATCATTTTAATTTTTTTTCCTTTTTTCCCAATATCAACACATGTTAACTAATAAGGAGAAAATCAAGGGATTTAAGAGAAAGAATTGACGGTTATTTGTCCATCTCCTATGTCCCTTAATTTTCTTATTCAAAGTTAAATTGGCAACTATTAACGGAGGTAGTATATAACAATAATTAAATAAGAAAATGAAATATTATGATAAATATGTAAAATAAAAGAAAATGATCCAACTAGTTCAAGAATATATTTACATAATATCACCCTAAAAAACCTATCACCAAACTTACATATCAAAGAAACATGCTTCATAACATCATAACACATTGTCAAGAGCCAACAGCCGAGGCTGGAAGCTGGTCTTTGTTCCAAGAAGCCCTAACCTCTCAGACAATGGCATTCGCCGCACTAGCGATCCTCGGCCATAAATCAGCACATTCCTTCCCAATCGGACCAGTGATGGCAGAACCTGAGGATCAAACCGGAAAGATCACTAAGGATCACTTGATAAGTCCATGAAAGGTATACTACTGCTGATTATTTGTGTGCTCAATACCGATTATACTTTCTAGGAACATATCTAAAACACTTCTCTACGAAGCCTTCTGCTACGATGGATTGAGCTCACATAAATAGCTAAGGCACCAACGTAAACATAAAAAAACGAGTCATTATGACTAGAATACCTTTCATTTCCCCCTTCGGGTTCACAATAACACCAGCATTATCTGCGAAAAGAGCAATTGAAAATTTACATCACATCACCATCCTACAAAAGATAGGACGTACTTAACATCAAATATAAAAGAAGCAATGGAACTGACCCTTAAGGGGCAATATTTCCGAGTTATATTCAACTTAATGTAGCTATCAAGAATCAAGAATATAAAAGTTGTGGTTTCCTAATGGAGCAGGTGTAAGCTTTGGAGAGAATTAGTACACCTGTAACGAGAGATACCTTTAATATTCCAGGCATGTAACTGTACCAGCATCATTACATAAAAGATGGATACATGACTAACGCCTGAGAATGAGCTTATTTACATAAAAGATGGATACATGATAACGCCTGAGAACTGAGAATGAGCTTATTTACATAAAAGATGGATACATGATAATGCCTGAGAATGACTAATAAGCACATGCCATATAGAAAGAGAGAGATTTATCAAAGTGCAAAGAAAGAGAGAGATTTATCAAAGTGCATAACGTGAGTTACCTTATATGTGATCCCAATCAATCAATCAATCAATTATTCAAGCTTCCATTGATGCAACAGGTATACAGAAGAACAAACTGTATGACAAACTCACATACGACTATTTTATCATCCTGAAATCCATATAATGAAGCCATCTTCACCAAAATAAAAGACTCGACACTCTTCCATGTTGCTAAAACATTATATATGTTGTATACAAAGTCTCCACTTAGCTAACTCCACATTGGTGCTTAGGACATAATCTTATATGATTCAAAAGAATCATTTGAGATAAAAGCACTATTCTCCTATCCAAATTGACCATTAGCTAAGGTACCACAATTGACCAGTATTAGAATCTCACCACTTGATAAGATGCCAAGTCCAGAGAAACAGCCACACACACACACATTAAAGATACAGTAAAAGATAGAAAACGTGTAGGGTCCCAATGGAGCAGGTGTAAGCCTAGAGACTATAATAACACCTGTAACGAGGGACACATTTATGTTCCAGGCTTGTAACTGTATCAGCACCATTATATCCAGATGAATACATGACTAAGCCTGGTAATTAGGTAAATAGTTACAATACGAAAAGTGCTTTAGTATCGAATTGCGAAAAAATGGAATTCCAAATGGAATCCCACCCGATCTTTATTTGGCTCTTCCATTCATTTGGCTGGTTTAAGGAAGCATCAAATCATCTTTTGGATATAACCCATGTTAATAGGTTAAATAACCATCAAGACACCCCCAAACCAGCTTAATCGAATAGGAAGTTTTAGCACATCTATACTTAATATAATAACAAAATCCACCCAAATTAGTAACTTTGAAGTTTTCCCGCCCAAAATTTATTACTAATTTTGGAAATCACAATCTTTTATATATAGAATTCAACCCCAATATAAAATATAATTATTGCCAATAACTTGCCATATATTAGCCTAAAATAAATATTATAAAGCTATTTGGGTTGATCCCCGCCTGGGCCGAAAAAAAATATTTTCTTTAAATTATTTTTTAAAACTAAATTTGTTGGGTATTATTAATGAAAATTTATTTATGAAGATGGTAACTAAATTTTTAACATTACAAATATATTCCCTGTCAACCGCATATTGTAATTCCAGCCCTAATCATCAACATGACTTCTATGGAAGGATGCTAGAGATATTCATATATTACGAAAAATAAATATTCATACTAATATATATTTTAGTCTTTAAAACTTTCAGTGCACTCTTTTTTAATTAAAATATAATTTTTCATATCTTATTATTTATTGATTGTAATATTTTATTATATTAAAACTATATAAAAATATTAATTTATTCATTTACACTTACAAACCGCGCATCACACGGGGATACTACTAGTAGAGTAATGAAAATACAAAATATTTATTACCAAATGTGACAGAATCGAAGTTTAAAGGCATCAAATTTGGAACTTGTAGCACATACAGCAATTGTATCAACTTGATAGAGCAAGGTTCAATTACAGAAAACAAACCGAATCACTATCATACTACGACAAACAACTAATGAGAAAATAAATTTAGAACGAGGAAAATGAATGTATTTCACATGGCCAATCCCAAGGGATAATAGCAACAGCTCGCTACCCAAGGCGATAGGATATAAGAACGCCCAATACCTTCGGAAATCTCAGACAGAGATCTCAACAAAGAGGGGCTTTTTCTGGCGACAATTTCTACTTTTGAGTTTTACGAACATCAATTAAAGCTCGTCCCAATTTAGTGTAGATTGTCGCAGAACACAACTAAAATTAAAAACGATGTCGTCCGGAAAAGAACTAAAGATCGTTTTGTAATGGAAGAATAAATACATAACGCTACCCAATCCAAATTTAAAACGAGAAAAATGAGGAAAATGAATGTATTTCACATGGCTAATCCCAAGAGATAATAGCAACAACTCGCTACCCAAGGCGATAGGATATGAGAACGCCCAATACCTTCGGAAATCTCTGATAGAGATCTCAACAAAGAGGGGGCTTTTTCTAGCGACGATCACTACTCTTGAGTTTTACGAACATCAATCAAAGCTCGTCCCAATTTAATGTAGATCGTCGCAGTCAAATTAAAATAATTTTAAATCAAAGAACATTTTCCAGTGGAAGAATAAAAAGCTAACGCCAAGTTTAGATGCTGGTGTCTGTGTCTGGTTAAAACCTAGAGCCATTTATCAAATCCATGTCACGAGAACCGATCAATTACATACTTGTAAAAATAAAGCAAATTGTTTAAGTAATTTAGAAAGAAAAAAAAAAACATAGGTATAAATCACATATTTCACCACCATTGTCACTAGCCTGAGTTTTAAAAAAGGATTAGAAGATTACCTTCAAAGTACATGAAAACGCCATCCTTTCTTCTCCACGGCTTTCGCTGTCTAACGATAACAGCAGGCATGACCTTTTTCCTCAAATCAGGTTTCCCCTTCTTCACCGTCGCCATCACCATATCACCCACACAAGCCGATGGAAGCCTGTTCAGCCTTCCCTTGATACCCTTGACTGAAATAATATATAGATTCTTAGCTCCGGTGTTATCGGCGCAGTTCACCGTCGCCGCCACCGGCAGCCCCAGTGACATCCGGAACTTGTTTCCAGCAGATCCTCCCCGCCCTGAAAACAAAAATTTATGCAAAATTAAGACTATTTTCCTTGAATTTTGGAGTTAATTAAAGAATGCAGAAACGCGAGTTGAGAATTGAAAACAGACCTCGCTTTGACATTTTCTGAATTAGGGTTTTAAGTGAGGATTGTGAGACAGGGACTGTGAGTGAATATAAAGGGGAATTTAGGGTTTAGGGTTTACAATCATAATAGCTGAACGGCGACTGGAAGAAGGGCTTGTTTTTTGGGCTTGGGCTTGGGCTTGTGAAAAAATGCAATTAATATGCTAGTTAAGCTCACAACTAATACGAGATTTTTAAAATAGAAAAAAATATAATAATCGTATAATTTTGTCAAGTTTGTAAAAATATATTAATTCTAACATTTTTCATTGGTCTTTGGATGAAAATGCTCCTCTGATCTAATCTGACATCCCTGCCAAACTTTTTATGCAGACAGACTATCTGTTAGTTGTCGGCCACATATTCCATGCCTACCAACAAGGACGACCCTGGGATGATCGAGGCGGTACCGCCGCATCGAGCCCTCCGCCGGTCAGGGCCCCAGGATTTTGTTTAGTACTATGTATATACAAATCTGTATAAAGAAGTTATATAACAATTACAGATGAATAGTTGTATTAATAGATGATGTAGCCTATTTGGTTAGTCTTGGTAGGGGAAAATCTTGCATTTAGATGAGGTCATTAGTTTGATACCTGTTTAGCACTACTTTTATAGTTTCTTTATACAATATTACCAACTAATATTTTAAGGGGCCTCATTTTCTTTTTCACACCTGCCTGTCTAGCGCTACTTTTATAGTTTTTTTTATAC
The DNA here is from genome assembly GCA_958295605.1 of Ajuga chamaepitys. Lineage (NCBI taxonomy): Eukaryota > Viridiplantae > Streptophyta > Magnoliopsida > Lamiales > Lamiaceae > Ajuga > Ajuga chamaepitys. The sequence continues at coordinate 55,803,194 of OY282506.1, forward strand.
AATATTACTAACTAATATTTTAAGGGCCCTCGTTTTCTTTTTCGCACCGGGCCCCTTGAAATATTTGCCCGTCCCTGCCTACCGACAGGTCGTGCCAACTGTTTTGTTCCGTGACCATTATATGTGTTTCGTGTCTATTGTTTATATAAACAAATTTGAGTCTTTTCATGAAAAACTCAAAATTACTAATAGCGCTAAGATGGTATCAAAGCCCTAGGTTTATTTAAGAAATCATGAACTTTATTTATTATCTTATTTACAATCCTAATGAAGGAGGCACACAAGAAAAATATGAATCCGAACGAAAATTCAGGAAAAAACACTCTACATGAATATTTGAGTGAAAACACAGGTAACATGAAATATTTCCATATTTTGAAAAGCAAAAACGAGATTTCTATGGAGAATTACCCGAAGATATGTCAAGACTCTTGAAAGAACTGAGCAGCTCAATCACGAGCTACAATAACCTTTCAAGATGCCAAGTTGTGAAGAAATGAGCGAAAGAATCAGACAAAAGACCCTCGAACAGAAAATACATGTAGAAGGGAATGCAAATGTTAAGCTCGTGATCCTTGTTCCATGCAACTTGTTGTTGTTGGAAAAACAGAGCTGCCAGTAAATATGAAAAAAGACAGAATTATGGTTCTACCGGCAGTTTAGGCATGTGTATTTATGTGTATGTATGGTTAGGGTTGGAGTATTGTGATATGACAGGATTTTGAGATATTGTGCAATATAATTATGCAGGAATTCTAGATTTTCTTGGGTTCAAGACATGGGCTTAATAATGAGATAAATAATAAATGCAATGAACTAAAATAAGATGATTGATGTTCAACAAAATATTGAGTCTAAAATTAATAAATAAATATATATGACAACCAAAATGGCTTGAAAATAATTAATAATGATTACCAATATAATTGGGCTTGAAAATATTAAGCGGCCATGTTATTGGGCTTACCTTGAAATTTGAAAATTAAAAAATGAAAAACATTTGGGAATTATGTGTGACATGGGCATGGTCTTAATGAGACTTTCGACTTAATTAAGTTAACCATATAAACTGACTTATTGACATTTAATTGGACGTAGAATAATTAATCGGGTTAACATCACTTGAAGTTGCGCTAAAGGCCAAATCTCGAATTTATATACATGCTTGGGCATGTTAATTTGTTAAGTCTAACTATATACCAATAAGCTTATATAATATTATATATAATACTAAAATAACGAACGTTACATCCTATTCCCCTTGAAAAAGAATTTGTCCTCGAAAATTGCAGAAAAACTAGGCATAACAAAAACTGATTACATACCTGATCTAGCGTTCCGACCTTCTTCTACCAGTTACTCTTGTTCGATCATACCAAGTATTCGGCCTCTTCCTCCTACTCATCTGTGATTTGGAGCTTCACGGTTAGGTGCATTGTTGGCGTTTGGGTATCTTTCCCTCCTCCCTGATTCGGGGATCTATTGTTATGCACCTTATTGATATTTTGGCACTGTCCAATAATGTGCCCGACCTAATGGTTTGTAACATTGATTCTGGCCTCTCAGACATTCCCCTCCATTCTTTAATGTGAGTAATGTTCAAAGAAGTACTTATTCCACAATGCGAGTCTTCTTGTTTAAAGTTAATGTTTCATTTTACTAGTTCAAGTAAAAAGTAAAAATTTTAACTAGTTATATACTATGATTTAACAAGTATAAAAAAAAAAAAAAAAAAAACATATATGAACGAAATGAAAATTTGAAAGAGTTATACCTTCATCGGATTGACTAATAATAAAAAAATTATATATTTCAAAGCATAACTTTAATTATGGTATGGAAAGAGTATTATTTCCATTTCTTTAGCAAAAGTTCAAAAGGTACGTCAAAAGTATGAGATGGAATCCTCTATTCCAGGTGGTATCACATTTAGTATTTCATTGCTTTTAATACATGCTCGTGTTAATTAATGATGTTACAAAATGCACGTGGAATAAAGTGATTATTTTGGAATACGAAATGGAACACTATTAAAAATAGAGGATCTCATATGCAAATGCACTAATATTTTCTAGATGGAATTTTTCAATTTCATTTTGTATCCGAAACAATCACTACACCAGTGGCGGAGGTACCTTAGGCCTATACTAGGTTGAAGCCCAGTGCAAGGCTCCAAGGACCCATTTTTCACCTGCAATGAGTTTCATTCATCTAACTAATAACCTAGGGCAGATTTGTTTTTTTATTTTTGTATTCCTCTATCAAATAACACACGACACTTTTTCTTGCAACTTGTACTGTGGGTTCCTATCAAAATATTGGTTGCTAGCTTGAAAATTAGTTTTACACCCAGTGTTTATTTTTTCCTTTGTTTTCTTTTTGCTATATTTTCTAAGTTTATTGTACCTCGTCAAGCATTTAGATTGCAGATTTTGACTATTCTCTCCGTCTTACAATAAGAGTCTTATTTGATGGCGTACAAATTTTTATCTTTGATTATTTTAATCAAATACAACTCTTTATTAGCGAGTGGTTGTCAATTTTAACATTTTTTAATTTGTTAAACTCATCAATACTCTCATTGAACTGAAGTATTTACAAAATTTTATAAGAGCATCAAAGTAATTTTTATTGATAACTAACTTTGACTTTTCAAACATGACTCTTTTTACGGGACAAAAAGTAATTTTAATATATTACTCGTTTTATAGGACGGAGGGAGTAGCATAATTTACACTTTCATGGTTAAGAAAAACCTAAATTGCACTTTTTATATTTTTCTTTAAAAAAACTTTGTAGCCCACCCCGATTTTAATTCCTGGATCCGTCCCTATTACACACGTAGGGATGTAAATGGGTCGGGTAGGGTACGGGTATGCTTCCCCCATACCCTACCCTATTTGATTCCGGTATGGGTACGGGTAATACTCGTTGGATAATCGAGTAACCCGCGGGTAACCGGATTACCCGGTTGATATATAAAAAATATATAAATAGTATGTAATATGTATATATATCATATATAATATAATGTGCTACAATAAATCACATATAACATATATAATACATGAATGCAACATTATATGTTATTTTATATATTAAATCATATATTATAAATATAATATATTAGATATAATGTTAATTATATAATATATAACATATATAATAATTCATATTTATGCAATCGAGTACACAAGTAGGGTAAACGGGTAATATACTAAACTTTGTATGATCGTATCCTACCCTACTCGATCGAAAAAATATCGAGTTTCGACGATACTTTATCCTATTACCCATTTAACCGTCGGGTAGAATTACTCACGAGTAAAATTGACATCCCTATATACACGACGTGTACATGATACACTTATTCGGAAGTTTGTCTTTTGTGTACGGACCTTTTATCATAAACTAACTGATAACTATCCATATCATAGTTTTGCATCAGCATTGACAATGATTTCGAGTTCAAATTACCAATATTAAATATTCTCCACAAAAATTATAGGAAAAGACATATCTGGACCATGTACAATGTGAATAGAATGACTCATACGCAATTGGTATTGTCATTATATATGTGCAACGAATAACGTGTGACACCCATATTAACTAATTTTGTCTATTTTCATTAAATGAAATTCCATTTCACATGTTCAACATACAAGTGTCTCCAAGTGTACTAATCACGACCTAAAAATTACTGTCGAGAAATGTACTGATCGCTGCCCCAAGTTATAGGGTATTGCCGGGATAATCAGCCTGTCGGTTCACGAGGTTCTATATTTTAGATGAATTTGATCACATAAATTTTTGTTCATAGTATTATTCGATTCGATTAGGTCGGCGCAATGGTCCAAAAGTTCGCTGAGCCATGGATCGGCCCAATAATCTTAGTATATGATAGGGGGACAGACCATGTGGACACCGTTCGCGTAATTCTTGTAAAACATGATCATAGGGAGCTTAATCAACATCCGTCTAGACCGCCATGATTACAGACCGCTCTTTCTTCTTGACCGACAGCATCAATCCACAAGAACTATTGTCCGATTGCAACACGGACCCTGACAGTCAACCACCGTGATCATTACAGCGCAGGGTGTACACATGGGCAGAAGGGTGCGCCTACTCAGCAAAAGAGGTTCCACATGGCATCATGTCACTTAATCCCAACCAAGACACATGTCAGGACACGTGTCAGTCATGCAAGCGTTGCTTCGAATGGCAATAGATACCCCCAACACCCCCATTGTAAAATATCATCAGAAAATTGAAGAGAAAAAACAAGAAGAAAAGATTAGACTTAAGATTTACATATAAAAGCACGATACTTGTACACTCATCTGACACTTGATAATCAATAATACATGTATATTACGTTTATTTTAGCATTTTAACTCTTTTAAAACGACCGCTAAACCGGTCCAGTTTGTTGTGGAGAACGGTTTAATTCGAATAACCATTAAATAAAAATCATAATTTAAACTCCGTCCGCAGGGATACCTAAGACCACACATCCACAATCTGGAAGCTAGAAGGAGGGCCCTAGCCTCCGAACCTCCAAAATGGCGAATGAGTCTACATCCTCACATACCCCGTCGAGACATGCGCTCTCTAGGCGCAACCGAAGGACCTCACTTGAGGTATCGTCAATGCGACGACTGTCTCAAGGTCGTCGAGAAAAGAGTCCGCCCCCTGCAACAAACCAGACGGAAGCAGAATTGCTTCGCGAAGTTACCAATAAGACGCAACAATTAGCCTAACTGCAGGAGAGAAGGGCGATCCTGATCGAAGAATCCTCACGGATCCATAAAGATGGTGCATTTCCTCAGAGGTCACAAGGGAGGCTATCAGAACATCAACTGCCGGCCGCGGTGGACCGGGATCTAAAGAAAAAAAGGACCTACGAATCACCAACATCGATAGTCGATCGAGATGGGCATCGGCCACAAAGTCCCCCTACTCTAGCTCCAGTGAACACCCATAATGAATAACCGCGGGAGAGAGAACCAGCACCTCCGAGGAAGGCTGCAACTGTGGCAAAATCTCGGTCCCCGTAGAAGACCGTCTTTGATAGGCTTGGGGATCGCAGGGATCCAGTTCGGAGACCGCGACGATCTATTTCTCCCCGTGAGTAAAATTCCAATCAACAACCTCTACACGATGAGTATTGAAGACAACAGAGGGCTAAAGAACGTCTAAGAGAAAGACGTCGCAATCAACACGAGACGGATCAAGAGGAGATACCCAAGCTCAAAGACCGTTTAAGTCGCCTTGAGGGACGATCGGGGATACCGCCATCACCCATGGAGGAAAGTCTAGCATTCAGATCGAATTTCCCTTTCATATCCTCTACACTAACGACCAAAATACCAAATAAGGTACAGTCGCCGAACATTATGTCATACAACAGTGCGACCGATCCCTCAACGCATCTATATAGATACTTATCTTGAATGGGACTCTTGTCGCCAACTAACGCGACTTTGTGCTGAGTGTTCCCCACAATCCTTGGAGACAGAGCACAACGCTGGTTCCGAGCCCAAACACCTCATTCAATAACAGGTTGGGACCACATAGCTGATCTCTTTAAAGTAAATTTTATGAGTTTCAAGACGCGCATAACGCCTAAGGAAAGGCTAACAACAATCGTCCAAGGAAAGGACGAACAACTGAGCAAATATTTAGAGCGGTTTAACAAGCTGCTATTGGAAACGGAAAGAATGTCGGATGATGCAGTGTTAATCGCTGCAATGCACGGTCTACGAACGGACACCCGCTTTTGGTGGGCTGCCAAATCGAAGGCCCGCGATCATTCGCTGATTTCATGATCAAAGTGGACCAATACATTGGGGCAGAGGAAAGCTTAGACATGCCCCCGAAAAAAGACGAACCCGCTGACAAGAAAAGAGTTGAGAACGCAGGAACCTGAGATGTAAAAAGCTTCCGCACCATGGAAAGTCAAGAACAAATAGACGAACTAAAGAAAGTCCTTACCATTAAACCGGAAGAAGTTTTTCTTCAGATCAAAGGACAGGGTCTCCTAAAGGAGCCACGAAAGATTCAGGCCGATCACTCCAAATTGAATCGGCGAAAGTTCTGTAAATATCATGTGTCAATCGGCCATAATACAAATGAGTGTCGAGATTTGATGACTCAATTTTATGCTCTCTATGAATACGGAAAGTTAGACCGGTTTACCCTAGCCCGGTTTCTTTCCAAATCGTCTGATAGGTGCCAGCCCTTCGTCCAAGCTATAAAAAAGGGAAGAACGTTCGAATGGGATGATCAATGTGTCAAAGCTCTGGAAAAATTAAAGGAATTCCTCTTGACACCGCTGCTTTTATCCAAATTAAGCTCTCAACAGTGAGAAACTTTATCTATACTTCACTGTGGCAGACGAAACAATAAGCGCAACTCTCGTTCAAATTCAAGAAGGACGGCAATACCATATATACTACATAAGTCAGGCTCTACACTGAAGCCCGTTACACTGCGGTTGAGAAGTTAGCATACACATTGGTGATCGCAACTCGAAAGCTACGACCTTAATTTTATGAACACACGATCGAAGTTCTCACCAATTATCCGTAGTGGCAGATCTTACAGAGGCCGGATGTAGCTGGAAGACTGTTGAAATGGGCGGTCGAGCTAGGGCAGTTCGACATAGTGTACGCCCACCGTACGACGATCAAAGGCCAAGAGCTAGATGATTTTATCCTAGAATTCACCCCCTCGGTGGAAATTCAAACATCAAAAGACGCTCCTTGGGAAATTTTCGTTGACGGGTCTTCAACCGCACAACGGCAGGTGCCGGGGTTGTATTTTAAGCCCCCACAAACAGTATTTGAGTTACTTATGTATATGAGTGGTAAACTATAGTATCATGTCATATTCAAATAAAAAATAATTTACTTACTATTTTTGTGAGTAACATAATTTTCTTTTCACAAAACAGGAAAAAAAAAAAAAAAAAAAAAAAAAAAAGCTAATGCAATCAACAAATTACTTTAGCAAATATATCTAAGTTTTTTCTTTGTAAAGTGTAAACCCTAAACCAAATATATATGTATCTTTTATGAACTGTTTTAAACCAAATAATTTAAATTATCCAAAAATTATTAAGATTAAAGAAAAGGTAAAATTAAAGTAAATAATTTTAATCTTTTTAAAAAATTAATCCGTTCAAAACAATATTACTTTTGGAATATATTACATTTTAATTTTATATACAAATGTTTAAAAATTAAAATATATTATTATCATCCTAAAAATGTATTTTACCCTTAAAAATCAATATTTTAATTATAATATATGCATTATGGATGTTAAATCAAAGATTGTTCAAAGATGAATAAATTGATATATTTCTTATGAAAAGTCGAGTTGAGACGAAAGAACTATAAGACCTTGAAATTTCGAAGGGAAAAGATAAAAAAAGAAAAAAGAAAAGGAAAAAAGAAAAGAATTGATTGGATGAGAACACATTAAAGAAGGTGGATAATAGACATGTCTCCCTTTTTTAAAGGTTCTCTTTTAATAACACACTAGATGTCCTCCCGTGCTATGCACGGGATTAATATATTCTATTATATTAATAAAATATAATGGAGTTATGTCATATACACTACTTGAGAGTTGAGGGTATCAAGTGGGATACGTGTCAATGAATTAACTTATCCATTTATTATTATCCAATCATTTTTATTCCCCTTTCATGTCATATCTTATATGAATTTATTTATTTATATATTTACTTTTAATATTACAATAATCATAAAAAAATATTCACATTTAAAAAATTAATATTTAAATTAAATATATACATCATGGATGTCAAATCAAAGATCATGAAAAGAAGATTAATTTAATATAATTTTCATAGAAAACGGAGTTGAGACGAAAAAGTTATCACACTTTAAAAGTTTGAGGGGAAAAGATAAAGAAAAGGTGAAATTAATGTGACATAAGATAGAAGTTAACATCCCAAAAAAATAGGGACAGTTAGGTTTAATATTATGACATTTAAAAATTTGAATTCAAACTACACAATATATGGTTACAAATTATATATTTTTTTAGAAAAAAAAAACACGTGTCGTAGCTAAAATGAAGGAATTTAAATAAATAGCTGACTGACACGTGTCCTGAGATTCTCTTTTAATAGTAAAAGAGGATGTAGTGGACATTTTTAGAGGAATTTTAATAATATAAAAAAAGAAAAAGAAAAAAAAGTCGTCAAAAAATACGTGGGGACGACATGTGTTTTTTCTTGCTTTTATGCAACTCTCTTTTAGAATTAAAGGTGGATGTATAACTATATATACTGAAAGATATTACTTGTTTCTAAGATAGGTATAGCTTTTAACATAATATATTTATTCAGAATAAGTAATACATTTCTGCATAAACATATTTCTTCAAAATAAGTTATACATTTCAGCATAAATATTAATATGTTTTTAGCATAATATTAGAGCAAATATTACGTTTCAATATAAACAGTAATACATTTTCATGAAAACTTGCTCACAACCCAACAAATTTGCCCACAACCCGAATTGCACGGATATACTAGTGTAAGTGCTAAATAGCACATGTAATATTAAAATATTGTTGTTTGTTGTTCTTATGATTGACACTGTTATTATTAGCTGAGAAATAAACGAGCTTGTCTGCGAGATATTGATAAATAAGTCAATCAATGTTCAAGCTATGTTTATTCATTTAACCAAATACATGAGCATGTTCACGAGCCGCTTACTCAATAATCTAATCTTTTACAACCATATACTCTATGGGTGTGTTTACTTAACACTTGGCTCAGTAGATTTAGTGGCCCAAATCCCAATAAAACACACTCATTAACTCCTTCAGTCAGGTTTGGCCCAACACTCTCCAGCCATAAGTAAACACACCCTATATATCCGGAAAAATAGCTAGACTCATCATGTAACTTGTGGTTGTTTTGAAACTAGTCTTTTATCCTTTTGTTTTTTAATTTCGTCCTTCACCTTTTAATGCTCAAATTCTATCACATTTTTTTCGGAAAATCAAAATTCTCATTGGATAATTGCATGTGTATAACACATGACCATGTTAAATTGAGAATTTTCATTTTCCAATGAAGTTGTGGTCCCAATGGTATTATAATAATGTGTACGGTCCAACAGAAAACCGGATACAAATAGACTCGAACTGGCCCTGAACTAGATTGGAACTCGAATTGTGAATAGTCGAGACGGGTAGAACTCTCTCCACAAGATATATACATCTCATATCGCCTATGTGACATCTTCCAAAATATAAGGACTACGTCTTCGAGATAAGAGCACTTTCAAATCTCGAAACTCCAGTGAACTGAAAGATGCGCTGGAACTGGATAAACGAACTATGTTTGTGAGTGAGAGTACATAATAATGCTTGGATGCTTATGTGTTTTTGTGTGTCCTTATAGGTCTCTACTCCTGCAAAGAATTAAAATAAGAGTATTGTTCTTTAATGAGTAATAACCTCCCCACTTGAATAGTGATCTTTAAAGAGGTGTAACACCCCCACTCTCCCAAGTGGCCTTTTAATGAGTGAACCTCTCTACTAATGCAAGTAGTGGGCTGGCATCAATTCCATGTGTTACGACACCATTTCAATGCCATTTTTCATATTGTAGCCTCCAACAAACCTGGACACATAACCATCCAAATTCTTATTAGATGCCAAGAGTCACAACTTGGGCTGGACCCGATCCGGTCTTATAAAATCGAACTTTGTTGAGCCGATTGGACCGAAGATAGACCAATACGGGCCCAGCCCTAGCTAAGGCCCAGTCAAACCAAGCCGAGCAGGCGGGTGCGTGTGTGGGCTTCACACCGATGGTCCACTTGTGTATTTTACTTGTAACTCCTATACCACTCAATTACATTTAAGGAGGTTTATAACATATTTATTGTTCAATGTGGGATAATCACTTTTTCTCCTACTTCACTATTACACCCACACATATGTAGTTTTTCATCTTCTAATCATGGTTCTTCAACCATCAATTTTCCACTTATCGAAAATTACTTTTGAGAAATTTCAAATACCACGATCAAACTCGTGAAGCGTAGTTTTTCACATATAAATAAGCTCAAACCTGGGTCAAAACCAATTTAATAAATTGATTTTTCCAACAAATGGCCAGTTCTATTATGTCTTTGATATCATGTTACTTATCAGGGTGGCATGTCCACATCAATTACAAAGTAAAAAAATGGAAAACACCAATGTGGCGCGATCATCTGCTGCACATATGATTGTTCGGCTAGGATTTTGATTCTAACTGAATAAGGTTCGAGCAATTAAAAAGATAAATAACAAAATTGTAAAATCAAAGAAGGAAAAAATTTATGTGCACCATAATACTGTATGAGCAAATCAACCATATTGTATCAGTCAGTAAATCAACTAATATTGTATGAGTAAATCAACCATATTGATAGTGGTATACTGTATAAGTAAATCAACCATACCTTAAGTGCACGAAAAAGTACTGTATGAGTGGTGCACTGTAATACTATTATGCACATGGTACACCCAAGTCCTACTCATCAAAGAATTAATGGACTTGTCAAAACAAGTTGTTACTAAATATATTTTGATATTTTCGTAAATAATTGATTATCAATTTATAGTTTTTGAAGATAATATAATATTGTTCAAAAGGTATGTGCATATTAAATTGTATTTTATGGTATAATACTTAGATTTATGAAGGTTAGGCTAACTACACTTAGTTAGATGTTTTGTTTAAATACTAACATTAACTTATAAAATTTCTTCTAGATATGTTTGAGTTTGTTTTCTTGTTTTGCAGGTTGTAAATAAGGAAAATTACACTCAAGCATGAGCTTGAACAAGGAAACAAGATCGAGGTGTTAAAACTAGAAGATCAACGACCAACCTGCTGAAGGTAAGAATCTGATCCATGCTTTAAATAATTGGAATTAAGTGAAGAAGATTCTCAGTAGGATAAGAATCTTTGAAGATATTCTTTGAGGATCTTGCAGAGAAACACTTTTCGTAACGGGATGTTTGAATGTGGTACGTGCTCATGAAGGAATCAAGATTCATAAGGATCCAATGCAAGATACATATGGACATATTTTTCATATCCAATGGTGAATTAGTGAGACATGAAGGATGATAAGGAATGATGATCTGATCCAGATTCTATTTAGATTGTGTCCAGATTCTGATATGTTTGGCCCATAAGCACTGAGGTGTGTTTATACCCCGAGTGTTTTACTATGCTCGGCACACTTTGAGAAAAAGTCTTAGAGTTTAAACACTTTAAGTTTTCTTCTATTACATTAACTTTACATTGTTGATATAGTTGTTCTGCGGGGAAGTAGGAACATCGTCACAGGTCGAGAGACTTGCTGAGCATTAAGTGGGGACTTTTCAGGTCAAGAGACTTGCTAAGTATTAAGTGGGAGTTAAGTGAAAAAAACCAACCAAGGGATTTGGGTGATCAGATAAATTAGTAGAATGGTGAGGTAGAGTTTGGTTAATAGAAACGAGAGAGTCCTAATCTTGATGAATTGAGTGTCAAGTCCAAACTTATATCATTGTAAGGCATTGCAACACTTGCTCTATTGATGATATGTGAGTAGAAGAAGAGATTATTCTTCACAAACTTTTAAACAAGTTTACTTTCGCTGTTTAAATTGTCTACTCTATTTGAATTACTTCAATCGTACATTCGTATCGAGTTTATCTTTTTATGTTCAGGCATCTTGTTTAGAACACTGTGAACACACTCTGATTGGAATATTAATAATGTTGTCTATGTTTAACTACTTTGTTCAAATATCGGATAAGACGTACTTGGAATATGTCATTTTTCTAATTGGTCCTATGTATCCTATGTGAATTATATGATAAATGTATAGTTTTAAAAAATGGTATATTTATTTTTTTGGGAACGTTTTGAACGTGAAACGCGTGTGTGTCGTACTCATAATTGACTTGAGAATAATAATAATTGAAGGGGAAAAACAGGATTGACGTTGTGGAAATATTTTGGAACTTTTTTTTTTTTTTTTTTTTTTGGGAAATAATTTGGACTTCAATATTTATGTTTTGTATTTATCTGGAAAAATTTGGTATTATTGTGTAAGGGCATGCCACCCGTGTACGTGGTCCATATTAAAGATTCCACGACGTGCAATCCAGTGATTAATACTCCCCAGTCTCGGCTTAATTGGTCTATTTTGATCAGGTACGGAGAATAAGAAAAAATAAACTTTATGGAATCTTTGACTTTTTTAAATGTGGAGATTAAGAGTGGAGATTTTGAGGATGGAGATTGTGAGAGAAATTGTCATTTATGGGCTTGGTCAATTAAGTTGGGACAAACAAAAACGGAAAGTAGATCAATTAGGCCGGGACAGAGGGAGTATATTTTAGTTTTTTTTTTTTTTTTAAAGATAGAATCTCATTATTTAATCAATATTTAAAAGTACAAGACTCTCAATCCAATCAGTAAAATTATGCTCCATTTAAACAGACGAATAGGTAGAAGAAAGAGAAAAAGAAAAACGCGTTAAGTGATACAATCGAAGAATGCTCTCCTCCGTAACTGCATGCACAACAAGCAAGGGATAAAAAAATCACCACTACGATACCGAATAATTAAATAACAACGCCATCTAGAACAAAAAAGCAAATATAAAAACTAATAATACAGTAACTACAGGATCGCTAGGCGGCGAAAAGATCAGAAGGGTCGCAAAAGTCGTACGTCGATGGAAAAATCTCACGTGAGAAAAAATCCTAACGAAAAGTAGAAAACTAGACTTGCGAAAAAATTAAAAAAGATCAGAATATGACCGGTGGCAAAAATACATCGGTTACTGAAGGTTATAGGAAGTGAGCGAATTTTCTTTCTTATCGAATTGTAACTGGTAAAGTGTAGTTCTTCTTTTCGGAAAATTAATATATTATGGTTAAACCAGTACATTTACCGTAAAAGGTTTTCCGTTTCTTTTTTCCCATAATAATATAAGACGTTTCACAGACAATAGGTTGCAGGCTTAAGTATATACTTCCCCTATCCCGACCTAATTTGCACACCTACTTCGACGCGTGTATTAAAAAAATATTATCTTTTGTTTTTTAGTTGATTTTTTTAAAGATGGAATTCAGGATGGAAATTTTATGGGTGAAGATTGTAAAAAAAAATTTCATTTTAAGAGTGTGCAAAATAAAATAGGAAGGTCGAAAAAAAAAGTGCAAATTAATTTGTTGTCTCAGGATTAGAAATGTTCAAGGTCAATAGAGGCCCACCAAGGCTCAATTAATTTAATGGGTCAGTGTTGATTTTTAAAACATCATCATTTGGGGGTTTCCATCGGATCAAAAATGGGTTTTTTTCTTTCTTCGTCAGCACCGGAATACCCCAAATTTCAGCCAAATATCTAAAGCCTCTCCAAAATCCAGCAGGGAGTAGATGAACATTAGACATTACTCTAAGCTTATTAACAACCTGCTGCTGAATTTGAGAAGCAAAAGGCATTTTATCCTGAAATTTGGAAGTGTTCCCAGCACATGAACCAAAACACAAGAAGGGGTAGGGTGATGCATATGTGTTCAGTATGTTGTTGTTTGGAAAACCATAGTGATAAGAGGCTAGCAACAGAACAGTCAGGAGGCACAATAATGTGGAAAAGATTAGCAAAGTAAGTTCACACTTGCCAAAAGATGGGACAGTGGATAAAAGTATGGTTGGCCTCTTCACATGAATTATGACAAAGATGACACCAAGAAGTGACCACAAAACCTTTTTTGGTGAGATTATCATCAGGGCATAGAAATTTATTGATTAATCTCCAAATAAATATAGAATGAGAGCTCAAAACAGTTTTGGGTCACATCATTGACTGCCAAGCCAAGGGAGGCTTGGACAGTCTCAGGGAATTTCAAGCTGAAGAAAATGTAAAGAGGCCACTAGGGGACAATTTCCAAACCGGAACATCATGCATATATTCATCAAAGGGTACAGAAACTATATGTTCCACAATTTCAGCTGGCAAAATCAAAGATAGTTTGCTAAAATCCCAAGTACCATGCTGGCAATAGCTCAAAATTTGCTCATCACAATTAAATACCTCAAATATAAGAGCACAATGGAGAATAAAAGCACCAATTGTCAAACCAAAATGAAATTTTACCTTGACCAATCCTCCAAAACGGATTCTGGTCTGTAAATTCTTGTACCTTCAAGAGTCTCCTCCAAAAGTGGGACTGATTCGGGCCAATATCAACATTGAATGGGTGCATCTTTTTCAAATATTTTCCCTGCAAGAACCGACACCAAAGAGCTTTAGAAGTGCGCAACTTCCACCAAGCATAAGAGGCAAATGCTAGGTTAGTGTCATAAAGACTTCTAACCCCAAGTCCACCCTCCTTCTTAGGGAAGCAAAGCTTCTCCCAAGACGACCAGTGGATTTGCTTATGCTCGGTGTTAGTGCCCCAAAGAAAAGCATTAAAGAGTTTATGGAATCTATCAACAACAGATTTAGTGGCACCAACCACCCTAAGGGTATACATAGAAATGGAGTTTAAGACACTCTTAATAGTTCTAATCTCCCTCCTATGCTTAAAAGGAGTTTGTCCCAGCCTCTAAGCCTATCATTTATTTTTTCAAAAAGCTCTTGAAAAAGCACGTTTTTTCACTCTTCCCTTAAATAAAGGGACACCCAAGTACTTGAAAGGTAATTTTTCCTCAACAAAATTGGACTCCAGGATTTTCCTCTTATTATAGTTAGAGGTATGTTTCCCAAAAATGACAGTGCTCTTTGTGAAATTGATTTTTTGACCAGTAGCTTTTTCGAAAAGACCAAGAAACTTCAAAAGTTTATTAAAAGCCGAAATCTTAGCAGGGGCAAAACTGACCGTGTCATCACCACAATTGTGATCTCAAAGTATGCTATACAAAAAGACTTCTTTTATTGTAGTGTTTGTCACAACTTTATTACGATATATTGCCACAACCTAATTAATCGTCTCAATAACTCGCTCGCAAATAATATATATAGACGACAAGAATTCATCTAAAATGCACCTAAAATACTTTTTGCAACAACTAATTGTCTCTAAAAATCACAAATAATTATAAAGAGTTTTTTGACAAGTCATCACAAATAACTTATTATTAGTGACCATAATTTTGGTCTAAAAAAATACTCTTTCTGTCCTGGTTAAATTTGCAGGTTGACCAAACACGAATGTTAAGAAAAAACAGATTTTGCTTTTCCTTTGACTTTTTTAAAGGTGGAGATTGAGTGCTGAGATTTTGAGGGTGAAGATTGTGAGAATTAGTTTCTATTTTAGGGATGTGCAAAGTTAAGTGCGATGGATCGATAAAGCAAGTGAGCAAATTTAACAGGAACAGAGGTAGTATATCACAATTTTTTTGTGCTAGTATCTAATCTCATACTTACGACCCGCTAATAAGAACTTGGATCCCACTCGCATTCTCACTTTTGTACTTTTTGAGTTTTTTTATCAAAGACAAGAATTTCATAACTTAAACAATATTTATTAGTATAAGATTCTTGATCCAATCAGTAAAATCATGTCCCATTTAATCAGGCGAATAGGCAGAAAAAAGAAAAGAAAAAAAAGAAACGCGTCAAGTAATATACAACCGAATTAGACGAATGCTTCATAAGCGCAATGCCTAAGAATACCTTGCTCCGTGATTGTATGCACAACAATCAAGGAATCAGAAACCACCATCACCATATCGAACAATAAACAATGCCATCTAGAACAAAAAGCAAAATATAAACTAAAAATGTACTAACCACAAGGAGGCTAGGTCTGTAGCAAAGGACAAGGCAGGCCAACGAAAAGACTAGGAGGGCTGGCAAAAGTCGCACGTGGGTGTGAAAAAGTCTCTCGAGAGGAAAGATCCCAGCGAAGAGAATAAAATTAATTATGACGATTTGAGTTATTGCCACCGCGACAGTAGACAGGGTGATCCTAGCAAAATCACTGAAACACTCAACTTCAAGAGAAACCAGTGTTTCGCTGAATCTAAAACTCCCTGCGTAGTCGGAAAATTCAATGGACTTGTAACCATGCATTAATTATTGCAATGAA
Organism: Ajuga chamaepitys; assembly: GCA_958295605.1. Lineage (NCBI taxonomy): Eukaryota > Viridiplantae > Streptophyta > Magnoliopsida > Lamiales > Lamiaceae > Ajuga > Ajuga chamaepitys. Next base: position 55,819,343 of record OY282506.1, read on the forward strand.
AACCAAAATCAATGAAATAAAATTAAAAATAAATTAAATAAATAATAATCGAATGTAATAGATGTGCTAAAAAACTAAAGAAAGGCAGAAAATGATCGACGACTAGGAGATGGACAACCGAGGAAGAAAATAATGGCGGTTTTTATTCTGAGAGAGCGCGGAGCAAATTTTCTTAAAATTAATTTATTGAGAAAGCCACATGAGAAAAGAAACCTCTTTGGTCCTTTTCCAATGTCATCAATTTACATTTGTTTCGTTTGCCTACTCACTATCGACACATGAGAAGTTAAGATAAATTAAATATTTTTCATTCGATTTTTTATATAAGTTAGAACACAAATTAATTTTTAGATTCATATAGTAATCGAATTCGAATAGATAACTAGTTGTATTCAATTCAATTATGTACCAAATATTTTAAAATATATATATATATAAAAAATACTAAATATATATACATAATGTATAACTATATCTTTAAAATAAATTTATATGGACAAATATTATTATAAGAAGTTGTATTTGAAAAAATTAAATAAAAATATTATTTGAGTATTTTAAAACTAAAAAAACTTTTCGAAACTTGAATCAAATCAAATATATTTGAATATTTTTCACAAATCGAATTCAAATCACCTTTAAAAATTGTTCAAATTCAAATTCAAGTTGGTGTTTTTTAATTCGATTTCTTAACATTTGTTTCGTTTACATTCTTATTTGACACACATTAACCTGTCCATCAGACAAGTGTCACAACAATATATATTTTTTTTTCTCCTAGTATAATTAAGAACAAAGAAAAAATCCTCTCGAAACCAAGACTACAGGTTTAGATAATGGATGCTCTGCCACTTGAGCTGTCCAACTTCGTCCGAGTGTCACAACAATATGAAAGAAGATTAACCATCATTTTCAAGCACATGAAAAACATGGAAACAGTGAACAAGAGAACTCATTTCCTGTGTTGTTTGTTTTCACACTCACTGTTTCTTTATTAATTAATAGGGGGTGGGGGGTTGTTTATTACTTGTCTTATGTGTATAAATAAGACTGATCTTCACCATTCATATGGGATTCATCTAACTAAATCATCAGATACCCCTAAAAAAAATTATTAAAAAAAAAATAAAAAAAATGAGAGGAACCTGTGTTGACAAGAATGGAGTGAAGAAAGGTGCATGGACTGAAGAAGAAGACAACAAGCTCAGAGCTTACATTCTCAGATATGGCCATTGGAACTGGAGATTACTTCCCAAGTTTGCTGGTAAGATGTCTAACAATGTTAGACGTGCAGAGACTCTGATGCTCAAGTTATTTTCAGCATGCTTTATAAATTTATGTTTCAAGTATTTGTGAAGTTGTTAAAAGGGGTCTATGCATGCATGTTTCTTGATCTGCAGGTCTTGATAGATGCGGAAAGAGCTGCAGATTGCGATGGGTAAATTACCTAAAACCCGGCATAAGACGAGGGAATTACAGCAAGGAAGAAGAAGCCCTAATTGCAAAACTACATGATGAACTTGGAAACAAGTAATATATCCTTTTCTTTAAGACAAATTTAATTAAAACTTCATTACATAGATTGGATAGTTTGTGTTGTTTCATTTCATATGTAAGAAGACGACTTGTGTCTATTTGCTGGATTCTCCCTCTGTAATTTTTCGGGAATGTTCCGCTTGAAGGACTGAATTATATGAATGTATTAGTAAAAGATTCGAATTTCGTGTCCTTAATGCAGGGCTGAGTTTCGAGATTTTCTCAACTCGGGGCTTACATTTTATCACACTCAACTAGGGCGTACATTTTATACATATAACTCCTCAGTTGAATGAGATATATAAAATGTAAACCCCGACTCGAGAAAAATCCAAAATACAAGCGTCAAATTGAGAACTAGCGAAACTCGGGTTTTCTGCTGATACAATTCATATAATTCAGACCTTCGAGCGATCTTCTTTCGTAATTTTTCTGTTCTAATATTGTGTTGATACAGGTGGGCAGCCATTGCTGAAAAATTACCAGGACGAACAGACAATGAGATCAAAAACTACTGGCACACACATCTCAACAAACGCCCTACTGCTAAAAGAGTCTGCAACAAGACCTCCAAACAAGATTCCTTAACTTTCCCGATACCCATCCTGGAATCGTCCGGGTCGGATTTGGACAGCGCGTCGTCGTCACGTTCGACTGGAGAAATCCAGACAAGCTCGTTGTCTGAATTAGAGCTGCCAGATTTAGCAGAAACATTGGGGATACTCCATGATCATTGGAACGAGGAAGCGGTGAGTTCATCATTTGATGGATTTGATGGAAGCTTCTGGACTGAGCCGTTTCAGGTTGACACTTCCGACAGTGATTATCAGGAGATTTTTTCACAGTTTGATCAGGATGGAGACTTCTGTTTATGGTAACCTTTCAGACATGGGGACCGAACTGGTATGTTACGCGAGCTCGGTTTCGGAATAAAAGATGAAACACAGTTTGTAATCCGGATTGTAAGTATGACTGAAAATAAATGAGGTCAAACTGGAACTATAGATGAGATTATCCGTTCCATTTTCAGTACTGTTTTACTATGTGTTTAATAATTAAAAGCACGTACGATGTGTTTTACTATGTGTTTAATAATTAAAAGCACGTGAACTTTAATTAAATGTAATGAATCATTAATCTTGAACTTCGAATTCAAGAAATATGTAAATTATGAATTTATAAATCATGAATCGGTCCTTGAACCATGAAATAAGGATACAAAATATTTGAACTTGAAACATGAATTCATGCAATCCTGAATATTAAATTACAAATCATGAATCTTAAAGTAGATAGTGTATAAAGAAATTGAAAATAATTATTTGCACACCGGTTAGACGACCAAATAAAGTAGAGAACATATACAAATTTACCCCTTAATTTCTACCCCAATTTTAAATTGAACCATATATTTACACCGAAACTTTGTAAATAGGTCATAAGCTAACCCCCGAACTTTTATATTCTTGACAAATAGAACCTTTTTAAATATTACATTAACTAAATAAATTTGAAAAATGTTTGATAAATCTAAATGTAACATATTAAATAAAAAATGTAAATAAAAATCAAGAAAAATATTAAATATTATTTAATAGAGTTCTAAGAAAACATTTAAATAAAGTAAAGACAAAACTTATATACCAAATCAATTCATTATAAAATGTTTTCTATATTACTTAATTTTTTGTAGATCTATTTTAAGTTATTAAATACTTTTTAAATTTTATGTATTTAATTTCTTATTTTCTAAATATTTTATTTTTACTTAATCATTGTTTTTTTTATATTTGATTTTATTTAGTTATTTAATATTTAAGATGGTCCTATTTGTCATGAATTTATAAGTTCGGAGGTGTATTTTAATAGGTCAAGTGTTTATTTGGATGAAAAACTATTTCGGGTTCTAGTTGAGCCTGTGGTACAAATTCACGGGCAAATTTATACACTTCCCCAATAAAGTAAGAGAAGGATTCTATGTATAGTCGGGAAAAATCATTCTTAGTCATGTAGGATAAGCTTGTCTTGAAAAAAAAAATCCTCTATATTACAGAAATTCAATTTTGGTCTAGTATGTTGAAAAAGATGACTAATTTGAGGACACTGATCACTAATTCTGCCAAATTTTAATACGTGCGTTGCGTATGACTATCAATTTGAGGCTTTCCAACAGAGTGGTTGATGTGACATTTAATTGCCCTGTTCTTCATGCCAAATAATAATAATATAATTTCATTTATGAAATAACACTAAAAGTTAAAATATAAATCAGTAAAATATTATTTGGTATGAACACCTGGCAATGAAATGCCACTTCAGCATCTTTGCCTAAAAGCCCCCAAATTAAGGGGCCACATGCGGTGCACATGTCAAATTCCGGCAGAATTAATGACTGATGTTCTCAAATTAGTCATTTTTTTATTACATACATGCCTAAAATTGAATTTATGTAGCATAGATAATTTTTTAGACAAGTCCTATACTACAGAACTAAAAATGAATTTTCCCATATATAAGTCACATTTACATGCATGTAAATGTATTTAGCGAGTTTAAAGGTAAAATATCAAAATACTTACGATGACTAGAAACCTGAAAATGCGGCATCACATTTTTATTGAAGTAACATTTATCAGAGAGCATGGTCTTCGATATAAAACATTTATTAAAGGTCAGGACCTTCGATATACATACAAAAATTCAGACCTTTGACTAAACATTTATCAAAGGTTATTTTGTATAGTCTTCGATATAAACATATACTGAAAATATCATGACATCTTATATCACTGAAAAAGCAATTTATACAGTAAAAAGTGGTCTCAAATAATGAGTATTTATCACAGTTTATAAGTATTTGAGACAACTTTATTATTAGAGACAACATGACGCAAATAGTATATTTGTGAGGACAAAAGTAGTCTCAAATGCGTTTCAAATATTTTTTGCAACTAGTTATCTTTAAAAGTAGTCTTAAAATGATCGGAAATAATTGTATGAAATTTATGGCAACAAGTGATCATACATAAATTATTATTAATGACCGTAATTATTACTTCAGAAAATATAGAAAATCTCTTTTATTATATTGTATAAATATTATCCAAAGTAAATGACGTTTGATATAAAGTGTGATATCCGCTATAAATATATATATCGAAGCTAATCAATATAAGCTACCTTTGGTATAATCATTGAGCAATAATAACAATGTCACATGTTCAAACTTCTATTCAATAGTCTTTAAAATAATGATTAAAATACATTTACTCTGTACAAGTAGCTAAAAAAACATATACTCACAAAATTAGGCTAAAGACAATTAATATGGGGAAATTTTCATTTTTCGTCTAGTATGTTAGGCCTTATCCAGTAAAAATTTTGTATGTTAGAAAATTTTAATTTTAGTCTTGTATGTTCTAAAAGTTGTCCAATTTAAGGACATTGACCATCACCAACGACCAGTTTAGCCGGAATTAGACTAATAAATTTAGGGCTATTGAATGCTAATATTTATGTGTTAAGTATTTGTCAAGATAACGTGTCAAACCATTAAATTACTTTAGTAGTTCGTCCAAAAAAGAAAAGAAAAAGGTAAACCCTAATTTTCGTATGAGGTGCATTTCATTTTATTTTTTATTTTATTTTATGTTTTCTTTATCTTTCTCAAATTTATTAGTCAAAGTGCATTGCACGTGATTAATTGTGGCAAAATTGGCCATTTCTGATGGTCAGTGTCCTTAAATTGGACAATTTTTAAAACATATAGGACTAAAATTGAAAATTTCTAGCATACATAATTTTTAATAGACAAGGCCTAATATACAGGACTAAAAATGAATTTTTACCAGTCAATATGTCTAATTATTTTCTTGAATGGAATATGAGGGAAATCGGTGAAAGATAAAGTCTCATGTGTAACAGTTACACGGTGCAATTCAAATTGGGTATCACATTAGTAACTACAAAGTAGTTACAAAAAATAGTTATAAATATATGTGTAAAGTTGCAAAAAAACTTTTTGCATCTTATTATAAGTGACTACCATATAATAACTACTTCTAGATATATAGTTATTAAAAGTATTTTTGTGACTACTTTCCCTTTCTTGTAACTACCTTTCGTGGCAAAATATCTTGTTTTCAGTAGTGACTGTAATACCTTCACCCATCATATGTAATACCTTTAGGCATACTAATAATATTATTTTCACCCATAACTCAAATTGCATGGATCTACTGTGCACCCCTGAAGAAATGGATAAGATGATTTTTGGGGCAAATCGTGATTGAGTGGTTGGATTCTTTTTCTTTTTTTGTCATGGTTGATTGGAACTTTTTCTTTTTTTGTCATGGTTGATTGGATTATTGAGAAGCATGATATGATATTAATGAATGTTTTGACAGCATTAGGGTTCACACTTCAATATTAATGAACAATCTACGCGCGTTTCTTGTAATTTTCTGAAACGTGTATAACGACGGATACTTTTATGATGTAAAATGGAAAACTACGAACCCGTCCCGATTAAAGTTGCAACTTTGACTAGACACGAATGTTAAAAAATCAGTTTTTTGACATTTTCAAAGGTTAAGATTGAGGGTTGATATTTTGCGGGTGCGGATTGTGGGATTAATTTTAATTTTTTGGGGTAATAACTTTTGTTGGAACGGAACCGAAAAAGCAAGTAGACAACTTTAAGCGGGACGGAGTGAATATAATAGAACCGATTATAAATAACAGGTTTCAAATTTTCCTGTTCAAACTCAGATACTATTTGTAGAAACTGCGTTTGTATGGTAAAAATTCTAACGAGTTTAATGTACATGAAAAATATTACGTGTGTTTAAATATTCTGGCATATTTTGGCATTTTTATGATAAACATGGTCAATTAATTTTGCCATTTAATAATTAAATATATGTCTACTATGACGAACTAAGGCAAAATATATGTGAAATTCTTATTTGTAGATTGGATATTGCTCCATGAACAATCTTTGCAATTTTGGGTAATTGGTTTTCCAATATTGTCCTAATCTTGGATGTTTTATTCCGGTCATGAAATCGAAACATTTTTGCCATTCATTCCGTTTCGGCGGACTTCTCGGTTATTTTGGTTCGGAACAATCGAAACGATCGGAATCCTGAAATGGTCGAGATAACCAGAATGACTTGAAAATTTGTATCGTTTTTGTATTTTTTTTTTATTTTTTTGTTATTTTTTACACACACACGTGTATTTAAACTAAAGGTTGAAAGTATAGTAATAAACTATACATAATTCATTTTTTGGGTGATTTGTCTGATATTTTTCGTTCAAATTTAGTGTAGTCTTAAATTGAGAGACCATAATTGTTATTGTTAATGTTAATTGAACAAACCTTGCAAATTAGTATATGCTCTGAAAAAATATATGTAATATCTGATCAACATATTAAGTTTTAGAAAGAAATATCTCTTGTCAGCCATATATTCCAATTTCAATTCCAATTCTTCTGTCCAGTTATAATCAACGACAAAATATGTCCCATATCAACTGCATATTCTAATTTCAGCCTCGATCATTAACATGACCTCTATGCAAGGATGCTAGAGATATTCACACATACGGAAAATAAATATAAATATTCTATAACTTACTCAAATTTATATGTTTTTATTTTTTAATACTTTTCATTGCAATCTTCTTTCATTAACATATAACTTTTAATATTTTAATATACATTGATTGTAATATTTTATTATAAAAAATATTATTTATTCATTTAAATTTACAAACCGTACATAGCACATGGATATTACTAGTAAATATAAAAGTTATTGTTAATATTATCTTAAACGAATTAAGAACCACAACCAGCAAATGAAAGAATTGGAGGTGGATAAATCGAACCGAAACAACAAAACTGATTCGAATCGAGAGATTAGTTTGGTTCAATCCGGTTTGCATGTATAATCGGTTCGATTTGGTTGCGAGATTTGGAACAGAATTGTAATTCAGTTTAATTCGGTCATTGCCTAAAAAAAATTGGTTTGCCGAATGAATTAAACCAAATTAATCCTATTTATTTCTATTTCTTCTATAATGTATATTATTTTATTTATGGAATTGATATATATAAATAATTTTTACACTGTAATATATATTAAAATTAAATATTTATGCATATGTTTCAGGCTCAAATTTTTAGAGAGATTTGACAAATTGTGGATATTTGCTATAAAAATGATAAATAAAGATTAAAAATTAAATTCACTACAATAAAATAGGTTCTTCGTATAACATTTATTAAGACCACAATTTATGGTCACTAATAAGTTATTTGTGACTATTGTTATCACAAATCTCTTTACAAATTATTTGATATCATTTTAAGACTATTTTTAGAGACAACTAGTTGTTACAACTTGCAAAAAATATTTGAGTCGGTCATGAGACCATTCTTTGTTATCTCAAAAGACCATTTCTTACTGAGTTTAACTGATAGATCGAACCGAACTTCTGTTCCGTTAAGTTCGATTATGAAAATGAGTTCGGTTCAATTTCAAAAGTAAAAGGAATTTAATTTTCGGTTCTTATTGATTTGACTCGATGCTCGATCTTAGAAAGAACTGGAGAAGCGCAAAAAGAGGACCACAAAGCCCTCATTTAATTATTTTGTATTTTCATGGTAAGAGTCTGGAGATTGCCAAGGCAAAAGGTCTCTGAACAGTAGATTGAATCGGGTGAGATCTTCTATTTCAAATCGTGTTTTATTTTGTATTTCAAAGCATTCATTACATACTATGTGTATAGGATGATATTATAAGTATAAACGCGGCAGCTAGTGAAAGTTATTGAATATAAAAAATAGAACATGATTTGAAATAGAGGATCTCAACTGAGATTGAACGACTAAAGAATGGTATTTAATTAATTTTCTTTTAAGTTTATTTGTGTTTTCTTTTCGAATAAATGATTGGTTTGTAATGTGATATTTCTAATGCATCATAACCGTTTCTATTTTACACCGAAAATTAACAGGTATTTCCTTTTCTATTATTTCAAGATTTTGTTCACGTTTTATATATTTTTTATTTAACGTTTTCAATATTCACTGTGGACATTGATCGCCTAATTAAGGATAGGTAATCGTTTTATTTTATAGACATTATCAAAATCTGTCATTACAGGAAACCACCGCAGGGACATCGAATTAATGCCGACAACAGGAAAATCGTACCACGCGCGTTAAGATCGTCACAAGATAGATCGCACAGCTTGACAAAATCGCTCCGCTATGAGGGGGCCTCCTTGTCGCCATTGACCGCCCGCATGAAGACCACGATTGCCAACTCGGTACCAGAAAAAATCGCAGATCATGGAATGATTATCCCACATGCCAAACACGTGGGGAACTCGTGGCGCCACCTCAGTTGGGCCATGCCAAGTGTGGTAGTTGGACTTGCCACATGTCGTCCATGTGTCGGACATGCAAAAGCAAGTTCAACCTCTATAAATACCTCCACATGTATTTGTAGCAGATATATGAAATTCGATAGTGAGAAAGAAGAAACTCCAAACACATGATAAAAGAGAAGTGTAAAACATATCTTTATAGTAAAACTAACATAAATGATCGTATCAGACGATCGTTTTACCCTGATTTTATCTTAACGATCGATTGCACTTTATCAACTTTTTGATCGCCGACCGCACTTTTAGTTACATCTAGTTATGGATAGATGATCGCGTCAGCACATCCATTATCCTAATTGTTACAGTAAATCTCGGTTGCTTACACCAATTAGGACCGCGCATCCACACTCATCATTAAAGTTTCTTAATTTGTGATCACAAGAATGCATCTTTGATCTTATCATTACTTTTATTATCAACTTTAGAGTCTATTTTCCTAAAATGGGGATGAAAAGTCTGTTCGATTTTGTACAAGGTTTTTGTAGTTCAAATTTAGTGGAGATTTAGAGTGTTAAAGGCCTTGTAGAGAAAAGTGCTTAGTGATAAGTACCTTAAAATTTTCATCCTTTTAATATTGATGTGAGTAGAGACGGATTCAGAAAATTTTAATGACAGGACACAATATGTATTATATATATTGATGTGAGTAGAGACGGATTCAGAAAATTTTAATGACGGGACACAATATGTATTATATATGGAAAATTTTATTTTTAGTCCTGTACATTAGACTTTGTCTAGTAAAAATTATATATGTTGAAAATTTCAATTTTAATCCTGTATGTTTCAAAAGTTGTCCAATTTAAGGAAACTAACCATCATAAACGGACAATTTGGCCACAATTAATTACGTGCGACGCATGTGACTAATAAATTTGAGAAAGATGAAGAAAGAAAGAAAAATAAAATGAAACGAACCTCATACGGAAATTAGGGTTTACTTCTTTCTTTTCTTTGTTAAGCAAGCTACTAAAGTAATTTAATGATTCGACATGTTATCTGGACAAATACTTAATACATAAGCATTAACACTCAAAAGTCCTAAATTTATGAGTCTAATTCCGGCTAAATTGGTCGTTGGTGATGATTAGTGTCCTTAAATTGGACAAATTAGAACATACAGGACTAATATTGAAATTTTCTAACATACGAGACTTTTACTAGACAATGTTAACATACAGGACTAAAAATGGAATTTATAATATACTCCCTTCGTCCCACCTCATCTTGCACACTTTTCATTTTCGTCCTTCCTAGGCAAACTTGCACACCCCTGAAAAAGGAAAGTTATAACACAATCTCTACCCTCAAAATCGTCACCCTCAATCCACCTTTAAAAAGTCAACAAAATCTCAAAAAATAACTTTTATTTCTCCCTTTCTTAATACTTATGTCAACTCTCTATACTAGATAAGGTGAGACGGGGGGAGTATTAAATAACTAAGTATGGACAATACCATTTTTAACTGAATTTATAGTCTTTTATAAAATTAAATAATATATATATATATATATATATTTTTTTTTTTTTTCTTTTGTGGCTGCTGTGCTTTTGTCATTTGATGTTGGTCCAAATCAATCTCATTTCTAAAAGAATTTTAAAATAGTCGACTTGATTGATTCTGACATTTTCTGGAGACTTGGTCAAGGTAACACTTTGGTTTGAAAATTGGTGCATTTACAACCCTTTATGTCAATTTTGGAAGGTTAGCTTCTACATAAAGTTGCTGATTTTTTGGGTAATGATAGGAGATATTTGTCATTTATTTTTTGTAATATGTTGTCTACTCATTTTATTAATGGAATTCTGGAACTGTCTATTAATTTTTAATTTTACTGTTTCTGATAAACCGATTTAGATCTAAAATGTCATTATTTGTCTCTTCACTTTTTCTTCTGCTTAAAGTCCTAAGATGTTTTAAACCAATATTGAGATGGAAATCGATGATGTGGTCTAAAATATCTTAACTATGTACGTGTTTTTCTTTTGGAGGTTATTGAACGAATTTCTTTCTCTTGATAATAACCTCATCACCAAAGGTTTTGAGATACCCGTCTTGGAATCGTCTGGGTCGGAATTGGACAGCGCGTCATCGTCACGTTCGGCCGGAGAAATTCAGACGAGCCGTCTGAATTAGAGCTGCTAGTTTTAGTGGAAACATTCGGGAAATTCCATGATCATTGAGTTCATCAGCTTCATCATTTGATGGCAGCTTGTGGACTCTGCCTTTTCAGGTCTTTTTAGGTATATATCGTAGTCGTATTAATAACTCGAACGTAAATAATATATCTGTGACGATAAAAGTGGTGTCAAATGCATCACTAATGTTTATGACAACAACTAATTATATTTAAAAGTGGTCTTAAAATGATCTCAAATCGTCCGTAAAGAGATTTGTGACAAGTGATTACGAATAGCGGATTATTAATGAGATTTTTCACTATTTGATCAGGAGATTTGCTTTTATGGTAACATTTTCACATGAGACATTATAACGGAACTGTTATGTTTAACAGTCTGTAACGGGAAATAAATGAGGTTAATTGGGGATCTCATATTAAATTCTCAATTCCATTTTCACCGCTCCGCTATGTGTTGTACGTTAAACTATAGTAAACGTTAAACTATAGTATACTAAGAATCGTGAATTCCGAATCTCATGAATCACTAACCTTGAATCCATGCAATATGTGAACATGAATTCATAAATCATGCATCTCTAAACCCTAAAATAAAAATATAATACAATTATAAAGACTAAACCTCTACATCCTAAATTTGAACATAAAGCATGAACGTATTTACCCGTGAACATTTTTCATGCATGTACATGTTTTTAATCACTTCTGAATATACAATATCCACTACAAGAAAACTGTCAAATTTTCATGGAAAATTTTCTACGAAACACAAATCTGTTGGAATTTTAAAATTTTCAACAGCAATTCCAACGACAAAAAGAATCGGTTGAAAAATAATTCCAATGGCTTGGAATAGCTATTGAAAAAAAATTTCCAATGGAATTTCTTATCGTTGGAATCATTTTTTTGTTAGAATATTATTGTTGGAATAAAAGTTCCAACGACGATTTTTTCAAAGGCTCAAAAATTATTAGCTTCATTATATACTCCCTCCGTCCCAACTAATTTTTCCTACTTTCCATTTCGGTCCGTCCCACTTAACTTTTCACACCCTTAAAAATAAAATTTCTCTCACAATCTTCACCTTTAGAAAAGTCAAAGAAAATCAAAATCTATTTTTTCTTAACATTCGTGCCCAGTCAACTGTGAAAAGTTAGGTGAGACGGAGGGAGTATTTATATCAAAGGCAGCAAATATTATCTTTTTAGGGGAGGAGTATTATTGAATATATACTTTACAAAGTAGTTAAAAAATCATTTTGAGTCATCTGCTTTATACAATACAACATCTTCTACCATATTTTAATACACTCGCGATATGTGTATATGATGACATCATAAATACTTCATTAGTGATTACGTAATATAATTAATACAATATATTGTAAAAAATATTGTACCAAATACGATAAAAAAATCGAACCGTTAAAAGACCAGACACCCACAAAATTTGACTAAAGAATAAAGGCGTTGAGTAGGTCTAATTATTGTCTCTAGAATGGAATACAGGAGAAAAATGATTAGATGGTTTAATTTGTGGAAATCTACTTGGTTGATTGGGATATCTAGAAGCATGATGAGCTAAAATCAAATTTAATCTCGTAAATTTTCGCTCGTATAATTTTAGTATAAAACAAATTATACATTTAATTTAGTTTCATATTTTTAGAATTTGTTTGTATTTAATCATTTTTTCATCGTCAGTGGCCATTTTGGCCGAAAAACTATACGTGCTAGTCACGTGCCTATTTTTTTCAGTCAATATTTAAATACATGGCATCGAAAAATGATCGACACGTGTAATTTTTCGGCTGAATTGATCACCGGCAGTTTAAAAAGGACTAAATATGGATAAATTCTAAAGATACATAACTATTTTTAACTTTTTATAGAACAAAAATTGTACGAGTGAAAAATTACGGGATCAAAAATAATTTTAGCCAGAAGCATGAAGAATGATTATCCACACAGTGTGAGAATGTTTGGACAGGGTTCACACTTCCATGTGAACTATTTGTTGTCTTATGAAACGACGAAACGTGTATAACAACGGACATATTGACAAATTAGAAGCACGACGAAAAATGAAATATTCCCTCCATCTCGACTTAATTTGCCTACTTTGATCGAACACAAAGATTAAGAAAAATTAGATTTTATGAAATCTTTGACTTTTTTAAAAATGAAGATTGAGAATGAAGATTGTGAGAGAAATTTATCATTTATGGATTGATAAGTGAAGTTGGAACAAACCAAAAAGAAAATAGATAAGTTAGAGCGGGACGAATGTAGTATTTATTATTAATATAACAAAACATATTTTCCACCTTCATTATTATTATAAAATATTCTTATTATTAGTGAAAAAGACAACCGATAAGAGTGAGCTGGAGATAAATCAAATTTCTTTACTCATTTTAACCACTGTTCAAGAAAGCAAAAAGGGGCCACGTAACGCCCTCATTTCTTGTTTTATTTTGTTTGTTTTTGTTATGTATTCAGTTAACCTTTTGAACAAACCAACTCAAAGATATTGAATCATACACAAAAATTCAGAATGAGTTAGGCAGAACTTCACACGCAAGAAGATTAAGATAACAAACTAAAATTAAACGACACCAGATATAACGTGGTTCGAATCTTGACAGATTCTACATCCACGGAGCAACACCAGCAACAAATCTCATTAATCTTCCAAGGTTACAGAATCACAATACAAGAAGCTCAATACAGCTGATAAACATAATCAAACTCTATGATTATATATCGAGAATCAACCTTACACTGAACTCTTCAATTCCTTCGTATTTGCATGCGAATTTGCCTTCTGGATCAATGAATGCTTGCACTTTGTATTTCTGGAACCAGCTGAGGGAAAAGAAGTCACTCTTCTCAACTTCGTTGAGGATATAAATGCAATTGGTTAATTTTTTTTATAACTGCAATTAAGTTCCAAAACTGATTTGATATGTAGAATGACTAAACTGCCCTCACACATATGTAGAAATAACAGAAATGCCCCTCATGCCTAACATCTAATTATACAATGTCATAAACTACGCTACCAACTTGATATTTGGACTAATCTTCACAATTCTCCACCTTAGTTCTAAATCAAGCTAACATATACACATGAGTACCAGCTGCTCATTTCTTCCTCAACAGTTTCAAGCTTGTTGATTCACCTTTACATTTACAAGATCAAAACACAGTTCAAACTTGGACAATGGTAGAGGCTTGGTAAAACCATCTGCAGAATTCACTTCAGTTGCTATTTTTAACACTTTCACAACACCTTGTGCTACTATATCCCTGATGAAATGCATTCTTACATCTATATGTTTTGTTGTCTCATGAAAACCTTGGTGCTTTGATAGATGTATTGCACTTTGACTGTCACACCAAACATTTATACAGTCTTGAATCACACCAAACTCCTTTAGAATTTCCTTTAGCCAAATTGCTTCTTTAATACCTTCTGTCAATGCCACATATTCTGCTTCTGTTGTTGATAGTGATACCACAGGTTGTTGAGTGGCCTTCCAACTCACCGCAGTTCCAAAGAGAGTAAAAACATAACCTGACAAAGACTTCCTATTGTCTAAGTTTGCAGCATAATCAACATCAACAAAACCAGTGAGAGCATGATGACTTTCTTCTTGTTTTGTGAAACATAAACCTCTTCCAGTAGAGTTTTTGATATATCTCAGAGTCCACTTAACTGCCTCCCAATGATAAGGCCCTGGATTGCTCATATATCTGCTTATTACACTCATAGTGTATGCAAGATCAGGTCTGCAACAGACCATTGCATACATTAAGCTTCCCACAGCACTGGAGCAAGGTACTCTAGACATCCTCTGCACTTCTACTTCTGATTTAGGACACTGCTAACTGGATAGCTTCAGATGCTGTCCTAATGGAGTAGTAACAGTTTTACAGTTCTTCATGTTAAATCTGTCAATCACCTTCTCCAGATATCCTTTCTGTGACAAATACAATTTTCCAGCCTTTTTGTTTCTGTGTATATCAATTCCCAGTATTTTCTTGGCCTCACCTAAATCTTTCATCTCAAATTCTGATCTTAATAGATTCTTGACCATGTTAATACCAATAATATTCTTACAAGCAAGTAACATATCATCAAGCAACAAGAATATATATGAGTCATTATCTTCTTTCCTGATGTATACACAGTTATCATGATTACTTCTAACAAAACCAATCTTAAGCATGAACTCATCAAATCTGAGATACCACTGTCTTGGACTGTGTTTAAGTCCATACAGTGATCTTTTCAATAAACAGGCTTTGTCATCAGAATTATCAATATGTATGCCTTCAGGAATTTTCATATAAATGCACTCTTTCAATCTTCCATGCAAGAATGCTGTTGTAACATCCATCTGATGCAATTCTAAATCAAATTGTACAACAATAGCAAGCAAAATTCTGATGGAGCAGTGTTTTACTACAGGTGAAAAAATTTCAGAATAATCAATACCTTGTTTCTGAGTAAACCCACGTGCCACTAACCTTGCTTTAAATCTTATACCATTCTTGCTTCCAGCTTCATGTTTCTTCTTGAAGATCCACTTACACCCTACTAACTTCTTCCCCTTTGGTTTGTCAACAATATCCCAGGTATCATTCTTGTCTAATGAGATCAGCTCTTGTTCCATTGCCACTGTCCATTCTTCCTTTTCAGAGCAAGTTATAGCCTCTTTGTATGAGCTTGGTTCATGGTTTTCAATCTCTTCAGCAGTGTATAAGGCATAAGAGATTATATCTACATGACCATACCTTTGTGGAGGATGGATTTCCCTTCTGCTTCTGTCCCTTACTAACTGATAATCTCTAATCTCTTGGTTTTCTTCCAAGTCAGTTGGATTATGATCAGTTTCCTCAGTTATATCAGGTATTTGGGTAATTTTTTTCAGACTCCACCTCAAGTTGTGTATTCTGATCACTTGAGGAAGTCCCTTCAACAGATACAGATTGCTTCAGTGGCATGATATTCTCATTAAATACCATATCTCTGCTTATTATACATTTTTTATTTCCAGGCTCTATACACCACAATTTATAGCCTTTGACACCCTTAGGATAACCAATGAACACACATTTTAGTGCCCTTGGTTCCAACTTATCCTGCCTTATATGTGCAAAGGCAAGACACCCAAACACTCTTAGATCAGAATAATCTGCTGGTTTTCCATTCCATATTTCCTCAGGAGTCTTGAAGTTTAGTGCAGTAGAGGGAGACCTGTTTATAAGATACCCTGTTGTAGTAACTACTTCACCCCAGAAACTTTTGGAAACTCCAGAACTAGAAATCACGCATCTTACTCTTTCTAATAATGTTAACTCCAGAACTAGAAATCACGCATCTTACTCTTTCTAATAATGTTCTATTCATCCTTTCTGCCAAGCCATTTTGTTGTGGAGTACCTACAACTGTCTTATGTCTTATGATTCCCTTTGCTTTGCAAAATTGATTGAAATCATCTGATGTGAATTCCAATCCATTATCTGTCCTCAGATGTTTAAGAGTTAAACCAGTCAAATTTTCAGTTTCAGTAAGCCACTCCTTAAAAACATTGAAAGCTTCACTCTTTGCTTTCAAAATGTATACCCATAATGTCCTAGAAAAGTCATCAATTATGGTCAAAAAATACCTTCCTCCACTGATGGTTTGTGTTTTTGCTGGCCCCCAAAGATCAGAATGAACATACTCTAATTTTTGTCTTGTAGTGTGTTTTGCTTGTGGAAACTTCAATCTTTTTGCCTTTCCAAAAACACAGTGCTCACAAAGCTGAGTTATGTTGTCCCCTTGTAGTAGTACTTGCTTGCTCAATTCTGTTAGTCCTTTCTCACTGATGTGTGCTAACCTTTATGCCATAGAACTGTTTTGTCAACTCTTACAGCAGCAGCAGCCTCTCCAGTTATTGTATTCCCCATTAGAAAGTATAACTCTCTATTCTTCACTGCCTTCATCACAACTTTGGATCCTTTTGTGACTAGCAGGTTTCCACCATGCGCATTGAAGGTATATCCCATGGTATCAAGCATTCCTAATGAGATCAAGTTTCTTTTAAGCTGAGGAACATATCTTACATTATCCAGAATTCTTATAACCCCATCATGCATCTTGATCCTTACAGAACCTGTTCCTTTTACTTTACATTCCAAATCATTTCCAAGAAGAACTGACCCTGCATTGTGATACTTGAATTGATGAAACCAGTTTCTGTTTGGTGTTATGTGAAACGAACATCCAGAATCAAGAACCCAATCATCCTCTGCTCCAGCTGTGGAAATAGTCAGTACTGCCCCTGATTCATACCCATCCACTGCCTCTACAACATCTGCTGTATTCTTGATTTTGCTTGTTTTATTTTGTTTGTTTTGAGCCTTAGGTTGATTGTTTTTACTCTTGAGAGGACAGTTCTTGGCCAGGTGTCCTGGAGTATGACACTTGAAGCACTTTCTGGTTTCTACCTCAGTGTGATTAGTCTTTTCTTGCTGTTTGGCTTGATTCTTATTCTTGTTCACCATGAACTTTCTCGGAGCAAACTTCTTCACCATCAATCCTTCTCCAGGATGTTCAACATGCCCAGAATCAACTCCTTTCTGCAACTCCTTTGATCTCAAGGCTGCCTCCACCTCAGACAGGGTAAGCTTGGTGGTTCCATCTCTGCCAAACAGTATAGCATCCTTGAAATGTTCATATGACTTTGGTAGAGCAGTTAGAAGAATAAGAGTCTTGTCTTCATCCTCTAGTTTGACCTCTATATTTTCAAGGTTATCAAGGATCTTGTTAAACTCATCAATTTGATCAGATAAGTTCTTGTCTGTAATCATCTTGAAAACAAACAACCTTTGTTTCATATAAAGTCTGTTTGCTACTGATTTCGCTATATAGATCTTATCAAGCTTGTTCCAAATTCCCTGTGCTGTTGTTTCTCTTGAAACTTCCCTTAGGACCTTGTCACCTAAACACAGTATTAGAGCACTATGTGCTTTTTCCAGAATCAGAGACTTCTCCTCAGCTTTCAAGGTTGCTGGCAATTTGTCTTCACCTTCAAGGGCCACTGCAAGTCCCTGTTGGACAAGCAGTGCCCTCATTTTAATTCTTCATAAACTGAAATCTGATTTTCCCGAAAACTTATCTATATCAAATCTTGCAGAAGTCATTTCGATCATTCCAATTTGGTTCCCACAGACGGCGCCAGATTGTTATGTATTCAGTTAACCCTTTGAACAAACCAACTCAAAGATATTGAATCATACACAAGAATTCAGAATGAGTTGACAGAACTTCACACGCAAGAAGATTAAGATAACAAACTGAAATTAAACGACACCAGATATAACATGGTTCGAATCTTGACAGATTCTACATCCACGGAGCAACACCAGCAACAAATCTCATTAATCTTCCAAGGTTACAGAATCACAATACAAGAAGCTCAATACAGCTGATAAACATAATCAAACTCTATGATTATATATCGAGAATCAACCTTACACTGAACTCTTCAATTCCTTCGTATTTGCATGCGAATTTGCCTTCTGGATCAATGAATGCTTGCACTTTGTATTTCTGGAACCAGCTGAGGGAAAAGAAGTCACTCTTCTCAACTCCGTTGAGGATATAAATGCAATTGGTTAATTTTTATAACTGCAATTAAGTTCTAAAACTGATTTGATATGTAGAATGACTAAACTGCCCTCACACATATGTGGAAATAACAGAAATGTCCCTCATGCCTAACATCTAATTATACAATGTCATAAACTATGCTACCAGCTTGATATTTGAACTAATCTTCACAGTTTTAGTAGTCGGAGTCATGGTTGTGGAAGTCGCTAGACGTTAGTCAAATAATAAATTATGATCCAGTAATTATTGGGGACTTAGGCGTAGTTGGACAGGGCATAGACGTCCTTAAACAAAGAGGAATCCGATAAAAAGTAATAGACAATACTCCTAGACAGGAATTAGTTGGAGCTAGTTAGAGATTTTTATATTGGAGTTTATAAGGTAATGATGATGTTATCACATGCATATATTAGTGTAGATTTAGTTGTTGGTTTAGTAGGATTTAAAATTAAGTTAATGAACAGAGTTATGGGTCGTTTAATTGGGCTGACCTTATAGAAGAGATTGAGGAAGTTACTTTTGAATCGACTCCAACTAATAACTCCCTTCTCTCGATCTCCAAATGTATGTTGAATGCAGAAAAGAATTTCGCAGAGAGAAAAATACTTCATAGACAACGCAATTTCCACTCACAAAAATCAACACCATGACAAGAGTACAATAACATTAAGTATAGGTGATGGTTCGACTCGTAAACGATCAAGGAGGGGTGGAGCCAATGAAGGGATATGGGATACAGGTGTACCCCAAAAAGTTTATACCATATGTAAGTTGGATAGCTCAAGTGACAGAGCATCTACTACCTAGGTCTTTGGTCCTGGGTTCGAGTCACCGTGGAGGGGGAAGGGAGGGATTTTTCTTTGTTCTTAGATTAGGAGAAAAAAAATTTAATATGTAGCAAGTGTATATTGAATGTGTGGTTGTTACAACTCTACCAAGAGAAGAGCCCAATTCTAAAGAGCCCATTTACTAAGAGTCCCAACAACAATATATCAATATAAGCCCTAACCCCAGTAGTGATATAAAGACCAATTAACAGCTGCAATGAGTCAACCAAGAATATTGAAGAATCTCCTCTCTCGTCTCTCCCGTTCTTAAGAGCTGCACTTGCTCGAAAAGTGTAGATACGCGGGTTTAATTTCTTTAGAATACTAAATGTGTTAATATCTCTATGCATTACTCATTGGTTAAGTTTTACATGTATTCTAAATTGGTTTTAAACTTTAAGTAATAATGAGAATTTATGGTGAGCATTCAAGATAAACTAACACGCACTAATTAGTGGTTTTCAAAAAAATCAAACACCAATCAGCTATATATTTTAGGTCGATAATCAACAATTTATTTTGTTTAGTCTATATATCTTAAGTACAAACTGGTAATTTTTATTTTAATTTATAAATTTGTTATAGCGAACTAGTTTTAACTATATATTTTTCGGATTAATGCCAAGTTTTTTACATAGTTCTCTTAATGTGATTGATTAATAGTCTTTGCTAAAAACACTATGAAATAATTGAAAAAATGATTGTAATGTAAAATACTCCATCGATTAAATACTTCTGCTCCATTACAAGAGTTTTGTTTCCATAGCTCTTATTAAATTATCTAACGTATTCCCAATTCTAAAATTCTGGATTAACCACTAATTCCGGCAATTAATTCCGAACCCGACCACCGTGATGCATCAAATTTATTTTCAATGAATATCATTGTGCATCCAAAATTTATGGAAAAAAGCTATATATGCATCATGATGTTTGTGATTATTGAATTAAACAATGATAGACACCTTTACAATTTTTACTTTTTATTTCTTTTTGTCGTACTCTATTGGTATGTTTATTTATGGTTTACCCAAATAGATTTAGGAAATCGAATCCTAATAAAACACTCATTAAGTCTCTCACTCGAGTTTGGATCCACCACCCTCCAACCTTAAACAAACATATCCTATAGCCCATAATTGGTTGTAAATATGGTAGGACGATTTGATGAACGTAAAGGAATAGGAAAACATTTTAATTTTAAAAAAGTGAATAAATCAGATTCTAGAAAAATACTCCCTCCGTCCCGGCTTAACCTGCCTAGGTTGACCGGGCACGGGGATTAAGAAAAAACAGATTTTGTGGAATCTTTGACTTTTTTAAAGGTGGAGATTGAGAATGAAGATTTTGAAGGTGGAGATTGTGAGAGAAATTTGCTATTTATGGGGTAGGCAGGTTAAAGTGGGACAAACTAAAATGGCAAGTTGGCAGGTTAAGTTGGGACGGAGGTAGTATCTTTTAAAAAAATTGAACAGTGTTAAAAAAAAAAAAAAAATTGAGTAGAAAAAACATTAAAATTTATTCGCGACTTTCACCCTGAAAATGGAATGCTAACCGGACATGGACGATTGGTGCAACGTATCCTACTACAATCGTACCATTATATGACACATAAGGCAAAAACTCTTGTGCACAAGGTGCACAATATCTTTATGGTGCATCAGTCCGGTTTGACACCGGTTCATGCGGTTCGAGCCCGGTTCGATTCGGTCGCGGCCGCGACCAAATGTGACTGAAAATGGGAATTTGGGCTATGGAGTTGGCGAGGCCGCGCACAATTGTGATTCAAATATACTTTATGCAAATATCAAATATACTTTATGCAAATACCAAACATACTTTATGAGGAAATCAACCATACATATGTTAGGAATTTGTGTTTTGAATCTGTTTCACTTTAAAATTATGACTCGAACATACTTTATGAAATTGTCAAACATACTTTATGTAAATATCAAACATACTTTATGCAAATATCAACAATAATGCATTTTGACGCGACCGCGACCAAGCGCACAATTATGACTCAAACAGGTGCACCCAAGACTTATCCGACACATAATGACGTTTACATGTTTCACAAACCGAAACTCGCAACATCAAGTATTGCTACACAAACATAAAATAATAGAGTCATTCTACTATACAACCCGTATATTACAGTAACATCATACCATAACGCTGCTAATAAAATATTAAATCCAAGGATTCAACAATTATCTGCCTGTAAATGAATGCAATTCATGTGGCAACACAAAAAATCTAAATTTTTGAGTATACTAACCTCAAAAAATCTAATTTTCGAAACACCTGAAACAATTATCATATGTAAATGATGAACTAACTTATATTTGCTAGCAATATATTTATACAGACTATCTTACCAACATGTCCCTTCAACTCCTATACAGTTTGGGTCGAAGAGCGGGACTGTGTGAATGAATTACGGCAGCAGCTATAGCGAAAGACTGCAGCGTCGAAACAGCTGATTGGAAATGGATATAGTATAGGCCCTTGTGGATGTTCACCATTTTCATAATCGGCACATTTTGTTTCGATCCCTGTAAACTTGCGCGTGGCTCACTGTTAGTTCGATGCTTTACTACATACAATGGAAACAGAAGATAAAGAAAGTATAGTATGTTAACCTGCATATAGAGATCAATAGACTTGCATTCTCCAGAAGCTTCTAGAGAGGGCGAATAATCCGTGTTGCTTGACCGGGTTTTGAGAACTGTTAACGGACAACCAATATCCCAGCCCCCACAGTCACAAAGTCCACCGGAGGCCCACCTTTCAATAAGGCTTGAAGGGCCACCAACTTTGGTTCTTGGCCCACCATGAAAGCCTGCAGGTATTACTATGTCCATGCTCGTCGAGCATTCCCCTGTACTTCTAGAATGTTCCGAAGGTATCATGGGACCCACAGATGCAGTTTTCTTAAGGAACTTCAATCCCCATCCTCCAGTTTCAACCTCCTTAGAGTTGTTGCTCGTGTCTTTCACAACGATAGCAGCCAATTCATGATTTGGGGCGTCCGGACAGCTCTGATCTAGATCCGGGAAACTGTTGTGAACATCTTCAGAATGGTCCAAAGCTGTATCTGGGAAGACAGTGCTTGATCCCTCGAGCGTAGAAGAGGATCTTTGCTTGTTATAATGACCTTGTCTGAAAGCATCTACTACCTTCCTTGTCAATGTCTTGCCCTTCTTCGGGGCCTGATTTGAAGCTTGTGTCTCTGCTGTACGACTGTCACCGGAAACAGATAGAACAAACCGAGTCTCCCTAACTTCGGAGTTACTGGAGTTGAATGTGATTGAAGTGGAGACTCGCATCTTGGCAACTGTTTCCAACTCAAGCCCAGTAGTTAAATCAGCGTCTTTCTTGCCGTTTTTTCTTAGATGGAATGTGTAAACGTAATCCAAATCTTTATCGTACGAAGAATCAGCCTCCGACAAACTGGCTACGTACACTTCCTTCTTATCATCCACAGTGAAAACATGGTGTGGTAGTCCATTCCTCCATGTAAACTGCAGCATTCCTTGGAACGAGACGCCATGCGAAGAAGACGAAGATGATTGATCAGAGAAACTGGAGCTAGAGCTAGATATCGACGCGTCCCTTTTATGCAGAGGCGCCGATACGTATTTACTATCTACAACATCCTGTCTTGGCTTACGAGATAAATCAGAGTAAAACGGTCTACTCACACCAAACACGTCCGTTTGTCCAAAATTGGAGTTGCCATTTAACGACCCGAATTGTTGAAGTAACGGGCTTTTCAAGATATTGATCATAGCCGGGCTACCAGAAATAGTGCCTATAGTCGTCCAGTCACCGCTAACAACCTCAGTTTGACCACCTAACGGATATTCAATAGCCACATTATCGGAACTTCTATTCTTGATCTTTGCTAAACTACTACTATGATCAGACAACATATCAACTTTCTGCGAAAAATTCCAAGCTGCTGCTCTACATGCACAATTACGTATCAATTCAAGGCAACGAATAACGTACGTTTCATCACAGGTTGTAAGTTGCTTAGGGATACTATTATTATAAGAGCCATGAATGTTATGAAGGAACAACTCCCTGCTATTCGCAGTCGCCCTCGACTTCCTAATGCTAAATATCAGTGTTCTACCGTTTCTTCTGCATCTTTTGGGCACAATAGGTTCTCCTTTTAATTCTAGACTTTCAAGAGCATATGACGCTGTTTCATCTTCTTCTCCATCACCATCTTTCCCCGGGTTTCTGCTTGTGTTTTCCATACAGCTCCAGGGGAAAATAATACATTAATCGAGGAATAGTACCTTAACGCTTCCAGCTTCTGTTATTCGCACCCACTAATGTAGAAACATTATTATTGGGATTTCCAACGAAACTCTTACCCCGAATAATCTGAAGACCGAATACAATAACCAGTTAGTATCTATTGTCTTGAAATACCACATGTTAATATACATAACACAGAAACAAACTCCGGAGTACATAAGAAAATTCACAGACATAACAGCATATGGTTTTATTTGGAAGATTAGCCCAAGGCAGCCAATCGTTGTCGTCAAATGCAAGTAAACACTTCTTAAATGAAATACTTGGCATATAGTTATCTACATCAGTTACAAATTTCGGACAAAATTGCTAAAAGGTCTTTCTAACTGTTAAATTATACCCACAACACTCGAATTGAAGAACTTTAAACTATCTCTACAAGAGAAAATCATTATATTTACAGCACAAATGAACGAAGATACATTCGGATAAATAAGAATCAGAACTTCAGGAAAGAATTAAGGATTTCTTCGCATCGATGAAAATAATCGGTACTTACAGAAACAGAAAAGCAATAGCTAGTGTAGGCTGAAAATCAGAATAAGCATTAAGGAACATATATCAATAAAAGATTGATATAATTTTAAGTTCTTGATGTTCAAACATACACCAAGAATGGAACTAATATATTTGAAGCAAGCACAGAAAATCCAGATTTGCTGGAACAACTTACTTTCATAATAGGTAAAATATTATCTATTCAACCCAACAAGACACCAATTAGGTCAATTTTCTATACTTATATTATCCCTGAATATGACTAACAACCATAACAAAAATAAAAATTACAAGCAAACATCAGAAAAGCACAAAAATCCATAAACTTTCTAACAAAGCAACTGAATTAGTAACAAACATCCATAAATAGACAATTTCCTTCACCTAAAGAACTGGATTGAAAGTTCAACAACAACATGAATCCAAAAATTAGGGCAACTTCCCCAAACCCATTAAAGATAGTCCTAAAAATCAAGAAACACCCTTAAAGTAACAAATTACCACAAAGAGCACCAAAATGTAAGCTTTAAAGACAATTTTCCAGAAAGAAGAAAAATGGGTTGTAATAAAGATGGAAACTTTACCAACTTCAACGGTGAAGAAACTGTAGATACACAACATGTGTAAGCATATGTCTTGAAATGAAAAACAGAGAAACTTCTAGCGATTAACTGATTGGCTATAAACGGCGTAGTCTCGGAAATTTTGGCGTGGTGGGTCCCACTATGTGTGAAATTCTTGAATTTTCATGCCTCCAACAACGAATCCCACGACCCACATTTCCGCGGACATACCAATACACTTCTGAATTTTTTATTACAGCAGAGAAAGAAGAAATTTGGAAAAAACTTGTGCGTGTTTTTAGAAAGAGAGAGGGGAGTGTGAGCTGGTATCACGACGGGTGATACGCCCACTAGCAAGCAAGGGCATAAAGGGGTGTTTGCAAGAAAACAAAAGAACCCAGAATCACTTTTTCTGTGCAAAAGTGATTTTATGGTATTTATATATAATTATGCTTTCAACATGGTGATTTAGATTAAGTTTTGTGTAAAGATTACATTTTTATAGTGCTTAAAGAAAAAAAACCAAGAATCTCCAAGAAGTAGTGAGTCCTCGTCTTCCTAAAAGTGTTTATATATATCAGTAAGGTGATTTTAAAGTATTCGGAAACTCTTAAAATTGATTTTCAGAATTGAGAAGCCGTTATCACTCAGCTTCTACCAGCTTTTGGCTTTAAAATCACTTAATTTCAAACATTATCAAATTCTAATTTTTCTACAAAAATCACTTCAAATATTTTCTCTGAAAGCACAATCAATGCAAACACACCCTAATTACGATTTTACAAATACTCCAAAAATCAATTTTAGGTTCCGAAATTGATTTTCCACGTAAAATTTTGGTTCGAAAACACCCTTTTAAAATCTCTAAAGATTGATTAAAAGAATCACTTAAAAACTGATTTCAAGAAACGGTATAAAACTGCCTCAAACTAACTCTTAATCAAAAAGATTCCACTTTCGAACACGGTCTGCTTAATTTTTTCCAACAAAAATCAATTTAAATCGTTTTTTCAAAGGTACAATCAGCTATAAACACTCCCAAAACACGGAAACCGACAAGGAGATGGGAAGACAAAGGGAAGCCCACAAAAGAAAGAAAGTGTGGGGGCCTTAAAACATGTGAGGCCTATCTATGTGGATATTGATTCACCAGTAAACTAACTGCAGATTTTGAAATTTAAATGTCTGTGTACTGGTAGCTGCAATTGCAGGTGCAAGGATATTAAATTTGGAGGTGTTGGGTTTTGTGGTGGCATAACATAAATCTCCAATAGTGGAGGTGAGATTTAATGCAAACACATATCAATCAGTATTTAATGCTGGGTAGATGTTACATTACACATGGTAAAGTGAAGTAACATAGTAAACAGTTACCAGCATTTGTAATAAATTGGGTGTTATTATTCATTTATTTACAAAAAAAAAATGGAGTAATTTATATTTTTATATACTCTCCTTTTCTCATAAAAATGTCTATTTTTCATTTGGACCCTGTTATTTAGCTAGAATCTATCTGGATAGAAAATGGTAAATTTAAAATAAACTCATTTCTATGTAGGTTCTTCGTAAAAAAGAAATTCGAAGTCAAGTTCCATCAATCTTCTTGAAAAAAAGAAAAAAACTTTGGAAGATTATGGAGATGAGACATAGCAAAAGTTCAAGGATAAAAAATAGCTTCTTTCGATAATTTCGGACGGAAGACGAAGCTATCAGAAATATTTCTACTAGGATTTAAGGGTTCACATTCTCCATTATTATGTGCTTTCAACAATAAATAATAATAATAAAAGTATGGATTTCTAATTCTGAGTTTAAACTAATAAAAGAAGAGAAGTTGAAATTATTTTTAATGTTTCTAGCTAGATAGATTCTAGCCAAGTAAATTTACTCTTATCATTTTATGAATATCTCAAAAGGGTATTCATCTTTCTATATTTGGGGTGAAGTCGTCGGACAAACATTGTATATTAGGCTGGCCCGAAGTCCTTTGACCTGAAATTCGAGGGACAACTTAGTTTTCTAAAATACACTAAATTTATTGTACTGGTCAGTGATTCGCCGAGCTATTGGCCAATGAAATTTGGAGTATTAGGCTTTATATCGCTTTAGGTAAAGATTTTAATGGTCCAACTCGTATAAAATGTTTGACGAGTTGGGCTAATAGGTTTTGCCACCTATAATTAGTGGTGCATTACATTTTTTTTCTAACATGATCCTACTAAATAATTCATTAAATAAAATAAATTCTCACTTGTGCTTAATAGAGCTTTGAGAACGGGTTAGCAGAGCAGGGTGGGGTGGTGCTGCACAAGCTACTAAAACTTTGGTCCAGTCTAATTCACCACAGGTTACGGTTGGTACAGTCAGTCCACTCTCTCTCTCTCTATATATATACATACACACACACACTTAATTTAATTGTTCTTTTTTTATTGTGTGAAACTTGAAAGCTGACTATGTTCATGAAACAATGAAATTATTTCGATCTTGGAAGCAATTTTTTGAGTGGGATATAGGAGTATGGATCGAACCACTAACCTTCATTACAAACTGGTGAAGCCATGCATGCCACTAGGCTACCAAAGCTCGAGCAACATGTTTATGTAATTGATTAAATAAAAGAATAATAAACATTAATTTCATATTGTTATTTGTTTGGTTTTCACAAAGTCTAGAAGCAAGCATTTGTTGATTGTGAATGTCTTGATCATCTTTGCCATTAAAATATGGAAAACGATAGCGGTGCACATGGTGCTCCACTTAAACTAATATTGGTAGGATAAAATGATGACGACTACCATAACAACCATAATAAGTTCAACCCTTTGATTTAAATATTTATTTGATTCTCTATACACATTTCTTATTTTCACTTTTATTTCTAAATAGGTATAATAATTTTTTTTTAATGTTAATAAGCTTTTTTCAACGTGGACAGTGAACTATAAATAAAATATTTCAAAATTTGATGAACTCGTTTCTCTCCTCCTCAACTTTCTCTACCTTCCCCCATCTCTTCCCATCGATTGCCAAACAGCGATGACAACGCCAGCATCGATGGAGGCGGTGAATCAGTGGACTTGTGGAGGAGGAGAGATTTTGAATCATGAGATTTTCACCTAAACCCAAACAAAATGGTTCATTTTGCACCTCTTTTTAGATTAAGATGCAAGTTATGTTAGTAAGTACAGTAGAATTTGGTAACCAGTTAAACGTTTTGTAGGGGACACTAAAAGCTTATAATTTAAAGGTGAAAAACTTTAGACGCTTTAATATTCCAGGTATATCATATCATAGAAGATCTCGTAAATTTTATATTTATATAGATAAAAACGACTAAACGTGACATCATGTGCCTATTAATTACATACAAAATGCATAAAATCTTTTCAATCTGGACAAAAAAATCCAGCATGAATGGGACAAACAAAATTATTGAAGCATTGCATATATATATATTTATATATGAAAAATCAAATGAAAATGCTCATTGAGCTAAATAATGGATTCATATAATCATAAATAAGTTCAAACATAATGTTTTTATTTCACAATTTAAAATTTGTACGATTAATTTGATTAATGATTAAACTAATTGTAATATATTTTTAATCTATATATAGTTTACCCTCTCTTTTCTCTGTCTAAAGAAATTAATTTGCAACCCTAGAAAGTAGTCTCTCGATTTTATGAAAGCTTCCGAGTATTGTCTCTCCTCAATAAGTGCGAGTGTTTATCGACGTAATAACATTAGTTCCATCTATTTGGTATGCACATTCAAAATTTGGTCATTGTTAAGTTATTCAATTTTGATTTTTTTTTCTTCGATCTAAGTGAAGAATATTCTCCCTCCGTCCCGCTTAAAGCTGTCTTTCCGTTTTTTCGGTTCGTCCCAACTAAAGTCCTCACCCCAAAATCTAAACCTTCAATCTCCGCCTTTAAAATGGTTAAGAACTATTTTTTCTTAACATTCGTGCCCGGTCAAAGTGATAACTTTAATCGGGAGGGAAGAAGTAGTATTTGAGTTCAAATATTTTAATATGATTGGCTGTTATATTAGATTTGGATTTATGGAGATTTAATATTTAATTCCTGTCGTATTATCTATACTGATTGATTTGACTAAAATAAATGAAATTAAAATGTAAAAATAGTTAAAAATAATTTGAAGCTCAATTATGGTCCAAGCAATTTGAATATTTTTAATCATGATGATTTGTCTTACTACATTTTTCAATTTCAAATTCAAAAATTAATTTTTGTCTTGGTATCAATTTTGTCATCAACACGAAATGGATTGGTTCCAAGTTGAATTATTTAATTTATAAATTAGATTTATATGCATTCATATGCGACTTTATTCTTCATTTGAGCCGTCAAGCCAACTACCTTTCTCGAAAAATTGAGCAACTTCTTTTACGAAATATTTGTTTTGGGATGTTCCCACTCAAATAAGGCATGATTCATTTTCAATGTATTTCATTTTATAGTCGAATGACTTATTTCTTTACATCCACACATAAGGTTGTAAATGAGTTGAGTTGAGTCGAGCTGAATTTACTGTTGTTCAAACTTATTTGAAATAGTATCGAGCTTTTAATATAGTGTTTGAATTTGTTTGAATATTAATTGAATCGGATTTGAACGGGCTTTAATCGAGTCGAACACGAGTCTAGTCCGAGTAATTTGACATTTTTACACTTGTTTTAACATCTTTAACTTATCAAGCTCGAACTTTAGATTTTATCAAACATAAAAGTATGTTCAAGCTTGTTTAAGATTTTAAATCGAACATAATTCAAACGAGTTTTAAACAAACGATCTCGAATCGAGTATTGAGTAGTTTGACTGGATATTCAGCCTTGTCCACACCCTATTACCTACATCACATTTTACACTTCTCAACACACATTTTATAATTTTCAATATACATTTTACAATTTTCGATAGACATCATACTCTACAATCTCTTAAATAGAAATACACTTACACTATTTAAACGAATATATAATATAAGAATGTACCACAACGAAAGTAGCACATGATGCTTCACCCGAGCACAAGTATCCCCTTCCTCAAAAGTCAAGATCTTTTGTAATCTAGGAATAGGGATATTTCATATAATTGGAAAATTATGTCACACTACCTATGGCCCTACCTATAATTTTAGCTATAAATTATTAGATGCTCCACTCCGTAAAAGTGGTATGGTCCAGTACCCGTTTTAAGGATGATCTAGTATAAAATATCGTACCGAAATATTTATATTATTATATCGAAATTTTCGTATATGAAAAATTCATATTGTCGACTTATGAAAAGTTTTAATATATCGAATTTTTTGTAAGTACATATTTTTACCCGTATAACGAAATTTTAGTATGTATTGATTTTTATTTGAGGATGTAGTGTGTATCCATATTCACCTGAAATTTCAATATGTAACAATATTTTGATATCCCGACTTCATGTTGGTATGACACCGTTACTTAGATTGATATATCAAAATGGCAAATTACTGAAATACCATAACTTTTCGGTACACTGATATTTACTGAAATATCTAAAAAATCCACATTTAGGTGATTTGGTATTATTTCCTACTTCTAATATGTTCTCTATTATGAAAGATGAAAACTTTACTATTACACATACCAGTTGTTCACCTGTGAGATGCACGGGATATTATAATTGTTTAAAATACTTCGAATTCGGTTGGTTAAAATATACATGTATTATTTATGTAAAATTTTCTAAATAGGTTGGCCGAAGCTTCATATTAGTCAATTGACAGCTAGATTTCATTAAATCCTTATTTAAATCGTTGCTCGACCTATTTAAGTAATAAGGTCTGAAAAAAATGTTAGACTTGACTTGTATATTAAATAAGCTGGATCAAACTAGGCTCAATATAAACGGACCACAAGCTTCTATCGAGTAGTCTGACATGTTCTCGCCCTATTTGCCTGCATTGCAATTTTAGAATTAACCTATTAGCTACATGATTCACTTTTTGTAGGAGTTTTAAACAAAAAAAAAAAAAAAATACAAACTATCTACATGGGTATGGATGGTTCTAGTGATAAGCTAAGGGGGTGAAAATCAATTTTGTCATCATCATTTAATGAATGCACATGGCTAGTTGCCAAGATTAATTTTATTGGTTATTATGATTATGTGTATGTTCATTTTAGGATGAGCGTGGATGTAGTTCATTTGGATATTGAAATTCGAAGGATTTTGCCGTTTAGAAGAAAAATGAAATGAGATGTGTATGGGATGGTGATGGGATAGAGATGGAATGAAATAAGGTAAGATGTGTATTCTAGCAATCAAATCAATAAAGTAGCTAGACTAATACTGAAAGAGAATAGATGGAGAATGGATGTGGCCGTCCCCATCCTCATCTCATTCAACAATAAAACACTGATGTACCCATCCTCCATACGTGGACCCAATCTAGAACAAACATCTCTTATGAAATGTAGAAAAAAAGACCATACTAAATCATGAATGTGGTTTTGTCATTTGAAGGGTTAATATTAGGGGTCGCAATTCCTAATCCAATTCGCAAACCTGACACACCCTACTTAAATTTATTAAAAAAGACTTGAAGTCAATCTGTCACTAACTCGATTTTGATCCGAACACCTGAAATCAATAATTTAGGCATAGAACATATATAAGATGCCCTTAATATAAAAACGAGATAGTCGTTCTTTAAAATAATAATAATAATTTAAAAAAAAAAAAAAAAACTGCTTTCTGATATTCTTAATATAAAAAGAAAAACGTTAATACTACTATGAAAGTGGTATATATATACACGGAATCTATGAAATGTAATGTAGTAATTTTGTGTTCTTAGTATACACTTTACCACTTTCGGCCTTTCAGCCATTTTACATTTTTTATTATAGGAGAGGTCTCTTGTGCACTAGTAAGATTCGTACGATTCGAGTAAAAAAATATTATTATTTATGCTTAAATGTATTATATGTGATGGGTAAATGTATCATGGTAAAAATATATCACAATTTATGTTTAAAGATATATAATTTGAGTAAAGAATTATCATACACAAACAGATACCTAAATTAAATTACACCGTATAACTGATGATGCGCGTACGACTTTCCCGCATGACATAAGTGGAAGTCAAATTTCTATCTGTCCTTCTCCCTACAATTTGGGGCTGCGCGCTGGT
Source organism: Ajuga chamaepitys (assembly GCA_958295605.1). Lineage (NCBI taxonomy): Eukaryota > Viridiplantae > Streptophyta > Magnoliopsida > Lamiales > Lamiaceae > Ajuga > Ajuga chamaepitys. The sequence continues at coordinate 55,851,580 of OY282506.1, forward strand.
CCATTTTCATTGGGCTTTTCCTTTGGGCTTTTTCATATTTAGCATAATTTGATGAGATTATCAGGTGCAGAAATTTGTGTAAAAAAACCATCCTACCTAGGGTGTGATTTTTTTGGGAAATAAATTAAAAGAAGAAGGAAAAGAAGAAGAATACTTTTATTTGAAAATATGACTTTAAAATATTCCCTCCGTTCCGAGTGAACTTGCACCCTTAAAAGTGCACACATATTAACAAAAATAATTTTTTGCTTTTATGTTGACTTTTCAAAGGTGGATTGAGTGTGGAGATTGAGGGTGCAGATTTTGGGGTAGAGATTGCGTTATAACTTTCTTTTCAAAGAATATGCAATTGTGACATACCGAAAAAAGAAAGTGTACAAGTTCATTCGGGAGTACTAGTTTCTGAAAAAAACAATGATACTTTTCTATAAAGGGATAACAATTCTGTAACGTGTCTACCCTTGTTATGGTATGACAATCTTATGGATAAGTTCTTCTTGTGCCAGAACCGAATACATAATCAAATTATTACTTTACATACCTCGAAATGTTATACAAAAGACCTCGTTATTACAGTGATAATTCTCATTATTAAGCTAAATTATCAACAACAAAATCTAATAAGAGACCATTGATCTAAATATATATGCAACCATTGATCTAAAAAAGTGACATATATGTTGGTATATATATACAAAAACTAAATTGTTATTGAAACTACTAGCTATATATTGCACAAATACAAAGGTGGTCACAATAAATTAATTACCAATTAATATGTTAGTGTTGATTAATTTGATTCAAAATTTTGGTGATCTTCAAATCCAAGATTGGATTGGATAGTTGCATTTGAAGGAATTCACTTCACTCATCTTTGCAAATATATCTAATGGGTCAATACTCTCCTCTTCTTTCACAACCTACACAAATAAATAAACATAAGTTAGCGTATAATACATGCAGGTAATATTTACGGGGTAGGGTAGAGAAAACCGGTTAGTAAATTGACAAAATTCATAATCATATATACATAACAAGAAATGATAATTTAGTATTGCATCTTTACTCTACTTTAGAACTAAGCCGGAAAAATTGCTAAATTAGTTCGGTAGTTTATGATCGGTCCTAAAATTAGTCATTTATCTTTTTGATTGCTTTATTGTTTACGTTTTTATTATGGGGAAAATATAAAGTTTTCGCTACATAATTAATTACACACTTACACAATACTCTTTTTTAGAAAATGTTTATTTGACTTACTTACTCATGCTTAATTTGTGAAATTCAAAAGATTTTTTTTTTCTTAGATTAGTAAAACCAGATATTGATTTTTGAAATATAACTCTTATTTTGGGACGATTTTTTTTGAAATAGGACTTTTATAATTCAGAAAATGACGTGGATTTTTTTAAAAATAGGACTCTATTTTAATAATGAAATAAATAATTTGATCTGCTTTTTTTTTATGGGACGGAAGGATTAATAAAAGAGGATCAAAAGATGACGGGAAAAATCACCTTGTGGTGGTGATCATCAGGGAGAGGATTGGAAAATTGTCCGTCATCTTGATCATCAACTTCATCTTCATTGTTGGCACTTGCCGTTCTTGCAAGCTCCCCTAGTTCATCGTTCTTCGCGAACCTTCCCCGCACCCTTGGCCGGCTGTCTGCTAGGGTTTTCCGGCAAGCATACTGCATGCATTCCCGATTAATGTTATATTCGTGTAAGAGAAATGTTTCCTAACCGTGAGCACAAATTAATGTATCTAACATTAATCCCAATTAATGTACCATATTTTTTAATACTATAATTTTTGTTGTTTTATTTGTTCACTCCACATTTTTTTAACTAACCTATTCTATTTAGTTTTACATAACAAATATTACTAGCTCACATATAAATAATTGTTTCAAATGTAAAATGAAGCTCATTATCCTGATTTTAACTTATTAGTATAAAAAAACTTATTCATTAATTGTTTTAATAAATTTTCTATAAAAATTCAAAGCTTTATCTAGACTATTTCTCATGTTTTTCTAAATCCAACGAGGCACACAAAGATTATTTTTCTGACTGTATTAAATTTTTACATTTCAGCTCACCCTACGTTTAAATCCTGGATCTGTCATTACCCGGAGAAAACATGATATGTTCTTCTTCCCATATAGACAAGCTTTGTACGTGTAAGATTGGTATGCACAGAATTTATAAGGAAAATGATCCCTAACACTAGAGGTGACAATTTGGATGGGTGGAACCTAAATTTAGTCGGTCCGACTCGACTTATTCCCCTATAATATATAAAGATTATCGGGCTGGTTCGTGATCTGTCAGACTTTTGGCCTATCAGATTGACCCGATCAAATAAAATAGTACTTCGAACTAATGGGCTGGGCCGATTTTGTCAGCTCTATCCGACAGACATCATGGACATGCAAGCACATAAGTGAGAGAGAGAGAGGAGAGAGAAAGAACCTTGATTTTCTTGCTAAAATTCCTTTCATTTCTTTTCTTGAGGTATCTATGAATCTTACGCTTCCTTTCTTCAGCTGAGAGTTTCCCTACTTTAAAACTTGGATCTTCCAAGCTTGAAATCTCTGATGCCAGAGTTGTACTCGGACTCCCACTCAGCACGTGTTGACTCTCACTACTCAGTGTCTTCTAAAAAATAATAAAAAATAAACATTAGTACACAAACAACATTTAAAAAAAAAATTAATGGGAAAGAATACAAATTTGGTTCGGCTAAAAATGCCAAATTTACATTTTTTTACTTTTTAGAAATAAAGTCTGTTATTTGGTCCTGTTAAATTTTATTTTCTCGTCGTCATTTTCTTGCAACTACTTTCAGCTTAATATCCAAGTTTGTTGTTCTAGTATAATGTTATGGTATTACACGTTCTGTTCCACCTAATTTTGCACGGTTGACCGAACACGGATGTTAAGAAAAAATAAATTTTGGGGTATTTTTGACTTTTTTAAAAGTGAAGATTTTGAGGGTGGAGATTGTGAGAGAAATTTTATTTTTAAGAATGTGCAAAGTTAAATGAAATGGATCGAAAAGAAAAATAGTGCAAATTTAAGTGGGACGGAAAGAGTATTTGTATCCAGATATATTGGTATGCCATAATAAAAAGTTTAAGAAAAGAGAGAAATTCCAGATCAAACATGGACGGGCAATTCGGTCGGTCTAGACTGGTAGGTTAAAATCGATCGGACCGGGTTAGTTTTAAAATTTTATTGAGCTAGAAATTAGGAAGCCCAACCAAGTCAATTTTCGTAGAATATACTAAATTTTCGAGCTGGTCTACTGTTCATCAAACTTTTGATTTATCGAGTTAGACCTTCTATATCCAATGATATCCTTAGCCAAAGTTCTTATGACAGGCACCTAAAATATTGGACAGGCTGAGTCTGAGTTTTACAACTCTAAACATGGATGACAAAAAAAACGGAATTTCAGGTTTTGTCAGTTTAGCATTTTTGCCGAAAATTAACGTTTCTCTCTCACAAAATACCTGGAGATCACCGCTGGAGCAACTAAAAACCCTAGCCAGAGAATCAGAGAGGAAAAATCCGCCATTATCACCCTGAGATTCAAGCTCCTGATGTGAAACATCACCTCCCAGAAACAAACCACTACCGCCGGTAAAAAGCCACGAGTTATCAAAACCAAACGGCGCCGTTACGCTGCTCGACGACAAGTACGATCCACCGATAGGATCGCAGGCCGGCGAAGAACTCCTAAAACGGATATTGTACGACGGCCAAGGCGGCAGGCACTCCGTCGGAAGCGGCGGCAGCGGCAACAACGGCGGTGGCACCACCATCGGCTGCGCGTCGCCTAACGACGGAATATTCTGGCTGTTCTGAGAATTATGCATGGTGAATTGTTCGTGATTATTATTATTGTTGTTGTTGTTGTTGTTGTTATTGTAGTAGTATTGATGATCGTGAGGGAATGAGAAGGAATTAGGGGAAAGAGTGAAATCTATGGATGCTGATATGTCATCTTCTAATTGGTCTTCTAAGAACATTGTCAGATTGTTTCTGGCCGGTGAGGAAGGGCCTCCGCCGCATCCGCCGCCGGTGGCGGCGGGCGGAGGGTCGTTGTCTACGGTGGCGTTGTATATGTTGGTGTCGACAGTGATGGAGAGAGGGGTAGGATTGGAAGAGTGCTCTTCATAGCAGCAATTTGAGCTGGAAGCAACTTCTGAGTTTTGAAGTGTTTCTGGAAATAATTCTGACTCACAAAACTCCAGAAGTTGAGCTCCAAGAGGACTTGTAATTTCATCCTGCCAAAAAAAATAAAAAATATTAATAATAACATTTTTTCTATTAAAGAAAAAATAATAATATGACATATATGATCACCAATTTTTTTTAATTAATTCATTAATTAACCATATGTTCATGATCGATAATCATACTTTGGACCAGCGAACTGTTGTACAACGCAATTTTAGAGAAGGTAACTAGAATATTTCTTTCCAGTTTAAGTTGGAAACCGATAATTAAACATTTAGACCGCCTGAGGTCTAGATGCCGACTAGGCGGCGCTTAGTCTGTATTTTATTGTTTACATCCTACAAGCCTATATTTTTAAAATATGTACTTTCTCCGTTCCGGCCTAATTTGCACACCTGCTCTGGTGCATATATTAAGAAAAAATTATTTTTTTACTTTTTAGTTGACTTTTTCAAAGGTGGAAATTCAGGGTGGAGATTGTAAGAGAAATTTCCTTAGACTGTGCAAATTAGTGTGGGACGGACCGAAAAGAAAAGTGAGCAAATTAGGGTGGGACGGAGGGAGTACCATTTAATATACTCTCTTCGTCCCGCTCAATTTTGCACGTAGGGACAGGAACATATTTTAAGAAAAAACTGTTTTTTATTTTTTTGTTGACTTTTTCAAAGGTGAAGATTTTGAAGGTGGAGATTGTAAAAGAAATTTCAATTTTAAGGGTGTGCAAAACTGAGTGGGGCGGAGAGAGTATAATTCAACATATTATAAGGTACAAATCTTAAATTGAGAAAAATAAAGTATTTAGACCACCTGGGCCAGCTAGTTCCGCCTAGACCAACTAATTATCCGACTATTCTGTCTAATCCGAAACCTACCTAAAACTGTCGATTCTCAAAAAATAAGGTTGGCAACAACTAGTCGACATCTAGACGAACATCTAGGTCAATTTCTACATTCATGATTACTATGATAAAAAAAACAATCATTCAACCTAGATGGTCAATTAAAATATTATTCTTTGTACCTAAATTGGATCAAAAAAAGGCACACAACTTTGTTGAAGATGGAACTTGTTGGTGATGTATTATGCAAAACATAGAAAAAGTTAATGAATTTATGCTCCATGTGACCTGTGGGAAACATGATGTGAAAAGCATTAAACCTAATCCAGAAATTTTTATTTTTTGTGATAGTATGAAAATAGAATTATGTCCATTTTTGGACAAACTTAGGGAACTTAGAACCATAATGAAATGTTTTATCATAGCATGTGAAGTGCATTACAAAATTATGTAATTCCAACTTTAGAATAAAAGAATAAGGTGGAGACTTATGGTGTAAGCTATAAAAGGATAAATATTCTATTATGATTAAAAGAAAATTATGATTAGAAGACCATGTCCTTGCAACTTAATGCACGTAGGGACGGACTCGTATATTACGAAAAAACTGTTTTTTGCTTTTCTATTAACATTTTCAAAGTTGAAGATTGATGGTGAAGATTTTGAGGGTAGAGAGTATAAAAGAAATTTCATTTTTCAGAGTGTGCAAAACTGAATAGGACGGACCGAAACGAAAAGTGTGCAAAACTGAACGGACGGAGGGAGTATTAACTATTACTTTTTTGTACCAAAAGGGCTTCCAAAATCTTGAATTTTTTGTTTGTGGAAACACATATATACAGAAAGAAAAGCTAAATATCTAATTGGCTAAACTTTTTCTTTTTTTAGTGGGGAGTGAAATATGTTTTGAACTCCTAACATTTATCGAAAGCTAAGGAGACAATGTCACTAGGCTATCAAAGGTTGATAATGGGCTAAACGTACTCGTAACATGCATGAGTCTTGCATTATGCCTACGTATAAATAATCAATTCGAATTTCCTACTATGAGTTCTATAGCATCTCATATTACAATTGTACCGACACATGACACCTACATAGTATGACATCGATAATATATCATGTACGATGATTATGTGTTATATATAGTCATGCTATTGCATAATAAAACATTGCAGCATTTATAGGCCAACTAGCGGCGACAATCTTTAACCCGACAAAGAATACAACTGGGTCCGAATTTATAGAGAGAAACATGATGATAGATAGTAATTAGGGTTCTAATCTCTATCCAAGAAAGGACAATGACAGGACAAACTAAAGATGTCAATTCATAACCCGACAAAACATGAACCAACCCCATATTCATCAAGAGAAACATGAACCATCCCCCCGAACTCAAACCCACCCCGACCTAATAATCCGAATTGCCCCCTCCGACCCAACCCTAATCACACAATCAAATGAAAACACAAAAAAGAAATAGGGTTTAGATAGAAAGAATTACAATGGGGAGCTGTTGTTGAGGAACCATGTTGTGCATCATTGTTGTGTCCCTCCCACCCTGATCATCAATGAAAAACAGAAGTGTTGAAAAGCTACAAAAAGCACTTTTCTCTCACTTTGCAAGAAATTTTCTCTCACATCACTTTCTTTGTGCCCTTTTCAGACAGAAAACCAGAGAGACAGAGAGAGGAATTAAGGAAAAACTCACTGTAATAAGAAGCATAAGGGCAGGGGGGATGGCCGTTGTAAGTTAAAAAAATATGAAAAACAAGAGTTAGTTATATAGCATTGAGGATGTCCGTACATAGGAAGTCAAACCGAGCTTACCGGTGGACCACAACTAATTTTGAGACTTGAAACTACCTAGTTTGCTTTTCCGTACGTACAAACTAATCTTTATCCGATATATCATATGTTCTATATAAATTATTTAGTAAAAATAATCTTATACTTAATTTTATATCGGAGATGATGATGAAGTCGAAAATATCAAATTTTTGTTCTATTTTATTTTATAATCCATTATTTATTTTTATAGTATAAATTTGGTTGATGTGAATAATATCAAAACATATTAATTAGGGCAAAAATGGAAATTAAAAATTAATAACGTACTTAATATAGTAAATAGAATATTCTTATGGAATAAACTAAGACAGATGTTAAGTCTGTTTTTTAAAATGAAGGAAGTATTTTTTTGAAAAGAAAATTTTATAACTTACGAAGCACAATTACTAGCAGAATGTAAAAGAACATTCACACACATTGGATGCACAATCCAAACATTAGGACTAGCGAAATTAATGATTTCCCTGCGAAATTGGTTTGCTACCACATTAGCATTACTAGAAACCAAAGACAATGAGAAAGCGGGGTTCATACAGTAAAGACTTACAATTTGCCACTATGAAACAAAATCTCGAGTCATCTAAATCAGGGGCCTTTAAAAAGTGTTATTAAAACCGGATTGAATTGTCCAATTCAACCGGTTAAACCAGGAACCAGTCCGGAACACACCAAATAATCGTTTTGATGATAAAGTCGGCTGTGACCGGTGAAAATCACCGAACCGCCGAAACCGACACTTGCCCACTTTTTTCAGATTTTTCTTTTTGTTCTTTTTTCTATTTGTTTTGTATATATTTTAAGTTTTAAGACATTCTAAATATCGTCTCAAATCTTAATTCTTACGTTTTCATCTTTTCCAATTTATTCTACGTATATTGATTATTCCATAATCTCAAACTTCAACAGAAGTAAATGCTTGAACTTGACTGCTTGAAGTTCCAACTTGAACTATGCAGTAGTATTGTTTTGGTTTAGAAATAAATTTTGTAACTTTGTTAGATATTTTTTTAAAGTGATTACATATTATGTCTGGATGATGATATTGTGATACTATCTATTATCAGAAAAAAAATAGAATAAAAATAGGTCATCTTCAGTTATTCAGTTAAACCATCAATCCAATCTAATTATAACAACACTGCTTCTAAAGCATCAAATACCAATTTTTCATCAACTTCAAAAATTAGCTTTGGAAAGCGAAGTGATTCTGCCCAAGAAATAGCTTCAAACATACCAAGTGTCTCACCTTTCTCCGCAGGAACTTGCCTATGCATCGAAAGAGACTGCCCAACAATGAAGCCTCCCACATTATACCGTGCAATCATTCCAAAGTCCATACGACACTCATCCTTAGAAAACGTAGCAACAACATTAGTTTTAGCAACTGAAACTAGTGGTGGCTTCTTACGAGAACAAGATTGTCCTGAACTAGAAGCAGATTTCATGGGAGGTTGAAACCTCACAGTAAATCACTCATAAAGATAACTCAAACTTCGAGTAAATGCCGTAGAAGCTGATACTCGAACATTATTCCACAAACTCATCATCACAAAATTTTGCATTTCTATAACTATCAAGTCGAATAAGCAAGTCAAGAACAAACCTATGCATGCTTCACCATATACACAATTCCACAACAAGTTCCAATTCATTTCCACTACCAATGGAGGTTTAAAGCGGTAATAACAAGCAAGACGACTAATATTTTTTACACGAAAACTTTCTATCCGATGCAAAGTGCCAAATCAATTTATACGCTCCCCCCTCCCCCCGATGATAAAGCCATCTACGAGATCAAATTAGCATCAATCAACTTGATGTCCAACTCTTTTACGTACTGATATGAATACATCAACAAATCAAGAAACGAATCAAGAGAGGTTGTAACATAGAAATGATCATCATTTCGTAACCAATGGTTAACTTACCCCATACTCTAACTCTACTACCATCACCAATTCGCCGTCTCACCCCTCTTTTTACTAAATCTTGTGAAGTCCATGTTGCATCCACGACCCAAGAACCATCATCACCTTTCAGTCGTTTAATCCTATTACGTTTTTTCCTCGTAGTAACATGGAAAAATTTGGTATTGCAATCACCGTCCCTCAACCAAAATGCTTTTGCACATTGCTACCAATGTTTTTATTCATTAAGTAAAATATCAACACACTTCTTCATTACGTCATACAAGAGTTGTGAAGAGTTAAGCTCAAAATAATCATTTGGAGTTATTAAGCTTCATTTAAATGGAGTTTAATATGGTAAAACACAATCAAAGGATCATTGGAAGTCATTTAAATCAGGATTAACATAAAAGAAGGTTTCATGCAGTGTTCGGCCCATTACTAGCCGAATTCCGGTTCAGTTCTCAAACCTGTTCTGGCCGAATTGGTTCAGTATTGTTCGGTCTAATAACGGTTATTAGTGGCCGAGAATTGCAGATAACCGTTTCTGTTTCTGTTAGGCTGTTTTGGAAGTATTTGACGGTTGCCAAGGGTCTTGATTGGTTAGGTGGATGACGGTTACTTGGTATAAGTGGAAAACCGTGGATGCAGCAGCTCACAACACAGAATTGACATAGGGAGAAGAATGAGAGGGTGAGATACAAAAAGAGAAGAAAGTGCATTGTAGCTTGTGTGTGTTTCTTTTCTGGTTTTGATCTTGTTTAAGCCTCTTGTAATTGTTCTTCTTGGAATCAATAAAGGTGTGAGAGTTTGGTGCCGTGGATGTAGGATTCTCATTGAATCCGAACCACGTAATTCTTCTTGTTCTTTACAATTCATTTAGTTTGAATTCATATCATCATTTTTGAGTGTGTGTGATTCTTGAGTAGTTAGGGTGTTCTTGTGAGCATTATTTGAATCCAATTCCAACAAGTGGCGCCGTCTGTGGGAACGCCATGACTACAGCTCGATTTGATGTGGAGAAATTCAACGGGAATTCAGATTTTGGATTATGGAAAGTCAAGATGAAGGCACTCCTGGTGCAGCAGGGCCTTGCAGTTGCTCTAAAGGGAGAAGATGATCTTCCTATTGCAATGAAACCTGAAGAGAAGCAATCAGTGCTGGAAAGAGCTCACAGCACTATCATCTTAAGCCTTGGAGATAAGGCCTTAAGGGAAGTATCCAAAGAAACTACTGCAAAAGGTGTCTGGGAGAAATTGGATCAAGTTTATATGGTGAAATCTGTAGCAAACAGACTTTACATGAAGCAGAAGTTGTTTGCTTACAAGATGTTTGAAGAAAAGTCTATCACAGATCAGATAGATGAATTCAAGAAAATCCTGGATGATTTGGAGAACATTGAAGTCAATATGGAAGATGAAGACAAGGCCCTGATCCTATTGAGTTCTTTGCCCAAGTCATATGAAAATCTGAAGGATGCTCTCCTATTTGGGAGTAAAACTAGACTGACTCTGCTGGAAGTAGAAGGAGCTCTGAGATCCAAAGAGCTGCAAAAGGGAGTTGATAATCATCAAAGTGAAAGGCAAGCTGAAGGATTGATTATCAAGAAGGTTTTTCACAAAAAACAAGCCAATCAGAAGAACCAGCAGAATTGGAAGAAAGGGGCCCAATCTCAGGAAACTGACAAAGAAACCAGAAAGTGTTTCAAGTGTCATAATGTGGGACACATGGCAAAAGATTGCCCCACTAAGGCAAAGAATCAACCCAAGAAACCTCAGAATCAACACCAGAAACATCAACCGGCCAAACCTACTGCAGACATGACTGAAGCCAAAGGTGATACAGACTATGCTGAGGTATTAACTATCTCCTCAAACCCTGTATCCTCTGAATGGGTGTTAGATTCAGGATGTTCGTTTCACATCTGTCCTATTAAAGAATGGTTCAAAACTATAAAGTATATAGATGGAGGATCTGTGCTGTTAGGAAATGATGTTGAATGCAGGGTGAAAGGAATTGGATCTGTTATGATCAAGATGTTTGATGGAGCTGTTAGAATCTTGGAACATGTGAGGTTTGTACCTCAACTTAAGAGGAATCTTATATCCCTTGGTATGTTGGATTCATTAGGGTATAAGTTTCAATCTGAAGGTGGAGTCCTAACAGTGTCAAAGGGGTCTTTGGAGGTGATCAAAGCTGTGAAAAGAAATGAACTATATTTCCTTCAGGGAAACACAGTCCTGGGAGAAGTGTCCATGGCTAAAGAAAGAAATAACACTTTTCTTTGGCACAAAAGACTAGCTCACATAAGTGAAAAGGGCCTGCAGGAGCTGAGTAAACAGAATCTATTGTGTGGGGATAAAATCACTCACATGGACTTATGTGAGTCATGTGTATATGGCAAATCAAAGAGACTGAAGTTCAACAAATCAGAACACACAACAAATGACAAGCTGGACTACATACATGCAGATCTCTGGGGGCCATCCAAGGTGCAAACACTCAGTGGAGGAAGATATTTTCTGTCAATCATAGATGACTACTCAAGGAAAGTCTGGGTATACATTCTGAAAACCAAAAGTGATACTCTACAGAAGTTTAAAGACTGGGTCATTGAGGTGGAAAATCAAACTGGGAAACAAATGAAACACCTCAGAACAGACAATGGTCTAGAGTTTGTTTCTGAAGAGTTTAATGAGTTTTGCAGGGGAAAGGGTATCAAGAGACATAAAACTGTTGCAGGTACTCCACAGCAAAATGGGTTGGTGGAAAGGATGAACAGGACTCTCCTAGAAAGAGTAAGGTGCATGATGATCAGTGCTGGAGTAAGTAAGAGTTTCTGGGGGGAAGCTGTCACAACTGCTGCCTTTCTAATAAACAGATCCCCCTCCACTGCTCTGTCATTCAAAACTCCAGAAGAAATGTGGAGTGGGAAACCAGCTAGTTATTCAGAGTTGAAGGTGTTTGGTTGCTTAGCCTATGCACACACAAAACAAGACAAACTAGAGCCAAGAGCTCTAAAGTGTATCTTCTTGGGATATCCCCAAGGAGTGAAAGGGTTTAAACTATGGTGTATTGAACCAGGGAATCAGAAGTGCTTGATCAGTAGAGATGTCATATTTGAAGAATCAAAGATGCCACTTCTGAAGGAGAACAACAGAGAGACTAACAACTCAAACTCCTATCAAGATCAGCTTGAGGTGGAGCTTGATAATACAAAACCACAATTGGAGCCTGATGTAAATACAGAAGCTGACACTCTAGAGGATGAAGAAGTGGATACAATAAGATCATACCAGCTAGTGAGAGATAGACAGAGAAGGCAAATACATGCACCTCAAAGATATGGGCAAGCTGATATAGTGTCTTATGCTTTATATACTGCTCTAGAAGTTGAAAGCTCTGAACCAGAATCATATCAAGAAGCAATGAGGAGTTCTGAAAGTGATAAGTGGACAGTGGCAATACAAGAAGAGTTGTTATCCTTGGAAAAGAACTCCACCTGGAAAGTAGTAGATAAACCAAGATCACAGAAACTTGTGGGGTGCAAATGGATCTTTAAAAGGAAGATAGAGTCCTCAAAACCAACAAAGCTCAGATACAAGGCCAGATTAGTTGCAAAAGGATTCACTCAGAAAGAAGGGACAGATTACACAGAGATATTCTCACCTGTTGTGAAACACTGCTCAATAAGAATCTTACTTGCTTTGGTAGCTCAGTATAATCTTTATCTACATCAGATGGATGTGACTACAGCCTTTCTTCATGGAAAGCTTGAAGAAGAAATCTATATGAAAATTCCAGAAGGAGTTCATGTCCCAGAACCAGACAAGAAAGCCTGTCTACTGAAGAAGTCTTTATATGGGCTCAAACAGAGTCCTAGACAATGGTACATGAGGTTTGATGAGTTCATGTTGAAAATTGGTTTCAAGAGAAGCAAGTATGATAGTTGTGTATATCTCAAAACCAACTCACAGTCATCAAGTATATTCTTACTCCTATATGTGGATGACATGTTGATTGCTTGTGAAACTCAAGCTGGTATAATTGAAGTAAAGGAGTTACTAAAGACTGAATTTGAAATGAAGGATCTTGGAGAGGCTAGGAAAATCCTAGGAATGGATATTCTAAGGAACAGGAGTAGAAATGAAGTATTCCTATCCCAACAGGATTACTTAGTGAAAGTCTTAGAAAGATATAATATGCATCAGAGCAAGATTGTTTCTACACCCTTGGGACAGCATATCAGATTATCTCTAGAGCAATGCCCTAAATCAAATCAGGAAGAAGTATATATGAGAAGAGTTCCTTATGCAAGTGCAGTGGGCAGTGTGATGTATACTATGGTCTGTTGCAGACCAGACTTGGCTCATTCCATGAGCATAGTAAGCAGATTTATGGGGAATCCAGGAGCACAACACTGGGAAGCTATGAAGTGGGTATTGAGGTATGTCAGAGGTACAGCTGATAAGGGTTTAAAGTTTCAAAAGCAAGACAGCCTGGATAATGCACTAACAGGATATGTGGATGCTGATTATGCAGCCAATATTGATACAAGGAAGTCTATTACTGGGTATGTTTTTACCTTATTTGGAACAGCTATCAGTTGGAAGGCATATCACCAGTCAGTAGTAGCTCTGTCAACTACTGAGTCAGAATATGTGGCATTAACAGAGGCAATCAAAGAAGCAGTATGGTTAAAGGGAATTGTGAAAGAATTTGGTGTGTTCCAACATCAAGTGACTATCTGTTGTGATAGTCAAAGTGCAATACATTTAGCCAAGCATCAGAGTCATCATGAGAAGACAAAGCATATTGATGTCAGATTACATTATGTAAGAGACTTGGTGAGCAAAGGGTTGATACATGTAAAGAAGATATCCACTGATGTAAATCCTGCAGATTGTTTCACCAAATCTCTTCCAGTGGCAAAGTTTCAATTATGCTTAGATCTTATCAATATGAGAAGTTGTGTTGAAGAGCAAGATCAGAGGAATGTTGCTGAGGAAAGTCAGTGACTGGTTTGGAATGATGGTTTTGAGCTTAAGGTGGAGAATTGTGAAGAGTTAAGCTCAAAATAATCATTTGGAGTTATTAAGCTTCATTTAAATGGAGTTTAATATGGTAAAACACAATCAAAGGATCATTGGAAGTCATTTAAATCAGGATTAACATAAAAGAAGGTTTCATGCAGTGTTCGGCCCATTACTAGCCGAATTCCGGTTCAGTTCTCAAACCTGTTCTGGCCGAATTGGTTCAGTATTGTTCGGTCTAATAACGGTTATTAGTGGCCGAGAATTGCAGATAACCGTTTCTGTTTCTGTTAGGCTGTTTTGGAAGTATTTGATGGTTGCCAAGGGTCTTGATTGGTTAGGTGGATGACGGTTACTTGGTATAAGTGGAAAACCGTGGATGCAGCAGCTCACAACACAGAATTGACATAGGGAGAAGAATGAGAGGGTGAGATACAAAAAGAGAAGAAAGTGCATTGTAGCTTGTGTGTGTTTCTTTTCTGGTTTTGATCTTGTTTAAGCCTCTTGTAATTGTTCTTCTTGGAATCAATAAAGGTGTGAGAGTTTGGTGCCGTGGATGTAGGATTCTCATTGAATCCGAACCACGTAATTCTTCTTGTTCTTTACAATTCATTTAGTTTGAATTCATATCATCATTTTTGAGTGTGTGTGATTCTTGAGTAGTTAGGGTGTTCTTGTGAGCATTATTTGAATCCAATTCCAACAAGAGTAAAGCTGCTTAAGCATCAGCACGTACTTGAAGTCGATAAATCTCTCTTTCTAATACCATATTTTCTCTCTTAAAAATCAGCAACACGGTCTCACCCAAGATGATACAGATTCGGAACAAGCTACCAATCTCGCCAAAAGATCATTCCCAGAAAAAGTCAACAAACTACCTAAAACTATCTCCCACAATCAACCTTTCATAATCATTTAATTTCGAAAGTACGTAAGTTCATTCGGGACGGAGTGAATACTTTTTGTGAAAAACTTATATCACCGTAAATGATAATAATGATGAACGTTACCTAACATACTTCTACATTTAAGTGTATCTATATGTTGATAAAATATAAATTCCATCAAACAAACTCTCAAATTATGATTAATTATAATTTAGTTAGTAAAACACTTTATATTCTAAGTTATGAACGAGGAAACAAATCTCATCAAATTCTTCCCGACCAGAATTATAATTTTGGGTTATAATTAAGGAAAAAGAAATAAAAATTCCACGTCACTATCTGCAGGTGCTCACATTCTTCCAGAAAGTTTGGTCTTTTCCCGACATTAATAAAAACAATTATGTTATATATGATACTTATAATATATACTTATGTACAGGTGACACGTGGACATAAATGTTGATATAAAGAGAATCAAGCAACTTTATGAAATCCACTTTGATAAGTTCCTTAATATTTTGGATGCTCTACGTACCAATTCGTGGACCAAACCTGTACACTAGTTAGTCACACTTCAAAATTTGATTTTTGGGCGATTGATAATTGGACGGGGATGTTCTCATTCGGATGTGTCATGTGTCATTCTTAACGTATTTCATTTTATACCGAATAATCCATTCCTTCACATCTACACCCTATTACCTACATCACATTTTACAAATTCCAATACACTTTTTACAATTTTCAATGCACATTCTAACCTAATACACCCTTAAACTAAAATACCTTTTTAGATGAATTCGTTCATGGACATCGGACGTGGTACATGCCACTACATCCCAAGTCAATTATCCCCTGAGAGTTTGTATATAGGTATTAATCAACCTGCTGCTCCGCTCTCATATTCTTCGTGGACACATATTTTTGTATCTAATAATTGATATTTCAAAATTTCATAAAAGAAATTAGTAATTTTATCTAAATTTAAAGGTGGGCTCATTATATAGGCAAAAATTTATATGAAACCGTCACACAATTTCTGGTATCAAAAGTATCACATTTTTCTGTAAAAGTATTAATGTAGTAAAAAGTATCACTTTTTGTGGTAAAAGTACTACGTTTATCTGTAAAAATATTACTTTTTTGGAATTAAAAAAAGTATAACATTTTGTATTAAAAGTATCACATTTATCTATTAAAATATCGAGACTTACTTGTGCGCAATAGTTGCACATGTGCAACTTTTTTTTTTTCAACCATTGGATCTTCTAAAAGATCATCTTGACCATTCATGAAGCTCTTAATTTATGAAAAAAAGAAAAGGGTATAGGTGACATTTCCCAAGTTTAACTTATTGACAAAACTCACAATTTCTCATGCCTCCAATTAAAATAATCTCTCTCCCACTATCATCCTAAACCATTTCTTGATACTCGACCAACCCACCTAGTTTTACCATTGCTAGGCAATTTGCAGCTTCTTCCTCGGCCTTCATCCTACCTCTCGAAAATTGCCTCCATTATGACAAATGATAGTTGGGCATCCTCCAACAGCAACAATGTCGCGGGCGGTCGTCGGGCAAACCCGAGGGGACTAGATCTGCCGTATTTTCGGGGTCCCAGATTCGATTACGATGAGGATGAGCGTAGGTATTGGTGTAAGCCCCCACAGAGAGCTCCGATGTGGTTCTCGTGGTCCGACACTAACCCTGGCCGACGGTTCTATTGGGCACTAAGACAAAAAATAGTAATAGACTCATTTAGCCTTTAATTACAAGAGTCCAACTAGTGCAACAAGACAAAATAAAGAAATTGACTCATATACCCTTTAATTGCATGTGTGCAACTATTGCACCAAAGAATCACCCTAAAATATCAGTGTAGTAAAAGTAACACTTTTATTTGTAAACGTATCACTTTTTTTCTGTAAAAGTATTAGTTTTTCCTATAAAAGTGTATTATGTTACACGTGTGACCGTCATAAACAAGATTCACTCAATTAAATATTAGTGGTAAGTTAAAAAGTAAGAAATATTTGAAATTTTAATAGAGATAAAATTAGAAGAAGTCATAAAAAGAATTTTAAAACAGAGGAAATCATAGATTGGTTACTGTCGAATGATGGTGAAATAGTGATTGTAACAGGGGATCCCATCCTCTCATCGTATAACCACGGGTCACTTCAACAAGTACACATTGAATTAATTGTTATATTATTTCATTTCATCTCGTAATTCACCATATTAACTAAACGTCGTATATATTAAGATCTCATCAATATTAATGTATCATACAATTAAAAATGATATGACAGAAGATGAAACAAGTAATTTACATATGTTATTCCGAACCATAATCATGCACCCTTAGATCGAAATCAATGCTCTAAATTCTACCCTAGCTAACTATATAAATGAAGTGGCCGCTTGGTTCATAATCAGGGGTATGAATGAAGAGTCAATCATTATATTATAAAATGATATGAGAAAATTTGTTAATAAAATGAGGATAATGATTAATTTATTCATGTATATCAAACATAAGAAATATGACTTTAATAAGGATGTTGGAATGACGAGAACCCACCCCCCACTTCCCCCAAAAAAAATCTCAAGTTTAGATTCATTATATTGTTGGGCTGATAGGCCTGAGGCTCTATAAGCCCTATCAGCCCAAAAGTCGTTATGGCTAGCTCGAAACAACCCGACTAACATCCCCATTCTTTAACTACCATTACCCACCCCCGATTCCCACACCAAGCGCACTACAAGAAAAAAATAGTATTTATCGCTACTCTTTTTGCAACTACGGTTACTAAAAATAACCCCTTTTGTAATTACTAGTAGTTACATAAAATATTTCATACAATTTTAATCAAATTTGCTATAATATGATAAGTTCTTTTGCAACTACTTGTAGTTACAAATACATTAGTAACTACAAAGTAGTTGCAAAAAATAATTACAAACATATTAATGACTACCCTATAGTAACTAAATTTAAACATGTAGTTACTAAAAATATTTTTGTGACCACTCACCCTTTTTGGAACTACTTCCTCCGTCCCAAGTTATTTTGCACACTCACTCCAGCACGTGGAATAAAAAAAAATTATTTTTTACTTTTTAGTTGACTTTTTCAAAATTAGAGATTGAGGGTGAAGATTTTAAGGATGGAGATTGTAAGATTTCTTTCCATTTTGGGAGTGTGCAAAATAGAGTAGGATACCTCGGAAAGAAAAGTGTGCAAAATAACTTGAGATGAAGGGAGTACATTTGTAATAGTAAAAAATCTTGATTCTAATAGTAACGGCTCCTAAATGTGATTAGATAAAGAACTTTTATCGATCAAGAACCCGAAAACTAGATCAACTACCCGATAAAACCCCGAAAATAAACAAATAGAGTTGGATTCTGCTTAGCAGGAAAGGATAAAGAAATAAGAAATTCCATCAAATATTACAATTTAGTTGCCTTTAAAATTTGATAATCACTATCTTGCAGGTAACAATCTATGACTAAATCTAGGATATTGACTCAAAATGCACCCTTATCTGGAAGAAATTCAGGTTCGTGTAGCACCGAAATGCTATCATGTCATTATATTGGAATAAATATATTCTTTCTTAATTTTGTTTTCTTTTTTATTTATGACAAAAGAATATCTTTTTCTATTTTTCCGAGGAAGTTGTTCAACAACGGAACTTAGATGTTAGGTTCTTATTGTTAGGTCATAACTAGAAAAACGAAAAAAACAAGAATGAAAATTATGCAAATTCGTTTACCCAATTCCAAAAGGCTAATTATGTCGGAGCGTTATTATGGAGAGGTCTCTTGTGCGCCAATTACACGAATTTTAAATACGTGTAATTTGGGTCATGGATCAAAATGTAATACTGTTTATATCCAGAATACATGATACATTTAAGTATTAATCGTGAGATCCACCCTAAGCTGCACGTGAATTGCACCGTGCAACTGTTGTACATGAGACTTTGCTCACTACTAATTAAAGGGGTGGTTTTTTGCTTCAACTTTTGATCAGATTCAATGTAGAAATTATAATAAAATTGCTTTTAGTAAAAAGTAGGTAGTATTTAAGTAAATTTTAGCTTAAAAATGATATATATATATATATATAATATCATTACAAAAAAAGCTAAAAGTTAAAAAAAGCAAGTAAAACTTGCTTTTTGTTTTAGGAGAAACAATTTTGTAAGCAAAAGTAGTATATTACAAACACTTGAAGTAGTTTTTATTTATTTTTATTTTTTTTCATGCTAGAAGCCAAAAGTTGCTTCAGAAAAACACGGTAAAACACCCTTAAACCAAAGAGATGACAATCATGGGGAATCGGCCCGGCCCAACCCATCGAACCATTACCAAATTATGTTAGGTAGGGCTGGTCCAAAATTTTAAAAAAATAATGAGTAAAGTCTAATTCATCTCCTTAAAATAAACTATAATTTTTGGGTTGGTATACCATAAGTCAAGCTTTTGCCCATTTGATTAGACTTATTGGGTCAGACAAAACTTTGAGTTAAGGTTCATATGACCCAACTCAAGAGAGCAAAGTTACGATTATAGTAGTGAACTATTCATAATATAAAAACGTAGCCGTAAAAAAATCAATCATCATAATTGTCGATCAATATACAATACTTCAGACTCCAGACTCCAACACAGGAGAAGAAGAGAATAAGTTTAAATTGCTAAAAATGGAATAGAGGAAGGAAGATATTATGGAGGGAGGGAAAAGTAGTATATATAGTAAGTTAAGCTCTTAAGCACAAAACAAAGGACTCTAATCACTCAAATCAAGAGTGAATCTTAGGGCTCCTTAAATGCAACGACATATGGTATGTCGATGCTAGATCTGGTTGTGTTTCATTGCTAGTAAATATGCTCAAAATATCACTTTTAGATTCCTCATATCTAAAACAAGACTTCACCTTTCTTTTCTTCGCAAAAACTTGTATGTGACCGTTACACGGTTGTTACACGATATGACGGAAAAAAGTATTACTTTTTATGGTAAAAGTATCATGTTTATCTATAAAAGTATCACTTTTTGTAATAAAAGTATCACATTTATTTGTAAAAGTATCAATGTAGTAAAAGTATCACTTTTTCTTGTAAAAGTATCAATGTTTTCTGTAAAAGTGTATTCCGTCACACGTGTAACCGTTCACGCACAAGACTCACTCTTTTTTCTTTATCAATGATTTTTTCTCAATCGGTGTTTTATTGATCGTAACGCAGCTGGTAAAATATCTTGTAACTAGAACGAACTTTCCGCCATGTATGAACTTTTTACGCGTGTATGCGTGGATTTATATTATTTTTATATGGTAGATCTGCATGCAGCAGTCGACTAATAGTCGTAATATTATTGCTGTTTTATGTCGTGGTTGTGGTTGTCATGGTGGTTGGTGTTACTACGGGTTGCAATTCACAAGTATTTATAATTTTCTCGAAATAATAACTTATTCCATTGTATTCTCTTATATTTTTTGTTAATTTGGTGAAGGTACAACTTTAAAAAATCATCGATACATACTTACACGACTTATTTAATTTCTTTATTTGATTTATTAAATTATATCCAACTAATTAATAACATTAAAATTTTAATATTTAATTGAAATAATAAAATAAGATATTGATTTTTGAACATAAATTTATTTTGAAATTTTCAAATAGAATTCTTTTTAGGCAAAAACTTGTATGTGACCGTCACACGGTGTGATGGGAAAAACTATCACTTTTTTTGGTAAAAGTATCACGTTTATCTGTAAAAGTATCACCTTTTTCTAACAAAAAAAAAGTATCACTTTTTGTAGCAAAAGTATCACGTAAAAGTATCAATGTAGTAAAAATATCACTTTTTCCTGTAAAAGTATCACCTTTTCTTATAAAAATATCAATATTTTCTGTAAAAATGTATTCCGTCACACGTGGAACCATTCACACACAAAACTCACTCTTCTTTCTATAAGTCGGAGGAAGCATGTTTTATCTATCTCAATTCTCATACAACAACCTATTTTGGGCCCGTTTTAAAATACATAGCCTGTTGGGCCAATGATAGATACCTCAAATACTTGGGCCCGTTTTAAAATACATAGCTTGTTGGGCCAATGATAGAAACCTCAAATATTTGGGCTACCTATGGAGGATTTTTATGGTATGTTTACTTAGGGCCGGAGAGTGCTGGATTGAATCTGACTGAGGGAGTTAATGAATGTGCTTTATCGAGATCTGAGCCCTTAAATTTACTGGGCCACGCCTTAAGTAAACACACCCTTAATGTTGTTCATTGGCAAATGAGTTATAATCGAGTCAATATATTGTTGTTTATATTTGTTTGAAAACTCATCATGAGTTTAATACTATGTTTGAACTTATTTGATTAAGGTTGAACTGAGATTAGTTGAGCTGAGCTGAGCTTCAGTAGTTGATATTTTATATTTATTTTAGCGAATTTTACTTTTTCTGAGCTCGAGTTCAAATCGAGTTTTATTTTTTTCAAACGTATAAGTATATCCAAATTTATTTGATATGTTTTTCGAATGAATTCAAATAAAGTATCCACTAATTTTTTTATCTTTCTAAGTTTTAGCTCAGGGTGTACAGAGGTTACCCTCAATTCATTGAAGGGAGCCAATTCCAATAAAGCACACTGATATTCTCCCTCAGTTAACAGTAATTCAACACTTCTCATTTTTAAGCAAACACATCATATAGTTATGGTACCTTTGTATTACAATATTATAACCTCTCTTTCTAGAATATAAAATGCTAATAGATAAAAAGTACTTCCTCCATCCCGAATGAACTTGAACTGTTTTTTTACAGTACGTCCCAATCAAATTTGCACACCATTAAAAAAGAAACTTATCTTACAATCTGCACCCTTAATTCACCTTTGAAAAATCAACTAAAAAAGCAAAATACAAATTTTGTTAATATGTATGCACTTTTAGAGGTACAAGTTTATTCGGGACGAGGAAGTATCACGTAACAACAAAACTAATGCCTAAATATGTTTGGTATCTTCACATGTTCAAGTGTGTGCTCTCTTTATTCTATTTTTTCTCCTTTCTGGTCTAACCCTTGGGTTTGCATTGAATGAATTCACTATAATATCATGAGATATTGCCAAACCCTAATAAATTCCTTCTACTATTTAAAGAATGTTGCTGACTCTTGTTCGTGTCTGCTACTTCTTCCTCATTATTATTTTTTACTACATTAATTTATTTAATACTCTTTTCGTTCCGACTTATTTTGTACAGTTGATCGGACACGAATGTTAAGAAGAAATAAATTTCACTTTTTCTTTAATTTTTTTAAAGGTAAAGATTGAGGGAAAATTATAGGAATTAGTTTTATTTTAAGAATGTGCAAAATAAATTAAAACGATCGAAAATAAAAATTGTATAAAATAAACTGGGATGGAGGATGTGTATACATTCAAAATGTAAAACCCAAATTCAACATTTCTGTACTTTGGTCAAACTTGTAAACTACCACCCCCAAAAACAAGATTCCTTTCTTCCTTCTCCAACAGGCTGTTACTGGCACAAAGCAACCCACCTTCACCCCTCTCCCCCCCCCCCCCCCACCCCCCCCAATTTAGAGGAATATTTTTCCTCCATTTCCTAAATTATTTTATTAGGGGATACTTGTGCTGTGAGAATTGAGTCATCCGACTATAAAATAAAATACGTTAGTGATGAGTCATGTTTCATTCGAATGGGGACATGGCAATCAAATGATCCCATTACGTTTTGTTTTGTTCTCATTCCCTTCAAAATTCAAATACTTTTCTCTTTTCCATAACAAGAATTCAGTGTAAGAATGTATACTTTTTTTCATTTTGATTGATTTTATAAAATTATAACTACCTAAAAACGATTAGCTCTAATTTACCTGACTCTTTTTTATTTGACTTATTCAATCACATTTAGCTAGTTCGTATAATTAAGAATTCTGGTTCTTGACTTGAACTTATAAAACAAGATAATGATTTTTGAAACAACACTTTTAATTTAAAAAAAAAAAAGAAAAAGAATTAACACATGACTCTCTATGATGGAAAAAGTACTTTCTTCGCCCACTCAGTTTTGCATACTTTCCGTTTCAATCCGTCTCATTTAATTTTGCACGCCCTTAAAAAGGAAAATTTTCTTACAATCTCCATTATTAATCTACTTCTTTGAAAAAATCAACAAAAAAGAAGTAAAAAATAATTTTTTCTTAATATACATCTGTCCCTACGTACAAAACTGAGCGGGACGGAGGAAATAGTAAATAAATAAAATAAGAGAGAGAATCCTACATTATCAAAGAGAGACAATAGTAGTGTTTAGTACAGCTCTTGAAGTGTACAGAAAAAAGGCGCTCCTCTTCATCTGTGCAAATCTCCCTATAGACAGATACCAAGTGAAGTCTTCAAGAACATAAAGTTAACCCTATCATACACCCCTAATTAGCCTACAACCTAGACTCTTCTCACTTGAGTGAAACCAGAACCCCCCCTCCCTCCCTCATTGTTCCTTGAAAACCCACACAACCCAGAATCCAAAATCTCATCTTTTAACCTCCCACAAGAAAAACCAGCTGAAAAAAAGGACCCCATGATTTGATTCATCAAGATTCAGCCAATGGGTTTACCCAGAAATCCCTTTTGGTTCCTGCTCATTCTAGCCATTTTAACCCTCATCCCACCATCTAAATCTGCCCCTGACCTCACTACCATAGTGTACAAGGGCTGTGCAAAGCAGTCTCTATCAGATCCAACAGGAGTGTATTCACAAGCCCTCTCATCTCTCTTTGGTACCCTTCTTGCAGCATCCTCAAAGGCAAAATTTTCCAAGAACACAGCTGGTGGTGGCCAGACCACAATCACAGGTCTTTTCCAATGCAGAGGTGATTTATCAAATGTTGATTGTTACAACTGTGTAAGCAAGCTGCCTATACTCATAGACAGGCTATGTGGGAAGCCTATTGCAGCAAGAATGCAGCTTTATGGCTGCTATATGTTATATGAAGTTGCTGGTTTTGCCCAGATTTCTGGCATGGAAATGCTGTACAAGAGCTGCAGTGCTTCCAATGCTGGGGGGGCTGGATTTGAGGAGAAAAGAGACACTGCTTTAAATTCCCTTGAAAATGGGATGTCTAGTGGTAGTGGTGGGTTTTTTACCACAAGTTATGAGGCTGTTTATGTAATGGGGCAATGTGAAGGTGATGTGGGAGCTGCTGACTGTGTGGAGTGTGTGAAAAATGCTGTACAGAGAGCTCAGGTAGAGTGTGGTAGCTCCATTTCTGGTCAAATTTATCTCCATAAGTGCTTTATGAGCTATAGTTATTATCCTAATGGGGTCCCCAAGAAATCATCATCTGCTTCATATTCTACTCCATCTTCTTCTTCAGGTAAGATTTTGTATAAATTTTCTTGATTCTTGGATGATTATTTTTAGTTGGATTGTATGTGAAATGGGTTTAGGGTTAGTTAATTATTGGGCCTTGTAATTTGATTGAGGGTTTTGTCCTACATTGATTTGTGTGCTGTCTCCTTCTTTATCAAATAGTGTATATATTCAATGGAGGTGTTCACATGTGATCTTTAAGATTTCGTCACTTTAAACAAGATGTTTGTCTAGTTTAGATTTGCGGTCCTTATCTCTAGTTTATTGATAAATTAAACAGAAAATGAATTCATCAAGGGTATGCTTGTTTATAGATAAATCTATCCACGGAAATTTTGACGGTATGAATTCTAAATTTGGAGTTTGTTTAGGAATACAACATGGTAAAATTTATAAAATATTATTTAATCATGCTTAAAGAGTATCATTGGAATTGATCGGTCCAGTCTCCTATTCGGGCGGGCTAATTTGCAAACAACATAACCTAATGCAAGTTGTGGTTTGATTATGATAGGGCCAGGGCCAAATACAGGAAAAACAGTGGCTATAATATTAGGAGGGGCAGCAGGAGTGGGGTTTTTGGTAATTTTCTTGCTGTTTGCAAGAAATTTAGTCAAGAAAAAAGATGGTAAGTCCATCATTTTTTACTTTAAAAAAATTTGATCTTTGAATCTAACTATATATATTTAATGTTACTTTCTTTAATCTCATGCTTATATATTCTGGATGATTCACTCTTTGCAGATTACTGAGAGAATGTGGAACACTTCTCCAAAGGTTTCTATGAAAATACTACACAAACTAGAAAACCACTTCTTGCTTTCTTGATCTTATAGTGGATTTCAAGGTTGCTTGAATGTTACTAAGTTCTAAGAATCTAGTATTACCATGTAGAGAGAGATCGGTAGAGAAAAAAGTCGGTTTTTTAGCTTGTGTAGCGGTTTCCCTCGTTGAATCCCCTTCGTTCATGTTTAATTTCGATTGAATTTTTTGTGGTAGCAATGGAAGTTAGGGATGTGAAAACTTTTGTTATTGATAAGAAAGGTTATGTTTCTTGATGATCATATGGTCAGCAATGAAAGAAGAAACATGATAATGTTTTTTTGGAAATGGGAGATTTACAACTTGCAAGTACCAACAGATTTTGGCCTTTTATTCAATTTGCCATGTGAATTTTTTGTCTGTTTTGTTCAATTGGAATAATTCTTGTCTATTTTTCTGCCATAATTTCATGCTTTTAAACAAAAGCTCTTCTTTCTGTGTGTTGTATTGTCTGTGTTTGATAATGTTTTTCTGTATCCAGCTTTTAGTTTGTCAAATGTTGACAAAGATCCAACTCATACAAGGGGCAAAAATGTCTATCTGCTTCCACCTTGTTACATTTTCTGAACATTTTATCATTCCCAATGCATACAAAATTAGAGGTGCCAAAAGGTCAGCCCCTTCTGATAGTTTCGGTGGGCAAGACCGTAGGGATCTTAGCTTGAAGTACTGTTGAGCCTAACTTGATGGACTAATAGTCTTACGAGCTGGCCCAACCAATCTCAGTGTATATTAGGAGAATAGGTTGAGGTCACCATTTTTCGGCACGATAGAATTTGAAGTAGCATTAAACTAGCAGGCTCACACCGTGCTGGGCGGCCTTAGTTGAGTGTAGATTACACTGAACAGGCAGAAAAGAAAACCTTATCTTTATGAATACATAATGTTATAACAATCCAGAGTAGCTTATTACTGTAAACTTCACATTCTTCAACTGATTCGCCTACATGTGACCGAAATGTAAATGTTCTTCTGCTGTATTGCAGCCGGTTAGAGCTATATCTCCGTTGTAGTTCATTATCAGTTTTGTTACTGTCTTGTGCATGTTCAACTGAACTGCTCATTCAGGCCTTTGACTGTGTCTCGTTCGAGTTGGACATAGTTTTATGTGAAACTGTTAGTAGATGATTTCATTTGTTTGGACAAGTGTTTTAATCTGTGCCCGATTGATGTTCAGTTCTGGCTCGATCTTTTTCAATTTGATGACTGTCGTTGTGCCAACATGACAAATTGTAGCTTCAGAAACTCGTGAAAATCTACCCAACCGCATGAGATATTACGCTCATTTTGCATCCTTGTCGATCTTTCAGTTTCTGATCAGGTCTTCTAGCCTCTCTGTAGGTAAAAATCCATCGTACCATTGAATTGAATATGCAGATAAAAGTCAAGACTTAATGTCTTTTATTTATATTTATTTTACTAATTTAATAATATATAATTCACTTGAATATAATTTAAGAGCACGATTTCTGATCGGATAAGATCGGTGAGAATTGACCAGTATTTTTTGAGTAGAACATGCTCACCGTTAATCTCAGTAAACATTATATTATTTCAACATTGAATTAATACTAAAGTATACTATTAAAGATTGCAAATCAAAAGAAAAGATATTCATCGATAAAAAAAAGTTCATGACTAATTAAAAGTTACCTAAATTCTATTAATTACTTTTAGAAAAAAACTTAATCTTTTTTACCTGTATTTTCTATTCAATTTATTATTATTATTAAATTCATTAAATATTTTTTAAACATATCTAATTATTTCAATGTTCATGAGTGTTCTATTTATCTTCAATTTAAAGTTCAGATATTTATTTGACCTATTACAAGACATGGTCAAAGCCCGGACCGGAGAAGGGTTCGTTTGTTTAAAATTGGGGAGTGCTGGGCCGAACTTGACAGAGAAAGTTAATGAATGTGTTTTATTGAAATTCGATCATTTAAATTTACTGAGTCAAATTTTAAGCAAACGTACCCTAGTATGTATATGGGCTAAAAAAAGTTCATGATTAAATTTTAACCCTATTAAAAATTAGGTGTAGCTGCAGATTTAAATTAGCAGGATTTGTTTCATACCTTAATCTGCAGTGCCGCCGCCGGAATCTATGGAAGCACCACCACTCCGGTTCCAAATCCCGTCGGCCCGGCCCACTTTAGGCTGATTCATTCCGAATTTACTTACAAATAAAGCAGCCGCATTGCGACCCTCAACCAAAAATCCTGCCTTTGTTGAGAATTAAACTCTTTTAATCTTCAATTTTAGTTTTAATGGAGCAGAGCTCCTGCTTCAAGCATTGCAAGGAAATTTGTCAAAAGATATGAGATTCCGACGGTAACAATGGCGAATCCACTTCCAGACGGCGGCGACCCCCGCTGCCTACACGCACAAACTATCAAGAAAGGCATACAACCCCTTCGCCCAAACATATCCATCTTCAACAATCTTATTACCCTCTACTCCAAAATCAATCTCCCTTCTTCAGCTCTGCAACTCTTCCACTCAATTCCCTGCCCTAATACCGTCACATGGACTTCCATAATCTCCGCATTTGCTAATTCACCCCTTGCTATCCGCCTTTTCCTCGCCATGCTCCGCCATCCCCGGCAAACTCCCCCCAATGCTTGGACTATCTCCACTTTACTGAAAACCTGCGCCTCTTTACCCAACAATTCGCTCGGCGCACAACTCCATTCGCTCTCATTGAAGCTCTCTTTGTATGAGAGTCCGTATGTTGGGTCAGCTTTCGCTTCATTGTACTGCAAGTCTGGGAATCTGGATAGTGCAGTGAAGGTGTTTGATGAAATGTCTGACCGGGATGAGGCATGTTACGTGGCGATAATCAACGGGTTGGCTCAGAATAAGAGGCCTATTGAGGCTCTGCAGTTTTTTGTTGAGATGAGGAGGCGAAATGTGCTTTCGTCGTTCCAAAGTGTTTCTGGGGCGTTGTGTGCTGCTTCAAAGGCTGCCATGTTCCAGCAATGTGTTATTATCCATGGGCATGCTGTGGTTTCTGGGCTCGATTTAGATATTTATGTTAGGACGGCTTTGATTGATGGATATGGGAAATGTGGGATCGTGGAGGATGCGCGGAGAGTGTTCGATGAGTTGGGTTTTAGCGTGAACCGAGCTGGGTGGAATGCGATGATGGCAGCGTATGCACAATATGGGAACCAAGAAAGTGTTCTTGAACTTTTTGAGTCGATGGAGAGACGTGGGATTGAGGCTGATGAGTACAGTTTCTTGGCTGTTTTGAGAGCTTTCTACAATGCAGGAATGGAAAAGGAAACTGAAATGTGGCTGAATAAGATGAAGACGAGTTACGGATTAGAGCCAAGATTAGAACACTATACGTGTTTGTTAGGTGCGATGGGGAAGACGGGACGGTTGGAGGAGGCAGAGAAGTTAGCCATGACGATGCCATACAAGCCTGATGCAACTGTATGGCGAGTTTTACTGTCAACTTGTGCAAATAGTAAAAATCCTGAAATTGCTTGGAGGATGGCTAGGAAACTACTGGAAATCGACCCCAAAGATGACTCAGCATACGTGATTTTAGCAAATGTGTACGCTAGTGGTGGAAGGTGGGACGAGGTTAAAGAGGTACGGAAGATGATGAATGAGAGAGGAGTGAGAAAGGACGTGGGAAGGAGTTGGATTGAGGTTAAAGGAGATATTCATGTGTTCTTTGCTGGTGATGGAAGGCATTCAAGAAAGGAGGAGATCTACGCGAAGCTAAAAGAGTTGATGGTGGAGATTGGGAAGTTAGGATACGTACCAAATACGGATGAGATGT
This sequence comes from Ajuga chamaepitys, assembly GCA_958295605.1. Lineage (NCBI taxonomy): Eukaryota > Viridiplantae > Streptophyta > Magnoliopsida > Lamiales > Lamiaceae > Ajuga > Ajuga chamaepitys. The sequence continues at coordinate 55,880,401 of OY282506.1, forward strand.
CACGTGATGTAGGGGAAGAAGAGAAGAGGGAGTTACTTCTGTATCATAGTGAGAAATTGGCGGTTGCTTTCGGGTTGTTGAGTGGAGTGGTGCCGCCTGGGAAGCCGTTGAGGATCGTAAAGAATTTGAGGATTTGCAGAGATTGTCACCTGGCGTTTAAGTATATTAGTAGGGTCGTTGAGAGGGAGATTATAGTGAGAGATGTTCATAGATACCATAGATTCTTGAATGGAAGTTGCAGTTGTGGTGATTCTTGGTAATTGATGTGATGCCTAAGAAGAGAATCGCGATTACAACAACCCCAAGAAAAATGAAGCCATAATACGCGTCTACAAAGAAATTTCGAATAGAGTGGAATTTCTCTCTAAGAACACTATACCCCATGGCCATGATTGGCCCTTTCTTGTTTGTTACTGAAGTGAAATTTGGGCACAGGTATTAGCGATGTTCAGAAAGTCACTAGAAGCTAGTCAAGTGACAAGACGTCTAATCAAAACTTAGGCAGAGCCGGCCTAGGAGGGATTACATTAAACGGTATGCATGGGGTAAAAAAATGTAGGCCATTGAAGTAGCTGTGAAATTTGATTGCAGCAAGCAAACCCATGCCGAGGAATCAGGCTCCAAAACTTTTTAGTTGAGTAATCTTGTGTTGCCAATATGCATGGTAGAGTATTCTAGAGGATCTAAATGTTTCTCGTGAATTTACTTTTAGATGACTTATTACTCTCTCCGTCCAAAATAATAGCCCCATTTCATTTTTTACACCGATTACAACTTTAATATACTTGAAAATTCAAATTTAACCCATAATTTTCTTTTGTACTCTTATATATTTTGGAGTACTTATAATTACTTTTGGAGAATGATTAGTCCTACCAAACATTAAGTAAATGTATCTTAGAGAAACTGTATCATATTAATAAGAAAAGTTACTATAATTTCCGGCACAAAAGAAAAATACTGCACCATAATTGAGACGAAAGATTCGATAAAAGGTCCGAAGTTGATGAGCATCAAGACTAATAAGGCTCAATGGTCATGTACGACGGTAGTAGCCCATAGAGCCGTTTAGTGCGCACTGCTCATGAGTACCGAGCCTCATAGCTCGGGACCAAATCGCCGTTGATGGCAAGGAGATCCTTCTACTACTTGATGAACAATAAAGGGACAAAAAGACAGCCCCAAAACTGGAGTCAAAACTTCATAAAGAACAGAAAAAGGAAGACAAAATGAACTAATAGTGCCTCCTCACACAAACTTCGATTCTGAACAAAGATTACGCTTAGCAGATATGTCGCAGCTTCCATCGTATCCCAGAAAGGGCCAGAAGGAAGAAAGGGTTAACAAGACAAACATTTCTTACTCACTACACAAATGATAGTCAAGGTAAAATTGAGGAACGAGGAAAGACGATATCAAGGTTTCCAACACAAGCCAATCGAAGTGCATAGTGCAATCGATATAGATATCCCTAAGCGTGCAGGGAAATAACCACATAGAGGAGTAAAACCTGCAAATTAAGTAGTTCCTCTTTGCTCTAATAGTGAATCAAATCGCTCAAATCATCAAACAAAATGCAGGTAAAGATTTGAGTAAACTACCCACAGTTACTTCTTCTAAACAACACGCAGAACTTCCAACAGTAACAAGCCTAGTTTGGGAAGCCAATTCGACAGCTCAGGCGGTTGCAAAAACGAGATTGGATGTATGATATCTATCTCACTTGCTAGTCCTAAACACCAAAACCAAGATCGAAATCAAAACCATATTTTCACTCAGGAAAGGGAACAACATCAACAGCAGCAGCACTCTGCAACAGTTTCAATCCATGAAATAGAACAACACAACCAAATTCCCTCATTCTAACCATGAACATTGCAAACTACTTATTGAAACAAAAATTAAATAATATTGGGCATTTTCCAAGTAATCAATAAAAATATCTAACTCTGTGCTCTGAGAAAAATCATAGCCCCAAATCCAAACACCAATTAGCATCCCAAATAACGAATTCATCAAAATGCTTGTATTAATATCTAGATCGCAAAAGAAGGTACTCGATAATACTAGATGGGGGAGGGGACTTTAATAGCAACAGCTCAGAGCAAAAAAACCTAGAAAACACGATAAGTAACGATGCAAAATTTTCTGCAGAAAACCTAGACCGATTATCAGTATTAAAAAAGAATCAACAGGACTACATTACTTAGGTGGGCCCATGAAGGCTGGCTGGGCAGGAGCTGCGCCACCGAGGAGGGAGGCCTGCTGCAGCTCAGCTTCGTTCAGCTGCGCTTCGCGATCCATTTCGATGATGAGCGGAATCCCTAGCACGATGAAAGTGGTGGCGGCGATCCAGGCCGCCTTGCCGGTACTTTTAAGGAGGCGCTTGGCCACGTACGCTGCGTCGCCAGCGGCGCTCTTTCCCTTCTGAACGATCGGATAATCGGAGATTCGAGATAAGACGCCGTCGTTGCTGCTGCTGGATTTGGAGCGTCGAGGAGCCATTGCTTTTTGGTCAGTGTGTGCTTCTGCGTGTTTTTCGGTGGATCTAAAACCCTTTTATTCGTGTCAAAAGAACCTAAAACCTGTTGTGGTGGTACATTTGGGTAAATTTGTCATTTAAGGAAAAAATATTACTCTCTACGTCTCAAATGAACTTGAACAGGAGAAATCGACGTACATATTAAGAAAAAATGACTTTTTGAGATTTTATTGACTTTTAAAAGGTTGATTGAAGGTGGACATTTTGAGGGTGAAAATTGTGTAATAACTTTATTTTTAAGGGTGTACAAATTTGCATGGGACGGACGAAACCGGAGAGTGTGTAAATTCATTGGGGACGGATGAAGTAGTTGGAATTAGAGGATGTCTTTACTTAGGTTTGACCGTAGATTTAGGTGTTCAAATTCCGATAAAGCAAACTTATTAACTTTCTGCTAAATTTTGCTCAGCACTCCCCATTTTTAAGTAAACATACCAAATAAATTGAACTAACGATGAGTAACATTAGATCTTTAATTTTTATTTTTATTTTGGACATAATACCTAAAAAATTTAAAATGAGTTAAATAAGCCCAAAATTTTCGATATATCATATAAATAGGACCATTCTTAATTTTTAAATAACTAAATAAATTTAAAAAATATATGACAATTTAAAAGTTAACAAATTTCAATATATCTAAATAGGTTAATAAATTAACGGAACCCAAATTAAATTATTTTAAATATAATGAGACTTGAGGATTTCTTAAAATATTTTAAGAAAATTATCAATTAATTTATTTCGATAATTTAAGTTGTTGGAATTTTCTAGATCCATTAAATAATTTTCAACTTTTAAACTATCAAATAATTATAAAATTTGTTATGATATTTATTATTATTAAATAATCTTTAAATCTATCTAGTAATTTTACTATTTGAAAATGTGTTATTTGTAATTAGAAGTTCAGAAACTTAAATGTAGGGATGACAAATCGTGCATGTTAGGTTGTTATTGGAACAAACCGGTAAGGCCCAAACTAATAAGGGTTTAACTTAAATTTGCATGTTATGGGTTTAAAACCTCAACCCAAACACGAATCGATAAAGCCTCGATAAATCGACCCGACCCAACCCAACCTGTTAAGCTCAATCAATACTTACATAAATATTTATTTCTGATTGTTTTGTTCCACTCACTAAACCTAATACTATTACTAATTTTTAAAAAGTATAAAACAAATTTAAATATTCAAATAAGCAGTATATATATTTTATAGTTTATTCGCATTCACATAATGAAATGAAAAATATACCAAAACCAAAAAAAGAAAAAAAAAAAAATAGAAATGTCGAATCATTAAACAAAAATTTCTCTAATCAATATTTTCCCACTTAAATATTTCTTCCACCAAATCAATCAAATTCATCATTTCTAAATAAATTATTACTGGTAAGTAATAATTTTTTTAAAAAAAGTTATTATATCATTAATGGATTTTATCGGCTTAGTCCAATATAATCCGAATTTTATCGTGTCTTGATTTTTTTTTTCTTCTAATCTAAGAAGAAAGAAAAAACTCCCCCCCGAATCAAAGATCTAGATAGTAGATGCTCTGGCACTTGAGTTATCCAATTTCGTCCGTGTCTTATCGGGTTGACAATATAACGATCTGAATCCTATAAACCTTGACTCAAACCCAAAATTAACGTGCAGATTTGGTCATATTATCGAGAATGCTGAATTTTGCCACCCAACTTTTTAAAGACTGAATAAGTTATCTGGATTTTCCTTGATTATAAATTTGAATCACATGACACTTAAAGCAGAACCAAATTTTCTTTCAATGAACCAAAAAAATGGCAAGATTTTTATGCATTTCAAATTTTCTCCACATCTACAACTACGATATTTCAGTCGCGTCTCACACATATAATTATATTGTGTTAATTAATTTTAATATTATGTCCGTGTAAAACATGATAGAACGTTGAAATAGAGGATCCAACTGCAAAACGGGATTATATGAGTGCATCACATTTAATAAATTTGCCCAAAAACAAACACGTCACTTGAAAACAATGTGCCAAAATACTAGGCATTTGACTTTCTTATTTTATATTGTAATAAAACAGCTTCAGCTCACTTTAATTCCAATAATTTTTTCTTTGTTCTCTTGAAATAATTTTCCATCTTTTAAGTTTTAAAACATGTTTTCTCAGTTTTCTTTCTGACCCTGAAATCAAAATCCTCTCTTTTCTCAATCTATGAAGCATCGGCAACCAAACAGTGAGTTTTCTTTGCTGCAAAAATTACAGTTCCCGATAAAAGTAACAATTCGGACGGTCCAAATCAAGCCCACCTGACCAGTGGTGGGACCTAGTGGGCCTCAAGTTACTCGGGGCAATCATTTTTTACTATCTAACTCATCTAAAATGTCAGACGGAACCGACAGAGTTCTCTTATATGGGTTTATGGCAGTTTTGGGGTTTTTTTGCGCGATTATTAATTTTGTATTTGTTTATTTGATAAGTGTATCCAAAGGTGAAGGTGAGGGAGCAGAGTGAAGAAGGTGATGACTATAATTATGGAAGAAGTTCTATGCAGTCTTTGAAGGCGTTTGAATGGCTCTCTTTGGACCATTTATCTTCTTCTGGTATTTATTTCATCCAAGAATCATTAATTAATTAATTCTTTTTCTGGTCATATTCCTTAATATTTTGGGGGAATTGGGTAGTAATTTTGTTTCATTTGTTTGGGTTTATTTCTTCATTGATTTTGCTCCCTTGAAACTCTTCTGATCACATTGATATATCATCTATGGGAAGCTCTGTTGCAATAATCTCCAACAAGTCCCTAACTAGGCGATAAGCTTGACCATTTTATGGTTTTTCCCAAGTAGTCACTGACAGTTCCTGACTAGGAGCAAGGTCCTAATCTGTAGTCCGACTAACACCTTGCTGACTTTTACAAATGCTGATTTGGTTGATAGATGTAAATGCCTAAATGTGGTATATGACGTATACTGATTCAGATTGGTCAGCGTTCTTGATGCTAACAATCTTGATTAAGAACATAACACATCCCTGAATTTTCTGATCTCATCATATGGTTAATCATTCATATTCGTTCTTGTATGTGGGAAAAAATGCAGCATTATCAAGCATCCTTTTGTAATAAGCTTATTAGAACTTCATTACAGATGCCCATTTTTCGTTGCGCAGATGAGCGTGATCCATCGGTTGTTAGAATTCCATGCTCGTACAACCCAAAATCATCAAGGCCTGGCTTTCTAGCATCCAAAGGTTCGAGTTTCAGCACCTCAATTTTCTATTGAACACCATACTGACTCATTTGTAATGAATTAAGTTCGTCATTGGCTTTGTAGCAGAAGAAACGAACAAAAACAAGAAGGCGGACAAGGGGGAGAACAGGAAAAACGTACGAGCAGCTTCAGCGCTGCGTCCACGTGCAGTAGTATCAAGTTCAGGTAGTATGCATAGTCATAACTTTCTTAGTACTATCAGTTTCTCATTCAAGAATTGCTTAAAATTGAACATTTTGTGGATTTAGTTCTATGTTATCAAATGAAGAGTACTTAATCGGAAAGTCAATTTATGTGGTTATCTGAAAATGCTAGAAGCTGGAAAGTGAAACATTGAAACAATACTAGAATGACGCAGCGTGGACTTAGGGGAAACGAACTTAACTCCACCTCAAAACGAGGGGAGGTTTGTTGTGTCCCATTTATTCAAGGACAATATTGTATCATAACATGATATAAACGCTTTTCTATAGGCTTATCAGCCATCAGAGAGTCCCCGTCTCTGGCTTCTCAGGGTTAGACGATGATTTTCTAGCAGCTGAAGTATTATTATTGTTCTTTGGATGCTCACTCTTAATCAGAATTTCTTGTGCTCTATTTCTGTTGAGTTTTATGGCTAGTTTTCTGTCTCTCAAACTCAATAAGAATCCACTGCCTTATTTTCGTATTTGCTGGAAGAGTTCATAGTTCTATTCATGATTCGGTTCAGCTAATGACGCGATAGTTGGGAGCAAAGATCGGACTACAAGAGATCTACTTTCGCCTTTAAAGCGTCATGATTTATGCCAAAACAGACACACCAAATGCATGATCTTCCCAAAACCCGAGCCAATCGGGTCGAAGAACTGTGTTCGAGCAACGGGAAGAACAACTACAGCTGATTCGAGTACAAAAGGAAAAGGATAATCCAAGCGTAAACAATTTTTTGTGCTTACTAATGGTGGAGACAAAATTAGATGTCGGAAATTATGATTGATACAGTAATCGAAAAAAAATTGAAAGTTTATGAATTTTCTTGTTTAACATTTGAAATTGATGTTGTATTTAAAAATTCAATCAAAGTTGATTTTTTGTTTTTGTTTCGTTTTTATTTTACTTTTTAATTTTTTGTTTTTCTTCTTACAATTGATCCTTTTGCCTAATACTTAACATGCAAGCAATTGAGATTCGTGATAAATTTCTAATGCTATATTTAATATTAGAGCATATACGCGTGGGAAAATTCCGTTTTTTGTCCTATAAGTTAGAGCGAGTTCAAAAATTATCCAATTACTATATAATTATTAATTTTGGTTCTGTAGTTTAGAGTAGAGCCCAATTTGAAGACACAATTCACTGGAATTGAGAGATAAAGTTTTATTAAGCTTTCATGGGATAAGATTTATAAAAAAGAAAAAAGCTGGAGCTAGAAAAAAAAAGGGTACAAAATATTTGATTTAAGTAATAAAATGAGGTAAATATGAAACATATATAAATGTGGGGATGGAATTAAATAAATAAAGTAAATAATGATGGACTCCTCTATATATATGTGACGCTTACATATAATTGGTGTCCACCGATAAATATGAATCCGTATTTTAGATAAGAGAACGAGTTTATTGTGTATATGAGCCTCTCCAAGTAGCATACTATAATCCATGGAATTTATCTGTGCATGTTATTTTTTTTTTTACCATGCTTCTGTCTGCACAAATTATGAATTTATCTGTTCGGATCGAAAATGAAAAGGTCTAATTCAAATGATATTATTAATTATTATTTAATTATGTAACACATTTTCAATCATTTTTAAGGATAATCATTATCTTATAAAGTTTATTATATTCTCTTCCAAGATAAATATTAAATTTAAATTCAAAACAATCAAAATTTTCACGTCTCACACCATCTATAAACAAACATACATACCCAAAGAACAATATTTTATATATTGTACACACAAATACATAAGGTGACAAACACTAAGAGTTGCAAAAAATGAAGAATAGATCATCACATCGTAATTTATAGTAACATTATAATAAAAATCACACAACATATACTCCTATATATTAATAAAACTACCAGTTTATCCAATCTTGATTTGATAATACAACTCAATCAAGAATAGCAAACTATCTTATATTAATTAATGGAGTTAGATTATTACAAATTTACTGAAAAGTCGCAATTGGAGAATTGAGAGATATTTCTTTATAGGAGAACCAGACGAGTGACCCAACAAGGTATCCCCTCAAGGATTTGTGAACCACATAGCAGTGTTCCGTACAGTGTCCCGTACAATGTCCCGTAAAAAAATAACGTCTTGCATAGCAGCAGTGTCCAAACGCAAATTGGCCCAATTTGTTGTTGCGGATGTGGTCGTCTGTAACAAGTGGCGCGCCTCGACACATCCTTGATTGATGATTATCATCACTATAAGCATCAAAACACATGCTGACTTGATCATTCTAGTGTTTGCCATGACTTTATTGTGACGAACGAGTAAACTACTTCAAAAAGTAAACCAAATGCTTGATTTCTATTTTGATGAAGCTGATGATTGGTGTACGTTTGGGGTATTTATAAGTAAGAGAATTATTTTTTGCTTTGTAAACAATTTTTATATTTTTTAAATATCCAATAGTGATGCCTATATTATATGGGAACTAAATTGCACGACTAGTAAAGTAGTTGAAGAGATTGTTAACATAATTCCATTTCCTTTCATATTTGGACTGGGATCCGTAGATTGAGGATGACCCGATCTGCTTTTATTTCATTTTATGAATCGGTCATCTCGATGTCTATTTCTTTTCATTCATCTTTTATTATCTACATCACTTTTTACAATCTCTAATTCACCTTTTTATCATTACCTAACATTCTACACCACCTTTTACAATTTTCAATTCACATTTTTAATTTTCAATACATTTTTGTATTATTACCCAATCAACAAATCATTACTTACATCACATAAAATCTATTGATGTGAAATTTACAGTGCACCCTTAAACAAAAACACTTTATGTATGGAGCAATCGTGAATGTACCTAACGAACGAGACACATTTCACTACATCCAAATCAAAATATTCCCTTAGCGAATATAATCCCAAAAAAAATTACAATGATATTGATTGATAACCTTCTTTTAAAATATTGATTAATAATGTGCAATCCGCAAGGTCTGTTATTATTAATTTTTTTTAGGAAGGTCTACTATTTTATTTTATAATAATATTGATAAACCTCTTTTTAAATATTGACTAATAATATGCTATCCGCATGGTTTATTATTTAATTTTATTTTAGAAGCACCGGAAATATCAACTTGTTGTTGGCACGTCTATGCACAAACTCTTATAATAAGAGTCATGCTTTAAATTTTTTTATTCAAAAATGAAAGTCCTATATCAAAAATTGTTCTCATTTTATTAGCACACATAAAAAGTTATTATTTCACGAATTAATTACATATAATTGAATCAGTTAAATAAGAAAATCAAGCAATTTCTTGAAACAAGTAAGATCGGTGGAAGTAAACACTACAGTATCATCAGCAAAAGATAGAGAAGGAATCAACAAACCTTTCTTGTGAAACCTAAGAAAGATAAATTTTGTTAATGACATTACACAAGCTAATATTCATAAAATCAGACCAAATTAAAGGATAATCTTTCTAAAGAATCAGAGATCTAAAAGTACGAATGAAATCTCTTTATCACTCCAAATTTTACGTAATTTTTAGACACTAATTACTAGCTAAAATAGTGCAAAAATACGTGTAATAATGTGTGCTAACCCTCATTTTCATGTTGATCGCTCTATTTTCTACTACCTCCGTCCCAGCTTAACCTGCCTACTTGCCATTTTAGTTTGTCCCACCTTAACCTGCCTACCCCATAAATAGCAAATTTCTCTCACAATCTCCACCCTCAAAATCTCCACACTCAATCTCCACCTTTAAAAAAGTCAAAGATTCCACAAAATCTGTTTTTTCTTAATCCCCGTGCCCGGTCAACCTAGACAGGTTAAGTCGGGACGGAGGGAGTATCAGTTATACCGCAAAAGTGCACGATATAGTAAATATATTAATTGCAAGTAATATCGTATCTCACATAAATCAGTTAAGGAACTCTACATAAAGTGCTACAATATTTTAATCCTAATATATCTTGGCGAATCGAATAATTGATGATTTGTAGTGTCCTAATAACTCTCACTATGAAAGAAAGCCCAAATAATTAATTGTGTTAACAAATAGGTATTTTGAAGGAATTTTCCAAGCCCATATGATCGATTACATCCGGCCCAATATAATTTGTCTATAAATCTAACGTATCATAGATCAAAATTCAGCCCAATGTATAGCCTGTCTAATTTTTATGAGAACTAGACAACCTATGTGTTTGTTTCACGTTTATCTGGAGACCAAATTTCAATAAAGCACACTTATTAGTTATCTCGACCAAATTTGACTCAACTCTTCCTAACATTAAGCAAACACACTAATTGATTATTCGGTAGTTAAAAAGTAAAAGAATATCAATGTTATACGTGACATGAAAGAAACAATTTTTTTAAGACAAAGTCATAAATGACCCTTATTGCAAGACTATATTAAATTCATGATTCATGTTGCAAATTTTGAAAAATTATACTAGAATTATAATTTTATAAAAGTTCATAGATTATTCTGTATTTAAGCCAAATCCAATTCCTATGCGTAATTGACTTTCGAAAATGTATAAATGATAAACATAAATAGAAATGTAAAGAATTAAGTGTAGGGAAAAGGAAAAAAATGTAGGGGAAAAAGAAAAAGAGTAGGAGAAAAAAAAAAGTGAGGAATAACACAAAGTTTCATGTGCACCAGTTGAACGATGCAATTCAGTGTGAGCATGATAATTTATTCACTCTGGGTAAGGATATTATGGTGCAATTCAGTGTGAGTTCATGATTTATGCTTAAACATATCATTTTAGTAAGGATATTATAATACTTGTATTCAAAACATGTAATACCTTTAAATGTAATTCGTGATACTTTTTAATCATGATATCTTTACCATAATATTTTTAAGCATAAATAGTACTCCCTCTGTTCCGGCTTAATTTGCACACCTGCTCCAGCGCTTATATTAAGAAAAAATTACTTTTTACTTTTCAGTTGACTTTTTCAAAGGTGGAGATTTGAAGGATGAAGATGGTAAGATTTCTTTCCATTTTGGATGTGCAAAATAAGGTGAGACGATCGAAAAAGAAAAGTGTACAAATTAAAACAGCATAAAAGGAGTAATACCTTATGATACATAACCAAGATCCGTGATTGGTGTACAAGAGACTTCCGGGACGAACACAATAAACAAATAAAAAAAGCTGTACGCGTTTCCCCTGCGGGGTTTATATTAAAATCACAGATTTACCCACACATTCGCACACAACAAAGACCAAAAGGCAGCTCAAAACCAGTGGTCTTTTATGTTGTCAATACACGCTCTCTCTCTCACAATATAATATACATAAACGAGTATGTGTATCTATCTATGATATATAAACACACATAATCGCGCACACGCACTACCCTTTCCCAACAATACACAATAGAACCACAGATACACTTATCAGTACTGCGCGAGCTTGGACTGACTGTACGGCGGGGGAGTGCGTTTCTCTTTCTCTCTCTTCGTTTACGGTTCAATTTGATGAAGGGGATAATGTGAATTGGTTAAAGTGGATGTAGGTTCGGATTAATTGTTTCTATTTTAGTTCATCCATAGATCTTGCTAATTAGGGGTTCTAGATCTGAGGTTTCTTGATTGAATCTGGGGTTTTGTCTCGATGGCGACGGCTTTTCCTCTGCCTGTTACTGCTGCCCAGGTCTCCTTCTCTCTCTAAACCTATACATACGTTTTGTTTATACGTCATTTGTTTCCGTGTGTATTCCTGATTTTTATGTGTGGATATGGTGGTTCCGCGGTGTATTTGCAATGTTTAGAGCAGTGTACAAGTTAAGAAGCATGTGGTGCAGCTGCCATTGACGTTTCTAAATTTAATTTGAGCTTAAACCTAGTTTTGCTAATAGATGCTTGTAGATGCATAGATTCCAGTAGTTTTGTGTTCTATAATCGAGTTTGTGCTACAAATCTTAATTTGTTTGCTTAAGTATGGTTCTACTCTGCATTTTCTGTGGCAGTTAATGGGGTAAGGCTTATTTATGAGTGGAATATTGTGGTAATCTTTCTGTTGTATTTATGTACGCGGCGACAATTCTTCGAGTATATTTTGGCCCCCGTATATACGACAAATTGTATGCATTTAAAGCTGTCTTGCTCCTATGATGATAATGATTCTACATTAGATGGCTCTTTTTTTAGAGGATATTAGGATTTATAATATTATACAGTAGAATAACAGGCACGATTTCAGTGATTGATTCGCTTAAATATAAAAATAAAATCTCCCTAATTGATCAATGGTCGCATGCACAGATTAGTTGGTTACTTGTTTGGTGAGCCTTCTTAACCATTTTTATTTTGCATACAAGTTTAGGAACAATCGGAAATACAGTGTGTCGCTCTGTAATGAATTATCTTCATGTTCATATTTTTCTGTCTTAGAGACATGAAACTTTGTGGTCTCGTAGGAGAACATCAGAGGAAAACAGACCAAAGTTATCAACAAGCATTCTATAATTATGCATATGATGGATATTATTGAAGTTTTGTTCATAATTTATTAATTTATTTTAGGTGGGGACATACTTTGTCGGGCAATACTATCAGATGCTACAGAATCAGCCAGAATTTGTGCATCAGTTTTATAGTGATGCCAGCACCATGCTTCGTATTGATGGAAACACAAGAGAGACGGCTAGTTCTATGCTGGTATTCTTTATGAACCCCTTATCATGTGCATGAATTAGTCATTTGAAGTTTGGACATGCATGAACTGTAGCAGCATATATGCATATGGAAACTCATAATTTTATATTTGTAAAGAGAAAGAAACTGATAATACTGAAGCAATATATTTTGCATGACTTGATGTGATTCATTATTTGTTCTGGCAGAATCTTATTCTGTTCCTATCCTGTTCATAGATTACATTGGAGTGGCTTATTTATTACTACTAATGACTATAATTCTCACAAATGAATGTAACCCTAAGGCTGTGTTATGCTTTTTCAGATTTTCAACTGATTCTCCTCTAATCAAAACTCACATTCATTTTGGTTCTTGTCTATTTATGCACTGGTTCTTTTTAAACCACCTGTGCATTGTCGAAAGGTATTGGACGTAGAACACATCACTGACGCAGGCTTGACATGATATTCCACATTTTGGTAATTAAATGAATTGTGGAAAAAGAATTACAGAAAATATTAAATTTCTAAAAAAGGAAGGTGAGATATATAGCTACTTCATCTTAATCTCTCCTCTCTCTCTCTCTCTCTCCTGGAACATTCTGCTTCAAAACGGAACTTTTTTCTGTATTGTGGTGATCCACAAATCACTAGTAAACACCCAAAATCATTGCTGGCATGGGTATCTGTTTTGCTTCTTTTTTTAAATAAGAAAATCAGACTGCTCTTTCTATATATCCCTGTTCAAATGTTTATACATCTACGTGTATGTGTGTATACATTTAATACATATATAATCGAGATTGGACAGGCCTTGACATGAATGCTTATACATCTAACCCAGAACACACTTGGCACCATTGAGCATCTTTTCTTTCTATTCACACGTCTCTCTGAAATTACGTCAAATGCTCCTACCTGTACATCTATATAAGTGTACACATAGAACACACTTGACACGATTATTTAGATATATAATAAAGACTACACAGTCGTGTCTGAGCCAGCCTGTGATCATTTTTTCAAGAATTGTGTGTTCTTTGTTGGTGCATCATAGCAGTTAGATTTTTCTATTAGAACTGTAAACTTGTTATTGTTCTCCATTTATATGTTCCAGTCAAGCTTGTTCTGTATATGAACTGAAAGAAGCTTTATCAAGCATGATCTTAGGTTGGTTGGCAAGGACGTTATCTCTTAATAAAACATGGTCCTAATAAATTCAGCTACTGAAATTTGGATATTACTAAGTAGGCATCTTCTTTTGGCATTATATTGAATTTTCAAATCCAACCGAGGTGCATCACTCAAGTGATCTACTGCAACTCTCCTTTTGTAATTATTTACTTCTTTTTTGTTGAATAGTGATGGATTCCATGTTAAGTTCTCCTGTTTTAAATATTTGCAGCAAATTCACCAACTTGTCATGTCACTCAGTTATACGGGGATAGAGATCAAGACTGCACATTCTTTAGAATCTTGGAATGGCGGTGTTCTAGTAATGGTTTCGGGTTCTGCGCATGTAAAGGGTTTCAATGGGAGGAAGAAGTTTGTAGAAATTTTTTTCCTTGCGCCTCAGGAGAAAGGATACTTTGTTCTCAATGACATGTTCCATTATGTTGATGACGAACTGGTTCTGCAGCATCCAATTGCCTATTTACCTCAGAGCAACCTGGATACCAAGATCCATTCTTCACCTATTGTTCGAGATCAAGGTTCATTTATTCAACTCTTTAGATTGTCGCTAGTTACTTTACTAAAGGGTGTAATTAACGACTTGCTGACACTTTTCATCAGAATAAAGTGAATAAAGAATTTTGTTCGATCTTCTATGAAGTTATTCACAGAGCTGTGATATTTCTTTTTCCACAAATTTGTGTTTTTGATGATGTGTCCCATTGTACTTTTTTTGGATTTATATTTATAGAAAATAATATAAACTGGAAATATCCAAATGCTGTATAATTATCATTAGTCGAGCCTTAGGTATTGTAGAATGATCTAAATAATCGTTTATATGTTAATCATTATCTTTTAACTGGAATCACTATTTATGTTATCAGATCGTTGCTCATCCTAGTAATCTGATTCATATATATGTAATTAAGGAAGTAGTTTCTAGTATTTACAAGAAAGGACTGGCTCTATGTTGCTAACGTTTTATAATAAATGTCCACTTTTTGCAGCGCCTAGTTACATGTTGCGTGGAGATATCCAGTCTAGGGAGTTCGCAGCTCCTGCAAAGATTGAACAGAATGGTGCTGTCAATAGCTATAACTATTCGGAGGAACATATGGAGCAAGTACCTGAAACAGAAAAGATCCTGGAAGAAAAATTTCCCATCCAATCAAATGGTTCTCTTCAGGGAAATGTGAACTCTGTACCTGATCATTTCTCTTCCCCTGTCGAAGAACCTGTCCTGGAGCCACAAAAGCATACTTATGCTTCCATAGTATGTGATCACATCTAAGTCTCGCATTTCTTGCGCTGTACACTGCACTATATTGCAGTGGCCCAGTTAAGTGTAAACTAATTAGATTTTGATTATAACCAATAGTTGCAGGTTGCTAAAGGACAACCCACCCCACCAGCCCCTCCTCAACCATCTGTTAACAAGCCAGCTACTCCAGACTGGCAACAAACACCTGAAACGCCGACTCAGCCATCAGCTGCATCATTGAACCCAATGGAAAGACCAGGTGTTGAGACCTTTGAAGAAACATCTGCTTTGGAAGATGAAGGTGACTTCCACTTTTCTAACATCTGTTACCTTTT
This sequence comes from Ajuga chamaepitys, assembly GCA_958295605.1. NCBI lineage: Eukaryota > Viridiplantae > Streptophyta > Magnoliopsida > Lamiales > Lamiaceae > Ajuga > Ajuga chamaepitys. The sequence goes on from OY282506.1 coordinate 55,895,834, forward strand.
CCTGATTCATAAACCTAGATTGGTGGTGTTAAGAGAAGATGCTCTCATCATTAAATGTTGTGTTCTAGTTGTGACTTGGTTAAGTTTATTCATATTATATGCTCTCTACAGTTGAAGTGAAGTCAGTGTATGTAAGAAATGTTCCTACGACAATGTCTGGTTCTGAAATTGCGGAGGAATTCAAGAAGTTCGGCAAGTTGAAGCCTGATGGTGTGGCCATTAGAACCCGAAAGGTCTACTTTCTGCCTCAACATGTTCTAGTTTTATGTTTTGTTTGTTGGTACCTAAAATTCTGTAATCGAATTAATGCAGGATATAGATGTATGCTATGCATTTGTTGAATTTGAAGATATCTCTGGCGTGCAAGCTGCGATTAAGGTTCGATTATTTATGGTTGAAAATAATTTGTCATTGTGAACTGTATAATAAATCTAGGCATTTGTCATCTATTATTCTACCAAGACTTAAGAAGTTACAGGAGTTTAGATTTTCAATTGAACTTCATCTTCACCCTCACAGTACTAGTAAACTGGAGTTTCTTCACCAATTTTTGTGAATTGTGAAGGAGACCATTCTAAGAAACCCGTGTCTTCATACATCCAAATTGGAATACTTTTACACTACTTTACTTTCTAGTTACGGCAACATTTCCAATCTGGTAATAGAACATCTGGAGTTTTTTCACCACATTGTGTGAATTGTAAAGTAGACCATTCTAAGAAAGAAACCGGGTGTCTTCAGACATCCAAATCAGAATAGTCAGACACTACTGCCCTTTCTAGTTACGGCAACATTTCCAATCTGGCAATAGAACATCTTTTTTGCTTCCATCTGGTTCTGTGATTAAGAACCTTTCAGCAACTAATTTGTGATTCTCTGCCCAATGTCTGATGAAGAGTCAGTCTTTTATATGAATCACCTTTCCTTAGGTGTACTTGATTCTATTGCTCTCTATCCACCATAATTCTGTTTAATAACGTCATGTCATTCTTCAATATGGTTTCGACCCTTAAACTATTGTTTTCTTAATAGGCATCGATGGTAAGTGTTAGCGGGCATGAACTCTACATTGAAGGAAGAAGACCGAACAGAAACATCCCCATTCGAGGCGGAAGTACGTATAAACTATTTCTCTAGATACTTCTTTACTAGTTCCCTCTCTAATGTCTGTTCGGATGCCTTGTTTTGAATAGGGGGAAGGGGTAGAGGCAGGGTTAGCTACCAGATGGAAGGGACGAGAGGGCGCTTTGGGGGTCGAGGATTCGGCAGGGCGAACAATCATGACGGGTTCGAGCGATCGTACAACAGACCTAGGGGCAACGGTTTCTATAGACAAGCTCCTCGACAAGAGAGACCGTACTCGGCCAATCATCAAAACGGGCAACACTTTTCAGAATGAGGCGTCATTTTGAGGCAGAGGGAAGTTTGTCTTTGGACAAGTAATTTTGGAATATTTACATTTGCTGCTGTAGTTTCTCTCATATTGCATTTTCATTCATATGATTTAAGAAAGCTAAGTGATTAGATCTGCTGGTATGGGATTTACGGCAATGATTTTCGATTTTGGGCCATCATTTGTTTTTGATTCCTTTAATTACTTATGAAATGAGCTATTTCGAGGAATTCTGTTATATTGTGTTCTGCAGTAGCATCAAGTTCTCCAGGTTCTATAATTTGCTGATTATTTAAATGGCATTCGTCTACTGGTGGCGATTTGGGTTGTTGCCCGGTCCAGTGGACGAACACCATTGTTCGGCTAAGGCAGGTTGAAAGTTACATCAGGCTTAAAATTAGTGGAAAAGCGGGCCCCTTGGGCCGGCCATTGACCTATTGAGTTTGGCTTGTTGGACACAATGGCATTTTGGGCGAAAATTTATATAGCCCAATCTATCTAAAATGCATGGCTGGCTTTTAGTCCGGACAAATTTTGGTAAATCGTCACAGTGAATTGTGTGAATTTTGTTAGATTCTTCTAAATTTAACATGTTTAGACGAGGTAGGTAATCTCCAAAAGAATAAAATAAATGGATAATATATAGTACTAGTTATATAATTAAAAGGTATATGAGGTAGCTAGTTGATGTTATGTTCAGCATAGGAGGTGTAGAGCTAAATATATCGAAATTATTTTTGAAGAATGAATATATTGAAATTATTGATATTGAAAAGAATAGAAGTTCATCTTACATTTCAGTCCTACAATATGTAAAGTTGCTACAACTAACCTTTTAGAGATTCAGCTTAATTTGATGTATCTAAGTTTTCTTATCGAAATTCAGCTTAATTATAATCACTATACGTGATTTTATCGAAATTCAGCTTTATAATAATTACTATACGTGATTTTCCATGCAATTACAAAAATACAAGTACTTCTTGGACGAAATTAGATAGGTCATGTGGCAGAGCATTCATTACTTAAACTTTTGATTCTGGGTTTGAGTCATCTTGAGAGAAGGGATTCGAGTCTCTTTGGGAGAAAGCGATGGTGGGTTTGAGTCTTCTTGAGAGAAGGGATTCGAGTCACTCTGGGAGAAAGCGATGGAGGGGTTCGAGTCACCTTTGGAAAAAAAGGAGGATTAGAATGTCCTGGTTTCGAATCACCTTGGGAGAAGAGGAGGGTTGGGGGTAGGATTTTTTCTTTGTTTCTTATATTACGAAAAAAGAAATATTAATTTGTATGTAATTTTGATCGGGTACAGAGGTTAAGAAAAAATAAATTTTGTGGAATTTTTGACTTTTTTATAGGCGAAGATTGAGGGTGGAGATTGTGAGAAAAATTTACCATTTATGAATTGGAAAGTTAAGTTGGGACAAATCGAAAAAGAAAGTTAGAGCGGGACGGAGGTGGTAACTTCTTATTTATTTCATTAATATATCTTTTTAACTATATAAAAATTAGGGTTAATTACGTAAAAATTCACAAACTTTTGGTCAATTATCATTTGCAACATGACCTTTCAATTGTAATGTAGAAAAACATCATCTTTATGATTTTTTCAATTCAATACATTTTCAGTAAAATTTTGGCTCTAATTACTGAAGTGAAACCTGAAATCGAGATTTTGGCAATTCAAGTTACATACGTTATATCATACAATATTTATAAATTCATAATTAAACGAAAATAATAACATTTAACCATTAGATTTAATAATAAAACAGTGTCATTTTTATTTAATTAAGGTTAACATGATTCGTACTATTACACGCATGTAATTGGGTGGATCTAAATTTCAATTTCATGCTACACGTCAGCAATTGGAGCAAAAAATTTGCTTGGGTGCATTGAATTGAAAAAATTACAAAGGTGGTGCATTTTTACGTTACAATTGAAAGGTCATGTTGCAAATGATAATTGACCAAAAGTTCGTGAATTTTTAAGTAATTAACCCTAAAAATTAATTCCAATAGTCTATAATAAAGAATCTCGTCCTACTTGAAACAAATTTCTAGATGTGCCGTGGCAGGAGTTTTCTCAGGTGAACAGGAGAGACACTGTCTGCAACAATTGAATTAGAATTAGGCTGAGTTGTTAATCCGTTTGATTCTAGCTTCTGAAAGATCAAGCTGCAGAATCAGTTTCTAACAAACTATAATTTTTCATTCATTTCAAGCTGAAAATTGAAGATCAACATTTCTGAGCATTTTTAATATAACCTCAAGTACAAGTGAAAACCCAAGAAACAGTAGATCACTAATACACCAGATACATTTCCCGATCATCTATGGCGGATCAGTTGTTCTCGTTATCAATGGCGGCGTTTGCAGTAGCAAGATCTTCATCCAAGAAGATATCCCAATGGCCATCCCACTTGATGAAGAACTCTGTATCTTCAATATACTTCACTCTATGCACATCCCCTGCTGGCGTGAACAAATAATCCCCAATCCCCAAATCATACTTCTCCTTCTTCGTCAGATTCCACACGCATTTCTTCCCCTTCATCACCATCAAATCATGCCCGAACGTATGGTGATGCGCCGGCTCCACGCTGCCGGCCTTAAACCTAACTATCGCCGATGTCGGCGTTTCCCTCAAAATTATCATCGATCCACCAGGCATAATGTCTACCGGAGTGAAATCCTTCTCTCCCCGAGATTTCGCCAGCGAACAGATAAAGCACGGCGGTTCTATGTTTTCGCCGCCGATTTTGGACATTTCCTCGACAGATCCGTCGAGAAACGTCTGGATCTCATCGGGCCATGGATCGGATCCTGAAGCAGGGCAGGGGGATTTGAAAGGTGTGTTGAGGAAAGCGGTTAGGATTTCTGAGGCGGTTTCCGGCGTGGTTGTGATGCCGGAAACTGCGAGGACGTTGCAGTTGTTGATGGATCGGGCGTTTAAGGCATCGCCGGGGACGAGACAAGTGGCGGCGTAGACTCCGGGGAATTTGTTGGCGAACATAGCGACGCCGACGCCGGTGCCGCAGGCGACCAATCCACGGATTTCAACGGCGGAGTTGGTTTTTGCGGCTTCGCTGACGCGGCGACCGACTTGTTCGCCGGCGGAGTAGTACTTGGAGGTGCCGAGGTCTTCGACTTCGATGTTAAGAGAGCGGAGCTGAGCTACGAGCGCATCCTTGAGGCTGCAGCCGAACTCGTCGGCGGCAGCTATTATTTTCAGCTGCCGTGTTGCGGCGGAGTTGGGATGTGGCTGCACCATTGCTGAAACTTCAGTCTACGCTCAAGAGTATCGGGAAGCTCCTATTGAACTGCTGGATAAACACGTACTTGATTGGCAGTCGGGAAATAAAATACTACCTCCACCTTATCACGATCTAATTTGTCATGATCGGGCCCGAAAATTTAAAAAAAAAAACATTTGTAAATTTTTTAATTTTTTTAAAGGTGAAAATTGCAGGTAGAATGAAGATTGTAAAAATTTTTTATCAACTTCTAAATTAAGTTGGAATAAATCGAAGAACAAAGTAGATAAATTTGAACGGAAAATAGTAATATATACCATCGTGCTTGCAAAGTGTTTAATCAATTATTCAATTCTACAAGAAGTGCTGTTTATTCAGGCAAACTATTTCGTCCAGATTCAATGAACCAAACTCTCCTGCTCATGATTACCAATTAGTATTAGAGGTGGCAAAATCGAATCGGTTCGATGAATCGATTCAGTAGGCTCTATATTTTAGATGGATTGAACCTTGAAAATATAAGTCTAAAATATTATTTGACCCGATCGAGTCGATTCGATAATTTTAGTATATTAAAGGAAAATATCCAGGTCGGATCGATTAATTTTAGATGCGACCAAATTTTGACTCAGTCCGACCTAATCTAAAATATGGCGTTGATCAGACGAGTCCTGACCGACTGTCTGATCGCTCAAATCGCCACCTCTAATTAGTACGGGTGATGAATAAACCAATGGAATCACATACCATTTAGGGTTTGTTTGGCTTGGCCCATAGAATCTGTGCTTTGACGAATCAAATGGGGGCCGACACCGGTTGGCTCCGACCTAGTTCAGCTTGGAACTATTAGATATTCAGGATGAATATTGAATACGAACAATCTTGTGTCCACATTGATACACTTGTGTCCGACCTACAAATATATATTCCTCATATCGTTTTAGTAGAGCTTGTTTCGAAGGATTTCATAAGTTTTTTCTGTATAAATTTCGTAAAGAGTTTAGAGTGGTACTACCTTTGAGAAAATCAATCGTTTTGTTTATGCGAGTAGCAGCGAACACCTTGACTGGACAAATTTGTCTAGCAAAAAGAGTTCAAGACTCACCTTGCGACCTCACTTACCCTTGTTCACGTGCCTTTGTTCTGGCTTGTTTTTTGTTTTGTAGGTTCATATGTAAGAAGGTCTAAAATTATATGATCCAGTTGTTATATAGCAAATACGGAATGGAATGATATCTACAACAAAATACATATAGTTGTCCATATCCAATCGCCTTGGAAAGAAATATATTGTTTAAAGAAATTTGTGTTCCAAATACTTGTTTATATTGGACCAATAAGTTGGATTAATAGTACAATACATTAATTGTAACCAAGGTTGTAAAAGTTGTTAGGCGTTAGTCATGCTTGGACTGGTCCTAGTGAATACTCGGGACTAGGTGTGGCTAGTCGGGATATAAACATAGAAGAATCATAAAATAATCATAGTGAATCAATGAAAACCTAGCACTTAAGCGAAAATTAATCGAATTTAGTCTAAATTTTTTATGATAGCGATTATATCTAGCAATAAAGCATGGTAATTCTACCCTAGTCATAACAAAACATTGATGAATATAACCAATTAAAATTTCTGCATTACTTATTTACACTTTAAATTTTAATACTACTGAAATAATATCAGACATAAAAAAAATTAAAAAACAAAACATTTATACTACTACCTCGGTCCCGACTAACCTTACATAGGGAAGATTGACACAAGTATTAAGAAAAAATGTTTTTTAAGTGTTTGTTGACTTTTCAAATGTGGGGTGAGGGTGGAGATTTTGAGAGTGGAAATCATGTTATAACTTTGCTTTTTAAGGATGTGCAAGATTAGATGGAATGGACGAAAATAAAAAGTGTGTAAGATTAATTAAGACGATGATAATATTATAATAGGTATAAATAGACATTGAAAATACTATTTTAGCCTATTGGCCTAAATGAAGACCCAAAAAATAACTTGTGGAAGTTGTTATATGCACTTAATAAATGCATATTTTTCCCTTATGCTAGTTATTCGGGCTGCCAGGTCCAGTACGCTAGATTATATGTCGAACGGTTAGTTAGCGAACTAAAATTCAACCTATTATCTGTCTCTCGTAGACTATGGACTAAGATTTTCTATTTTAAAATGCTGGATAATTGGCTGATTTTATCACCTCTAATTTTATTAGTTAAAAAAAATATATATATTTCTTAACAATAAATAAAATACTAAATAAAACTAGGGAATTCTATTTTTCCATGCATCCGAACATTCATTCACAACATTAGCTTGCTCCATAATTTCATGTACTCTAGAGAGGCCAACATCCTCTCTATCTCCAACCTTCCTCTCCTCCTCCGATCCTTCCCCTCGTCGTCCCCCTTCCGGACGACGGGCGGAACAGCCACCGTGCACCCCTAATCCTTTCTCATCATCACATGCTTCATCAATAATCAACAAAAATGGCGCCTGTCCCCAAGCCTTTCCAGCTCCTGGAAATCAACATCATCTCGGCGCAGGATTTGGAACCTGTTACGAGGAAAATGAAAACCTACGCGAAGGCCTGGGTCCATCCGAATCGAAAACTGTCGTCGTGCGTCGATACGGAGGGGAACAACAATCCTACCTGGAATGATAAGTTTGTTTTCAGGGTGGATGAATCGTTTCTCCAGCAAGATACCTCGGCCGTCATGATTGAGATCTATACGAGCAATTGGTTTCGCAATCTCCTTGTTGGCACCGTTCGTGTGCTCGTCGGTAACCTTATTCCACCCTCTGTTCGTACTGCCGGCCGCCCTAGCAGCCATGTTGGGATGCGTTTTGTTGCTCTTCAGGTCCTCTATCTTCGTCATCGTCATTTTATATTCTTCTCGATTCTGGTTATAGATACTGCTTCATTCCATAATGAGAATTCTATTTGAAAATGTTATGTTTTGTTAATTTGACGAAGGTAAAAAATTATTAATTTGTACATAGATGACGTATTGAATGGGATTTTAGAATAAAGTCACACGCTAGATGTTCAGTGACATCATTAATTAACAGGTAACGTGTTGTTATTTATTTTGGAATATCAAATAGAATACAGTTTGGAATAGAGGGTCTCGTCTGGTGCTATGCAGAGTACTTCTCCTATACCTCTTACCATTTGAAACATTTTAGCTAATGCTTCACATACAATCTGACTTTTATGTTAATCTTTCCAAATGGTTTTCCAAATCTTGATTCCTAATGTGCATCTGTATCTGATCCTCCGATTTATGACGATCCAGGTGCGGCGTCCATCTGGCCGTCCCCAGGGGATACTGAACATTGGTGTAGCTGTACTGGACAGCTCCCTAAGGAGCATGCCATTGTACAAAGATGGGATGTCAGCCGTTGGGTACCGTGATTTGATGCAGGATCCACAGCAGGGCCAAAGGAAAGATACAAACCAGGGTAATGACAACCTGCCGATGCCGATGCCTATGCTACGCAGATCAAGAAGCGAACGCAGCGAACACATAGCGTTCGACAATTATTCCCCACGCAGCTCAATGGTTGGAGTTCCAATACCAAAGGTTAAAGATGGTTCTATACTTAGTATTTCAGAATTCATGGACCCGTTCGCGGCGTCGAAGATGAAAGGCAAGTCTGGTTCGATGATTAATGGGGAAGAGGTGATAGTGAGGCAAAAGAGCAAGAAGAAAGGCAAGGCAAGTTCAGTGATTAATGGAGTAGAGTTCAGAGAGAAACCGAACCAACAGGGCAAGAAAAAAGGCAAGGCAAGTTCGATGCTCAACGCGAGCTTTCGCAGGAAAGATGGTTCTACTAACTTGAAGATAAATGTCAATGATGAGGAAAAGAAGGGTGATGAATTGACTGAAATGCCTGTAAACAAAGTGGTAGCTGAGAAGTCGGTTGCGCCAGCGCAGAATTTGGAGGCAAACAAAGAGAAGCCTCCACTACCGAAGGGGCCAATGCCACTAAATAAGTACGTGAAAGGGGGCCGCTTCAAAGGCAGTTCGATTCTCTCTGGGTCAGAGATAGGGCCGTCACCGTCTGAGGTGGCGGGTATGATGGCTCAAAGGAGGTATCCTTTAGATAATGACAACGAAAGCTCGGTGTTGTCCGGGTGGAGCTTGGATGAAAGTGTTGAAGGGCTTAAGACGAAGCTCGAGAGGTGGCGAACAGAGTTGCCACCGTTGTATGATCATCATGGATACTCTTCGGGTAGCTACAGATCCAGATCCTCTGTTACTACTACTCGCAAGCATAATGACAGCGGATTGTTTTCGTGCTTTGGGAACATATGTGGGTACGAGTGTCAATGCGTGTGTGGTCAGCCGTCGGGAGGAGCTGGACGAAGAGGCCGTGGTGGGAGGTATGGTAGCTCCTCTGCTAGCAGTCCAGGCAGATCATTCTTTTGAGAATATGTTACTAAAGTTGTGATATGAGTCTTGTTTTCCTATTTATTTCTTGACAATAGTGTTGTTATTGATGGTTTGATGTTCTAATTGGCAATGAAGGCAAATGAAATCCACTATTCCGTACGGTGTTCCATCTGGTATTTCATTACTTTTAACACATTTCATGTGTTAATGAATGATACTACTCAACACATATAGGCTGTTGTAATGATTTTGGAATACCAGATGGAACATAATCTGAAATAGAAGATCTCATCTGCAACGACGGAATTATACAGGTCGAGGTTTCGTGCGAGTTCAAGACATGGCCATGTATCTTTTGCATGCTACAAATTCAATGTTAGTTTAGTGAAAATTATAGTGAATTCTCAGTTTTGTACATTTTCAATTATGTCTCTTGTTTGGCAATATGTTTCTATAACTGAGATCCTGCAAATTGCAATCGTTTTTTTTTTTTTTTTTTTTTTTTGTCTAGTATATAAGAGTGGAGAATATAAACTATTTTGTGATTATATCAGTTAGAATTCTCAGAAGAAGATACGATTTAAGAAACATAAGATGCTCATTGAATGAGAAGAATAAAATACGATAAGCCCGTAAATAAGGGGATAGTAAATAACAAACAAGTCCTCTCTGAATCGTAGGAGATAGATGTCCATCATACGACTCACCAACTTCACTTGCCTCTACGGGGGTGGGGGGAGGGGGCTCCGAGTAGCTTCTGATCACTTACAATATAGAGCTCTACGAAGGCGGGTTAGGTTTGACATAACCAGGAAGATCCTTTATTTCTTTGATGAGAAATGCGAGTTTGTTTTGTCCACTTTCTCCACCCGCTCTACGAAATGGATGGGGAGAGGTCAGAGTCCTTTTCTCTTTTAGGGTACTCCAGGGAACAGATCCTCGACGCTAAGCGATTGTAAGTGGAGGAGGCTTTAACTAAGAATAAATGCTGAGCCACAAATGTTTTTTTTCCCCTACTTATACGCTTGAAATGGTGCTTTATAGGAAATCATCAGTCCCATATCCATAAGATTAGTCATTTCTTTCAATCTGGTATAAGTCATTCCCAATAATTAGAAATGAATAAATTACTACTGCTACTGCTATTACTACTACAGACTTAAATTCATAAAAGACAAAACAGATAAAATAATCATTTTATTAGGAGTTTGATACGCAGAACTCTAGCCCTCCCAACATTTTAGATGAGTTTGGTCTAAAGGTGAAAAATTTAGTCAGAGACGATGGACCGGTCAGTTCTTGCGACATCTTAGATGGTTCGGCCGAAAGAATCTTGACCCAACATACCATTGGGCCCAAAAGGCCAACTTGATGAGCCAAAAGTCCGACAAACCAACTAAAAGATCTTAGTATATTGTAGGGGAATGATTTAGATTAGGCTCACTTATTTTTGGTCTGATGGAATTCAGATCAACCTACCCCTACATATGGCAATGACTCCAAGAGGCTGGGTGGGCCGTCCAAATCGTCATCTCTAGATGGCCCTGAAGTACCATCGGATGAAGAGGCCTCACTTGATGGGCCAATGACCCGAAACGTCACATACTGACTTAACTATTCTAAAATAAATGTATTTTAGGAGGGACGGGTTAGACTATATCACTAACTTTTAACTGATATATGATGTTAGCACAACAGATCTCGAATTGCGGCATGGAGAATACAAGAAACACAAACTAAGAGTAAACGTGGAAATGAGGAATTATGTGTGCTTAATATTGTAAACAATCTATATTCACAATTGCCAAATAATTAGGACTTGACCCTTCTATAGTTTTAAAAAAAATTGCACAATATTCCCACAATATATCACAATTGTCAAATAAACAGAAATTGACCCTTATATAGTTTTAAATAAAAAATTATTGCACGATATGTAGGCAATATATATATATATATATATATATATATGTATATAATTTTAAATAAATTAGAATTACCCTTATAAATATTGCACGATATGTGAACTATATCACAATTGTCAAATAATACGCATTAGCCCTTACATAGTTTTAATGAGATGGTTTTTCTAAATAAGAATTAGTTCCAATTATTTAATTAATTATATATATATATATATATATATATATATATATATATATTCTTTTCTTTCTAAACAGATATTCACAGTTTGGTTTTTACATAGATTAAGAAAATATCATTAATATGATTGAAAAAATAAATTTGAACTACAAATTAGTTTTATATCCTTATTTATCTTTTAGTAATTGGAATTAATGCTGGAGATAGATTAGTCCTACAAATATTAAGTAACGGTACTTTAGAGAAATTGTACCAATTAGTAACGAAGGTGACTATTACTTGAGATAGACAGAAAATAAATATAGAATTATCTTTGTGGGACGGAGAGAATATGTAATACCTCATTATGTATAGCTTATTACAGTAGTATCCCTTCTTAAGAAGCTTGTCAATTCTGCCCACAGGAAACTGAAGGTCAGCTCTGAGAGAAATTGAACCATTCTGATAGAAAAGTATCATTATTTTAGACAGACGAGAAAATGAAGTACTCAATTATTTTTGTGGCATGGAGGGAGTATGTAATATCTCCTTTTGTATAGCTTGTTCCAGTAGTATCCTTTCTTAAGTAGCCTGCCAATTCTGCCTACAGGAAACTAAAGGCCAGCTCCGAGAGAAATTGTACAATTTCAATAGGAAAAGTACCGTTATTTGAGACATATGAAAAAAAGGAAAGACTCAGTTTAAGATTTTAAATCTTTGTCCAACATCAATTCAGCGTACAAATCCACATATTTGTCTTGAATTTAAAAGTTCAAGTGAATATCGCTTTAGATAAAAAAAAATACAGGGTCCAATTAAAATCGGAGGCGTGAATTCATGCTAAATTTATTACTTTTCCCTTAATAAAAAATATATATTGCACGATATGTGCGCAATATATTATAACTGTCAAGTAAATAAGAATTTTGTTTCAATAAAAGTATATTGCACAATATGTGCACAATATATCACATTTGTCAAATACTTCCTTCGTCCCAGCATAACTTATCTACTTGATATTTTGGTGTGTTTCAACTTAACTTGTTAGCCCATAAATGTTAAATTTCTCATATAATTTTTATCCTCAAAATCTCCACCTTTGAAAAAGTCAAAGATTCCACAAAATTTACTTTATTTTAACCTCCATGCCCGATCAACTAGGCAAATTAAGCCGGAACGGAGAGAGTATATACGAATTTACATACTTTTATATAGGTTTAATGAATAATTATTGCACGATATATGCACAATATATCCCGATTGTCAAATAAAGAGGAATTGACCCTACTTCTTTATAAGCATTAATTTCAATTATTTATTTAAATTTTAAATTCCCTCCATTTTAAAAAAAAATAATCACGTATTATTTTTCAGACAGATTAAGAAAATATATTTAATGTACTTGGAAAAGCAAAATTGAACCACAAATTACGTATTATACCCAAATTTATTTTAGAGTACTTGGATCAATATTGGGGAATGATTAGTCCCAACAAACATTACGTAAGGGCATTTTAGAGAAAATTTATCATTTTAATAAGGAAAGTAACTGTAGTCTGAGATAAACAATGAAAAATACTGAAGTATTGTCTGACAGAGGGAGTATGTAATTCCTCCTTTTGTATAGGTTGTCCGAGTAGTATCCTTTCTTAAGTAGTCAATCAATAGGAAGGTATCATTATTAACTAAGAGAAACTGAAGGTCAACTTCCTTGAACGAGAGAATTTGTACTATTTCAATAGGAAGGTATCATTATTTTAGGCAGATATAAAAAAGATATTTAATATCACACGATATGTGCACTATATCACAATTGTCAAGTAGTATCCCTTCTTAAGAAGTCTGTCAATTCTGCTTACTTGATTGAAGGTCAGCTACGAGAGATACTGTACCATTTCGATAGGAATGTATCATGATTAACTAAGATAGAAGGAAAGAGGAATACTCAATTTTTTTGTGAGACGGTGGAGTATGTAATACCTCCTTCTATATAGCTTGTTCCAGTATTATCCTTTCTTAAGAAGCCTGTCACTGAAGGTCAGCCCCCAGAGAAATTGTACCATTTCAATAGAAAAAAGTATCTTCATTAATTGAGACAGACGGATAAAGAAAATACTCAATTATTCTTTGGGACGAAGAAAGTATGTAATAGCTCATTTAATATAGCTTGTTCCAGTGATATCATTTCTTAAGAAACCTGTTCGATTCTGTCCACAGGGAACTGGAGGTCAGCTCCCTTGAACGAGAGACAGGTTTGGAAACCTTTGTTGGCTTTGCTACTCTTATTTTAATAATTTTTTTATAAAATACAAATAATATTAAATTCACCTAAGACTGTAAAAGTATGTTTATTTATGGATTTCCTCGTCGAATGTGGTAATTTAATTATTTAAATAATTTTAGTAATTATTATTTAAATGTTTAATATACTTTGCACGATATGTGCACAATATATCTGAATTGTCAAATAAACACGAATTGACCCTAGTTTTACTAAGATGATTTTTATATATCATTAAGAAGCTTATAGTTCGATGGTATCACTCTTGATTTACAAAATCAAGAGGTCGAGAGATCTAACCTTATTCTCCACCCCTAATTCTCCAATGTACTAAAAAAATAGATAATTTTAAAGATAACTCTTCAATCAAATATCAAATAAACAACTTTATATATGAATGAAGACACAAATTGCTAAGAAGTTAATCAATTACTCATTTAACAGAAAAATAAGCACATATATGACATACATAAAAACATTAATGTGATACGAAGCATTATCATCAAGGTGACGTAGACGGGACTTTTAGAAGAGAGAGCATGATTCAGTTACTAACCGGATGTCGCAAGTAACTATCAACTAAAGCTCTAGCTGTACCTGATGCTAATGCCGAGAAAATGAAGAAAGTCGTACAATTAATCACCGATTTAGAACAACACTCAGGGAGAAGATCAAGAAGACATACCAATAGATCATCACCGATTTAGAACAACACTCGGGAGAAGATCAAGAAGACGTACCAATAGATCATCAACTCATTCGAGTAGAATACCGAGCCTAATACTACTACGGATCCCGATCAAATAGTGGAAGCAAACAAAATACGAAGCAACTAACTTACTATTCAAAGATCTGTCTCCTTTCCTAAGCATAAATATGGTAATAGATATGATCATGGAAGTGAGATGCTTCAACTCCAGCTGAAACTTACTGCAGAAACTCTCTTGGGTCGGTGACGAAACCAGTCAATGCAGATGCTGCAGCTGTGTATGGGGATGCAAGATATATCTGCCCTTCTTTATGCCCCATACGACCCGGGAAATTCCTATTTGTCGTTGAAACGCACACCTACATTTCATCCAAACCAAATCACTCGATACGCGTATTAGAATGAACGCAAGTTTCTGAAAGTATGAAAACAGCATCAACTTGCCTGAGGCTCGTTAACTCGTGCATACGTGTCTCTTGGTCCTCCCATACAAGCACCACATGTGGGGCTTGCAGGTGTATCACAGCCAGCTTCTTCAAAAATCTGTGAGCAAGTCTTTCCACCGGACGCTGGCACTGGAATGCTGTATAGATCCATCCACACCTGACAAAAATGCAATTACGATACACAGCAAAGATGTGATTTTTACTATCAGTTTCAAACGCACTCCATATGAAACGACAAACATTTGGGAGCAGGAGCACTTAACTAAAGCATACCTTAGGTGTTGCTGGAACAAGGAATGTCGGGACTTTGACCTTTTTCCCCTGTCAAGTTTGACGATCGTCGTTAGTAGTTATTAGTAGAGTTCATCGAGATAAAATGAGAATGTTACTTTACTGGAATTTTCTATATCTGAGGTTTACGTCCATTAAAGATGGCCTTTTTTTACAAACTTTAAGGTAAGAAAATGCCATTTCTGTGATTGAATATCATACCGAAACAAGAAAAACTTTGGCAGCAGCCATAAAATCCTCTGTTTTTCCACCAGTACAAGATCCGATATATACTCTGTCGATTTTCACATCTTTGCATTCTCTTGCTAAAGCACGATTATCTGGTGAATGAGGCTAAGAATTACACATAATTAGTTACATATATTAAAAAAACTGAATTAGGAGCTGATATACTCATTTAGTGAAACAAACGAGTGTAACGTATCTATACAAAGATATTTTAATGTCTCTAATAGTTTTCTCAGAGAATTAAAAGAGCTTAAGTGGTTGCAACAACTCACCTTAGCTACCAAAGGCTCCAACTTTGAGGTGTCAAATCTGTACTCCGAAAGAAATCTGTTTACACGGAGAAAAAGGAGATGATCGTAGAATTGTAGGCTTCTGCTTTTTTGTTACTTCAGAATTTACAGTATTGATTTTAGAGACAAACAGATTCCATCTATTGCAGTTAAAAGGCAACAAATGGGTTAATTTTCTGGGAAATTCTAACTGTATTCGTTTAGTATCAGCATATTTTAAGGAAAGCTTGTACTACTAGGACATAGATATCTCGAAATACCATTTGATAAAGGCGTACCTCGCTTGTCCATCACTGTAAACTGGTTCATAAGGCACAGATGTCTTGTCCTAAGCAGCAAAAAAAAAAAAAAACAAAAACAAAGTTCTATCATTGTCGATGAAAATGAATTAAATGATTTGCTTTTTAGAGAGATTACACGCGACGCTAGATCACCAACCTGAAGATACTGATAGGTGGTATCATCAGCAGGTACAACACCATTTTTACCTCCAGCTTCAATAACCATGTTGCACAATGTCATTCTCTCCTCCATCTTTCGGAAAAATAAAGTACCAGTGAAAGAGTTATCAGAGAATCAAGAAAATTAAGACGAAATAACTAAACGGGGAGTACACTCACGGTTAAGCTTTCAACAGTTGAGCCAACAAACTCCATCGCTTTGTATGTTGCACCAGCCACAGAAATCTCACCAATAATCTATGCAACAAGTGACAATTAAGTGAACAAAGCTAGTGGCATCGTAAGTCCACAAAATTATACGTCAACCCTTTATTTTCGCATGATTAGGGTATGTAATAAAACATAAACTTACTTGCAGAATTAGATCTTTTGCAAGCAAATAATCAGGCATTTCACCATCCATCACAAATTTCAGAGTGGGGGGCACCTACAATGCATTGATATAAAACACTACACGACTCAGGCATTCACGAAGAAAAGAATTGATGCGAAAATTAATATTGGAGTCACATAAAGAACAAACATGACCTTGTTAAACTTGGACAACCTGAACGAAGAGAAGGGAAAAGAAATTGAGGCAACATACACTCACCCGAAATCTACGGAGTGCCATTAGAAAATCTCATTACAAAAAGGAGAGAACTTAAAAATTCATCGAACATACAACATACCTTAAGCAAAAGCTTTCCAGTACCCAACACAAAACCTGCATCAGTAATTCCAATTCCAGTAGCAAACTGGCCGAATGCTCCAGCAGTACACGTATGTGAGTCTGTACCCAGCAAGACCTATACCCACCCAATTAAATCCGTACAAGAGAGAGAGAGAGAGAGAGAGAGAGAGAGAGAGAGAGAGAGATTCAAAATGGTTTACCTCCCCAGGTCGGCAGTGACCTTCTTGGGCAAGAGCCACATGGCACACGCCTTTGTAATCCGGATTGGCCTGCAATGTCAGTGCAACAGATTCAAATCTCTTCTACGGAGAGATATGTTGCAAATCACGAATTCTGGTTTCGAGTTGGATGATATAGCACTAACCTTGAAGTCTGAAAGATCTTTTATATCATAGAAGTACTTGATGTTTTGTTCAGTACAGAAATCCCTCAACGTGTCCACATTACGATTTGCTCTTTCGTCAGCTGTGAATATATAATGATCCGGAATGACCACAACTTTTTCGCGATCCCAAACCTTATAAGGTAGAGAAGAAACACTTCATTAAGTCTGAATAAGCGCAGAGAATTGCAACATCATAGACAGAGAAGGGGAGTTCAACGGAAATGCTGGATTATAGGGAATAATATCAGAGATTATCAAACTACACGAAATAATCTTACATAAGACTGTTTCATTCTCAAAATTGTTAGTTTATGTATAAATGTTAACACTCAATTAATACTTTATATATCAAAAATAACATTTTTATGATAAAAGCAACTCTCATCTTTCGGAATCTGTCTCGTCTTACCAAATCCGTAATACATCTTATTTAAGTGTTTGCCTATTTAATGTACCCGAAGCATAGATCAGTTAAAGGCCATACCAGTTAGCATACCTTTGCATTATCTCCAAACTCTCTCTTGAAAACAGCAAAGGCAGCAGGGCCACAAACATCATGTGTCATCAAAGTATCCACATTCACCCACACATTCTCACCAGGGCTTATCTGCCTTTTCTCTGATGCTCTTCCCAGAATCTTCTCCGTCATCGTCATTCCATTCTTCACCTGACCAAAATTTCATATAATACTAAGTTAAATTCCAAGAAATCAATAGCCCATTTCGCAAAATCTCAACTTTAGCCATAAAAAAGAAAAAAATTGCATTTTACCACGCCTGTTGTGGAAGGTTCGCGCTTGGACTGTTGAGGTGTCATCACAGAGCATATTTTAATGGAGGACCTTTTCTTGCAAGCCGGTGCAGGAGAAAATGGAGGTGAAATCGGACGACGACAAGAAGCTGAAAAATCACCATTTTTCTGCAGATAATGAAGAATTGTTAGTTCGTTCGGACTAATTTTCGATCTAATTATGAAGATTCGGGTTTTTGAATTTAGAAATCTCCAAATTCAGTTTAAATGAACAAGATCACAATTTCTATCGTCATCATGTTCCTGTCAAAGAAGTAAACAATTTTTCTTTTTCCCGGAAACAGCTCTTTAAAAGTTCAAAAATATTGTTTTAAGGCAGTTAAGTACTTCTATTATGGTTGTTTT
This sequence comes from Ajuga chamaepitys, assembly GCA_958295605.1. Classification (NCBI taxonomy): domain Eukaryota; kingdom Viridiplantae; phylum Streptophyta; class Magnoliopsida; order Lamiales; family Lamiaceae; genus Ajuga; species Ajuga chamaepitys. The sequence goes on from OY282506.1 coordinate 55,913,891, forward strand.
TCTAATTATGAATTGAGTGGGACGTGAAAATCTCGAGTGTAAATCTTGATTGTATGTCTAGATCTATTGTTCATCTTTAAGATAAAAAAAATGTTGTTATTGTCAAATTACACTTAAAAAGTGATCGAAATATATTAAATAATCATTTATTATAAAATTATCGCATTAAATGGTCACGTTCCTAAATTGGAGAACAAATACATAAACAAATGTGTTTGTTTAAGTTGCCCAATCTACTTTTCACCACTTTATTTACCTCAGTCAACAATCACTCAACAACCTTAAACACATCGTTTTAATCATATGTCGAAAGAAGAAAAATCCTAAATAAGTTTGAGCTAGAATCTGAACAATGAACATTGTTTGAACATTAGGCTTAAAAAAGAAAGAAATGAACATTGTTTCATAGCCATTAACTAAAGTAATGTAGTATTGATATCATGAAAATCATTTTGATTTTTCTTTTTGGTAGAATCTGTTTAAATCTTAGGAAACTCCGCAAAAGCACTTTCTTGATTCTGTTCCAATACTGAAATCTACACCCTAGCATGCTCAATAAAAGCGAAGTACTCCCTGCGTCCCGGCTTATCCTGCATATGAGGTCGGAGCAGGTATTAAGAAAAATTATATTTGGTTATTTGTTAACTTTGAGGCCGGAGATTGAGGGTGGAGATTATGTTATAACTTTTTCTTTTTTAAGCTGTGCAAAATAAGGTGAGATGACCGTTAAAAAAATGTGCAAGATAAGGTGGGATGAAGGAAGTACAAAAATAATAAAGGAAAAAAAGAATAATTAACTGCTATATTTATTAGGATTTTCTGGTTAGAAGAAGAAAGAACACAGACGAGCAACATATATTAAATTGATAAGCAACCAAACTTGCTCCGTAATTACGTGCAAAGCAAATAAAGAATCGAAAAACTACCACTGTCATACCGATTACCGAACAATGGAATAAATCGTAATTACATATATAACTAAGAAAAACATACCTTGGTAACGAGTGGCGAGGAGGTTGGAGTGAGAGGAGATGAAGCCATGGGAACTGGTTGTGTTTGGTAGTATATTAATGTGAGATATCTAAAATAGTATATAAAATAAAAGTAAATATAAAAGATGAAGAAGAAGATTTTGATTAGTCTTTCTCTTCTTAGCACTAATTTTCTTGTAAATCCTGCAGATGTGGCGGCTAATACGACAACGACTCACACAAGTCACTTCGGATCATCTGCTATGCACTTAACTTTTCTACTTTGATCGGACACAGAAGTTAAGAAAAAATTGATTTTGTAGAATCTTTGATATTTTTAATGGTGGAGATTTTAAGGGTAGAGATTGTGAGAAAAATTTATCATTTATGGACTGACAAATTAAGTTGGGACAAACAAACAAAAAAAGTAGGAAAGTTAGAGCGGAACAGACGTAGTATTTATTTATGAATTTAGTGGAGCGTGGAAAATCTAGACGTGAAAGTATTTATTGCATAAATTGTATATTTAATGTTAAAAAAATTATCGGTTTAGAGAAGATAAAATTATTTTAAAAAGGTATTATTTAAAAATAAATTCATAATTCTTCTAATCTTATCATAAAATTTACTTTATTTAATTGATTATATTTCCTTATTGCACAAAACATATCTCAATTAAATAAATTGCATAGGAATATATTTGTCATTTTCACCTATTCTTATATATTTACCATTTAAACCCATCCTTCATTTTTTTTTTAATTTTATTTCTACCTTGATTTCTTTTAAAGAAAATCTAAAGCAATTTTTTTTTTTTGAATCGGAGTGTATTTGGTTTGGGGAGTACTTTTAAGTAAATCTAAAGAAATTATTGTAAGGGGAGAAATTAATAATTTCAAAGGAAAAGCTGTGTGGAGAAATTACTGGATTGTATATAGAATTATCCAAAATGAAGTCTTCTAAAATACTTCCTTCGTCCTAACTTAACTTGTCTATTTGTCATTTCGGTCTGTCCCAACTTAATTTATCAGTCCATAAATGATAATTTTCTCACATAATCTCCACCCTCAATTTTCACCTTTCAAAAATTTCATAAAATATGTTTTTTCTTAACCTTCGTACCCGATCAACTATGTAAGTTAAGTCGGGACGGAGAGAGTATTTTAGTAATTCTAAGGCATCTTTAGTATTTTAGCTATATTTTAAATATAAGTCGAGCCCATTGGGCCCTATTGATTGAAAGCCCAACCCATTTCTTCTTATCGGATAGAGAATTGGGCTATAGCTTCTCAAACGGCTTCTTGGACTAATGGGGTGTTTGCAAATCCATTTGAACTTCTCAAATCACTTTTTAAAATCAATTATTTCTAATTGGAGTGTTTGCAACCTTGTAAATGAGTCCCAAAATAGCTTCTGAAAAGTAATTAAAAGCTGATTTTGAGAAGCTGGTAACACTCAACTTCTATCAGCTTTTAACTTTTACATCATTTTATCTCCAAACACTACCAAATTATAGCTTTTCTATAAAAATCAATTCAAAGCACTTCTCTAAAAGTACAATTGTTTGCAAACACCCCTAAAAGTTGATGGCTTTTGTGAGGATCAGGTCATAGTTTCTAGAAGTTGACCTTTTGCTTTAAAAAGAAGAACTAGATTCTTTATTGGAAAGAAATAGTTGCACATGTACACACTGGCATCACGGTACAGTGTTGATCGGAAATTTAAATCTTTTTAAATCTATATTAAAGTTTAGTTATTCTAAAAATAATTATCCAAAAGTAGTAAAGAAATTAGAATTAGTCATGTATTTTTTTATTTTTTTGGTCGAGACAGTACAGTTTAAAATTTTAAATCTAACGGAATGGTACAATACTGTTTATTTCAGTTTGAATAATTGGGAATTTTTATATCTTTTGAATAACATATTTGATTTGAATAAATTATATTTACATCTAACCAAAATAAATAATTATACTATATCAAATTTGTTTCCAGTTTACTAACTTGTGTTTTAAAAATCATGTAATAATTGAATATAGGGTTCCTTTAATTATTTATGTTACACACAACTAACTAAAGAATTATGGATGATTTAATGTTAATTTTTATTTGAATTAATCTTTTAGGTATAATATATATTTTTTAATTTATAATTTGTTATCTAATTCGGTTATTCTTTCACTACAATTCGGTAAATTTGAGAAATATTCAAATTCATACAAAAAAAAAAAAAGAATTTCTTTTTTTGGTTCAATTCGATTTAGAAAAAGTTAAATGATTAATGAATTTTTTCGATTCGAAACTTATTTAGTCTGGATTTCAGTTTGATTTTGGTAATCTCGAAGCTCTAGCCGATATGTTATTTTCTCTTAATATTTGATTCTCTCTTAAGCCCTTACCCTAATAAAGCAGTAACCTCAGTCTTTCTTGTATGCATTTTTAGATATTGCGATTTGTTTATAAGTAGATATATTTTTATTCCTTTCTACATTTCTTCTAATCCTACCCTATAAATTATTGAAAAGCATAAAACAGAGACTCATGAAGATTAAATAAAATCGCATTTTATTCAATTACATCAACAGAAAACACACGATAAAATGAAAATACAAAATGTAATAGAGGATCTCGTCTGGATACATTCAAGCACAGACAGTTGGGTTAGCAATCATGTAGCCCTCAACGGCCTTGTACATCCCTTGAGCGTGTGCTTTTGCACCGCCAATTTCCATCTCCGACGGCTCATAACCACCCAAAGTGTGGTACTCCGTCGTCAGCTTCACCACGCTCTCTCCGTCTCCGGCCGCCTCCACTTTCAACTCGTGGCAGATCTTTTCGAACTTGTCACCGAGTATTTCTCCTCCAACGTTGGTGAATTTGCAGGATTGGTTCTCGTAATCAATGCTGTCTATTCTGGTCTTGATGTATGTGAAGGGTCCTCCTGTACAATCATCAGTTTAAACTTTTAGATGCGGTGATCAACAATTAAACTTTCTGATGATGTGGTGATTTATTTAATACTCCCGGTTCTCAAAATCTCCATACTTAATCTTAAGAATAAGTAAATTCTATTTTTTTTAACATCTGTGTCCAGTCAACTTTGAAAACTTAGATGGGACGGGGGAATTTGATTGAAGAAAGTACCTTCGACGAAGTTCATGTTGTAGACGCATCCAGGGGCCATGGTGTTACCCTCTACGAACTCGATGCTCTTGATACCAGGGGAGATTTTGGGAAGAACTTCGTGGGATTCGGTGATCAAAGCCTTGAACAATCTGCTTTGAGATACCTTCACTTTCACTTCCTGAACAAAGCTGTGCACACCCATTTTTGTTTTAAGAGAAAAAGAATGAATCTTTGAAATAAGACTTAGAAAATGTTATGAAAGTACAGAAGAAAATAACGTTTGAGTTGTGGAGAATACAGAAGCTGCAGGTTAGTATTTATAGACAGTTTTGAAGGATGAAATACTCCCTTGTCTCGAGATAATTTGCATATTTTTTTTTTTGGGTAACCCAAGATAATTTGTACATCCTTAAAAAGTAAATTTATCTTACAATCTCCATTTTTAAAATCTCCATCTTCACCTTTGAAAAAGTCAACTAAAAAGCAAAAAACAGCTCTTTCTTATTTCACGTATCGAGAGGAGTGTGTAAATTATCTAGGGACGGAAGGAGTATTAAGTTAGAGGGTCATTTTGGGCAATGCAGTATCATAATATTCAAATGCCTAGCTACAGATGCTGATTGTTGACCAAGACTAGTTATTTTTTTCTTTTAACTTTTATATGCATTTCTTTGAAACTTTCAGTTCGATTCTATGCTGATATTTTATTTTTATATGCTTTTCACATTGACCAGTGAAAAATTGGGTATTAACTTCTTCAACCGATCCACTGTGCCTATGATAATTCTATAATACTTCCTCCTAATGAATTTGCACTGACAAGTAAATATACATATCGAGAAAAGCAGACAGATGTTGATTGTTGACCAAGGCTACTAGGCTTTTCTTTCATGCCTTTTAATACACTTTTACTTCGATCCTGTGATTCTGTCCTGTTTTCTCACACGCGGTTCACAATCGAATAAAGGTGACAAACTCCGGTGGTCCATACCAACGTTATATGTTAGATTGGGTCAGTGAGCCCGACTTATTTCTCTAAACTATATTATGTTTTTTGGACCAATTCCTCGAATTTTTGATCCATCTATTTGGACATGTTAAGCATGATAATAATTTAGACTATTATTATTATGGTTCAACACATCTAATATATTAGATAATGTGCAAAATCGATTTTACCATCTCTACGTAAGCCAGTGGAAAACTCTGAGTATCAGCTTCTACAACCGACGCACTGACCAAGGATAATTCTACAGTAGTTGCCATGAATTAATTCACTTATCATTTAGTAGATATGTAATACAGCTAGCTCTTATGTTCCATGGATTTTGTGGGCTCCATCTTGTGATTTACTTGACAAAAATTTATTACTATCTTCATCGCAAATGAAGTTGTACTTCTAAGAATGCATACATAACAAGAAAATTTGCGTTTTGCTTTATGTTGATTTTTCAAAGGAGAATTAATGATGAAGATTTTGAGAGTGAAAATTGTGTAATAACTCTCATTTTCTAAGAATGCACAAATTATATTGGGACGAATCGAAAGAGAAAATGTGCAACTACATTCGGGACGAAACGAAGTTTTGTTAACTTTTATTTTAATTGATTCCATTTCCCACTTGGCCTCGTGAGACTAATAGTTGGCTATGTCATAGTTTCTAGAAGTAGACCCGTTATACTTCCAAAAGAAGATGACCTTACCTCTAGAATGTAAAGTCAATTCTCAAATGCACATATTATATTAATATGTTTCTTTAAATCTTTTAATAATTAATTCTCATTCAAATCTTTTCTTATAAGTAAATTATTCAATGAAGAAAGATCATCGATTAACTAACCATCGTTGGGCACCGACCTTACATCCCGAATTACAAAAGAAGAAACATTAATGAGCAAATTATCTATCCAAAGTGTACTATCTTCTACTTGTAAATAAGTGTGAGCTATGGAATTGGCCCTACGCGAAACATGTGAAAAATTAACAACATCTAGCGTTACAGAAATCGCAAGAATATCATCCATGATGAGTCCGCAGTAGTCCAATCTTTCCTTCTCAGCTGCCAAGGAGTTCATCAGTGTTTGATAAAATAAAGTTGAACAAATTAAACTACACTAAAAAGTAAGTTGCATTAACAATTTTTGTGGGTCGCGAATATTCACCGTCTATTATTTATAACATGCACCTGAAATTTATCGATAAATAAACTAATAGTGACTTTCAGTTTTGAAGTTTGAAATTTTCAACAATGATGAAATATTGATAGAAAGTTGGTGCAAATGGAATTTGGATCTTTAAGCACAAATTGCTTTTTAGCAATCACTTCCTCCAACAAAATTCTTTGTTTATAAATTAATGAGTTTATAATTACAAGCATCGTAATACTTCATCATCGCAGTTCTTTGTTTATTAATTAGGGTTATTGATGAAAAAGAAGGTAAAATGATATCAATAATGACGTGATAATCGAAAGGGAACGGGTTTGAATAAAATGGGACGATTAAGAAAGAAACGGAGGGAGTAGAAAGTTAATCCAAAGATATTGGAAACAACAGGTACATTGTTCCTTTATTCAAATACATCAATTCAATTCAAGGGGGGAAATAAAACACAGATACAGATCCATAGCTTTTTTTTTCTTTTTTTTTTTTAATCCTAATAAAAAAATAAAGAAAAAATCATCCCTTTTTTCCCAAAAGTGACTCGAACACTTGAACTGTTCAATTTCGTCCATACAGATCCACAACTAGGAAATACATATACATTTAGGCGCAGACAGTCGGGTTAGCAAGCATGTACTCTTCAACCGTCTTGTACATTCCTTGAGCGTGTGCTTTTGCACCATTGATTTCCATCTCCGATGGTTCATAACCACCCAAAGTGTGGTACTCCGTCGTCAGCTTCACCACGCTCTCTTCGTCTCCGGCCGCCTCCACTTTCAGCTCGTGGCAGATCTTCTCTAATTTGTCACCGAGTATTTCTCCTTCAATATTGGTGAATTTGCAGGATTGGTTCTGGTAATCAATGCTGTCTATTCTGGTCTTGATGTATGTGAATGGTCCTCCTATACAATCATCCATTTAAACTTTTAGATGAGATGATCAACAATTGTTACAAGTTTTACACTCAAGAACACACTCTATCAAACAAGTGGTAAACACCTTTACAACAAACTTATGAACAAAACAGAAAAGAACCAAATCAAACGCAGAATTACATGGTTCGGCAATTGCCTACATCCACAGGCCAGGAGGAGATTCACTAATAGTAGAAATCGAGTTACAAGAATGAAATTTAAGAGTTTGAGCTCAAACTAACTATGACTCTTCTTCCCCTCTTGATTTCTTTTCTCACTAGAATGATATGAATGGAATGAATGTAACAAACTAATTCCATCAACTAACTAATACAACTGGAATTAGAATAAGTACAAAAAACGAGCTGAAATCACTAAACTACTGTAGAAACTAGCTTCAAAACGACAACAAATTCTTCACAAAACGATAATGGTTTTGTGACAGTTATTTCTGTTATAACCGTTGTCTGTTTCTTTGTCCAGAAAACTGCTTTTATTTGCATTTCTTCATCTGCTTCTTTTAAGAACTTTTACTCAAGCTTTTTGATCTTCTAATAGTCAGTTTAAATGTTTAATGTTTAGACACACATCTCCATTTCAACAACAATTAAACTTCTTATTTAAAAATACCTTCAACAAAGTTCATGTTGTAGACGCATCCAGGGGCCATGGTGTTGCCCTTGACGAACTCGATGCTCTTGATGCCAGGAGAGACTTTGGGAAGAACTACGTGGGATTCGGTGATCAAAGCCTTGAACAATCTGCTATGAGATACCATCAATTTCACACCCTGAGCGAAGCTGTGTACACCCATTTTCCTTTTTACTAGAAAAAAGGGGAATTGAGACAAGAGTTAGAAAATATTATGAAAGCAGAGAAGCAAATTAGCTTTGAGTTATGGAGATTAGAAAAGCTGCAGATTGGTATTTATAGGCAGTTCAATTTCAAGGATGAATTATTAAGGTAGGGTCATGTAGGGCAGTGCAGTATCAAAATATTCAAATACAGCTACAGATGTTGATTCTTGACCAAGACTAGTTGTCGTAGTTGACCAGTGAAAACTCGATGTTGCAGAACTTGGAAATCGGATAGCGGGACGGTTTATGTTTTCATGTTAGGATGGTCAAATAAATTCCACATCATCTAAACAAGAGAGATTGTCTATAATGAAAGAGGGATCATTATCGATACGAGGCATTTTGGAAGGAAATTCAAAAATAAAATGGTGCAGACTTGGCCTAAAACGACCAATATCATACTAATGCGGCGATCAGAGCCCAAATGTAGTATTAAAGTCATGGTCCCAAAGAAATCGGTATGACGACGATCCTCGGACTATCTAATTAAGTCGGTGAGCCCAAGAAAAATGAAGTTGATACGATGGAGATTCTTAGAGTACCAACTGAGATCGACGAGTCAAGAAAACGGTGAAGTTGGTGGAGCCCAAGAAAACGATGGACGACTGATCCTTGGAGTACCAATGAAGAGTCTGTGAGCCCAAGAAAACAGAGGACGATGTGGCCGTATTGTACTAAGTTCAAGGCACTTAACCAAATACTACTTTCTTAAAAACATGTAGGTATATTTTATTAGGACAATGTCGTAACGGTGAAATGATATCAAAATGTATTCTTATACCTAAACGAAACTATTGACATGAACTTATTTTTCCCATATTAGAGACATGATGGATTACAAATGAAATTGTAACCTCTAAAGGAAAATGTCAAATGGTCACATATATAGAGACATAAATGATTATAAATGAAACGGTGACTTCCAAAGAAATCTCGCAAATAACCCCTACTTTGAAACACAAATAATACTTTAACTGGTTTTAATTGATGTGGTTCCCACACTGGCCCATGTAAAGATCATCACAAAATTGGTTATGTATTACCATGGGGATCGTGACAAAATCTTGAAGATCAACTAAGCACATCTCCTCAAACTATCCATCATATTATTCAGAGATGATAATCGTACATGAAGAAGTTCGTGAGTGTCTAAGATGTTAGCTAGTGGGTTGAATTACACCATTGAAGAGTTTGTGAAGAGAATGCAATTCGGAACAAACAGAAGCCTCCAATGAAGGTCATCATATATAATACGAAGTATGTGCCATTGAAGCCTCCAATGAGATGATCAAGAAGAAACGGAGGGAGTAGAAAATTAATCCAAAGATATATATCAGACATTGGAAACAACAGGTACGTTGTTCCTTTATTCAACAGCAAAACAATAGAAACAGTTATGAACTGGATACAGATCCATATCTAGGAAATACATATACATTTAGGCGCAGACAGTGGGGTTAGCAACCATATACTCCTCAACAACCTTGTACATTCCTTGAGCATGTGCTTTTGCGCCGCCGATTTCCATCTCCGATGGTTCGTAACCACCCAAAGTGTGGTACTCCGTCGTCAGCTTCACCACGCTCTCTTCGTCTCCGGCTGCCTCCACTTTCAACTCGTGGCAGATCTTTTCGAACTTGTCACCGAGTATTTCTCCTCCAACGTTGGTGAATTTGCAGGATTGGTTCTCGTAATCAATGCTATCCATTCTGGTCTTGATGAATGTGAATGGTCCTCCTGTACAATCATCCATTTAAACTTTTAGATGAGGTGTTCAACATTAAACTTTCTGATGATGTGGTGATTTATTCGATATGATTGAAGAAAGTACCTTCGACGAAGTTCATGTTGTAGACGCATCCAGGGGCCATGGTGTTGCCCTCGACGAACTCGATGCTCTTGATACCAGGGGAGACTTTGGGAAGAACTTCGTGGGATTCGGTAATCAAAGCCTTGAACAATCTGCTTTGAGATACCTTCACTTTCACTTCCTGTACGAAGCTGTGCACACCCATTTTTGTTTTAAGCGAAAACGAATGAATCTTTGGAATAAGAGTTAGAAAATATTATGAAAGCAGAGAAGAAATATGGCTTTGAGTTGTGGAGAATAGAGAAGCTGCAGATTGGTATTTATAGGCAGTTTTCAAAGATGTACTCCTTTCGTCCCGGCCCAATTTGCCTATCTTGATCGGACACGGAGGTTAAGAAAAAATAAATTTTGTGGAACATTTAACTTTTTTAAAGGTGGAGATTGAATGTGGAGATTTTGAGGATGAAAATTGTGAGAGAAATTTGCCATCTATAGGCTGACAAATTATATTGAGACAAACCAAAAAGAATAGTAGACAAATTAGAGCGAGACGAAGGGAGTACTAAGTTAGATTCACGTGGCAATGCAGTCTTATAATATTCAAATACCTACCTACCTTCAGAAGTTGATTGTTGACTAAGACTACTTGCTATATATTTTTTTTTATGCATTTCTTTGAAACTTTCACTCCAGTCTTCTCCGGTTTTCTCGCCGCCCTTGTCGCTGATGAACAAAGGTGGCAATTTAGGTGGTCCGGTCTATACATCGGAGCAACCTTATACATTGGATTCGGTTTGGCTAGGTAAATTTGTTTATCGGATTAGAATTTAGTGGCACAACTCGCCTCAATCTCCTAACCTAGCTCATATCATGTTTTTGGGGCCTGTTTGTGGCTCGTCGAACTCTTGACCTATCAGATATAGGTGGAAAAATTTATCCGGCTCGATATTTTAGATGAGCCAGACCATAAAAATGTAGGCTCGAAGTACTATTTGGTCCGAGTCGATCGGTCCGATTAGTCAAAAGTCCAATGGACCCCGGACCGACTCGATAATCTTAATATATTATAAAAGAATATTTCTGATCAAGCCGATTAATTTTAGATCCAATCAAATTTTTCTACTTTTATTTAATTTATTTATTTATTATCTCAATTGATTCCACTTTCCACTTGGCTCCTGAGACTAATATCATAGTTGGCCATGTCATCACCAGGTCATAGTTTCTAGAAGAAAATGACCTTTCCTCTAGAATGTAAAGTCAATAGTCATACAAATATTTATATATCTAAATCTTGTAATAATTAATTATCTTTCACACCTTCCTTAGTAAATAAGTAAAATATTCGTTCTAAAAAATATAAGTAAATTATTCGATAAATGTACACACGCGACTCTCTATTTTCATGGGACAGAATTATATTAGTAGAATACTCCTTCGTCTCGACCTAATTGACCTATTTTAATTGGGCACGAAGATTAAAAGATAACAGATTTTGTGGAATTTTTGACTTTTTCAAAAGTGGAGATTATGAGAGAAATTTATCATTTATGGACTAGAACAATTAAGTTGGGACAAACAAAAACGGAAAGTAGGCCAATTAGACCGGGACGGAGGAAGTATTATTTATAACATAGACGAGATTTATTGGAAAATAAATTAGTACTTCCTCCGTCCCGGCTGAGTTTGCACACTTTCCTTTTCGGGACGTCTCATCTAAGTTTGCACACCCTTAAAAATGAAAGTTTTCTCACAATCTCCACCCTTAAAATCTCCACTTTCAATCTCAACCTTTAAAAAAGTCAACCAAAAAGCAAAAAACAGTTTTTCTTAATATACGTGCCGGCTCACATGTGCAAACTCAGCCGGGACGGAGGGAGTAGTAATTTTCAGTTTTGAAGTATGCAATTGTCAACAATGATGAAATTCCCCTTGTTTGGGTAGGGGTATTCATCGATCAGTTCAGTAATTGAAGCGAACTAAATCGATCAAATAAAAAGTCAAAGTGATCATACAATTAAAAATCAAACCAAACCCGATAGGGATAATATTATAAACCTTCTAGTTATGATAAAAAGGAAATTGAGTCATAAATACAGAGCTTAATTAAGGGAATAAGCGTATAATAGTTTTAGGAGTTGATACATCTAGAGCTATGCTTCTGCTCTTAAGGAGAGTCTTGCCTAGTTGGATTCAGAGTTATACATCCCATAACTGTAAAATCTGGCATGATTGTTTTGTAGAGACCAAAGTTATACGTAGTTAAGGGATACAGATTCAGTGCAGTAACTGCACATATAGTTGCACTTCAGTGCAAAGAAACTCAACTAAAAAGAAGTTAAAAAAGAAAGCTTTGTTTTACAACTGTACCTTGTGCAACACTGCACTGAATCCTTTTCCAAAGTTAAGGTCGAGGAAGCTGATAAAGTTGTTGATGTGGATAGGACACCTTTAGATATTAATAATATCTTTTTTTTTATGGTGAGCTAAAGGAAGAGATCTTTATGAAACAACCTTCAAATTTTATGATCGTGTCAAAAGATGAAGCTCCTCTAATTTATAGATCGACCAAAGCTCTCTAGAGGCTTAAGCAAGCCTCTGGAACTTGGTACTTGAAGATTAACGAGGTCTTAATGATCTTGAGTTTTCTATATTAAAGAGCTGATTATAAAAAAAAACATAAATTAAACACAGATGTTCTTGTGTAAAAGCTGATTTAAAAGAATAAAGGAAATAATAATGATAAGGTTATGAAAAGTCAAAAGTCTCCATCAAATTGTGGATAACGCCATTACATTTGCCAATTACTCATTTCTTTGTTTCTTTCGACGAAGTTGGATAATTTAAGTGACAGAATATTGACTATTTAAATTTTTCTATTCTGAATTTGAGTTACCGTAAAGGAAGGGAGGATTACATAATTGAGGAAGGTTCGAAGATCAAGCATCCTTTGTATAGGTTTCAATATTACCTTTTTGAGATGGTCAATAAATTATCTCTAAAATATAGCGGTGTTAATGCTCTGCTAAAGCTAGAGTTGGCAAAATAGCCCCGATCTGATTGGTCCATCCAGCTGACCTGATATTTTATGGACTTAGCTATAACAATTTAGACTCAAAGTACTATTTGGTGCGACAGATTCGACCTAATGGATCAAAAGTCCGACAAATTACGAGTCACACCGATATTCATAGTATATAAAAAGAAGTAGAATGGACTGAACTCACTAGTTCTAAATCCGATTAAATTCGAACTGACAGAAATATGACGTTGAATGGACTAGGCACTGACTGGACTGGGCCGACGAATTACCACATCTGGCTGAAGCAAGTTAAGTGTAGTTCCTCAATTATTTCATTGAAATTGATGTTACGTATTATCAATTCATCATTACAAGGGAAAATCCAAATTAGAGTCGGAAAAATCTCTCTCTAATTACATGATATCGATTTCTAAACTAAAGTACTAACCAATTTGAGACGAAAAGACTAATTTCTATAATGCTGGTCTCTAAAATTTAGAGATCAATTTTGTTCCACCTCTAAATTTAGTAACGGAATTTCGATTTCTATTTTGAAATTAGAGGCCAAATTACCTACAATATAGAAACGGAATATGTCGGTCTCTACATTCGATTGCTATTTCGTCACTAATCGAATACTAATACTTTTTTGTCACTTTTCGTCACTATTCTATCTTTATTATTTATTATTATTTTGTAATCAATATTATTCGTCACTAATTTCCATCTCTCGTTTTTGAAATGCATCAACTATAAATAGAAACAGAGACTCATGAAAAAAACAGAAACAAACAAACATATGTATTACCCATCGGAAATAAAAGCTACATTTATATTCCTTTATTCAAACACATCAACTCAACTCAAAAAGGGAAAAAACAGAAATGAAAAAAAAGCACAGTTATGGATTGGATGAAGATCCATGGCTAGTAAATCCATATTCAGGCGCAGACAGTCGTGTTAGCAATCAGATACTCCTCAGTCGCCTTGTACATTCCTAGAGCGTGTGCTTTTGCACCTTGAATTTCCATCTCCGATGGTTCGTAACCACCCTTTGTGTGGTACTCCGTCGTCAGCTTCACCACGCTTTCTCCGTCTCCGGCCGCCTCCACTTTCAGTTCGTGGCAGATCTTTTCGAATTTGTCACCGAGTATTTCTCCGTCAATGTTTGTGAATTTGCAGGATTTGTTCTCGTAATCAATGCTATCCATTCTGGTCTTGATGAATGTGAAGGGTGCACCTGTATAATCATCCATTTACACTTTTAGAAACTTTCCAATGAAGTCTCTGGATCCAGGGAGGTCGGCACATGTATTAAGAAAAAATTATTTTTTGAGATTTTATTGACTTTTCAAAGATTGATTGAAGGTGGAGATTATGTTATAGCTTTTCTTATTAAAAAGTGTGTAAGTTTGCTTGGGACAGGTGAAAACAGAAAGTGTGCAAGTTCATTCAGGACGAATGGAGTATAATAGATGAAAGTACCTTCAGGGAAGTTCATGTTGTAGACGCATCCAGGGGCCATGGTGGTACCCTCGACGAACTCGATGCTCTTGATGGCAGGGGAGACTTTGGGAAGAATTTCGTGGGATTCGGTGATCAAAGCCTTGAACAATCTGCTTTGAGATACCTTCACTTTCACTTCCTGAGCAAAGCTGTGCACACCCATTTTTTTTTGAAACGGAGGGAATAGGAATAAGACTTAGAAAATATTATGAAAGCAGAGAGGAGAATTGGATTTGAGTTATGGAGAATACAGGAGTAGCAGAGGATATATATAGGCAGTTTTCAAGGATGAATTAGTAAAGTCTTGGTCGTGTTGTCTGCAGTAGCAGAATAATCAAATATCTAGAGGGCTGTTGATTGTTGATGAAGAAATTGAATTCTACCAAGGACATTGCCGTAAATTGATGGATGCCATTATTCTAGCCTTGACTTTTCTCTGCCATTGTGCGTAGGGACGGGGAAAAATACCAAAATGTCGAAATACCGCACATACCGTATCGAAAAATTATCGAAAATATCGAAATTTTCGGTAAGGTAACGGTATGATAGTCTAAAATTTTTGGTACCGAAATACCGAAAAAAGTTCGATATTTTCGGTATATATTGGTATACCGAATTTTTTTCGGTATTTCGGTATACCAAATTCTAACGGTATACCGTAAATTTTCGGTATACCGAAATTTCGGTATACCGAAATCAACGGTATGGATCGGTATATACCGATACCGATACAAAATTCAGTATACCAAATCTTCGGTACGGTATCGGTATTTATTGATATCATACAGAAAATTTTGGGCATTTATTGATATCATACCGAAATTTTCGGAACGGTAACGGTATGAATTTTCGACGTACCGAAAATTTCGGTACGGTAACGGTATGGACGATTCGGTACGGTATAAAACCACCCCTAATTGTGCGCAATATTTTATATAAGGCAAAAACTTGTGTGCAAAAGGTGCACAATAGGTTTATTGCCGCCACAATACTGTATCAGTAAATTAATCATACTTTATGAATCAGTAAATCAATCATACTGATAGTGATATATTGTATGAAAAATCAACCATCCTGTATTAGTAAATCAACCATATTTTAAGTGCAAATCAACCATAATTATGAGTCAGTAAATCAATTATACTGTATGAGTAAATCAACCATATTGATAGTGGTATATTGTATGAGTAAATCAATCATACTGTATGAGTAAATTAATCATATCTTAAGTGCACGAAAAAATACTGTATGAATGGCGCACCATGACACTAATGAGAGATTGATTTTCACCAACCTCACCTCGATAAAAAAGTAGAAACAAAATTAATTGTTTTGAATCTTCTTTGTTCGTGTTGCATAATTCGATTGTTGCTGTGTGATAATATTAAATGAGTTAGATATGAAAAATTAAATTACATTTTCAATTAAAAAGAAACTTTAAAATAAAAAAGGTCACAAAAAAATAAAATAAAGGATAACATGTATTGACTTCTGGAACCGACAAACAATGATCTAGGATAATTCTGTAATAGTAATACTTGCCATGAATTAACGTGCATATTTATTATTTATACCAGTGTTATTATAATCAAATAAGGGATTAAATCGATTCCACTATTGATTGATGCATATATCTCCATTCTCCATTTTCTATCTACATGGATATCTTCTAGAAGACATGTCTATTCTAGAAGACATGTGTGTGAAAGAGAATTACCTATTCTAGAAGAAACTATGACATGGCATAGCCAACCATTACTTTAGTCTCAAGAGCCACGTGAGAATCAATTAAGAAAATAAAGGGGAAGGACGGCCAGAATATTTTTTTTTTCTTAAATTGACTTTTTAAAATGAGAGACTGTGACCTCGGACTTAAAGTGTCATTTTTATAAGTAAAAATATTATTTTTTTTATCAAAAGTATATTTCGTCATACGTGAAATCGTCATACATAAGAATCTTTATTCTTTATCAGGGAGACCACACGATAGTAGAATGCGAGGTAAAATATTTGTTCTGGATATGTGTACGGAATATATTCAGCTAGGCGTATTTAAAATTTACACGATTAAATAAATAGTATAAAGTAATGTTTATGTTAAAATTAATTAACGGCAAGAACTATACAAATTTTCTCGGTACAGTTTGTCAGTTGCAGCAGTTAATACTCGAGTTTTCACGGGTCCTCTTTGACGAGAAACTGTATGCTACCCATTCGAATAGTGTCTGACTGGATAATCTGATCATCCATTCAAAATGTGTATGAAGATTAAAGAAATATCAACTATGGATCACAATTCACTTTTTAAATGAATGGTTGAATCACCTAATCGAGTACTACCCGACTATTTAGCATAGAGTTAGCCCTCTTTGACGCATATAAAATATCAGGACAAAATAAAAAAAGTGAATGTTTCAAAAATGTGTATATAAAGCTAAGAATAAAAAAAAAGCAAGTAGCTAGTATTAGTCAACAATCAACATCTGTAGCAACTGGCAAGGTGTTTAAATATTTTGATGCTGCATCCTTCACATTGAACTGCCTATAAATACCAATCTGCAGCTTCTTTATTCTCCACAACTCAAAGCTAAATTTCTTCTCTGCTTTCATAATATTTTTTTAACTCTTATTTCAAAGATTCATTCTTTTTCCCTTAAAACAAAAATGGGTGTGCACAGCTTCGTCCAGGAAGTGAAAGTGAAGGTATCTCAAACCAGATTGTTCAAGGCTTTGATCACCGAATCCCACGAAGTTCTTCCCAAAGTCTCCCCGGGGATCAAGAGCATCGAGTTCGTCGAGGGCAACACCATGGCCCCTGGATGCGTCTACAACATGAACTTCGTCGAAGGTACTTTCTTCTATTATATTGAATGAATTACCACATCATCAGGAAGTTTACTTGTTAACAGAGACGGAGCTAGCAGGGGCTGGCAGTGGCAGTCGCCCATATACAGTATAATTGTAGTTAAATACTGAATTTCGCCCTTCTCAAATTCTAAAATTTTGATAAATAATGCAAAAGAAATATTTCGCTCCCCTCATTATGAAATCCCGACTCCGTCCTTACTTGTTAATCATCTCATCTAAAAGTTTAAACGGATGACTGTACTACAGGAGGACCCTTCACATTCATCAAGACCAGAATGGATAGCATTGATTACGATAACCAATCCTGCAAATTCACCAACATTGACGGAGAAATACTCGGTGACAAATTCGAAAAGATCTGCCACGAGTTGAAAGTGGAGGCGGCCGGAGACGGAGAGAGCGTGGTGAAGCTGACGACGGAGTACCACACAAAGGGTGGTTACGAACCATCGGAGATGGAAATTGGCGGCGCGAAAGCACATGCTCAAGGAATGTACAAGTTTGTTGAGGAGTATATGATTGCTCACCCTGATGTCTGCGCCTAAATTTGCATTTTCTAGCAATGGATCTTGATCCATTAATCCATAACTGTTTGCTTTGTTTTTCCTTTTCCCTTGAGTTGATTTGATGTATTTGAATAAAGGAACAATCATATACCAGTTGTTTCTCATGGTTATATATATCTTTGTTTTTTTTTTAATTTTTTTCCTGTCGATTTTTCATCAATACATGGAGATTTTATTTTATTTTCATGAGTATCTACTTGTTTCCATGGTGGACGCCATGAACCGGAGATGCGGCACCATGTCAGACTAGTGTAGCCTTGTATAAATCAGAATCCAGGCTATGAAGATTGGGGGACTTCCCTATGCTAAAAGGAAGCACAATTGTTGCTAAGATAGTGACGGATTGCAGTCGTAAACTAAACCAGATTTAAGAGCATTCTAGTCCGATGGATAAGTGTTGGAATATTAAATTTAAATGATAAATGCCTATATGTGAGTTGTCCCACATTGATAAAATGTTAGAAGAGAAAATACCTTATAAACCAGTGAGCCATTCCTCCTATTACCAATTGATTTTCGGATGAATGCTCACTTGGTGACTAAAACTCTCTCGGTATATGGCACCCTTCACGGTGCCAGACAAAGACATTTCCGTCTTGGAATATCAACGTAAAGAAGGTGATGATGATCGGACGGTGCCGAGCGTCCCTCGACTTTAACAAAAAGACATTTCCTTCTTGAGATATCAACGTAAAGAGGTGATGATGAATATGTGGAAGCGATTCCATGGGGGTATGATTCCTCAACATGAACATCATAGAAAGGACAAATAATAGATTGTGGAAGCGATTCCATGGGGGTATGATTCCTCAACATGAACATCATAGAAAGGACAAATAATAGATCGCTGACCATGAGACAGATGACATCATAGAAAGGCCAAACAGTAGATCGCGGACCTTGAAACAGATGAATCGGCGCGCTGACTATGGCTGACCGTGAGGCAAATGACATCAAAGAAAGACCAAATAATAGCTCAACAGATGAATCGGCGCGCTGACTATGGCTGACCGTGAGGCAAATGACATCAAAGAAAGACCAAATAATAGCTCGCTGACCATGAGAGACGACATCATAGAAAGGCCAAATAGTAGATCGCTGACCATGAGACAGATGACATCATAGAAAGGCCAAACAATAGATCACTGATCTTGAAACAGATGAATCGGCGGCCAAATACAGACATATGACATCATAGAAAGGCCAAATAGTAGATCACTGACCATGAGATAGATGACATCATAGAAAGGCTGACCATGAGACATGACATCATAGAAAGGCCAAACAATAGATCGCTGACCTTGAAACAGATGAATCGGCGCGCTGACTATGGCCGACCATGAGGCAGATGACATCATAGAAAGGCCAAATAATAGATCACTGATCTTGAAACAGATGAATTGGTGCGCTGACTATGGCTGACCATGAGGTAGATGACATCATAGAAGGCCAAATAATAGATCGCTGACCATGAGAGACGACATCATAGAAAGGCCAATTAATAGATTGCTGACCATGAGACCAGATGAATCGGCTCGCTGACTATGGCGGTTGAAATCCAGATAAGAAGAGATGATAAGATCCGACGGCTGTGGAGAAATTGCAATGCGAGTTCAAAGAATAAACCCTAACCATGTAGATGAAAAGTCTGATGCGTTTGGCAAAACATATAAGATCTTTTAAAATCTTATAAGATGTTCAAGAGCTTATCAGCACTCAATATTTGTTGGACTATTTTCTTTTAGGAGGTAATAAGATGTATAATTAAGCTCCTCAAGAGTTTATAAGCTCTTTTAAAAAAAGTACCTCTCCCCTACCTTTTTTTCCATAAGCTCTTTGTAAATACACATTTTTGGTCATTATAATTACAAACAAAATCTTATCAAATACTCCCTCTATCCCGGCTAACTTTTCACAGTTGACCCGGCATGGAGGTTAAGAAAAAACAAATTTTGCTTTTTCTTTGACTTTTTTAAAGGTGGAGATTGTGTGAAGATTTTGAGGGTGGAGATTCTGAGAAAAATTTCTTTTTTAAGGGTGTAAAAAGTTAAGTGGGACGGACCAAAATGAAAAGTAGGAAAAGTTAGCCGGAACGAAGGAAGTACATCAATATCTATTATCTTGTAAGATGTTGAAGAGATCTTGTAAATTATTAGATCCAAACACTTCTACGATTTATTTTAATTCAAGTTGTACAAGTTATAATCCATGTAACTGGCGTATAAAATAACAACTCTTTTAAGTTAAGTATGTTGAGCGGAATAGGTACTATCTAATTTCCAAGCCACCATTATAAAAGCCCAACTCATTCTTCTTATAAGATATGAATTGGGCTATACTTTTGCCACCTTTACTTTACTAAAGCCTTATCTGGAGCCCAAATAGTCCATGATACGGTCTTTATCAAATTGTACCGTAACAACATACTATCCGTTCCGTTCTAATTTGTTTATTTTATTTTTACTTTTGTTCCAATTTAATTTGTCAGCTCCGATAAATTTTTCCTACAATCTCCACCCTCAAAATCTTCATCTTCAATTTACATCTTTAAAAAAGTCAAAGATTCCACAAAATCTATTTTTCTTTAATCTCCCTTCCGTAACCAGATACTCATGAAAATAAAATAAAATTCCAATTTAGTGTTAGAAAATTGATAGAAAATTAAACCAAACATATATATTACCAAATGGGAAACAATCAAATACATCAACTCAAAGGAAAAAAAGAAAAACAAAGCAAACAATCATGGATTAATGGATGAAGATCCATAGCTAGAAAAATACAAATTTAGGCGCAGACAGTGGGGTTAGCAACCATATACTCCTCAACAACCTTGTACATTCCTTGAGCATGTGCTTTTGCGCCGCCGATTTCCATCTCCGATGGTTCATAACCACCAAAAGTGTGGTACTCCGTCGTCAGCTTCACCACGCTCTCTCCGTCTCCGGCCGCCTCCACTTTCAATTCGTGGCAGATCTTTTCGAACTTGTCACCGAGTATTTCTCCTTCAACGTTGGTGAATTTGCAGGATTGGTTCTGGTAATCAATGCTGTCTATTCTGGTCTTGATGAATGTGAAGGGTCCTCCTGTACAATCATCCATTTAAACTTTTAGATGAGGTGTTCAACAATTAAACTTCCTGATGATGTGGTGATTTATTTAAGGGTTAATTACAGTAATCACACTGAATTATTACCGTTTCTGCATATAAATTACTGAATTTTTTTTTTTTTTTAAACTATAAGGATTTTGACATATACAAAATCAAACTTATTTTCCAATCATTTTTCGCCGAAATTTCACACGTAACTTGCGCGTTATCAAACTTTCAGAGTTTTTTTTGTCCAAACACGCTTTTTAGTAGGTAAAGGAGCCTCCCATCTTCAACAATGGAGTATCTAGATATTAGGAGAGAAAACTATTGATGATTCAAAGAAATTGTTATGAAAAAGAAAGGTGTAATATAATTTTATACTTTTAGCATACTAAAAAGATTGTTTGTGCAAAAAAAGTCATTAAAAGTTTATCACGCGCAAGTCATGCGTGGATTTTCGGAAAAAATATCAGAAAATAAGTTTGGTGGTTTATCTGCCAATTGTAAAATAATTTTGGTGGTTTATCTGCAAAACTCGTATTGTTTATATGTGTCATGCAACAAAATTTTTTTTAATGATTTATGTGTAAAAACATTGATAGTTTACTGCAATTAACCCTTTATTTAATATGATTGAAGAAGGTACCTTCGACAAAGTTCATGTTGTAGACACATCCAGGGGCCATGGTGTTGCCCTCGACGAACTCGATGCTCTTGATGCCAGGGGAGACTTTGGGAAGAACTTCGTGGGATTCGGTGATCAAAGCTTTGAACAGTCTGCTTTGAGATGCCTTCACTTTCACTTCCTGTACGAAGCTGTGTACACCCATTTTAGTAGAAGAAGAGGGAATTGGAATAAGGCTTTGAAAATATTATGAAAGCAGAGAAGAGAATAGCTTTGAGTTATGGAGAATAGGAGAGCAGCTAAGGATATTTATAGGCAGTTCTTGAGGATGAATTAGCAATGTGTTGGTCTTGTTTGCAGGGCTACAATACATTAATAATCATACATCTAGAAGGTATGGCCTCTTCTTGATTTGTCAACTTGTCAACATTATATTTATATATGTGCATATGTATTTAAGTATTTGTATGCATGTTAGCGGAAATAGTTGACTTTTGACTTTTTTTCGAACAATACTGTACCGAAAAAAATTTGGTTTGATTCTGAATATTCAGTAATATCCGTACTGAGAACCGTATCAAAATGTACCGAACTGATATGAACCTTCTCATACCGAAAATGAGATTACAATATATATTAGTCATTTCAGACATAAAGCATTTTAGAAGTTTTGTGCATAATTTTCATATATTAATTGCTACTTTTGGACAACCTTACTGTTTATTAATGACCTTCTCATAGGTGTCTTGATCCTGAGACAGGATGTATATATGTGTCCCAGCATGTCAAATTTGAGGAGTTCAAATTTTGGTCCTCTATTCCTCGAGCTCAACCCTCTCAAGACCCAGTTGGCCGTCTCTTCCTGTAGCCGGCCATAGTAACTTCCAGCGAGCCTCCCGCTCCTCCCTCTTTGGCGCCATCCGTTCCTGCACTTGAGTCTCCTGCTTCGCCATTTTCAGCTCCAGACTGAGACCCCCTACTGAATATAGAAGTGCAATCGGCAGTTTACAGTATCTCGCCTTCACTTGTCCTGATATTTCCTTCACCTGTTAATAGCTTGACTCAGTCTATGTCTTGTCCATCTCCTGATGATTGGGCTGCCGCTAGACGTTTACTTCGATATTTGAAGGACACTTAACATTTTGGGATTCTGCTTTGTCCAACTACTGATCTTTCAATCACTGCTTACTTTGATTCAGATTTTGGAGGTGATTCTCGGGATGGAAAATCCACTTCAGCCTATATCATTTTTGTTGGAGGAAATCGTATCTCTTGGCGATGAAGGAAACAAACTGGTGAAGCACGTGCCTCTACTGAGGCCGAATGCAGGGCTCTTGCATCCGCAGCTTCGGAGGTTTGCTGGCTTATTCAGTTGTTCCGTGATCTTCGATTATCAGTACCTCAAATTCAACATTCCAGAATGAAGCATCTTGCCATTGATGTTCACTTTGTTCGGGATTTATTAACTAAGGGTCTCCTCTCGGTTTCTTATGTCAACACTCTTGATCAGTTAGCGGATTTACTCACGAAGCCTTTACCACGTCAACAAGAAAGACGACACGGATTTGATTGGAGATGAAGCCGCCATGCATATTTTTTGTATGGAATCATTTAGAAAGACAATTTAATTTTCTAAGCTTAAAATTCTATGCATACGTAGCTATTTTTTGTATTGAGTTTGGCTTACATAACTTGTTTAGTAGGTTTTACATATTTGGGAGGTAATATAGGAGCATACTATTGCATCCAAGTGGGACTTATCTTGTCCATGTCTCTGTCAAATCTATCAGCATCCTCTGCATATGTTGCAATCTACTATTTTGTGAAAGTCAATAAACTTCATCTAAATATAGAGGTGTTATAAGTGCTGTTACTGAAGCAAGTAAAGTACAGTTTCTCGTTTATTTTATCGAAATTCATGCAACGTATTGTAGGAAAAACGAAGACTCGCTGAAAACAAAATAAAACTCAAATACAGATATTATTGATCCATCGGAAACAACTGGTACACAATTGTTCCTTTATTGAAATACAGTAGTTATAAATGGATCATATGAAGATCCATGCATAAATATTTAGGCGCAGACAGTTGGGTGAGCAACCATGTAGTCCTCAATGGCCTTGTACATATTTGCACCACAAGCATGTGCTTTTGCTTCTTGAATTTCATTCTGCGATGGTTGGTGACCACCCTTGCAGTGGCACTCCGTCGTCAGCTTCACCACGCTCTCTCCGTCTCCGGCTGCCTCCACTTTCAACTCGTGGGTGATCTTCTCCAGTTTGTCCCCGAGTATCTCTCCTTCAATGTTGGTAAATTTGCAGGAGTAGTTCTCGTAGTCAATGCTGTCAATTCTAGTCTTGACGTATGTGAAGGGTCCACCTGTATAATCATTCGCTTAAATTCTTAGATGATGATGTGTTTAAACTCTTGGTCGTTGCTGATGGTCAGTGTCCTTAAATTGGATAACTTATGAAATATACATGACTAAAACTGAAATTTTCTAACATACAGAACTTTTACTGAAAAAGACCTAAAAATTAAAAATGAAAGTAAGTACCTTCAACGAAGTATATGGTGTAGACGCATCCAGGGGCCATGGTGTTGCCCTTGACGAACTCGACGCTCTTGATACCAGGGGATACTTTGGGAAGAACTTTGTGGAATTCGGTGATCAAAGCCTTGAACAATCTGCTTTGAGACACCTTCACCTTTTCACCCTCAACCCAGCTGTAGACACCCATTTTTCTTTAAAACAAGTTAATTTCAGAGGAAAATATGGTTTGAGTTATGGAGAATACAAGAGCAGCTAAGGCTATTTATAGGCAGCTTTCAAGGATGAATAAATTATTAAAGTTTTAGTGGTGGTGTCTGCAGTGAGAGAATAACAGTAGATGAATGTAGAAGGTATGGCAATGGCATCTTCTTATAAGATAAAAAGATTCGCGATGATTGAGAAAGGGTTGAGCTGGGATAGTAATATTGCATCTACCCGGCCCGACTATACCCCTTGGCCGATCACTTTGGAGGAGTCGGGCTAGCTGATTGATACACGTTGTGTATGCATGTATTTACATGTATTATTAGTTGGTTTGTTTTTTATTTCATTATCGTGAGTCGAAAGACGTATACTCTCATGTTTGTAGCAAAAATACTTCATTTAAGGTCAATAGTGTATTTTCATCGCTTAATTAGCGACAAAATGTAGGTTTTCGTTGCGAAGTAAAAATAACGACAAAATAGTTCCAAACGTCGCTAAAAGTTAGCGGCGAAGCATGAAAATTTACCGCTATTTATAAATTTAACGACAAATATTGATTTTACCGCTATTTACGCGTTTTGCCAGTACATAAAGCTGGGCAAGCCAAAGCTACCCGGCTGGTTAACGTGTTGAGGCAGCATGGTAATCGGTCCTGAATAACCGATCAAAGCATTTTGATATCTTTGGAGGAGTCGGGCTCGCCGATTCAAGCATTTTGACATATTTAGGTTGGAAATTTCTTTTAATCATGTAAGTTAGATTTTATTCAGTAATAATTATGTATATTCTGTAGTTTTAATTTAGTCATGTAGGTTTCGAAAAATATTCAATTTGACGATAAATTTCCCCGAAAGTCATTAATTCCGCTGGAGGTTCTGACGTGGGCGGACATAGCCTAAAAAATTAGGGGTTTCCGACAAAGTTACAGACGTATCAATTGGTTGTTTAACCCCTATTATTACTTCCAAATAACCCAAATTGTCTAATCTTTATCCTGATTTGTTGGGTCTTCACACAGGACATGCCACCCCCACCCCATTGAGTTCGAATGCACCCTCTCCACTCTTACGACGTTGGGCCGACTGGAAACCCTGCCATGTCAGCGCGGCTGTCTAACCCACCACGGAAGACGAACTCTGGTTAGTCGGGACGGAGGTAGTAAGTATTTAAGATGAGATGGAGTAGTAAAATCCGTTAATATAAAACTATCTGATTTATCCAGACACCAATTAAAAATGACAACATGATGTTCACACTTTTGCTACTAAAATGAAAACAAGGACTAAAATAAATAAATAAAACAAGAAGATGATGATAGAATAAAGTTCACACTTTTTTGAAAGTGTTCTAAAATTACGCAACAGACGTTGCTTCCCATCTTATAAGATAAAAGATCCTAGCTAGGCAAGAAAACGCGTTTTTAGTGGGTTGTATTAAGAAATTTATATGTCGTATTTATTTATTTGTTCTAGTTCATTCTAAAACATATTATTATTATTATTATTATTATTATTATTTACAAGCACCATCAAAACAACTAAACTTAATAATTTTTCGACGGCAATAACTGAATAATTCTATCGTATCACTATCATATATTTTTTATGATTTTTCAAAATTAAGAGTCTTTGAACTAAAGTCCTCTTAAAGTATCACATGGTTAATTGTTGTATAATATTTTATAAGAAATTATCACTAATATTAAGTCGTTAATTTTTTACCAGAATTATACATTAATTAGTAAATTAAATATCGTATATGATGAATTATAATTTTCGTGTCAATATTTTTTAATGTATTTAGTAGAATGAGTATAAAGATAATATAGATGGAAATCCTAAAAAAGTATGTCCCTAATTCGTAGAAGGGGATTCGCTCGAAGTAAACAAATGAAAGGATATGCATTTTTTTTTTCTCTCTTGAAAATGAAAGATGAAAAAAAAATTATAAGGTCTTTGAACATAATGTTGATTATTCTAAGTTTGATGATATGTTAATTTTTGTTTACATAGAACACAATAGTACTTCCTTTAACCATCAAACCACACAAGCTTAATAGTTTTACAATCAATCAATACTGAAATATATTTCCGGTACATTCTAATTATTTTTGAGAAACATAAAATTAAAGTACTTTTACTTATTGTAAGAGTTTCTGTATGTACTATGTCTCCGATTTTTCCTAATCGACCTTTCTTTTCCTCCACAACTATAAAAAGAGTCTAATCATAAAAAGATAAGAACTTTATAAAGAATCGAAAAAAATAAAAAATAAAATAAAAGAAATAATATCATATGATATATTTTAATAAAAATGAATAAGAATAAAAATTATGATGAATATTTAGATTGAGCTTATGTCATTAGGTGAATTAAAAATCATATGAAGTGTAATAGAAAGTTCTATGAGTTAATAGAAGAATTTGAATTATAAAAGGGCTCTTACCAAATAAATAATACTTTGAAAAATAAAGTTCTCCAAAATTAGCCTTATCATTCCACTTGCAATATTTCTTGTTTTTCTACAATTATAATGAATCTCAATATAACGAGATACAAAAATTATGCAGAATCTTAAGCAATAAAAAAAAAAAAACAAAAAGAACTATATCATACATATTACTATAAAGAAAGAAAGAAAAATATAAAATATTACGATTATCTAGGTTTAGCTTATGTCATTCAATGAAGTAAATAGAAGGCCTAGAGTGTGTTTGGTTAGAGTTGGGCTCAATCCATTATGGTTACCCCAATCCTATATGGTATTCGGTTAAAAGGGTTCAACACAACATTATTTAATTTAGGCACCTCTTTTAATCATTATTTTCAATACATACTTTAATATTTAACCAATCATCTATTAACTAACTCTTATACTTATCCATTACCTTTTTTTAATAAAACATTATAAATAAAATCCTAAATCGTTTCTACAACCAACATAACCAAACATAGCCCTTGTGTTTTATGTGAAGTGTGTATATATATATATATACACATATATATTTATTGTTAGGTCAAACACATGTACACGGCATTGCAGTAGATAATGCAAACAAAGCCGATCCCATAAAGATCGTAGGTTTCAAGCCTAAATACTGTAACCCTAATAATTTAGTTTTATCAAGATGAGCCTAATAACCTAGTTTTGTCAAGATAAGCTAGTTTCAAGCTTATTCTAAAGAGTCGATTCTAATTATATTCCACCTTATATAGGTTTATGTTAAATTAATTAAATAACTTAGCCAAATTTTAGTTTCTATAGGATGATCACAAAATCTAGTCTAAGCCCCCTCTTAGAGCGAATAAATCGTGGATTATATGCAAGAACTTCCATACATACAACTCGAAAAAAGAAAAGCCCTGATCCTAGATTGCGCTCTCCAATCCTATATCAGGCACCAAGATAAGCCCCGACCCTAGATCGGGGACCAGGACAAATCCCGATCTTCGACCGGGTACCAAGATAAGCCCCAATGCTAGATCGAGCACCAGATATGTAAGATCAGACCCTAGACCGGGTAAAGTACAGTTCCTCGTTTATTTGATCGAAACTGATGCAAAGTATAAGTCATTCACTATGTAGGAAAAAGATAATTATCGGAAATTTGTTGCCAGAAAATAGGAAACACAACCAAATACATTAGTACTCGATCCATCGGAAACAGGTGGTACATAAGTGCTCCATTATTCAATTATTACAGTAGTTATAAATGGATCATATGAAGATCCATGCATACATATCTAGGCACAGACAGTTGGGTGAGCAACCATGTAGTCCTCAATGGCCTTGTACATATTTGCACCACAAGCATGTGCTTTTGCTTCTTGAACTTCATTCTGCGATGGTTGGTGACCACCCTTGCAGTGGCACTCCGTCGTCAGCTTCACCACGCTCTCTCCGTCTCCGGCCGCCTCCACTTTCAACTCGTGGGTGATCTTCTCCAGTTTGTCTCCGAGTAGTTCTCCTTCTATGTTGGTAAATTTGCAGGAGTAGTTCTGGTAATCAATGCTGTCAATTCTAGTCTTGACGTATGTGAAGGGTCCACCTGTATAATCATTCGCTTAAACTCTTAGATGATGATGTGTTTAAACTCTTGGTCGTTGGTGATGGTCAGTATCCTTAAATTGAACAACTTTTAAAATATACATAACTAAACAGATATTTTCTAACGTACAGAACTTTTACTGAAAAATGCCTAACATACTGGATTAAAAATGAAATTTTCCTGATGAAAGTAAGTACCTTCAACGAAGTATATGGTGTAGACGCATCCAGGGGCCATGGTGTTACCCTTGACGAACTCGACGCTCTTGATACCAGGGGATACTTTGGGAAGGACTTTGTGGAATTCGGTGATCAAAGCCTTGAACAATCTGCTTTGAGACACCTTCACCTTTTCACTCTCAACCCAGCTGTAGACACCCATTTTTCTTTAAAACAAGTAAATTTCAGAGGAAAATATGCCTTGAGTTATGGAGAATACAAGAGCAGCTATGGCTATTTATAGGCAGCTTTCAAGAATGAATGAATTATTAAAGTTTTGGTGATGGTGTCTGCAGTGATAGAATAACAGTAGATGAATGTAGAAGGTATGGCAATGGCATCTTCTTATAAGATAAAAAGATTCGCGATGATTGAGAAAGGGTTGAGCTGGGATAGTAATATTGCATCTACCCGGCCCGACTATACCCCTTGGCCGATCACTTTGGAGGAGTCGGGCTAGTTGATTGATACACGTTGTGTATACATGTATTATTAGTTGTTTTGTTTTTTATTTCATTATCGTGAGACGAAAGACGTATACTCTCATGTTTGTAGCAAAAATACTTCATTTAAGGTTTATAGTGTATTTTCATCGCTAAATTAGCGGCAAATGTAGGTTTTCGTCGCGAAGTAAAAATAGCGACAAAATAGTTTCAAAGTCGTTAAACATTAGCGGCGAAGCATGAAATTTTGTCGCTATTTATAATTTTAGTGACAAATATTAATTTTACCGCTATTTACGCGTTTTCTTGTAGTACCAGTACATAAAGCCGGGCAAGATAAAGTTACCCGGCTGGTTGACGTGTTGAGGCAGCATGGTAATCGGTCCTGAATAACCGATCAAAGCATTTTGATATCTTTGGAGGAGTCGGGCTCGCGGATTCAAGCATTTTGACATATTTAGGTTGGAATTTTTTTTAATCATGTAAGTAAGGTTTTATTCAGTATATATTCTGTAGTTTTAATTTAGTCATGTAGGTTTTGAAAAATGTTCAATTTAACGATAAATTTCTCCGAAAGTCATTAATTCCGCTGGAGGTTCTGACGTGGGCGGACATAGCCTAAAAAATTAGGGGTTTCCGACAAAGTTACAGACGTATCAATTGGTTGTTTAACCCCAATTATTACTTCCAAACAACCCAAATTGTCTAATCTTTATCCTGATTTGTTGGGTCCCCACACAGGACATGCCACCCTCACCCCCATCGAGTTCGAATGCACCCTCTCCACTCCTACGACGTTGGGCCGACCGGAAACCCTGCCATGTCAGCGCCGCTGTGTAACCCACCACGGAAGACGAACTCTGATTAATCGGGACGGAGTTAGTAAGTATTTAAGATGAGATGGAGCAGTAAAATCCGTTAATATAAAACTATCTGATTAATCCAGACACCAATTAAAAATGACAACATGATGTTAAAATGAAGTTCACACTTTTGCTACTAAAATGAAAACAAGGACTAAAATAAATAAATAAATAAATAAAACAAGAAGATGATGATAGAATAAAGTTCACACTTTTTTGAAAGTGTTCTAAAATTGCGCAACAGATGCTGCTTCCCATCGTATAAGATAAAAGATTTTATTTTTTCTTTTATTTTTTTGGTATAAAGAAAACTTGAAGTAAACCTCATTTGAATTATATATATGTCGTATTTATTTATTTGTTCTAGTTCATTCTAAAATATATTATTATTATTATTTACAATCACCATCAAAATACCTAAACTTAATAATTTTCCGACGGCAATAACTGAATAACTCTATCGTATCACTATCATATATTTTTTATGATTTTTCAAAATTAAGAGTCTTTGAACTAAAGTCCTCTTAAAGTATCACATGGTTAATTGTTGTATAATATTTTATAAGAAATTATCACTAATATTAAGTCGTTAATTTTTTACAAGAATTATACATTAATTAGTAAATTAAATATCGTATATGATAAATTATAATTTTCGTGTCAATATTTTTTTAATGTATTTAGTAGAATGAGTATAAAGATAATATAGATGGAAATCCTAAAAAAGTATGTCCCTAATTCGTAGAAGGGGATCCGCTCGAAGTAAACAAATGAAAGAATATGCAATTTTTTTCTCTCTTGAGAATGAAAGATGAAAAAAAAAAAACCTATAAGGTCTTTGAACATCAATGTTGATTATTCTAATTGATGATATGTTAATTTTTGTTAACATAGAACACAATAGTACTTCCTTTAACCATCAAACTACACGAGCTTAATAGTTTTAAAATCAATCAATACTGAAATATATTTCCTGTACATTCTAATATTTTTGAGAAA
Source organism: Ajuga chamaepitys (assembly GCA_958295605.1). NCBI lineage: Eukaryota > Viridiplantae > Streptophyta > Magnoliopsida > Lamiales > Lamiaceae > Ajuga > Ajuga chamaepitys. The sequence continues at coordinate 55,944,743 of OY282506.1, forward strand.
CAAAAAACTAAAGTACTTTTACTTATTGTAAGAGTTTCTGTATGTACTATCTCTCCGATTTTTCCTAATCGACCTTTCTTTTCCTCCACAACTATAAAAAGAGTCTAATCATAAAAAGATAAGAACTTTATAAAGAATCGAAAAAAATAAAAAATAAAATAAAAGAAATAATATCATATGATATATTTTAATAAAAATGAATAAGAATAAAAATTATGATGAATATTTAGATTGAGCTTATGTCATTAGGTGAATTAAAAATCATATGAAGTGTAATAGAAAGTTCTATGAGTTAATAGAAGAATTTGAATTATAAAAGGGCTCTTACCAAATAAATAATACTTTGAAAAATAAAGTTCTCCAAAATTAGCCTTATCATTCCACTTGCAATATTTCTTGTTTTTCTACAATTATAATGAATCTCAATATAACGAGATACAAAAATTATGCAGAATCTTAAGCAATAAAAAAAAAAAAACAAAAAGAACTATATCATACATATTACTATAAAGAAAGAAAGAAAAATATAAAATATTACGATTATCTAGGTTTAGCTTATGTCATTCAATGAAGTAAATAGAAGGCCTAGAGTGTGTTTGGTTAGAGTTGGGCTCAATCCATTATGGTTACCCCAATCCTATATGGTATTCGGTTAAAAGGGTTCAACACAACATTATTTAATTTAGGCACCTCTTTTAATCATTATTTTCAATACATACTTTAATATTTAACCAATCATCTATTAACTAACTCTTATACTTATCCATTACCTTTTTTTAATAAAACATTATAAATAAAATCCTAAATCGTTTCTACAACCAACATAACCAAACATAGCCCTTGTGTTTTATGTGAAGTGTGTATATATATATATATACACATATATATTTATTGTTAGGTCAAACACATGTACACGGCATTGCAGTAGATAATGCAAACAAAGCCGATCCCATAAAGATCGTAGGTTTCAAGCCTAAATACTGTAACCCTAATAATTTAGTTTTATCAAGATGAGCCTAATAACCTAGTTTTGTCAAGATAAGCTAGTTTCAAGCTTATTCTAAAGAGTCGATTCTAATTATATTCCACCTTATATAGGTTTATGTTAAATTAATTAAATAACTTAGCCAAATTTTAGTTTCTATAGGATGATCACAAAATCTAGTCTAAGCCCCCTCTTAGAGCGAATAAATCGTGGATTATATGCAAGAACTTCCATACATACAACTCGAAAAAAGAAAAGCCCTGATCCTAGATTGCGCTCTCCAATCCTATATCAGGCACCAAGATAAGCCCCGACCCTAGATCGGGGACCAGGACAAATCCCGATCTTCGACCGGGTACCAAGATAAGCCCCAATGCTAGATCGAGCACCAGATATGTAAGATCAGACCCTAGACCGGGTAAAGTACAGTTCCTCGTTTATTTGATCGAAACTGATGCAAAGTATAAGTCATTCACTATGTAGGAAAAAGATAATTATCGGAAATTTGTTGCCAGAAAATAGGAAACACAACCAAATACATTAGTACTCGATCCATCGGAAACAGGTGGTACATAAGTGCTCCATTATTCAATTATTACAGTAGTTATAAATGGATCATATGAAGATCCATGCATACATATCTAGGCACAGACAGTTGGGTGAGCAACCATGTAGTCCTCAATGGCCTTGTACATATTTGCACCACAAGCATGTGCTTTTGCTTCTTGAACTTCATTCTGCGATGGTTGGTGACCACCCTTGCAGTGGCACTCCGTCGTCAGCTTCACCACGCTCTCTCCGTCTCCGGCCGCCTCCACTTTCAACTCGTGGGTGATCTTCTCCAGTTTGTCTCCGAGTAGTTCTCCTTCTATGTTGGTAAATTTGCAGGAGTAGTTCTGGTAATCAATGCTGTCAATTCTAGTCTTGACGTATGTGAAGGGTCCACCTGTATAATCATTCGCTTAAACTCTTAGATGATGATGTGTTTAAACTCTTGGTCGTTGGTGATGGTCAGTATCCTTAAATTGAACAACTTTTAAAATATACATAACTAAACAGATATTTTCTAACGTACAGAACTTTTACTGAAAAATGCCTAACATACTGGATTAAAAATGAAATTTTCCTGATGAAAGTAAGTACCTTCAACGAAGTATATGGTGTAGACGCATCCAGGGGCCATGGTGTTACCCTTGACGAACTCGACGCTCTTGATACCAGGGGATACTTTGGGAAGGACTTTGTGGAATTCGGTGATCAAAGCCTTGAACAATCTGCTTTGAGACACCTTCACCTTTTCACTCTCAACCCAGCTGTAGACACCCATTTTTCTTTAAAACAAGTAAATTTCAGAGGAAAATATGCCTTGAGTTATGGAGAATACAAGAGCAGCTATGGCTATTTATAGGCAGCTTTCAAGAATGAATGAATTATTAAAGTTTTGGTGATGGTGTCTGCAGTGATAGAATAACAGTAGATGAATGTAGAAGGTATGGCAATGGCATCTTCTTATAAGATAAAAAGATTCGCGATGATTGAGAAAGGGTTGAGCTGGGATAGTAATATTGCATCTACCCGGCCCGACTATACCCCTTGGCCGATCACTTTGGAGGAGTCGGGCTAGTTGATTGATACACGTTGTGTATACATGTATTATTAGTTGTTTTGTTTTTTATTTCATTATCGTGAGACGAAAGACGTATACTCTCATGTTTGTAGCAAAAATACTTCATTTAAGGTTTATAGTGTATTTTCATCGCTAAATTAGCGGCAAATGTAGGTTTTCGTCGCGAAGTAAAAATAGCGACAAAATAGTTTCAAAGTCGTTAAACATTAGCGGCGAAGCATGAAATTTTGTCGCTATTTATAATTTTAGTGACAAATATTAATTTTACCGCTATTTACGCGTTTTCTTGTAGTACCAGTACATAAAGCCGGGCAAGATAAAGTTACCCGGCTGGTTGACGTGTTGAGGCAGCATGGTAATCGGTCCTGAATAACCGATCAAAGCATTTTGATATCTTTGGAGGAGTCGGGCTCGCGGATTCAAGCATTTTGACATATTTAGGTTGGAATTTTTTTTAATCATGTAAGTAAGGTTTTATTCAGTATATATTCTGTAGTTTTAATTTAGTCATGTAGGTTTTGAAAAATGTTCAATTTAACGATAAATTTCTCCGAAAGTCATTAATTCCGCTGGAGGTTCTGACGTGGGCGGACATAGCCTAAAAAATTAGGGGTTTCCGACAAAGTTACAGACGTATCAATTGGTTGTTTAACCCCAATTATTACTTCCAAACAACCCAAATTGTCTAATCTTTATCCTGATTTGTTGGGTCCCCACACAGGACATGCCACCCTCACCCCCATCGAGTTCGAATGCACCCTCTCCACTCCTACGACGTTGGGCCGACCGGAAACCCTGCCATGTCAGCGCCGCTGTGTAACCCACCACGGAAGACGAACTCTGATTAATCGGGACGGAGTTAGTAAGTATTTAAGATGAGATGGAGCAGTAAAATCCGTTAATATAAAACTATCTGATTAATCCAGACACCAATTAAAAATGACAACATGATGTTAAAATGAAGTTCACACTTTTGCTACTAAAATGAAAACAAGGACTAAAATAAATAAATAAATAAATAAAACAAGAAGATGATGATAGAATAAAGTTCACACTTTTTTGAAAGTGTTCTAAAATTGCGCAACAGATGCTGCTTCCCATCGTATAAGATAAAAGATTTTATTTTTTCTTTTATTTTTTTGGTATAAAGAAAACTTGAAGTAAACCTCATTTGAATTATATATATGTCGTATTTATTTATTTGTTCTAGTTCATTCTAAAATATATTATTATTATTATTTACAATCACCATCAAAATACCTAAACTTAATAATTTTCCGACGGCAATAACTGAATAACTCTATCGTATCACTATCATATATTTTTTATGATTTTTCAAAATTAAGAGTCTTTGAACTAAAGTCCTCTTAAAGTATCACATGGTTAATTGTTGTATAATATTTTATAAGAAATTATCACTAATATTAAGTCGTTAATTTTTTACAAGAATTATACATTAATTAGTAAATTAAATATCGTATATGATAAATTATAATTTTCGTGTCAATATTTTTTTAATGTATTTAGTAGAATGAGTATAAAGATAATATAGATGGAAATCCTAAAAAAGTATGTCCCTAATTCGTAGAAGGGGATCCGCTCGAAGTAAACAAATGAAAGAATATGCAATTTTTTTCTCTCTTGAGAATGAAAGATGAAAAAAAAAAAACCTATAAGGTCTTTGAACATCAATGTTGATTATTCTAATTGATGATATGTTAATTTTTGTTAACATAGAACACAATAGTACTTCCTTTAACCATCAAACTACACGAGCTTAATAGTTTTAAAATCAATCAATACTGAAATATATTTCCTGTACATTCTAATATTTTTGAGAAACAAAAAACTAAAGTACTTTTACTTATTGTAAGAGTTTCTGTATGTACTATCTCTCCGATTTTTCCTAATCGACCTTTCTTTTCCTCCACAACTATAAAAAGAGTCTAATCATAAAAAGATAAGAACTTTATAAAGAATCGAAAAAAATAAAAAATAAAATAAAAGAAATAATATCATATGATATATTTTAATAAAAATGAATAAGAATAAAAATTATGATGAATATTTAGATTGAGCTTATGTCATTAGGTGAATTAAAAATCATATGAAGTGTAATAGAAAGTTCTATGAGTTAATAGAAGAATTTGAATTATAAAAGGGCTCTTACCAAATAAATAATACTTTGAAAAATAAAGTTCTCCAAAATTAGCCTTATCATTCCACTTGCAATATTTCTTGTTTTTCTACAATTATAATGAATCTCAATATAACGAGATACAAAAATTATGCAGAATCTTAAGCAATAAAAAAAAAAAAACAAAAAGAACTATATCATACATATTACTATAAAGAAAGAAAGAAAAATATAAAATATTACGATTATCTAGGTTTAGCTTATGTCATTCAATGAAGTAAATAGAAGGCCTAGAGTGTGTTTGGTTAGAGTTGGGCTCAATCCATTATGGTTACCCCAATCCTATATGGTATTCGGTTAAAAGGGTTCAACACAACATTATTTAATTTAGGCACCTCTTTTAATCATTATTTTCAATACATACTTTAATATTTAACCAATCATCTATTAACTAACTCTTATACTTATCCATTACCTTTTTTTAATAAAACATTATAAATAAAATCCTAAATCGTTTCTACAACCAACATAACCAAACATAGCCCTTGTGTTTTATGTGAAGTGTGTATATATATATATATACACATATATATTTATTGTTAGGTCAAACACATGTACACGGCATTGCAGTAGATAATGCAAACAAAGCCGATCCCATAAAGATCGTAGGTTTCAAGCCTAAATACTGTAACCCTAATAATTTAGTTTTATCAAGATGAGCCTAATAACCTAGTTTTGTCAAGATAAGCTAGTTTCAAGCTTATTCTAAAGAGTCGATTCTAATTATATTCCACCTTATATAGGTTTATGTTAAATTAATTAAATAACTTAGCCAAATTTTAGTTTCTATAGGATGATCACAAAATCTAGTCTAAGCCCCCTCTTAGAGCGAATAAATCGTGGATTATATGCAAGAACTTCCATACATACAACTCGAAAAAAGAAAAGCCCTGATCCTAGATTGCGCTCTCCAATCCTATATCAGGCACCAAGATAAGCCCCGACCCTAGATCGGGGACCAGGACAAATCCCGATCTTCGACCGGGTACCAAGATAAGCCCCAATGCTAGATCGAGCACCAGATATGTAAGATCAGACCCTAGACCGGGTAAAGTACAGTTCCTCGTTTATTTGATCGAAACTGATGCAAAGTATAAGTCATTCACTATGTAGGAAAAAGATAATTATCGGAAATTTGTTGCCAGAAAATAGGAAACACAACCAAATACATTAGTACTCGATCCATCGGAAACAGGTGGTACATAAGTGCTCCATTATTCAATTATTACAGTAGTTATAAATGGATCATATGAAGATCCATGCATACATATCTAGGCACAGACAGTTGGGTGAGCAACCATGTAGTCCTCAATGGCCTTGTACATATTTGCACCACAAGCATGTGCTTTTGCTTCTTGAACTTCATTCTGCGATGGTTGGTGACCACCCTTGCAGTGGCACTCCGTCGTCAGCTTCACCACGCTCTCTCCGTCTCCGGCCGCCTCCACTTTCAACTCGTGGGTGATCTTCTCCAGTTTGTCTCCGAGTAGTTCTCCTTCTATGTTGGTAAATTTGCAGGAGTAGTTCTGGTAATCAATGCTGTCAATTCTAGTCTTGACGTATGTGAAGGGTCCACCTGTATAATCATTCGCTTAAACTCTTAGATGATGATGTGTTTAAACTCTTGGTCGTTGGTGATGGTCAGTATCCTTAAATTGAACAACTTTTAAAATATACATAACTAAACAGATATTTTCTAACGTACAGAACTTTTACTGAAAAATGCCTAACATACTGGATTAAAAATGAAATTTTCCTGATGAAAGTAAGTACCTTCAACGAAGTATATGGTGTAGACGCATCCAGGGGCCATGGTGTTACCCTTGACGAACTCGACGCTCTTGATACCAGGGGATACTTTGGGAAGGACTTTGTGGAATTCGGTGATCAAAGCCTTGAACAATCTGCTTTGAGACACCTTCACCTTTTCACTCTCAACCCAGCTGTAGACACCCATTTTTCTTTAAAACAAGTAAATTTCAGAGGAAAATATGCCTTGAGTTATGGAGAATACAAGAGCAGCTATGGCTATTTATAGGCAGCTTTCAAGAATGAATGAATTATTAAAGTTTTGGTGATGGTGTCTGCAGTGATAGAATAACAGTAGATGAATGTAGAAGGTATGGCAATGGCATCTTCTTATAAGATAAAAAGATTCGCGATGATTGAGAAAGGGTTGAGCTGGGATAGTAATATTGCATCTACCCGGCCCGACTATACCCCTTGGCCGATCACTTTGGAGGAGTCGGGCTAGTTGATTGATACACGTTGTGTATACATGTATTATTAGTTGTTTTGTTTTTTATTTCATTATCGTGAGACGAAAGACGTATACTCTCATGTTTGTAGCAAAAATACTTCATTTAAGGTTTATAGTGTATTTTCATCGCTAAATTAGCGGCAAATGTAGGTTTTCGTCGCGAAGTAAAAATAGCGACAAAATAGTTTCAAAGTCGTTAAACATTAGCGGCGAAGCATGAAATTTTGTCGCTATTTATAATTTTAGTGACAAATATTAATTTTACCGCTATTTACGCGTTTTCTTGTAGTACCAGTACATAAAGCCGGGCAAGATAAAGTTACCCGGCTGGTTGACGTGTTGAGGCAGCATGGTAATCGGTCCTGAATAACCGATCAAAGCATTTTGATATCTTTGGAGGAGTCGGGCTCGCGGATTCAAGCATTTTGACATATTTAGGTTGGAATTTTTTTTAATCATGTAAGTAAGGTTTTATTCAGTATATATTCTGTAGTTTTAATTTAGTCATGTAGGTTTTGAAAAATGTTCAATTTAACGATAAATTTCTCCGAAAGTCATTAATTCCGCTGGAGGTTCTGACGTGGGCGGACATAGCCTAAAAAATTAGGGGTTTCCGACAAAGTTACAGACGTATCAATTGGTTGTTTAACCCCAATTATTACTTCCAAACAACCCAAATTGTCTAATCTTTATCCTGATTTGTTGGGTCCCCACACAGGACATGCCACCCTCACCCCCATCGAGTTCGAATGCACCCTCTCCACTCCTACGACGTTGGGCCGACCGGAAACCCTGCCATGTCAGCGCCGCTGTGTAACCCACCACGGAAGACGAACTCTGATTAATCGGGACGGAGTTAGTAAGTATTTAAGATGAGATGGAGCAGTAAAATCCGTTAATATAAAACTATCTGATTAATCCAGACACCAATTAAAAATGACAACATGATGTTAAAATGAAGTTCACACTTTTGCTACTAAAATGAAAACAAGGACTAAAATAAATAAATAAATAAATAAAACAAGAAGATGATGATAGAATAAAGTTCACACTTTTTTGAAAGTGTTCTAAAATTGCGCAACAGATGCTGCTTCCCATCGTATAAGATAAAAGATTTTATTTTTTCTTTTATTTTTTTGGTATAAAGAAAACTTGAAGTAAACCTCATTTGAATTATATATATGTCGTATTTATTTATTTGTTCTAGTTCATTCTAAAATATATTATTATTATTATTTACAATCACCATCAAAATACCTAAACTTAATAATTTTCCGACGGCAATAACTGAATAACTCTATCGTATCACTATCATATATTTTTTATGATTTTTCAAAATTAAGAGTCTTTGAACTAAAGTCCTCTTAAAGTATCACATGGTTAATTGTTGTATAATATTTTATAAGAAATTATCACTAATATTAAGTCGTTAATTTTTTACAAGAATTATACATTAATTAGTAAATTAAATATCGTATATGATAAATTATAATTTTCGTGTCAATATTTTTTTAATGTATTTAGTAGAATGAGTATAAAGATAATATAGATGGAAATCCTAAAAAAGTATGTCCCTAATTCGTAGAAGGGGATCCGCTCGAAGTAAACAAATGAAAGAATATGCAATTTTTTTCTCTCTTGAGAATGAAAGATGAAAAAAAAAAAACCTATAAGGTCTTTGAACATCAATGTTGATTATTCTAATTGATGATATGTTAATTTTTGTTAACATAGAACACAATAGTACTTCCTTTAACCATCAAACTACACGAGCTTAATAGTTTTAAAATCAATCAATACTGAAATATATTTCCTGTACATTCTAATATTTTTGAGAAACAAAAAACTAAAGTACTTTTACTTATTGTAAGAGTTTCTGTATGTACTATCTCTCCGATTTTTCCTAATCGACCTTTCTTTTCCTCCACAACTATAAAAAGAGTCTAATCATAAAAAGATAAGAACTTTATAAAGAATCGAAAAAAATAAAAAATAAAATAAAAGAAATAATATCATATGATATATTTTAATAAAAATGAATAAGAATAAAAATTATGATGAATATTTAGATTGAGCTTATGTCATTAGGTGAATTAAAAATCATATGAAGTGTAATAGAAAGTTCTATGAGTTAATAGAAGAATTTGAATTATAAAAGGGCTCTTACCAAATAAATAATACTTTGAAAAATAAAGTTCTCCAAAATTAGCCTTATCATTCCACTTGCAATATTTCTTGTTTTTCTACAATTATAATGAATCTCAATATAACGAGATACAAAAATTATGCAGAATCTTAAGCAATAAAAAAAAAAAAACAAAAAGAACTATATCATACATATTACTATAAAGAAAGAAAGAAAAATATAAAATATTACGATTATCTAGGTTTAGCTTATGTCATTCAATGAAGTAAATAGAAGGCCTAGAGTGTGTTTGGTTAGAGTTGGGCTCAATCCATTATGGTTACCCCAATCCTATATGGTATTCGGTTAAAAGGGTTCAACACAACATTATTTAATTTAGGCACCTCTTTTAATCATTATTTTCAATACATACTTTAATATTTAACCAATCATCTATTAACTAACTCTTATACTTATCCATTACCTTTTTTTAATAAAACATTATAAATAAAATCCTAAATCGTTTCTACAACCAACATAACCAAACATAGCCCTTGTGTTTTATGTGAAGTGTGTATATATATATATTTATATATATATCTATATACATATATATCTATAGTTAGGTCAAACACATGTACACGGCATTGCAGTAGATAACGCAAACAAAGCTGATCCCATAAAGATCGTAGGTTTCAAGCCTAAATACTGTAACCCTAATAATCTAGTTTTATCAAGATGAGCCTAATAACCTAGTTTTGTCAAGATAAGCTAGTTTCAAGCTTATTCTAAAGAGTCGATTCTAATTATATTCCACCTTATATAGGTTTATGTTAAATTAATTAAATAATTTAGCCAAATTTTAGTTTCTATAGGATGATCACAAAAACTAGTCTAAACCCCTTCTTAGAGCGAATAAATCGTGGATTATATGCAAGAGCTATTATCTCTATCAACTTCCATACATACAACTCGAAAAAAGAAAAGTCCTGCAGATCCTAGATTGCGCTCTCCAATCCTATATCAGGCACCAAGATCAGCCCCGACCCTAGATCGGGGACCAAGACAAATCCCGATGTTAGGCCGGGTACCAAGATAAGCCCCAATGCTAGATCGAGCACCAGATATGTAAGATCAGACCCTAGACCGGGTAAAGTACAGTTCCTCGTTTATTTTGATCGAAACTGATGCAAAGTATAAGTCATTCACTATGTAGGAAAAAAATAATTATCGGAAATTTGTTGCCAGAAAATAGGAAACACAACCAAATACATTAGTACTCGATCCATCGGAAACAGGTGGTACATAAGTGCTCCATTATTCAATTATTACAGTAGTTTATAAAATGGATCAATGAAGATCCATGCGTACACATTTAGGCGCAGACAGTTGGGTGAGCAACCATGTAGTCCTCAACCGCCTTGTACATATTTGCACCACAAGCGTGTGCTTTTGCTTCTTGAATTTCATTCTGTGATGGTTGGTGACCACCTTTGCAGTGGCACTCCGTCGTCAGCTTCACCACGCTCTCTCCGTCTCCGGCCGCCTCCACTTTCAACTCGTGGGTGATCTTCTCCAATTTGTCCCCGAGTATCTCTCCTTCTATGTTGGTGAATTTGCAGGAGTAGTTCTGGTAATCAATGCTGTCAATTCTAGTCTTGATGTATGTGAAGGGTCCACCTGTATAATCATTCGCTTAAACTCTTAGATGATGATGTGTTTAAACTCTTGGCCGTTGGTGATGGTCAGTGTCCTTAAATTGAACAACTTTTGAAACATACATAACTAAAACTGATATTCAGAACTTTTACTGAAAAATGCCTAACATACTGGATTAAAAATGAAATTTTGCCGATGAAAGTAAGTACCTTCAACGAAGTATATGGTGTAGACGCATCCAGGAGCCATGGTGTTACCCTTGACGAACTCGACGCTCTTGATACCAGGGGATACTTTGGGAAGAACTTTGTGGAATTCGGTGATCAAAGCCTTGAACAATCTGCTTTGAGACACCTTCACCTTTTCACCCTCAACCCAGCTGTAGACACCCATTTTTCTTTAAAACAAGTTAATTTCAGAGGAAAATATGCTATGAGTTATGGAGAATATAAGTGCAGCTAAGGATATTTATAGGCAGCTTTCAAGGATGAACGAATTATTAAAGTTCTGGTCATGGTGTCTCTATTGCTAGAATAAATGAATAATACTAGATGCATGTAGAAGGTATGGCAATGGCATCTTCTTATAAGATAAAAAGATTCTACCTTTTTAACAAGTGCTCGATGATTGATAGAGGGTTGGATAGCTAGGCAAGAAAACAAGTTTTAGCGGCGAAATATATAGTAGTCGTTAAAATTTTAGCGACATTTTAAATTGTTTTGTCGCTATATTTATTTAACTTAAAATAATCATTTTTTGTCGTTTAATTTAATGATGAATGTATATTTATTGCTGCAATGTTAGCGGCAAATACATAAACGTTCGTCGCCAAATAGTGATTTTTTTGTTAAATAAATAGTTAATTCTGATTTTTCACAAGCTGCGGCTAATTGGTCATTTTCACCGCTAACATTTAGGGAAAAATACCTTAATATTTGCCGCATTTTTTATAGTGTAGCCACACACTTTTTTTTTTTTTTAGTTTTTATAAAGAAAACTTGAAGTAAAACTTTGATTTTCTGTGTTCTATTACAACAATGAGTGGCTAATTCTTTACGTGTATTCTAGGACTCTAATGTACGTTGCAATGACTCTTTGATTTTATTTTTTTATTTAATCTAGATATCTGTTCTTTATTTTTATGTGTGTCTATTTTACTTAGGAAATTTAAATTCTTATCAATTGTTAGATTCAACTAGGCCTGATAAATCGACATCCAAGAGGGGAGATTTGTTAATAGACTTACGATACACATCGTAAATATTCAATAATAATCGAGATATTGATGTATTTATGTAGGCTATAGATCTTGTGTGCTTTTAGGAGTTACATATATAATAGTTAGTTGGAGACGATAACTATTTATACAAAACCTACGTGTTAGCAGCGTCCGAGATGAAGGTTAACTAATTGATGTGATTATAGAAAATGGAATATCAGTGGAATCCCATGCAAGCATGCTGTTAGTGCTATAAATGTAGCTGCAAGGAACCCCGAGGAGTTTGTGCACAACTGCTATTCTATTAAGACATATTCAACAGTGTATGCTCATGCTATAGCACCAATGAATGGGAAGAATTGTGGAATAAAACTGGATATATTCCACCATTACCTCCAGATTTTGGAGGTAAAAAGAAAGCAGCCCAAAAAAGGCAAGGAGATTTGATGCTAGTGTGGAAGAGAGTAAAGCGAAGCAAAAGATTAAAGGAAGTCTGCAGAAGATGTCAAAACAGAGTTTTAGGGTGAAATGTAAATATTGTGGGGAGGCTGGACATAACAAACTTGGTTGTATCTTGAGGAAGGTGCAAAGGGAAACTGCTGGTAATGCATTCCCTAGTTCAACAAGTTCTTCTGCTGCAAATATGGGCGCTACTCATTTCAGTAAGTATAAGCCACTTTAGATTGATTAATGTATCTTCTTTTGAGGAAGACATGGGCTAACTATGTTGTGCTTTTTTTTTTCTTTTTTTTTTCTCTATTAGCCGCACATGGATGAACCTAAGTGTGATGTAGTTGTGCAGAAAGTAATGGAAGTGGAAAAGGAATATCCACCTCTCACACAATAAGAGGAAGCTGCAGTGCAAGAGATTGAGAGGGTATGACTAAACTAAACTAACACTATGCTCTGTTCAATTGTACCAATTTTTCCATATTTATCTTAATTTCTAACCACAGGCAGCTGCACAAGAGGCAAATAATCCAAAACCAACTACAAGAGCTGGTAGAAAAAGACTTGTAAGCAAATGCTTTGACTAAATCTAACTTAAAACTACTGTAAAATTCTTATATTTAGACCATTTCTGATATGACCAATTCTGCAGGCCAGGAAAAGAACAAAATTGACTAAAGTTGGTGGAACTCAAAGCCTTGATGAATCTGTTGGTAACCAAGCCCCATACTCAGTGGCAATTGCATTGGAGTGTCCTCCACCACAGAAAAGGGGTGCGAATATCAGAATTCCACCTCCAATGTCATTCCAATCGAATTCATTTGTAGGAAATCCAAACACACCAGTGATCAATGAAAAGGGAAAAGAAAAGCTCAAGGTCATAAACATGGGAGGTAAGAAGTTTGTGACCCTTTCTAGTCTTAAATCTGCTACTAAGCAAGGTTCGAAGGGGCAAGAGAAGGCTTAGATTCGAGTCTTGTCAAATGCTTTTGTTCAAAACCAAATGGATTCTATCATTTTATGGTCTTAGTTTACATGGGTAAAAATCTGTCTTTTGTGAACCTATGTCAGTGACCAATCTGATATATGACCATTTGGTTTTGTTTTGAATTATTTTATTGTTTACTTGTATGTTTCTGGTGAATTTAGTTCTTTATTTTAGTTGTTTGCTTAAGTTTGTTGATAAGCGTATTGCTAGTGAGCGATAGTAGAATGTTTGACAAAAAAAGTAGATTGCATTAGTGGTTGATTAGAAAGAAAATGAGTCCTTCAGCAATACATAGCATACATTTTCTGTTTTTATCATTACATTATTATCCTAGCCACAAGTGCCAAAGCTACACCCAAAATGAAAAACAATGTCAGCTTCAGCAACCTCTTCAGCTCAGCAACTTCTTCTGCCATCCTCCTAACCTCCTCCCTGACCTCGGTTGCAATGCTTTCTGCACTTTGAACCACATGTGCTCCTTCCCTTTCACGCTAAGATAAAATACGTTCAAGCTCAACAAGAATGGGGTTCCTTTGCATAGCCCTCTCAACAGCATTGCCACTTCTAGCAACATGAGGTGCATTTGGTGCTCATCTTGCCAAACAAAGAAATTACACCCACCGGCGTTCCAATTGGGACATCCATAGAACAAACGACCTATGCTGTGGGGCCTCGATGACACATAAGTACGAGTGCTCCTTCCACAATGGCAAACGACACCAGGTTGTGGGTAGGGATATGGCCTCTGCCTATTTGAAGATGATGAGGATATTATTTTGGTTTTTTTTGCTATCTTCAATTTGTTTGTGTTTCTTACATGTATAATTGAGGTGTATTTATATTGAGTGTATGGAGAATGGGGATATACTGTTAGTTGCAGGTTTTTTGGCTCCAAAATGGAGCAATTTTCCCTCCAAAACGCAGCTATTCCCTCCCTTTTTATATTGAATTTGGACAGCAAGTTAATGAGAAATTGGGACTGAAGTGCGAATCGTATGGGACTGAAAGTGCTATTAAACTTAACAGTTTCAGTAACGTTGGGACCAAAAGTGCAACTTTTCGAACCAATGGGGTCAAAAATGTCAGGGCTGAGACCATTTTGAAACATTTGCGTTTCCTGTGGGACCAAAAGTGCAAATTTTCTCTCAAACACTCACCCCACCAATTTTAGATTGTTCTATTGGTAAAATGAATTACGTAACGATTTATACTTTGACGTGGAAAAGCATGATGGATGGGTATCTGTTATGAGTGTAATTTATATTAATTAGTAACAAGTTCTTATTATAACTCTATATAGTTGGTTCACTTTTATTTTCAAACCCGTCTGTGAACATGAAATATGCTCTTGTCGTAATTCCAGGTCTATTTACCTATATATCAAATAGACTTTTGCTTGGTTGTTCAAAATTGATCACTCCTATTGTACTAAAGGTGTTTATGGTCGATCTGTAACGTGACGTTATTTTAATTATATACCTTTTTATCGTAATTTATGACTTAAATTATAGGTTATTTATATTCAATTGAGCTAAAAGTAAATCTTACATAATCGGGTGAATGGACAGGTTAGAATTCCAGAGATTTATTTATTTATTTATTTATCTTGTTGGAGAATTATTAATTTTGTTGGTTGGGTCATTCTCATTAGTGGGAGTTCTTTTTCTTTTTCCGCAAATGGATTGGGCAAAACCAGAAAAAATCTTACAGAATCGGATGAATGCGACAGGGTTAGATAAATCGAGTTTTTAAATTCTAAAGATTTTTTTTTATTCTTTTATCTTCTTCAGAAAATTATTGATTTTGTTCGTTGTGTCCTTTTCATTTTAAGGAGTCTCTGAGCCGGTTAATTCTACCCTATCCCATCACTTAGTATTTTTCCAATGAATTACTACTTTAATTAATAAATATATATATTCATTTTTAATATTATTACAAGATTTTATCGTTTTCCAAACTAAAATTCTTGGTTCCATATCTGAGCAAGAATAATTTACAGGATGATGCTTTTCAAAGTAATAGGGAAAGGCTGCTATATTGGAGAAATTTATTTCAGATTTTCAACCACTATTATATCAAGAAGGAATACAAAAAAAAAAAAAAAAAAGAAAAAGAAAAAACATAACATTAAGTAATTGAAATACTTCCTTTGTCCCGATTTAATTTGCCTACTTGTCTTTTTGGTTTGTCCCAAATAACTTTGCCAGCTTAAAAAATGAATTTTTTCTCACAATTTTTACCCTTAAAATCTCCATTCCCAATCTCTACATTTAAAAAAGTCAAAGATTTCATAAAATATATGTTTTCTTAATTTTCTTGCCTAATCAAAATAGACAAATTAAGTTGGGACGAAGAGAGCAGTTGAAACGAATAAAAAAAGGTTGATTAAAATTGAGAAGGTAAGTAAATTGGTTGTCGAAAGAGACAGGGGATGACTTCCACTATCACATTTTATTGACAAAAAAAATCAATTGGATAAACTTAAATTTTGCCTGAAAGGGAAAATTTTACAAAACAACTAATCATTCATTGACTAAACCAAACATATACATTATTTATTTATTTGATGTCATCACTATTTAGATTTTTTTTAAAAAAAAAAAATAGAAGAATAAGTATGCAAGGTATTCCTTGTGTTTTCATATTTTCTTTAGGAAGTATATGTTGGCCTCTAATTTTCGCATTAGCATAATATTGTTCATTTTGTGTCAAACATGCACGGTTTTATTTTTAGCTTATTTTTAGAGGCCTCGTCCCGATGTAGTTCTATCTTTTATTATATGAGCATGATCCTTCCCTTGCATATCCGATGTGAAAGTTGTTTGGCTATCCGTCTAGCCCTACAGTTCTCCCTTTCAGATATAGACTACCGAGCTTCCACCTGAACAACAATCTCCTCCAATTCGATATCCATCATCATTAAACCTTTCCTCCGACGACAATCTTTATTGAAACGAAATTCAACATCACTAGCTTTTAACGATCTATCTCAAATCTGACGTCAGTATAATTTGATTTAATTAATTTTCGCAAGGCATTATAAACTCAAAAAGATTGCAAGCGATTAAGCTTAATTCCAAGATTGGAATTAGGTTCCCTACTAATTAAGAAATTTTGAATAAATACTACTCACTAAAATAAAATGATTAATGATTAAATTATTCTTTATTCTACTGCAAAGTCAATACCTCTCAAAAAAAAAAAAAAAAATCAATACCCATGACAAGGTGCTACTAACTAAGAAATATCCTTGTATGATTGAATGATGCAATTATTTTGTCTGCTGAGACAGAAATTTTACTTTGTTTTATTCTAAAATCATTAAATGCACCCACGATTTTTTTGTTTTATACTCTATGCATTCTGAATATTAATTTTTTATTAATAAAGATTTAATATATCTTTAACTAGCTAAGCTCGTCAGCTCCTAATTTGTGATCTAAAATTCAAAATGTCTATGGGCAAGTTTAGGGGAAAGTGAGGAATTCTAAATACATTAATCATGAAACATAAATTATGAACTATTGAATTATAAACACGGAATCATTAAATAATGAATCATGAATTGTGAATAGTGAAATCTTAAATCTACAATAGAAAATATACCCTATTCCAAGAAAGTCGAACCCTAGACCTTAAACATGTAATTTAAACATGAATCATGAATGCTGAACCTGAGTCATGACCTTTAAATTCACAAATCGCAAGAAAATAACTATAATTGACTTGATTTTGGAGCGAACATGAATGAGACAGGGTAAAATGAAATAGAGAATTCCACGTGATTTTCTTACTGTTCAAATATTACTCCCTCCGTCCCGGTTAAAGCTTCCACTTTGACCGGGCACGGATGTTAAGAAAAAGCAGTTATTTGACTTTTTTAAAGGTGGAGATTGAGTGGTTGAGATTTTGAGGGTGAGGATTGGGGGATTAGTTTCCTTTTTTGGGCTGGCAACTTTAAGTGGGACGGACCGATAAGGCAAGTAGGAAGCTTTAACCGGGACGGAGGGAGTATAAAAATAATAAAAAGCATTAACTCAAAGAACTATGCACTTGAAAAACTAAAATGACTACATTTTTGAAAAAAAAAACAGGTCTATTCAGTGTAGTCTTTTGGCAGAATTCTAGTAATGACTTTCGAGACTTAGTATCCTAAATAAGTGATCCTCAGTGGATAGTTTATTGCTCTTCTCTCAAATGTACAAATCAAGAGACGTGTCTACGTTCAGGTTGATTCATATACGTGATCTACCATATGTTTGCATTTTATCTAACATTTCTACTGCACTTGATATGTGTGAGCAAAGAATCAGAGAAGACTTTTTCTTTTGTTGTAACAGTTTGTTGGACAATATAGACAAATATAATTAAATAATCAATGTCATTATTATAGATAATTAAATAATCAGTGTCATTGTCATTGTGTACTTAAATATCTAGATATTAGTGTCAATGTCACTAGTCATTGTCATTAGAAAAAATATCTAGATACTACTAGTCTTTGTCCTTATGTCTAGAATAATATCTAAGGAATATACTATGTAATATTCTTTAGGACTTGTATTATAAATAGGGGTGCTTGGCATATGTTATAATGACACTGATTATTTAATTTGGTTCAAGTCATCACTCAAATTGAACTAAGTTAGCAACTCTCAATGTATCAACATCTTCTGTATATGTCGCAATCTCCTATGGTTCGTTTGCTTAAGATTGGGGATGCAACGTATTGTAGAAAAAACGTAGATCGATCGAAACGAAATAAAATTCAGACATATATTACATAAAATTCAAATACATAATATTACATAGAATTCAAACACATACTTTTACAGCATATGAAACAACTGATACATGATTGTTCCTTTATTCAAACAAATCAAGCAAACAGTTATAAGATGGATCATATGAAGATCCATGCATACATATTTAGGCGCAGACAGATGGGTGAGCAACCATGTAGTCCTCAATGGCCTTGTATATATTTTCACCACAAGCGTGTGCTTTTGCCTCTTTGATTTCCGCCTCCGATGGCTTATGATCACCGTGGCAGTGGGAGTCCGTCGACAGCTTCACCACGCTCTCTCCGTCTCCAGCCGCCTCCACTTTCAACACGTGGCAGATCTTCTCCATTTTATGCCCGAGCATCTCTCCTTCTATGTTGGTGAAGACGCAGGTGTGGTTGTCGTAGTCAATGCTGTCTATTCTGGTCGTGACATAGGTGAAGGGTCCACCTGTACAATTATCCGCTTAATGTGTTTATACAGAATGAATGATATGGCAATTTAGTTTAATAGATGAAAGTAAGTACCTTCAACGAAGTTTACAGTGTAGACGCATCCAGGGGCGATGGTGTTGCCCTTGACGAACTCGACGCTCTTGACACCAGGGGATACTTTGGGAAGAACTTTGTGGAATTCGGTGACCAAAGCCTTGAACAATCTGCTTTGAGATACCTTCACTTTCTCCTCCTCAACCTGGCAGTGCACACCCATTTTTCAGTAACTGGAGTGAGAATAAGCTTACAAGTTTGAGAGGAAAATATGGTTTGAGTAGTGGAGAATACAAGAGCAGCTAAGGCTATTTATAGGCAGCTTTCAAGGATGAATTATTGTTGTCGACATAGCTGGAATAAAAGAATTATACTACTTCCGTCCCAGCTAATTTTGCACACTTTCCGTTTTCATCCTTCTCAGTTAATCTTGCACATCTCTTAAAAAGGAACGTTATAACACAATCTTCACCCTCAAATCTCCACCCTCAATCCATCTTTGAAAAGTCAACAAACACTTAAAAAATAATTTTTTTTAATACTTGTGTCAATCTCTCCTGTAAAAGATTAGTTGGGACGGAGGTAGTACTACATGGAGAAGGTATGACCTCTTCTTATAAGATAAAATATTATAAATTAGGAACATCATAACTTTCCTAAAATGATAATTATATAAGATTAGATGGAGTGTTTCAATCCTTTATTATAAAACAGATGCTTTGTCATCCATATTGTATATGATTGATAGACAAGTTTTTGGTCCGTGCAAAGTTCAATACTTGACTGAAGATTTTTTTAAGCTGCAAAATTGTATTACTATTCAAATATACAAAGGGAAAATAACCGACTTGGAGATCTTCTTGCTAATAATAAATGAATAATACATGTAAAAGATGACGTTTTCTTAATTTGTCAACTCGTACAACATTATATGGTACTCCCTCCATCCGGAATTTGCATGGTTGATTCGATATGTATATTAAGAAAAAATTATTTTTGCTTTTCGGTTGACTTTTTCAAAGGTGAAGATTGAGGGTGGAGATTTCAAGGGTGGAGATTGTGAGAGAACTTCTATTTTTAAGGGTGTGCAAATTGATATAAAACGTAACGAAAAGGAAAGTGTGCAAATCCGAGTATGACGGAGGGAGTATTTAAGAATTCTGATATACTCCCTCCGTTTCATAAAAAATGTCATTTTAGCTATTTTTGGAGAAATTAAGGATTGATATTTAATTGGTATGTTTTGTGAAATAAGGAAATAATAAACTAAATTATGTAGGATGTTTAAGTTAATATTGAAAGAATTGTAGTTTTTATGGTAAAATGACACTTATTGTGAAATTTTTCAAAGTGTCTAAAATGACATCCTTTATGAAATAGAGGGAGTATATGTTACAAAAAATGCTTAGTTCCTTATATTATTTTGAACTTATTAGTAGTTTTTTTATTTAAAATAATAAATTTCTCGGGTCTAATTCTGGCCCAAAGGCACTATGGAGAGAGGAGACTGGGCCGCAAACAAAATCTTCTCTTTTAAATAGTACTTATTTCATATTTCAACTCAATCAATACATACAACCTACTTATTTATAATATGATTGTGATATCATTTTATACACATAATACATACTAATATAGCTGAAATATGAAATGAAACATTAAGAATCCAGTCCAGTTGGGATGGGCTAATAATATAACATCCCAAGAATATAGGCCCGGCTGGACTGTGCCCCTTTGCCGGCTTTGTATGAGTTGGGTTGGCCTGACCTGACACTTTTCTTGAGTTTCATTTGATATCACATTAAATTGTTCTTTCGGATTCTCAGAGTCGCTTGGGAAACATCTAAATATCGATCCATCCTGCTACTGACGGAGATGCTCCAATGGTGAGTCCCATTTTTTTTTTTTTTCCTTTTCTTAAGTGCTAGGGGCTATAATAACATACCATTACTTTTGGAAGTGAAGCCTAAGAACATCATCAAAGGGAAATTCTATCAACATATATAATTCGATATTTTAGAACTCAAGTCTCTGTCTCTCATATCAGTAGAACCTTCACCATGCAATTTTCTGATGCTGTAAGTATTCAGCCGTGAGTATTGAATTGTTTTGGCAGCAAGCATGTGTACATTTCACTGCGAGTATTGAACTGTTTCTAAAATACCACTACAAGTTTTACCATTAGTATTCTTTGAACTTTCTTCCATTATGATAGCTTTCAGGAAAAATCGGCAGGAAAAATGAGTCACTTGAATGACACATGCGATTTTCCGACTAAATTAGTCACTAACGATTAGAAGATGACTATTTGGATCAATTAAAATTACAGGATCAAATTGAGTTTTTAAATTTTTTGGATCAAAATTGTAGAAGTAAAAAGTTACGGGATAAAATTAATTTTAGCCCCTTATCTGGTCAATGTCCCCATCAAATTGTAGGGAAACAGCATAACATCTGTCAATTATTTTCGTTGTTTGATTCTTTGCGTCTCTCCTAAAAAAGAAAGAAACCGAGAAAGAGAGAAAGGAAGGTCATTTTATCAGCATCCTCTGTATATGTTGCAATCTACTTCCTCCATCCCATTTTATCTTGTACATTTTCCTTAAACAACCTCCCATCTTATTTTGCACAACCTACAAAGGGAAAGTTATAACATAATCTCAACCCTCAAAATCTCCACCCTCACTCCACCTTTGAAAAATCAACAAACAATAAAAAATCAACTTTTCTTAATACACATATCGCACTCCCATACAAGATAAGTCGGGACGAAGGGAATACTATTTTGGGAAAGTCAATAAATTTCTCGTTTATTTTATCGAAATTCATGCAACGTATTGTAGGAAGAAACAAAGACTCGTGAAAACAAAATAAAATTCAAATACATATATGTAATGTTTTGGGGACTTACAACACTCAGATGTAAGCTGGAAGGATCAGAATCAAGCTTGGAACAAGCAAATTCAAGAAAAACCAGCTGAGCTAAAAGACAACGGTTTCCCGGTTAGTCATAACCGTTTTCTGCGACGCTTGTGCAACGGATTTAGAAACCGTTGTCTAAAGCTCGTCCAATTTCCTTTTTGGTTAAGCTGTTTTGTGATCAGTTTTGTTCAGGGTTGCTCTCCATTCATTATGTTCATTCTAGAGAATCATTTTAAACATCTCATCTTGTGATTATAGAGAGAAATAAGGGAGCTCTAGAGCGAGAAACACATTAGGGTTAGGATTGAAGTCAATATCTCTAGATTGTGTGTTCTTGTATTATATCCTGTGATTGCGCATTCTTTGTACTTTGTACTCTTGATTCGATTGAAGAAGGATACTAAATCACTTCGTGGATGTAGATCACATTAATCAGACCACGTAAACCAGCGGTTTTGTTTTGATTTCTTGTTTTTCATATTTCATGTTTCAATTGAATGTTTGGTGAGGTTTTGTTTCTGTTCTTGATTCCCACAACAATATATTATTGATCCATCGGAAACAACTGGTACACAATTGTTCCTTTATTGAAATACAGTAGTTATAAATGGATCATATGAAGATCCATGCATACATATTTAGGCGCAGACAGTTGGGTGAGCAACCATGTAGTCCTCAATGGCCTTGTACATATTTGCACCACAGGCGTGTGCTTTTGCTTCTTGAATTTCATTCTGCGATGGTTGGTGACCACCCTTGCAGTGACACTCCGTCGTCAGCTTCACCACGCTCTCTCCATCTCCGGCTGCCTCCACTTTCAACTCGTGGGTGATCTTCTCCAATTTGTCCCCGAGTAGTTCTCCTTCTATGTTGGTAAATTTGCAGGAGTAGTTCTGGTAATCAATGCTGTCAATTCTAGTCTTGACGTATGTGAAGGGTCCACCTGTATAATCATTCGCTTAAACTCTTAGATGATGATATGTTTAAACTCTTGGTCGTTGATGATGGTCAGTGTCCTTAAATTGAACAACTTTTGAAACATATAAAACTAAAATTAAAATTTTCTAACATACAGAACTTTTACTGGAAAAGACCTAATATATTGGACTAAAAATGAAATTTTCAGTACCTTCAACAAAGTATACGGTGTAGACGGATCCAGGAGCCATGGTGTTACCCTTGACGAACTCGACGCTCTTGATACCAGGGGATACTTTGGGAAGAACTTTGTGGAATTCGGTGATTAAAGCCTTGAACAATCTGCTTTGAGACACCTGCACCTTTTCGCTCTCAACCCAGCTGTAGACACCCATTTTTCTTTAAAACAAGTTAATTTCAGAGGAAAATATATATGGTTTGAGTTATGGAGAATACAAGAGCAGCTATGGCTATTTATAGGCAACTTTCAAGGATGAATGAATTATTAAAGCTTTGGTGGTGGTCTCTGCAGTGATAGAATAGATGAATGTAGAAGGTATGTCAATGGCATCTTCTTGTAAGATAAAAGATTCGCCATGATTGAGAAAGGGTTGAGCTGGGCTAGTCGACTATGCCCCATCTAGAGGTGGCAATTCCAGCGGCCCTGCTCGATCGGGCTGGGCCTGTCGAGCCATTGTCATATTTTGAGCTGGGTTAGGTCGGTCCAAAATTTGGTCGTGCCTAAAATTAATCGGCCCAATTTCGAGTATTTTCCTATAATATACTTAGATTTTCGGGTCGGTTCGAGGTCTGTCTGACTTTTGGCCCATCGAGCTACCCAGTCGGGTCAAATAGTACTTCGCGCCTACATTTCTATGGACCGGCTCGTCGGCCGGTTCGATTTTGCCACCTCGCTGATCACTCTGGAGGTGTCCGGCTCGCCGACATATTTTAAGCGGAAAAATTCCTTTTTAGTCCTGTAAATTAAGATTTGTTGAATAAAAATAGTTGTAAATTTTGAAATTACATTTTTTTTTTGAATAGATTATTTAAGTTCTTTAATACAGAAACTATTGAATTATTTGCATAACGAATAAATAAAATAATAGTAAACAACAATATGATGATAAATCTAAAGTAAAATAAATAGAAAAACACTCTGATGATGATATAAAGTTCACTTTTTGGAAAGTACTGTAAAATTCGCAGCTGATGCCACCACTACAAGGAAAAGGGTCTTTTGAGACCACAAAAAAGTGGTCTCAAATAATGAGTATTTGCCACAACTTAAGCAAAGTGGTCTCAAATAATGAGTATTTGTCACAACTTATGAGCATTTGTCACAACTTTATCGTCGTGTCAATAACTCCGTCGCAAATAATATATTTGTGACCACAAAAGTGGTCTCAAATGCTTCTCAAATATTTTTTGCAACAACTAGTTGTCTTTAAAAGTAGTCTTAAAGTTGTCTTAAATAATTTGTAGAGAGATTTGTGATAACAAGTGGTCACAAATAACTTATTATTAGTAACCACAATTGTGGTGTCAAAAAGTCTTATGCAAAAGATTTCTTTTGTTGTAGTGCACGTCCCAACTTTTTAGAAAAAAAATTCTACCCCTCCGTTCCGTTCAGATTTGCACACTTTTTTTTTTGGTTCGTTCCATTCTGGTTTGCACATCCTTAAAAAGGAAAATTTTCAAATAATCTCCACTCTCAAAATCTCTATCTTTAATCTCCATATTTGAAAAAGTCAACCAAAAAGCAAAAACAGGTTTTTCTTAACCTCCGTGTCCGTCCCTACGTGCAAATCTGAGCGGGACGGAGGTAGTACCTCCTACGAGATATATCCCCTATTTTAAATGGTGTTTCATTTAATATTTCATTGTTCTTAATATATACCACATGTTAAATAATTAATAATGTCAATGAATAAATGTGATTTGTTGTGATTATTATATAATACGATCTGAACTAGAGGATTTCATCTGACTTACGGTAGCCACACATTTTTGCTTAAAACCTTGAAGTAAATCATATTGAGGCAGTGTTTGCAAAAGCTTAGAATAAGCGCATTTGCATTTTTAGCTTAAAAAAAGTAGATTTGAATGGTTTTAAATATTTGCTTCTGCTCTACCAGAATTTTAAAATAACTTATTTCAAACAGAAGTTGGAAGCAGGTTATTAAATGCTTTTTTTTTTTTTGCTTATACATACAATTCTATTTAAAATCACTTTGTTTCTAAACAATTCAACTTCTACTTTTTGTAAAAACCACTTATTATTGCAAGCATTCCCTACTTTTTCTTAATTTCTTTTTTTATAATCTCTAAATTTAATCAATTATCCTAAAGTAGAAGCAATCGCAAACACTCCACTCCCTTAAAGGTAAAACAGACAAATATATCTCAATATTTCAAGAGTTCACCGAATCTAGCATAACGTTTCAATAATTGCAAATTGAATCACTACCTATCGAAATATTAACAACTATATCATCCATTTAACTATAGAGTAATATACAAAGAATAAATAGATATATTGTAAATTGTAAACAATGTATTACTAAATGAACTTAACTATTAAACAAGCTAATATAGATACTATAAGGGAACAAATATTATACTGTAAGCTATAAAAATAAATATGTACAGTAATTTACCACTACAAGAAAAAAGGGCATTTGCCGCTACATTTTTTGCAACTATAAGAGTAGTTACTAAAAATAACCCTTTTTATAATTATTAATAGTTACATAAAATATTTTATATAATTTAACCAAAATTTACTACAATATGACAAACTCTTTTGCAACTACTTGTAGTTACAAATACATTAGTAATTACTACAAAGCAGTTGTAAAAAATAGTTACAAATATATCAGTAACTACAATGTAGTTGCAAAAAGACTTTTTGTATCTTACTATAAGTGGATACCCTTTAGTAACTACATGTAGTCATATGGTTACTAAAAATATTTTTGTGACCACTCTCCCTTTTTGTATCTATATTTTAATTTGTAGTGTCAAAAAACCTTAATTTTAGTAGTGCACAATTTATAGTAGAATTATTTATAGACAAAAAAAATATATATTGTAACTCTGATTATAATATTATACTGTTAGGCGTTGTAAACTATACTATCCGACTGAACAAACTATACTGTATCTGCTAAACTATATTGAATTGTTGAAATAAACGTTGGTTATGATATTATAATTTTAGGTGTAGTAAACAATATTATTAGGTTGAACAATCTATACCATATCTGCTAAACTATAATGTAAACTGTCATATTCTTTTTTCACTGGCGTGAATTTTGAAGGAGGAAACGTGTGAATTTAAACTGGGCGCGAATGTTGACCTTTTCCCTTATTTGGCGGTTTTCCTCTTTTATCAAGTGGCTTAATTTTAGGGAGGTGAACAATAAGCTTTATATGTTCACCAAGTGTACATGAGACCCATTCCTCTAAACATGATTTTAAAATGATCTCAAATAATTTATAAAAGATTTTGTGACAATAAATAATCACAGATGAACTATAAGTAATGACGAAATTTATGATCTTAAAAAATATATTACAAAAGACAAGATATTACAAAAGACCTTTTTATTATAGTGATATTCGATAAGGAAGCCTCATTGTAATCTCGCTCTCTCACAAATCTCTTCTCTTTCACAATGAATTAGTTTCCTATTTTTTTTCTCTTTCCTCTCTACCCTAGCTATACAAGAGTTCATTTCCCTTTTTTTAGTCTCTAGTGCAGCAGTTGTACAGATATTAGATTCATATAATTCAGGTCATGGATCAAAATGTATTATTTCCTCCGTTCTAATTTAATTGGCCAACTTGTCATATTTGTTTGTCCCAACCTAATTGTCCTAGCCTATAAATGACAAATTCTCTCACAATCTACACCCTCAAACTCCACTCATAATCTTCACCTTTGAAAAAGTCAAAGATTCCACAAAATCCGATTTTCCTTAGTCTCCATGCCCGACCAAGGTTGACCAATTAGACCGGGACGGAGGGAGTACTATTTATTCCTAAAGGTATCACATTTGATAAGTAAGGTATCATGCTGGAAATATATAACGATTTATGATTAAATGTATTACATATTTTGAATAGTGCACATAAGACTTTGTCTTTCTTTTTTCCGTTTCAAGTAGGGAATGAGGGAGAGGGAGAAGGTTCGACGTAGAAGTCGAAATTACAAAAAATAAATTAAGAAAAGAAAAAAAACACTGTTATTCTGTTCTACATTCAAACTCGTGGCGTGGCATTTAGGATCCTCTAGTCCACTTTTATCCTATTCTATTCGTGTTCCACTCCAAAATCGAGCCTATTATAATTTTCTTTTTGCAATTTATGAATTTAAAGTTCATTATTTAGGTTTAGGATTCAGCATGCATGTTTAAATTTCATGTTTAAAGTCTAGGGTTCGATTTTTTTGGACTAGAATATATTTTCTATTATAAACTTACGATGTCACGATTCATGATTCATGGTTTATGGTTCATGATTTAATGGTTTAGTATTTATAATTCAATAGATCATAGTTTATGATTCATGATTCATGTGTTCGGGATTCACAATTTATATTGTATAATTCGATTTTAAAGTGGAATAAAGTTAGAATAGGATAATTGTGGGATAGAGGATCTGGTAAATCTTAGAGTTGACAATGAAGATTTGTTGCTTGGTTATGATGTTCAGAAAAAAATAATTAAATGACAGGTTATATTGCCAGCACACATCGGTTTTAAACAATATAGTTATTTATTATAAACTATTGTAGGCGGTCACAATTGCATCATTTTTTATTAAATGTTGCTTGTTTGAAAACCAAGGTTGTGAATAAGCTTAATTTATTGTTTATGCCCCTCGGGCAACATTATTTTTATTTTATTTATTTTAATTAAATAATTTCAGTTGTTGATTGAGAAAACCATTTCGAAATGTTAATTTTCAAATTTTCAAATTTGCAGTGTGTTGCTTAATCTGGTTTTGATTCTAACTGTTATTCGGTGTTCTATCTTGGCATTTTTATGTGCAGTGCATGAGAACCAGGTTTAAGGTAAGAGAAATGATACCCATAGACATTGAGATAAAAGCAACATGCAGAAAAAGACATTCCAATCAAGCTCGAGGGTGACTTGTTTCCAATGCCAGACAGGAGGATCATGTGGATGAGCCACAAGAACAAGTCCAACCACCGTTAAGGGACTTGTTCTGGCTAATAGTCCACCGGAACTTGGGGGGAATAAACAGGCCAGTTGTTTAGGCCAACATGTTCGAACTGAAGTCAGCCTTGATATCCATCGTTCAATAGAACCAATTTGGAGGAAGAGCTATGGAGGATTTGAACGGTCATCTAGGAAATTTTCTAGAGATATGTGATACCATTAAGATAAACAATCCTCCGATGATGCTATCCGTCTACGCCTTTCCCCATTCTCACTGGTGGATAAGGCGAAGACTTGACTTTCCACAAAGAATATTAGCAGTTGGTCGATCCGTGTCAAATGTTCAGTTTTAAATATTTCTCACCGAGAAGACCTTAAAGCTGAAAAGTGAACTTACGCAGTTTCGCCGACACAATCACTACAACAAAAGATGTCTTTTGTATAAAAATTTTTGACACCACAATTGTGATCACTAATAATAAGTTATTTGTGACCACTTGTTGTCACAAATCTCTCTACAAAGTATTCGATACAACTTTAAGACTATTTCTAGAGACAATTATTTTAAATAAAAACTAGTAATAAGTTCAAAATAACGTAAGTAATTAAGCATTTCTGCTAACATATATACTGGAATTCTTAAATACCATATAATGTTGTACAAGTTGACAAATTAAGAAAACGTCATCTTTTGCATGTATTATTCATTTATTATTAGCAAGAAGATCTCCAACTCGGTTATCTTCCCTTTGTATATTTGAATAGCTAGTAATACCCGTCTCGAATGAACTTGCACTGATAAGTGGACACATATATTAAGAAAAAATTGTTTTTGAACTTATGTTGACTTTTTAAAACTATCTTTTTGCTTTATTTGATAAATAAAGGTGTATTGTAGGGTAGAATTTGTGAAGTTTGTTTCTTTTTTAAGAAAAAATGAAAATTAATTGGGACGAATCGAAATAAAAAGTGTGCAAATTCATTCGGGACGGAGCAAGTACAATTTTGGAGCTTAAAGACAATCTACAATCAAATGTTCAACTTTGCACGAACCAAAAACTTGTCTATCGATCATATACAATATGGATGACAAAGCATCTGTTTTATAATAAATGATTGAAACACTCCACCTAATCTTATATAATTATCATTTTAGGAAAGTTATGATGTTCCTAATTTATAATATTTTATCTTATAAGAAGAGGTCATACCTTCTACACAGTAGTATACTACCTCCGTCCCATTTTAATTTGTCTGCTTTTCTTTTTGACTTGTCTCAATTTAACTTGTCAGTCTATAAATGACAAATTTTTCTCACAATCTTCACCCTCAATCTCCACCTTTAAAAAAGTCGAAGATTCCACAAAATCTGTTTTTTCTTAACCTCTGTGCTCAATCAAAGTAGACAAGTAAAGCCGGGACAGAGGCAGTAATTCATTTATTCTAGCATTATCAACACCAATAATTCATCCTTGAAAGCTGCCTATAAATAGCCTTAGCTGCTCTTGTATTCTCCACAACTCAAACCATATTTTCCTCTGAAACTTGTAATCTTATTCTCATTCCAGTTACAGAAAAATGGGTGTGCACTGCCAGGTTGAGGAGGAGAGAGTGAAGGTATCTCAAAGCAGATTGTTCAAGGGTTTGGTCACCGAATTCCACAAAGTTCTTCCCAAAGTATCCCCTGGTGTCAAGAGCGTCGAGTTCGTCAAGGGTAACACCATCGCCCCTGGATGCGTCTACACTGTAAACTTCGTTGAAGGTACTTACTTTCATCATTAAACTAAATTGCCATATCATTCATTCTGTATAAACACATCAAGCGGATAATTGTACAGGTGGACCCTTCACCTATGTCACGACCAGAATAGACAGCATTGACTACGACAACCACACCTGCGTCTTCACCAACATAGAAGGAGAGATGCTCGGGCATAAAATGGAGAAGATCTGCCACGTGTTGAAAGTGGAGGCGGCTGGAGACGGAGAGAGCGTGGTGAAGCTGTCGACGGACTCCCACTGCCACGGTGATCATAAGCCATCGGAGGCGGAAATCAAAGAGGCAAAAGCACACGCTTGTGGTGAAAATATATACAAGGCCATTGAGGACTACATGGTTGCTCACCCATCTGTCTGTGCCTAAATATGTATGCATGGATCTTCATATCATCCATCTTATAACTGTTTGCTTGATGTGTTTGAATAAAGGAACAATCATGTATCAGTTGTTTCATATGCTGTAAAAGTATGTGTTTGAATTCTATGTAATATTATGTGTATTTGAATTTTATGTCATATATGTCTTTGAATTTTATTTCGTTTTGATCAGTCTATGTTTTTCCTCTTGCGTTATCGAGTCTGCACGACCCTCTTTAAAAAGTAGTATTCGAATTGAATGGATTCTTAGGGTTGCAATTCAGTGTGGGTTATAAATTTTTTTATGAATAATTGTACTTCCTCCGTCTCAACTTATCTTGCACAGGGGATCGATACGGGTAAGAAAATTTATTTTTTGATTGTTTGTTGACTTTTTAAACGTGAATTGAGGGTGAAGATTGAGGGTGGAGATTTTGAGGGTGAAGATTATGTGATAACTTTTCTATTTTAGGCTGTACAAGATAAGGTGAGACGACTGTTTAAGGAAAGTGTGCAAAATAAGGTAAGACGGATGGAGTATTTGTTATCACCAGAAAAATTAGTAAATCTCTTGACTTGGTAGTGTTTTAGACGTAGTCATTTTTTACGAACTGAGTTAACAGATTTGTGTCTTTCATTTTTCGTTCTCATTAAATTCTTAATTAATTGCGGCCTAATTCCTAACATTTCCGTTGCATCAATTTCGATAACATATACAGAAGATGTTGACTGATTGAGAGTACCTGACTTAGTTCAATTTGAGTGATCACTTAGAACCATATTTGTCTGTATTGTCCAACAAACTGTTGCAACAAAAGAAAAAGTCTTCTCTGATTCTTTGCTCACACGTATCAAGTGCAGTAGAAATGTTAGACAAAATGCAAACATATGGTAGATCACGTATATGAACCAACCTGAATGTAGACACGTCTCTTGATTCATACATTTGAGAGAAAGAGCAATAAACTACCCACTGAGGATCACTTATTTAGGATACTAAGTCTCGAAAGTCATTACTAGAATTCTGCCAAAAGACTACCCTGAATAGACCAGGTTTTTTTTTTCAAAAATGTAGTCATTTTGGTTTTTCAAGTGCATAGTTCTTTGAGCTAATGCTTTTTATGTTTTAATAATATTTGAACAGTAAGAAAATTACACGGGATTCTATCTTTCATTATATGAGCATGATTCTTCTCAAAGGTCTCATCCTGATGGAGTTCTATCTTTCATTATACGAGCATGATTCTTCTCTTGCATATCCAATATGAAAGTTGTTTGACTATCGGTCTATACCTACAATTCTCCCTTTCAAATAAAGACTACCGAGCTTTCAGTTGAATAACAATCTCCATCAAGTAGACATATATCATCTTTAAACCTTTCCTCCAACAACAATCTTCATCAAAATGACACACACCTCTTAGGAATTGTGCCTTGAATTTGGTCCGATTTGGTTCGACGTTTGTGTCAAGATGGAGGAATACTTTGAAGTATGTTCTGCACGCGTTGGAGCAATGCGACAGCGGCAGGGAGTGTCGCGACTGCGACAAATTATGGTTGCTTTTGACAACATATTTTCTCGAGAGAATTTATTATTTTACATACAAAACTTGAGAGAGAATTTATTATTTTACATACCTTTTCCGCAATATTTTCGTGGAAATAAATCTAGGGTGTTTCCGTGAATTTATTAAGTATCCTGCAAAACTTAAGAGATGTTTAAGAAATTTTAGAAACTAAACTTAATTAATTGTACGGGTAGATAACTAGTAATGTACTAATAAAAGGTCGATTTTTCTCATAAGTCAGTCTATGTACCCTGAACATCAATTTCTTTTAAACAGAAATTATATTAAGAAGTGTTGGAAACAGCCAGCTCTTAATGAACAAAGAACGAAGGTGGTGAAAATCACTCTTGATAACGACTTTGCATAATGCACTAAATTAATTTTAAATAAATACTAATCACCGAAATGAAATGATTAGTGATTAAATTATTGTTTATTCTTCTGCAAAGTCAATACCCATGACAAGGTGCCACTAATTAAGAAATATCCTGTATGATGAAATGATGCAATTATCTTGTCTAATGAGACAGAAATTTTACTTTATTTTATTCTAATATCATTAAATGCCCCCATAATTTCTTCTTAGACTGAGATTATTGGTGACCCTCTGCGGGTCACTTTAATTTAGGTAATAAAGAAAAAGTTAAATGATAAAGTTGGGGACAATCTTTCATAATTCAATTTTATTTCATAATCTGTCACATGTTACTATCTCATTGGTCGTATTAAATTATTTATTAAATATAATTTTAATAATAAATAAATGAAATAGTTTTTATTTTACAAAAATTACTCCATGTCCCGCTCTAATTTGCCTACTTTTCTTTTCGGTTTGTCCCAATCTAATTTGTCAGCCCATAAATGACAAATTTCTCTCACAATCTCCATCCTCAAAATCTCTACATTCAATCTCCACCTTTGAAAAAGTCAAAGATTCCTCAATATCTGTTTTTTCTTAACCTCCGTGTCCGACCAAGGTAGGCAAATTGGGCCAAGACCGAGGGAGTAATTTTTTTTAGAAATTCTTATTTTTTTCTCTATAAGTAGAGTCTAATATTGACATTAGAGATGTGCATTGACCGCACTGTCGGGTGCAGTCAAATAAGATGATTATTTAACCTAACTATTCCTAACAGTAGCTAGAGCAAGTCAGGGTCGATCCCACAGAGAACATGAATTAATCAATTAATTGTACTAACCAATTCTATATAAGTACTAATAGTATAAATATAATAAGGGGGGAATTTTGATTTGATTTAACTAACTAATGCAAAATAACTAAAGATGATTTAACTAGTGAATAAAAAGTATCCCGCCTTTAACTCAGTACTTAACTAAGAACTTAGCAATTAATCCTATCCAATTAAGTAGTCCTAGGAGACGCTCGCTAGAGCAATATTAATCAGACGCATAGGGAATTAAGGTAACGGAGTAGGTACGGTGTTGTACTCACGAACGCGGTACAAGTGACCGCGACTTTATGTTATCCTAGTGAGTAACCATTATTTTACTACTTTTGGGCACAAAGCATAACAATTACGGATTATGAATTTATGACCTAGCGACAGCTATATGCCTATTACTAGGGTGATCAGTCCACATAACAAACATATAAAAGATAGAGTAATCCAATAACACAAGTAATCTCAGAACATAATTAAATTAACCAATTACTGAATTAATTACATAAATAACAGTCTAGGGTTAAACTTAGTCAAAGACGGGAAAATAAACGCTTAGCCGATCATAGC
This sequence comes from Ajuga chamaepitys, assembly GCA_958295605.1. Taxonomy (NCBI): domain Eukaryota; kingdom Viridiplantae; phylum Streptophyta; class Magnoliopsida; order Lamiales; family Lamiaceae; genus Ajuga; species Ajuga chamaepitys. The sequence goes on from OY282506.1 coordinate 55,978,009, forward strand.
GATCGCTAAGAATAAACTAATAAAAGAAAACATAAAACTATAAAACCCGAATCGCCGAATCTTGAGTCTTCGTGTTCTTTAGAATTCCCAAATCCGAGCTCTTCAATCAATGTAAAAGTTCTCTCTTGATGTCTAGAGCCTTGAGATATTTATAGGAGTACATCTCTAGGATAAAGAGGGATAAAACGTAATTGGAATAGGAAAATAAGTCTAAAATTCTTTTTTGAGCTTGTGGGCCAAGTAATGGGCCGACATTGCATTCTTTTTCCAACTTCAAAGTTGTTTTTTAGGGTCTTATGATCATTTTTGGGTTTTTCTTATTTTTCACGCAAAGTTGTAGCTCTTCGAATCAGCTTTCCAACGCCACCAATTGCACCTCAATCGGTGTTGTAGATCTCAAGATATTGCCAAAATACTAGAGGTGTGTCAATCTGTCTCGGCCGAGAATGACTGTCTCGGCCGAGACTCTTCTACAGCCAGAAATTCGAATTCTTTGACCTTCTAGCTCGGCCGAGACTCACTAGCTCGGCCGAGCTCAGTTTCCTGCAGCTTTTGGTGCCATTTTTCTTGGTTTTTGACTTGTGGAACTTATTCTCAACATCCATTCTTAGTCGAGTTCGACTTTCTTGGTCTAAATTCACCCAAATAACTTCAAAACAAGTCACAAACATCAAATTACCCAATAATATAAATAAGAGCAATACACGGTCAATTACGCATGCAAATGCCACTAAATAGACACTTAACTCGACCTATTATGCATACATAAACACGTTTACCAAATTTGGAGCTTGGAGATTACCGAAATTGGACCGAAACTCGGACTGAATTAGTTTCGAATCGAAAATATCCGTCGACTATTGGATATTTCTGAACCGATTATTTTCTTATTACGGAATTGAATATTTCTTAATTTTTCGAATCGAAAACAGCACTGAATCATACCGGACAATACCCAACAAGTTATAAATTTAAAAACCGTAACTATTTTCTTATTACGAAATTGGATATTTCTTAATTTTTCCCTTGAAATATATTAGAAAAAGCGCTAATTTTACCCATCAATTGTGAATTGTGGAATCATAAATCTACAATAGAAAATATACCCTATTCCAAGGAAGTCGAATTCTAGACCTTAAACATGAATCATGAATCCTGAACTTAAGTCATGAACTTTAAATTTACAAATCGCAAGAAAATAATTATAATTGACTTGATTTTGGAGCGAACATGAATGAAACAGGATGAAAGTGAAAATTAAACCGTGCATGTTTGATACAAAATGAACAATATTATACTAATGCGAAAATCAGAGGCCAACATATAATTCCTAAAGAAAATATGAAAATACAAGGAGTAACTTGCATACTTATTCTTCTATTTAAAAAAAGAAAATTTAAATAGTGATGACATCAAATAAATAAATAATGTATATGTTTGGTTTAGTCGATGAATGATTAGTTGTTTTGTAAAATTTTCCCTTTTCAGGCAAAATTTAAGTTTATCGAATTGATTTTTTTTGTCAATAAAATGTGATGGTGGAAGTCATCCCCTGTCTCTTTCAACAACCAACTTACTTACCTTCTCTCTTTTAATCAACCTTTTTTTTATTCGTTTCATCTACTTCCTCCGTCCCAATTTAATTTGTCAATTCTAACCGAGTACGAAAGTTAAGAAAAATCAAATTTTATAGAATTTTTAACTTTTTTAAATATGGAGATTGGGGGTGGAGATTTTAAGGGTAGATTTTGTGAAAGAAATTTCTTCTTTGGATTGACAAAGTTATTTGGGACAAATAAAAGAGGCAAGTGGGCAAATTAAGTTGGGACGAAGGGAGCATTTCAATTACTTAATTTTATGTTTTTTTTTTTCGTATTCCTTCTTGATATAATAATGGTTGAAAATCTGAAATAAATTTCTCTCATATAGTAGCCTTTCCCTATTACTTTGTAAAGCATCATCCTATAAATTATTCTTGCTCGGAGATGGAACCAAGAATTTTAGTTTGGAAAACGATACAATTTTTGTTAATAATATTAAATATTAAAATTTTGAAAAATGTAAATATATATTTATTAATTAAAATAGTACTACCTCCGTCCCGGTCTAACTTACCTATCATGACCGGGCACGGAGGTTAAGGAAAAATAGATTTTGTGGAATCTTCGACTTTTTTAAAGGTGGAGATTGAGGGTGAAGATTGTGAGAGAAATTTGACATTTATGAACTAACAAATTAAGTTGAACAAACTTAAAAGAAAAGTAGGCAAGTTAAACTGGGACAGAGGGAGTAATTAATTGGAAAAATACTTAAAATGAAAATGACCCAACGAACAAAATCAATAATTTTCTGAAGAAGATAAAAGAATAAAAAAAAAATCTCTAGAATTTAAAAAGTCCATTTATCTAACCCTGTCACATTCATCCGATTCAGTAAGATTTTTTCTAGTTTTGCCCAATCCATTCACGGAAGAAAAGAACTCCCACTAGTGAGAATGACCCAACCAACAAAATTAATAATTCTCCAACAAGATAAATAATTAAATAAATAAATAAATTTCTAGAATTCTGTCCATTCACCCGATTCTGTAAGATTTACTTTTAGCCTGTCCCGTTAATTGAATATAAATAAAAGTAAATAATTTATAGTTTAAGCCATAAATTACGATAAAAAGGTATATAATTAAAATAGGGAAAAATTCATTTTTAGTCCAGTATGTTAGGCCTTGTCCAGTAAAAGTTCTGTATGTTAGAAAATTTCAATTTTAGTCCTGTATGTTTCCAAAGTTATCCAATTTAAGGACACTAACCATCAGAAATGGCCAATTTGACCACAATTAATCACGTGCGACGCACGTCACCAATAAATTCGAGAAAGATGAAGAAAGAAAGAAAAATAAAATAAAAAATACAATGAAATGCACCTCATATGAAAATTAGGGGGTACTTTTTTCTTTTCTTTTTTGGCCAAGCTACTAAAGTAATTTAATGATTTGACATGTTAGCTGGACAAATACTTGATACATAAGCATTAGCACTCAAAAGCCCTAAATTTATTAGTCTAATTCCGGCTAAATTGGTCGTTGGTAATGGTTAGTGTCCTTAAATTGGACAACTTTTGGAACATACATGACTAAAATTGAAATTTTCTAACATACAGGACTTTTACTGGACAAGGCCTAACATATTAGACTAAAATTGAATTTTTCCCAATTAAAATAACGTCACGGTACAGATTGATCACAAACACCTTTAGCATAAAAGAAGTGATCAATTTTGAACAACCAAGCCAAAAGTCTATTTGATATAGAGGTGGAATTACGACAAGAGCACATTTCCTGTTCACAGACGAGTTAGAAAGTAAAAATGAACCAACTATATAGAGTTATAATAAGAACTTGTTACTAATTATACTCCCTCCGTCCCGGCTAACTTTGTATACTTTCCTTTTCGGTCCGTCTCACTTAACTTTGCACACCCTTAAAAAGGAAATCTCTCTCACAATCTCCACCCTCAATCCCCACCTTTAAAAAAGTCAAAGATTCCCCAAAATCTGTTTTTTCTTAACATCCGTGTCAGGTCAACCGTGCAAAGTTAGCTGGGACGGAGGTAGTATAAGTTAAACTCATAATGGATACACATGCATCATTGCTTTTCCACGTCAAACTCAAAATCTTTACGTAATTCATTTTACCTATAGAACAATCTAAAAATGGTAAGGTAAGTGCTTGAAATACACCCCGTGAAACAACCTCCTGATTGCTTAAATTAAAAGGTTCCATACGACTCATCATAGTATGACATATAACACATAAAATCTAAATCATAACATCACGCAAGTGTAATATTCCCGGAGTAAACTAAACATGGACATCGTATATTCGTATCCGCAACACAAACTTAACGTAGGAAGGAGATGTACCTATCTTTTATATATATATGGTAACTTATATAAAGGTTGGAGAAATTTGGTGGACTTTGGTGTGAATTTCTGCCCGCCGAGTCGAATTGAACGTCAACTCCGACGCTCATTTCGGTGATAATTTTGGGTCGAAAGGTCTTAATTCCTAGTCTAATTGATTATGTGTTGATTTTCTACGTATTGCATAGGGGTGTCAAAATTGATCCGTCCCGCTCCGATCCGCTTCGATTCGAGGTCTTTGGGGCAGGGCAAAATCCGTCCCGATGAAGAATGGGGCACGCCCCGCCCTGCCCCTTTCACAGAGCGGGTCAGATACCGGTCAGGGATCCTGCCCCGCCTCGTCCCTATGTATGTATAATTTTTTATAAATATATATTATGTATTATTATATAGATATGTATATATATACAAGGAAATATAAAATATATATATATATGTATTTATAATATAAAATTTTATACCTATCAAAGGGGCCTTCTGACCATTGCCCGTTGCTTATGTCTTTATCTTCTAGTAGCCAATCTGTCAAGTCTTCCTTTAGGTTTTTGAATGCTTGGACCAAGCATCAATCCTTTAGGAAAATGGTGGAGGAATCATGGAATACTCCAGTGGATCACAAAGGCATGATTAAGTTTCAACAAAAAATGTTTAGGCTGAAAATTTGCCTTAAAAAATGGAATAAAGATATTTTTGGAAACATCTTTGATAGGGTGGCTCAAGCTGAACAGAACTTGAGTGATCAAGAATCTATTTACTTGAGTGACCCATCAGACTCCCAGCTGATTTCTTTAAAGCAGAAGCAAGCTGAATTAGCTTTTGCTCTTGCTTTGGAGGAATCGTTCTGGAAACAGAAATCAGCTTGCAAATGGCTGAGGGAAGGGGAGAAAAATACAGCCTATTTCCATGCTTTAGTTAAAAAAAAAAAAAGATTCAAAAACAGGATTAATGAGATTGTTGTGGACAACATTGCTATTAAAGAGCCTGAACAGTTGAATAAGTCTGCATGTGATTTTTTTGAAAAAATGTTTACTTCTGTTATCTATGAATTGAACAGTCCAATTTTCAGTGTCATTAAGCCTGTTGTGAATTGTGATAACATTGCTAATCTTTGTTGTCCCCAACTTGGGTGAGATTTGGGATGTTGTTAACAGTATTGATAAGGATAGTATGGCTGGCCCTGATGGGTTTTCAGCCCTGTTCTTTCAATATTGTTGGGACATTATAAAGGATGATTTGCTAGAAGCTGCCCAAGAGTTTTTTCTAGGTGTTCCCATACCTAGAAGCTACACTTGCACTTTTATTGCACTTATCCCTAAGACCAATCACCCCACTAGCTGGGCTGAATTTCGGCCCATCAGTTTATGTAATGTTATCAATAAAATTTTAACTAAAATGGTTAATAATAGGCTAGCTCCTCTCCTTCCCACATTGATCCCTCCAGCCCAAAGTGAGTTTGTTCCTACTAGAGATATTGCTGATAATATCATTCTTGCTCAGGAAATGGTTCACGAGCTTAATACTAAGAGTAAGAATGGTAAAATAATTCTTAAAATTGATTTGCAAAAAGCGTATGATAGAATTGAATGGGCTGCTCTTTATAAAATCTTGAGACTTATGGGCTTTCCTGAACTGTTTATTACTTATGTGATTAATGCTACTAACAACTCTTGGTTTTCTCTTGTAATAAATGGCTCTCTCACTGGGTTTTTCAAATCCAGTAGAGGTATCAGACAAGGTGATCCCCTTTCCCCTAGTCTCTTTGCTATATTCTCCAATGCTCTTACCCTTGGTTTACTTGAATTATTTGAGCTCTATCCTGATCTGAAATTTAATAAAAGAGGCATGTCTGTCCCTTCACTTTCTTTTGCTGATGATACTGTTATATTCACCTCTGCTAAACTTCCTGCTTTTAAAAAGTTGTTGGACTTTTTTGGTCATTTTGAGAAGGCTACTGGGCAGAAAATTAACTATTCAAAAAGCACTGTTATTTTTGGGAAACATGTCTCCAGTTACAGTAAAAGGAAAATTTTAGAATCCAATTTTGTGGAGGAAAAACTTCCTTTTAAATACTTGGGTGTTCCTTTATATAAAGGTAGAGTGAAAAATATCATTTTCCAAGAACTTTTTGAGAAAATCAGTGTTAGGATGAGGGGTTGGGATAAGTTATTTCTGAGTATAGGGGGGAGATTGGAACTTATTAAAAGTGTTCTTAATTCTATTCCGATGTACACACTTAGGGTGGTTGGGGCCACCAAATCTGTCATTGCTAGATTTCATAGATGTTTCAATGCATTCTTTTGGGGAACGACTACTGAGCATAAGCAGATGCATTGGTCTTCTTGGGAAAAGCTCTGCTTTCCCAAGAAGGAGGGTGGTCTTGGGGTTAGAAGCCTTCAAGATACTAACCGGGCATTTGCCTCTTATGCTTGGTGGAAGTTCCGGACATCTAATGCCCTTTGGTGTAAGTATTTGCAGGAGAAGTACTTGAAACAGACCCACCCTTTTAATGTTGATGTGGGTTTAAATCAGTCACATTTCTGGCGAAGATTGCTTCAAACGCAAGGCTTCACAGATTCGAATCTCTTTTGGAGGCTTGGGCAAGGTAGACTTTCCTTTTGGTTTGACAATTGGTGCGATTTTTCGCCATTGTGTGCTTATGCTGGGAGCTTTAATTGTGATGAAAAGGTCAATAATTATTGGATTAATGGGGACTGGGACAGGAACAGATTATGCTTAATTTTTCCAAGGGTCATTGTTGATAATATATGTATTGTTCCTTTTGATGAACAGTCACCTGATGTTCCTGTTTGGAAATTATCCTCTAGTGGTCTCTTCACTTTTTCTTCAGTCTGGAATTCCCTGAGATTGTCCAAACCTTTCTCGATTTGGCAATCAATGATGTGGCCCAAAACTTTACTGAATTCTCACTCTATCTTTATTTGGAGATTGATCAATAACTTTTTAGCCCTTGATGATAATCTCTCTAAAAAAGGTTTTGTGGCCATCTCTTTGTGTCATTTGTGCCATAGCTCGAGTGAAGAGACCAACCATGTTTTTGTTCACTGTCCCATTTCTTGGCAGGTGTGGAATCACTTTGCTACTCTCTTCCACATAATTGTTACCCCTGATGTATCTATTCATAGTCTACTACAACTCTGGTTTTCCAAAAAACAGCATAGTGAGCACATATGCATCACCTTACCCATCCTTGTGTTCTGGTTTATTTGGTGTGCCCGGAACATGTCTAAATTTCAAGCAAAAATGCCTCTTGCTTCTCAAATCCAACAGCAGGTAGTAAACAAACTTAGAGACTTATCTAATGCTAACTTACTCCCTGTTGGATTTTGGAGAGGCTTTCGGTATTTGGCTGAAATTTGGAATATTCCGGTCATGAGGAAAAAAAAAAACCGTTTTTGGTCCGATGGAATCCCCCAGATGATGGTTTTTTAAAAGTTAACACTGATGGGGCGTCAAAAGGCAATCCCGGGCCCGCAGGGGCGGGGGGCATCATACGCGACTCTAATTCGCAGCTTGTGTGTGCATTTTATAAGTTTTTGGGCAATGTTGACACTATGTCTTCTGAATTAAGTGCAATTGCTGAGGCCTTGTCTATTTGCGCCAGAAAGGGATATTCCAAAATTTGGCTTGACATTGATTCTTTAGCTATTTATCATCTATTAAGAAGCAATGCAGCTGGACACTGGTCCTATCAAACTAGAATTGCAGAAATAAAGAAGCTCTCAAGGAGATTGGAGTTGAGAGTCTCACATGTGCACCGTGAAGGCAATTCTGCTGCAGATCACTTGGCTAATTTGGCAGTGAAGAGGAAATCGCATCTAGAATTTTGTAAAATTTCTGATTGTATAAGCTTGAGAGGCTTTCTCCAGCTAGATGCATTGGGTTATCCCAACTTTAGGTTTCCCAAATAGATTCGACTTGTTTGGTTTGTATTTCCCTTTCTTTGTAAGATTTACTTGAGATCTGTTATATAGGTTGGGGGTCCATGCCTTAACCCCTCCATCAATTTGATGGACTTTGCCCAAAAGAAAATATATATATATATATATATATATATAATTTTATATATAATATGTTATATATATGTCTAGCTAATATATTATGACTAGATCTAGTAAATTTAAATAATTAAATTTAAAAAAAAAATAAAAATATTGAAATAAAGTTAATGTAAACCTAAAAATTAAAATCCTATTGACTCCAACAAAAAAAATCAAGTTTTTTAATAAAAAAACTAATTTTTTTTATTAAGAAAAGAAAAAAATAGGGGCGGGACGGGGCGGGGCGGGGCAGACCCGCCCCGTGCGGGGCAGATCACGGGGTGAATTTTTTTGCCCCGTGAGGGGCGGGTCAGAAAATCCAGAAACCCGACCTGATCCGCCCCGTTGACATGCCTAGTATTGCAGGCTTTAACTCAACATATTGATTATTTAATATGGGAAAATTATAGTGAAACCTCAAATTCTAAAATTATAGTCCGAATATTACTAATATTATTATTCGATATAATTTGCGAAAAATTTAATCCCAAATATAATAGTTAAAAGGGATTTCGGTTGTTACAAATGTTCCCGGCCAGGCCGTTTACCCCTTAACTCAACCTGGTGACTCGATGACTCCAAGGCTAGCGGCATGAACTTGCCCGGCCGGCCGGCCTCATGCACTGGATGAATTTTATTGTTGCCTTGACTCGTTGCCCGGCCGGGTCACTAGCTTTGACTTGCCTGGCCACACGGCCCACACCTCATGCCCTGGATTGCAATTTTGTAACTTCATCGTTTTCATCGCGTTTTCCCTCATTTATTTCCCGGAGTTTGTCCTTATGAACATTTTACTTAAAAAGAAGCATTTTCACTACAAAAGGAGCACATATATCATTTATCTCAATATAATAAAACCGAACTCAAAACAACCGATAATACATGCAAATGTTACCGAGGTGGGATATTAATGCATGCATGTAAAACATGGTTCATATACATAGTCTTTATTTTTTTTTTTTGTTTAGTGTAAGCTTTAGGACAAGGTGGAATAAATATGGACACAAACGAAAATAACATCTAAAGGGGTAAAATAATATTCATTATTTTGCCTATAACACTTAGAACACTTTCTACACAATTATTTGCCACATCCTTCCCTCTTCTACTTTTGTCCCCCTCACCCTTATTTACCTTCCAATCAACCTCCCTTATTCACAACTAATTCAAGTTACGGAAAATAAAGGCTAAACGGAACAGATAAAAGTAGGGGCGGACCCAGACTATATGATTAGAGGGGCCCGATAAATAAAGAACTCCCGATTAACATTAATATACAAGTAATACTAAATATTAAATATATTATATTTATTATTTAAATAAAATATCAATGATATTTAATGTTAAAAATGTCGAAATATATCATTAGTTATCTATATATTAAAACTTAAAGCGTTTTTATTACATATTATGAAAATTATCCTAGTTTATCCTAATATTGCATAACTTTGAGGAGGGCTAATACACACACATTATTCAAAATATATACACAATCTACATATCATACATATTTTAGGCATAAAATTAGTAGGGAGGGGTTGGGGGAGGGGGGGGGGAGGGGGCAGGGCCACCCCATGGAGGGCTGTAGGTCTGCCCCTGGATAAGGGCTTGTAATTTTGGCTATGAAAAACAAGGCTTAAAGATCAAAGTGACTTACTAGGTATCGATTATATGATAGTTTTGTTTGGACATTATTTGGTTCATAACTAGACTAGAAGAAGGAATGCCTAAAATCATTTTCAAAGTTCACAACACATACTTGGTGACATCAAGAGTAAAGGCAAGTTCCAAAGACACGCTTACATATTCCATGCCTTATGAGGTCTTCATGCAGAAGATGATAATAATGTATAACTCCTAAAATGGGAGTTTCTTTTCAAGGCTCAAATGCTCACGGGCTTTTGTGATCATTCCTCAAGATACATGCTCAATTTTATCTCTACACGGCTGTCATGCTCTACTAAGTGTCTTTCAATTTTTTAGAAATTCGGCCCATCATTGACTCATAATTGTCACTCAATATTTGCCGCTAACATTGCAACGATAAATGTACATTCATCGCTAAATTGAACGATAAAAAATGGTTATTCGAATTTAAATAAATTTAGACACAAAATAATTCAAAACGTCGCTAAAGTTTTAGCGGCTGATATAAATTTCGCGCTAAAAACGCGTTTTCTTGCCTAGCTAGGATCTTTTATCTTATAAGATGGGAAGCAGCATCTGCTGCGCAATTTTAGAACACTTTCAAAAAAGTGTGAACTTTATTCTATCATCACCTTCTTGTTTTATTTATTTACTTATTTATTTTAGTCCTTGTTTAAATTTTAGTAGCAAAAGTGTGAACTTCATTTCATCATCATGTTGTCATTTTTAATTGGTTGGTCGATTAATCAGATAGTCGTATATTATCGGATTCAACTACTCCATCGCATCTTAAATACTTACTACCTTCGTCCCGACTAATTAGAGTTCGTCTTCTGTGGTGGGTTGGACAGCGGCGGTGACTGGCAGGGTTTCGGGTGCATCCGAACGTTGTAGGAGTGGAGAGGGTGCATCCGAACTGGATGGGGTGGGGGAGGCATGTCCGGGGTAGGACCCAAACAAATTTTTAGGCCTACATCCGCCCACGTCCGAAGCTCCATTGAAATTAGTGACCTCTGGAGGAATTTATCGTCAAATTAAACAATTTTCGAGACTCACATCACTAAATTAAACAATGGAATATGCATAATTATTACTGGATAAATCCTAACTTACATTGCACCTAAAATATGTCAAAATGCGTGAATCAGCGAGCCACACTTCTCCAAAGATGTCAAAATACTTGGATCGGTTATTCAGGACTGATTACCATGCTGCCTCAACATGTCAACCGGCCGGGTAACTTTGGCTTGCCCCGCCTTATCTACTGGATTGCAACTTTGTAACTTCGTTCTTTTCTTTTTCGGACGTCGTCCTTACAAACTTTTGACCTTAAATGAAATATTTTCGCTATAAAAATGAGCATAAACGTCATGTTTTCGAATTTTTCGTCTAAATTAACCTAAAAGCACGTATACACGACGTTATCAATCGGCTAGCCCCACTCCTCCAATGTGATCGGCCAAGGGGCATAGTCGGGCCGCGTGGATGCAATATTACTATCCCAGCTCAACCCTTTCTCAATCATGGCGAATCTTTTATCTTACAAGAAGATGCCATTGCCATACCTTCTACATTCCTCTATTCTATTACTGCAGAGACCACCACCAAAGCTTTAATAATTCATTCATCCTTGAAAGTTGCCTATAAATAGCCATAGCTGCTCTTGTATTCTCCATAACTCAAGGCATATTTTCCTCTGAAATTAACTTGTTTTAAAGAAAAATGGGTGTCTACAGCTGGGTTGAGAGCGAAAAGGTGCAGGTGTCTCAAAGCAGATTGTTCAAGGCTTTGATCACCGAATTCCACAAAGTTCTTCCCAAAGTATCCCCTGGTATCAAGAGCGTCGAGTTCGTCAAGGGCAACACCATGGCTCCTGGATGCGTCTACACCATATACTTCGTTGAAGGTACGGAAAATTTCATTTTTAGTCCAGTATGTTAGGTCTTTTCCAGTAAAAATTCTGTAAGTTAGAAAATATCAGTTTTAGTTATGTATGTTTCAAAAGTTATCTAATTTAAGAACACTGGCCATCACCAACGACCAAGAGTTTAAACACATCATCATCTAAGAGTTTAAGCGAATGATTATACAGGTGGACCCTTCACATACGTCAAGACTAGAATTGACAGCATTGATTACCAGAACTACTCCTGCAAATTCACCAACATAGAAGGAGAACTACTCGGGGACAAACTGGAGAAGATCACCCACGAGTTGAAAGTGGAGGCGGCCGGAGATGGAGAGAGCGTGGTGAAGCTGACGACGGAGTGCCACTGCAAGGGTGGTCACCAACCATCGCAGAATGAAATTCAAGAAGCAAAAGCACACGCTTGTGGTGCAAATATGTACAAGGCCATTGAAGACTACATGGTTGCTCACCCAACTGTCTGTGCCTAAATATGTATGCATGGATCTTCATATGATCCATTTATGACTACTGTATTTCAATAAAGGAACAATTGTGTACCAGTTGTTTCCGATGGATCAATAATATCTGTATTTGAATTTTATTTTGTTTTCATGAGTCCTTGTTTTTCCATCTCGTATTCTATAACCTTCATTAACTGCTATGTATATACTTATAATGATATCATATACACATGACATATAGTAACTGTTCTGCAATATAAGATGAACCACGGTTTGAAATAGAAGATCTCATCTGTCCTACAATAAATGTCGTAAAATAAACGAGAAACTGTACTTTACTTGCTTCAGTAACAGCAGTTATAACAGCTCTATATTTAGAGGAAACTTATTGACTTCCCCAAAGTAGTAGATTGCAACATATAAAGAGGATGCTGATAGAATGACCTTCCATTTTCTCTCAGTCGTTGCTTTTTCCTTTTTCGGAAAGAAAAGAATCTAACAAAGAAAATAATTGACAGATGTTATGCTGTTGCCCTACAATTTGATGGGGACATTGACTAGATAAGGCGCTAAAATCAGTTTTTCCCGTAACTTTTCACTTCTATAATTTTGATCTAAAAAAATTTAAAAACTCAATTTGGTCCTGTAATTTTCATTGATCCGAATTTAGTTATTTTTTAGCTGTTGGTGACTAATTTAGCTGGAAAATTACATGTGTCATTCAAGCGGCTCTTTTTCCGATCGATTTTTAAATACGTCGCACTGACGAGGAATTAAAAAAATAAAAAATAAAATCAGTATTTTGTTTTTTTTTTTCTTAACTTTAAATTGTTTTTTTACTTCAGCATCACTCGTCAGTGTCAAATATTTAAAAATTGACTGGAAAAATGAGTAACATAACTGGCAAGTGTGATTTTCTAGCCAAAATGGTCACCAACGACATAAAAATGACCGAAATCCAAACCAATTCCAAAATTACAGAGCTATATAAATTGAATTTTTAACTTTTCTTTAAGCTAAAATTGTACGAGTAAAAATTTACGATGTGTTCGCTCTTAGGGTGTGTTTGCTTATGGTTTCTCTCGGTAGATTGAGGGGCACAAAATCCCAATAAAGCACATTGATTAACTCCCTTAACTAGATGTTAGTAAAACTTCTATAAGTTAATATTATTGGGGCAAATTTATTATTTTAAAGAGGTATTAAGTTATTTCTAAATAAATAATTTATTAATTTAAAGAGTGTTTTTCTAGTACGGTGAATAACCTTTTTCTTTTCTTTTTTAATAAAAGTGAGGGCATTTAATTAATATATGCATTATTATAAATATATTCATTTGATTGGGGAAAAATAAAGTTTTGGATGCTATCAATTTTGCAGTCTCAGCTTGGACAATAAATATTTATTAAAACATGACAGCAAATTATTTTCAACATTGTAAAATTCGTTCGGGCGGTGAAGGGTCGAGGAATTTAAATAATCTCGATATTGAAGTAGGTATTCAAAAACTAAAGACAATAATAAGTGATCTAAGTTACAACAACAAAATGAATGTTAATAGCAATTGTATTACTCGGGTGAAAAAATTGTTTGTTTTCTGAGAGTTGAGTGTGAGGATTCTTGATTTCATTGTTGAGGGGTAGTTAAAAGAACCTAACTCAATTAATCTAAGTTGAATCATTTGATCCATAGATAAACATTGGGGTCAAAGTTAAGTCGGGGCTCCTTGGCAAAATTTGTAGAACTAAATATTTTATATTATGATTTTTATTATTCTAATTATTAGATTTGATTAAGCTTTTGATTAAGTCCACACACTTTAATTTTCCGTTCACATTATTGTCATTATCCCACCAATAAATGAATACCTCAAACTGAAAATCATGTCAAATTATTTCGTTACAAATAAATCTAACAATTGTTTTAGTATATTTCAATTGAAAAACCAAATATCTTAAAGATATTTGTCAGTTCATGTGGTAGAGGTTTAGAGGAGAGTGAATAATCTTCTAACTTCGATTTTTCTTTATAAATACTTTGAACAGGAATACACTATTTGTCGTAAGAAATTGATTCTTACAGCAAAACTGATGCAGTAAGCAACCTTAAGAGTGGTTAATTGCCATAAAAGTTAGTTACGGCTCATTTGTAATTAGGCAGTAATTGAAGAGTCAATGGAAGCCTTATCCCTTGATTATTTATTAACTATGGTTAGATTTTTAAGTTTATCCGTCGCTTTAGAAATCAAACGTTTTCTATATAATATGCAGTAGAGTGATTGATTAATTCAAGTATAAGCGGTTCCCTCCATCCCGGCTAACTTTTCCTATTTTTTATTTCGGTCCATCTCACTTAACTTTTCATACTTTTAAATAGAAATTTCTCTCACAATCTTCATCCTCAAAATCTCCACGCTCAATCACCACCTTTAAAAAAATCAAAGGAAAAACAAAATCTATTTTTTCTTAACATCCGTGCCCAATCAACTGTGAAAAGTTAACTGGGACGAAGGGAATATTAGAATTTTAATATGATGCTAGTATATTAAAATCACCTTTCGAGTAGTGATAGGTAGGAAAATGTGTAATAATTTAGATGTTAAGATTGCATTTTTATTTAAGTTTTGGTTATTACACTTATCATTTTTCTACCTAAGAATTTTTTTTTTTTTTTTTGTCCGAATGAGTTGATTGCTCTTTTAATGTGTATTTTAATAGAATTAAAGTTTTTTCGGATCAAGATGAAGGAACATGTATCGAATTGTGTCTGATAGCGGGCGACTTGGTGTCAAGTCCAACCCACGTCAAGATTGCCAAAGTAAAGATGGGGCTTGACTAATTTATGTTTGATGGCTTTGGGCATTAAAGAGAGAGGGAGCCGAGGCCCATAATTGATGGGATTAAGTAAAAGGCCCACATGGGAAACAAGATTGGAAAAGATGGTGGCCTTTATGTTTAAAAAAGGAACAGAACGAGGTACGTGATATAATGGAGAGAAGAATTGACGAAGTGGAGGCGCACACTCGGAAATTCACGTTTCGATTCTTTAATTTATGTTATTAGATTAATGATGGATATTTTAGCGTTCATATGTGCGGCTAGTAGTATAATTTCAGTCCCTAATTGATGTTTGGACCCTAGTTTGATAGACTTGTAATTCTTACGGTGATTACTTTTGAATTATATTTTTTAACTTTTTATGTTATTCGGTTTAATTGTATTTATATGTGGACTCTTCATTTAGATTGATCACCTATGTTAATTTGACCACGTATTTATAGCTAGGGTATTTTCATAATATGTAATTGTAATGACTTTATACCTATTCGTAGTAGATAGTGAATTAATTCACTTGATAACATAAATCAAAGTTAATTGGCCGAGCTTGTAAGTCCAACACTTTGTCTAGCCTATTATCCTAGAACTTATTTTAGATTGTTTGTTTAGATAGATTAATCAGAGTTTATTTTGGTTAATTAAAATTATTGGATAATTCGGATCAACGGAGCTTATTGTTAATTCTGGGTAGAAGTTTTAAGACTAATTTAAGGATAATTGCATTAATTACAAGGCTTAATCAGACTAGATGATAACTAGATTATGAGCTGTGATATTTTATTTTCCTTGTCTTTTGTCCATGTGTTGGCTGCTCCGCTAGTTAAGCCTTCACTACAAGAAAAACTACTTTTAGTGACAAAAACTTAGTGAGAGTAAGCAAATACTCTCACTAAATGTGAGAAAAATAAGGCTTTAGTGAGGGTAAAAGGCTACCCTCATTAAAAGTTGGACTATTGGTAAGGAAAATCTTGAATTCATTTTGAAATAGTTATTTACCGTCACTAATTCTGTGAAAAAATGGCGGAAGATTTGCCCACCAAAAGCACCAAAAGTTGAAATTTAATTGAGGAAAATATATTATTACAATAAAGAAATTTATTTCTTCTTTCTTTCTAGCATCTTGTTCTTGCCCCGTCTCTTCCCTGTCATCTCTCTCAAAATTCCAGGGCTACTCAGTCCCTCTCCGTCATACGCCGATGCCTCTGTCTCTGCCTCGCCGTCGATCTTGTAGTTAACAGGTAAGGAGAGATTCAATTTTTATCGTTTCTATTTGTATGAATTAAACCCTAGGTTCTGTATCTCTCTCAAAATTCAACAGCTACTCACTCCCTCACCTCATGCACTGATGCCCCCCTCCCGCCGATGATCTTGCACTGAAAGGGTAAGAGAACTTCAAAAGTTTTCCCTGGCTCATTTACTATTTTTATGAATTACACCCTAGGTTTTGTATCTCTTAAAATTCCGCAGCTACTCACCCTCTCTCTGTCGTGGGATGCCTCTGCGCCATTACCGCCATGGCGTCGATGTCTCTGCCCGGCCGTCGGTATATGCCAATACCTTTGCGCCCTACTGATCTTGCACTTAACAGGCAAGAAGTTCATATTTTTTTCTCTCATTTAATGTTTTTACGAATTATAGGTTTTGTTTCTAATTGACAAATGTTGTCCTCAATTTGGTCAATATATACCATGTATTCTCTATTATATTTGCCTTGTCCACTGAATCAACTTTATATATTGTGTTTAGTTGTAAGAATTGAGGTCTCTAGTGTATTAAACTTTATATTTTGCGATGGACTTGTAAGAATTGAGGTCTTTACTGTATTTAGATTCTCCGTGGTAATCTTTTGCAGGAGGGATTGGCGATGAAGCCCTTCTAGTGCGTTCAAGGGCTCTAATCATTTTATTGGCTTGTATCTTTGAAATGAAATCCTTAAGGATTTTAAACTTTTTGGATTGATAGCAATCAGTGAGGATTTGTACATAGGTGAGTTTTAGTTTTGTTTCTTTACTCTAACCAAATCGAGAACTTCTAATTCATTTTCATATGGGATTTTCTTGTTTGGATTCCTCATCTGAATCAAAATTTTCATCTTTCATCGTTATTATTGTTTATCATGGCTCTCATTGAATTTGCTGGCTTTGATCAACTCCGTGCTTGTGTTATACTGTTACTAAATCTGCATACTTTATTCTACAGGGCCTTTTTCAATTCATGAATTCTTTTATATGTTAGGTGGATATTTTTTATAGATAATCTTTAAATTTAGTGAGAAAAACTTAAATTAATGTTTAGAGGGTGTAGTTAACTAAGAAAGGAAGGTGGCATATTTGTTAATCTTGTTTTGTGTTTGCATGTGTGTGGCCTTCTTACTGATCTCGTCCACAATCCTTTTAATGACGGGCTTCTGCATCCTCATTGGGTGTTGCTGCACCTGCACATGGTCTGTTTCTTTCACTTGTTCAACCTGCTGCACTACTCATTGTTGCTTCTTACTTTGGAATTTCTTGCAGACAAACAAAAAATACCCACTAACTTGCACGAACTTTTGGTTATAGTGTGTTAAATAAGACTTTTCTTCCTTTTCTTTTCCTTCAATTGAAAAAAATCCCTCATTAGTTTGTATTAGCAAGATTCTCAATTCTAATATATGCTTGGTATCTAGTTTTGGCTCTTTCTGGTGTTGCTTTTAGATGGGCTTAAGTGCTTTATTGGGTAGTTTATTGTTCTTTCTTCGTTAATTGATGGGGGGTTTTTGGGTTTGCTTCATTTACCTTCTCAGACTCTTGAGCTTTAAATTCTAATTTGTGAATGTATCGCTATTATTACCAATATTTTCCTTGTGATTAATCTGATTTTAGAGATTGCATTTCCTGGTCTAGGGACCAGGACACAATTATATTGGATCAGAGCACTTGCTTCTTGGGTTGCTCCATGAGGATGAAGGTGTGGCTGCCCGTGTCCTACATAATTTATGATTTGACCCCCGTAGTATTCGAACTCAGGTAAGTATACTATCTTCCTATTGTAATGTCTTTTTGCGTATGCTAGTGAAACTAAAGGATTGTACATCTCTTATGTAGTTCTAGAAATAGTTCCATGATGTTAAGTCATGATTAGTTATGCTTTATTATTTAATGCAAGTAATGAAGCAATAGTAGATAGAAGTGCTTATTTTCACTTACGGCACAAATGGTGAGGTTTCTTTTTTTTTTTTCTTTTCGATATAGCTAAATAGATAAAATTGTTTCCTCATTTCCATTCTGAACAATTTTGCATCACGTAATATAATTAATTTTCAAGAATTTTGTAGTAATATATTCTTTGCCATATTACATAGATTTGTCTTTATGTTTTGCGTTTCATATAGGAAGGGACATGCGATAATGATGTCACTGATCAGCCTTTATCACTTCCATTCAAGCTTTTCTTGAAACCCAACCTGCTGGGAGGAAGAATAAGAGATGAAATGTTACTGATCACTAATATGTAAGGTCATCTATTAGATTTTAGTTGACCTTCAGTTTTGCCATAATTGAGATGACGATATTATTCTGCTTCCCAAGTTTTCAAGACCTTAAGGATTATATGCTAGAGCTTCTGTGTAGTATCTCTCTAACAACTTATTGCTGACTTTCTCTTAAATGGAGCTAATTTTAAATGAAAGAACAAAGAATATTAAAAAAATCTCAGTCTGACTTGAGTTTGTAATAAACATAATTTCTTAATCCCAAAGTTTACTTTTAGAGCCACTTTTCCAGAATAGGTCAAACAAGTAGGTTTTCTTGGTTTGGTGATTGTCTTTAATTGCTTTACTCCTGAATGCAGGTCATCCCTTAATGTCTTTAATCAATAGATGTATTGGATAGTTGTAGTACATTTTGGCACTGAGTCCTATTTGAAAAGAAAAAAAAGTCATTGGACCTGAAATAAGAATACATAGGGTATTCACTTTGCTTCTGTTCTATTATACGTGCATGTGTAGGTACAAAGAAATAAGAATATATAAGGTATTCATTTGCTACTGACCTTTCAGGATATTCATCACATGTTTATGTTCACAAAATAGTCTGATTTAACCTGAGTCTTTATTGTGCTAACTTCTGCTATGGACAATGGCTATGGCCCACATCCAAAATCTCAGTCGTCCGGGGTTCCACCTCCATTCTCTTGGCTAAGTGCAGATGCAACATCACTGGTTATTGAGTGCTTTGAAGTTCCACCCAAAATTACTAAACTAGCTTCTGAAAGAATGGTTTTTCCTCTGTCTTTGAATCACGCTAACTCCTATGCATTGAAACGTGTTGTTCTTATTGGTGATGCTGCACACACTGTTCACCCTTTGGCTGGTCAAGGAGTCAACATGGGGTTCGGAGATGCATTCTCTCTCTCGAAGGTTATTGCTGAAGGCATTGCAGTTGGTTCTGATATTGGGGAGGTAAGCAAAGCTGATTTTCTTTTCCAATTTCAGCTCACGGTTTGATTACTGATATGGTACTTATTCATTGTGTACAATTTAGACTTTGCTTCGTTTTGTTTTGTAAGCCCATATTTACCATATCTAGGATTATCCACCAATCTGGTACCACACTTGAATCTACTAGCATTGTTTGAGGTGTAATTGAGTCGAGTTGAGACACTGCGTGGCGGAGGTCTATCTCAAGCTTTACTCAGTGCAAACATAAACTAAAGTCTGACTCAGTTTTTACTTACAGAAGTATGTTAGACATATTGTAGTTCAACTAAAATTGGCTTTTGCTAAGACTCAATGAAGATAAGGCTCAACAAACTACATATAGATATAAGTATTAAATGATTAAACATATTGAGGGTAAATTAGTATAATATGCTTCGCAAGACTTTCAAACCTGTTGAGTCGGGTGCTGTGGAGCTGATGCTTACCCACCCCTAGTTGCTGTGCCCATACCATGTATGTTTCCGTTGCTATTATTCCTTCCTTCCCAAATGAAAGCCTTGTTTTATAATGTACTACTTTTTTTTGTCAAATAGATGACAGTACAACCTTCTGAAAATCATGGATTCTCAATTATACTTCATTAATTTTTATTTATTCAACCACAACAACTCATTCGTCAAATATTTTTTTTTCTCCTTCGACTAATAGAATAAGGGACTGAATTTTAACACGACTTTTTATTTTAGGACAGAACTACTCTTGAAAAATACACTCGTTTTTATTGGGCGGAGGGAGTACTAATTAAGATGATGGAACCCTCTTCATTTCCTGTATGAGTATTTATCTATATTATACTTCTGATTTGTTTGCTCATACTATACCTGTTCGCTTAGTTGTCATTGCTAAAAAGATACGAATCAGAAAGGAGACCTGCAAACTTGACAATGATGGCAATCCTGGATGGTTTCCAGAAGGCTTATTCTGTTGATTTCGGGCCATTAAACATGCTGCGGGCCGCTGCATTCCAAGGGGCCCATTATATTTCACCGTTGAAACGAAACATTATCTCGTATGCCTCTGGTGAGCAGAGGTTTCCACTATTCTCATGAATTTTTTAAATGTTAAATCTTAGAAACAGTTTTAGATGAGATGGTGAAATTTGTAATTGTTGTGTTGTAATAAAAGTGCCTCCCTTTTCGTTGGAACTAGGCAGGGACACCAAAACGACGTCACTTTATATCTATGTTGACTTAGTGTCTTTAGTTTTTCTATATAATGTATTAATTTGTGTTGTGATTTTGTAGGTGGAAGCTATTTGAAGGAAAAGATCATATCTAAACCAGAATTACAACGAACTCTTCAGCATTAGAAGTTTTTTGTCAAGTAGTTTCAATGCTCTTCTTTTGGATGTAGTTGTTTAGGCTCAAAATGATGTTTTGTGATTTTTCATTTTGTAAGTACTTCTTAAAAGTTATTAGTTTCACATTTCTTCCTTTACCGGTTGCTCATTTGTTAAATAAAATTACTTTGATTGTATATGTTTTTATACATTCTAATTATCATAATAGTGATGTATTATGATGGGAGCCATACAAATAATAAGAACAACATAATTATTGAAACGTGCAAATACTTTTTGACATAATGAGGAAGAATTCTCACAATATTAAAACATTTAGTGCCGAGAGGATATATATATATATATATATATATATATATATATATATATATATATATATATAATTGGTTATTTGCTACCTTTTAGTGAGGGTAAATAATTTTATTAATGACAGTATCTTTCATCATTAAAAATAGATTTAGTGACGGTAGAGTTTCTCTCACTATATACCTTTTAGTGACAGGATCATGTCCTGTCACTATAAACAATTAGCTACGGAAGCAGTAGCCAGGGGCCGTGACAGGAGATCTCCTGTCACTAAAAGTCTTTAGCCACGGTTTTTCAACTTTTAGCCACGGTTTTTCCTCTCACTGAAAGCAACATTTCTTGTAGTGCTTGTGGGAGTAAAGCCTTTGTCGACAATAACTCAATGTTAACTAGGATGCGATTGATTAAGATTGGAAAATGTCGAGTTAAATTGTATATTTTACTGGAATTTGATCTCCTCAATCGAGAAAAAATCATAAACAAACACATGCTAAAAGATGATGACCAACAATTTTAATTGTACAAGGGTCATCCCCGTAATTGATGGACATTATTAGTCTAGCGTTTACTTTTTCTCTGGTCTTGTGCTTGATTTTAATCAATATTTCTAATTTTTAATTATTTATTTGAGTTACTATTTCAATATACATGGAGTGGATAGCCAGTTGTTGTTTTTAACTAAAATTATTATTATGTGATGTTGTATTTTATATTAATATTTTAGTTTTGTGCAAAGGGTACGTAAGTTTTAAAGGCTAGAAAATTTTGGAACAGCACGTTTTAATTAAGGGGAACCACATCCACCCTCTCTTCGACTCGACGGCAGAGGCGGAAGAACCACCAGCAACAACGGCGGCACCACCACCTCCGGCAGACAGAAGCAAATCGATCATCTCCGCCGCACCTCATGGTGGCGACGACGGGCTTTTCGGTCGCGTCAGCCGTCGAGGGGGGCGATTTTCCTCAGCTTCCTCATCGCGACCCGGTCACTAAGATTTCTCCTCCGGCGAATCCTCCCTATTTTCTGTCGATGGCCCAAGCGAGATCGGCAGCGGAGAAACTGGAAGGTAGAGCTACGAAAAAGCTCTTTGATCCTGTGGCGGCAGAAGGATTTGGTTCTATTGGGATCTACAGGGGAACTCCGATAGTGCAATTCTCCGAATCGGAGACAGAATCTCTTGCATGTCAGTGTAAATTCGTCTTGATCGGTAAGTTCTCTCAGGGCAGCCCTCCTTTTAAAAGCATTAGAGCTAATCTGTCGGGATTTGGTTTTATTGGTTCAGTTTTTATAGGAGCTATAAATATTAAACATATTATGATTAAATTTAGCAGTGAGGATGATTATCAACGTTTTTGGGCGAAACAAATTGTTCATGTTGGTGGTTTTCCAATGCGTGTGTTTAAATGGACCAAAGATTTTGACACTAAATCTGAATCTCCAATTGTTCCAGTTTGGATTTCCTTACCAGAACTGCCGATTCACCTTTTCGACAAAAAAGCTCTATTTAAAATTGCTTCTCTTATTGGGTACCCTCTGCGGATTGATGAGGCGACTGCTGATCGCACTCGACCCAGTGTAGCTCGGGTCTGTGTGGAGCTAGACCCCACCAAACCGAGAGCAGAGGAAATCCTTATAGGATGTGGGGAAAGCCTTATCTCTCAGAAAATTGTTTTTGACAAAATTCCTAGTTATTGTTCAAAATGTAAACATTTAGGTCACATAACCCTTGATTGCTTTAATGAGGAGTATAAACAAAAATTAGCCCTTAAAAGTGATGCTGCGAAAAATGCTTCTGTCCCAAAACATGTTGAGCAGCATTGGGTTCCAAAGGAGAATACTAAAAACACCAACCCCAGTGATGTTTTAATTGTCAATGATGAGCAGGGACAAGAGCATAGACATGATAATGAGATTTATGTGGGTATGGGAGTGGTCAATGGTAGCCCTAGAACTAGTAAGGGTATGGAGGCAGATTCTGATCAATATCTCCAAAAAGATACTGATCCGGGCCTTAAGCCTGCTGATAAAGGGAAAGGTGTTGCCACCATTCCTGAGGAACCCACTATTGACACCTTTATTACTCATAGAGGGTCTAATTTAGCAGGAACTTCTAAGAATAATGAAGATGTGATTAAGGATTCTGCTGAGGGGACCATGGGAATAAGATTTGATCCTATAGAGGAAATTCAAGCTCATGAGAACTCATTTTCTAGATTAGCTGTGCAAGATGATAATGAAACTGATTTTTTAAATGATCATGCTTTGGTAAACCTTGAAACTCACTCTGCTGTGCATATGTCTCCTTTGCATGAGCTGCTGGATGAGGATTTTGATGAAGCGGGACAAGCTATCTCCTGTGATGAAGGTTTCAATACCGACCTGAGGAGAAAAACAGGGAAAAAGAAAAACAAAAGAAAGAAAAAAAAGGTGAATGGCCCCCTTGTGATGCTAACAAGAAGGGGGACAGTTTTTACAAAAGGTAACTCTCCTTCCTAATCATGATAGTACTAACCTGGAATGTGAGGGGTTTGTGTAATAATAAAACTAGAACTTATTTGAGAAATCTGATTAGGAAGAAGAAACCTGACATTTGTGCTATATTGGAGACGAAATCTGCTGATATTGATCATTTTCTGGTGCATACCCTAGGTTATAGCAATGTGGTTGCTAATAAAAATGGTAAAATTTGGGTCATGTGGAATGACCCCTTTCAAATCGATGTGCTTAATTCTTGTGATCAGATGATTGATGTGAGAGTCTATAATTCAGCCCTGAATTGTTCTTTATTTTGTACTTTTGTTTA
This sequence comes from Ajuga chamaepitys, assembly GCA_958295605.1. Lineage (NCBI taxonomy): Eukaryota > Viridiplantae > Streptophyta > Magnoliopsida > Lamiales > Lamiaceae > Ajuga > Ajuga chamaepitys. Next base: position 56,001,729 of record OY282506.1, read on the forward strand.
TGCTTCTTGCTCTAGAAAAATAAGATTGCAACTGTGGGATGACCTCAGACAATGCAATCATGGTAGTGAACCATGGCTTGTTAGTGGTGATTTTAATGTTGTTCTTTCTGCTGATGAGAAGAAAGGTGGGGGAGTTCTTAAAGTTAAGTCTATGGATGATTTTAATAATGCTTTGATTGATTGTGGTTTGGAGGATGCGGGTTATTTAGGACTTCCTTATACATGGCATGCCAACCATGTATTTGTTAGACTTGATAGGGCCCTGGTGTCCTCAAGCCTGTGTGATCTGTTCAATAATGTTGTGGTCAAGCACCTATCAAAGGGGCCTTCTGACCATTGTCCGTTGCTTATGTCTTTATCTTCTAGTAGCCAATCTGTCAAGTCTTCCTTTAGGTTTTTGAATGCTTGGACCAAGCATCATTCCTTTAGGAAAACGGTGGAGGAATCATGGAATACTCCAGTGAATAAAAAAGGCATGATTAAATTTCAACAGAAAATGTTTAGGCTGAAAATTTGCTTAAAAAATGGAATAAAGAAATTTTTGGAAACATCTTTGATAGGGTGGCTCAAGCGGAACAGAACTTGAGTGTTCAAGAATCTATTTACTTGAGTGACCCATCAGATTCCCAGCTGATTTCTTTAAAGCAGAAGCAAGCTGAATTAGCTTTTGCTCTTGCTTTGGAGGAATCATTCTGGAAACAGAAATCAGCTTGCAAATGGCTGAGGGAAGGGGAGAAAAATACGGCCTATTTTCATGCTTTAGTTAAAAAAAAAGATTTAAAAACAGGATTAATGAGATTGTTGTGGACAACATTGCTATTAAAGAGCCTGAACAGTTGAATAAGTCTGCATGTGATTTTTTTGAAAAAATGTTTACTTCTGATTTCTGTGATTTGAATAGTCCAATTTTCAGTGTCATTAAACCTGTTGTGAATTGTGATAACATTGCTAATCTTTGCTGTTCTCCCAACTTGGGTGAGATTTGGGAGGTTGTTAACAGTATTGACAAGGACAGTATGGCTGGCCCTGATGGGTTTTCAGCCCTGTTCTATCAATACTGTTGGGACATTATAAAGGATGATTTGCTAGAAGCTGCCCAAGAGTTTTTTCTAGGTGTTCCCATGCCTAGAAGCTACACTTGCACTTCTATTGCTCTTATCCCTAAGACCAATCACCCCACTAGTTGGGCTGAATTTCGGCCCATCAGTTTATGTAATGTTATCAATAAAATTTTAACTAAAATGGTTAATAATAGGCTAGCTCCTCTCCTTCCCACATTGATCCCCCCGGCCCAAAGTGGGTTTGTTCCCACTAGAGATATTGCTGATAATATCATTCTTGCTCAAGAAATGGTCCACGAGCTTAATACTAAGAGTAAGAATGGTAAAATAATTCTTAAAATTGATTTGCAGAAAGCGTATGATAGAATTGAATGGGCTGCTCTTTATAAAATCTTGAGACTTATGGGCTTTCCTGAACTGTTTATTACGTATGTGGTTAATGCTACTAACAACTCTTGGTTTTCTCTTGTCATAAATGGAGCTCTCACTGGATTCTTCAAATCCAGTAGAGGCATCAGACAAGGTGATCCCCTTTCCCCTAGTCTCTTTGCTATATTCTCCAATGCTCTTACTCTTGGTTTACTTGAATTATTTGAGCTCTATCCTAATTTGAAATTTAATAAAAGTGGCATGTCTGTTCCTTCACTTTCTTTTGCAGATGATACTGTTATATTCACTTCTGCCAAACTTCCTGCTTTTAAAAAGCTGTTGGACTTTTTTGGTCATTTTGAGAAGGCTACTGGGCAGAAAATTAACTATTCAAAAAGCACTGTTATTTTTGGGAAACATGTTTCTAATTACAGTAAAAGGAAAATTTTAGAGTCCAATTTTGTGGAGGAAAAACTTCCTTTTAAATACTTGGGTGTTCCTTTATACAAAGGTAGAGTGAAAAATATCCTTTTTCAAGAGCTTTTTGAGAAAATTAGTGTTAGGATGAGGGGTTGGGATAAGTTATTTCTGAGTATAGGGGGGAGATTGGAACTTATTAAAAGTGTGCTTAATTCTATTCCGATGTACACACTTAGGGTGGTTGGAGCCACCAAATCTGTTATTGCTAGATTTCATAGAAGTTTCAATGCATTCTTTTGGGGAACGACTACTGAGCATAAGCAGATTCACTGGTCTTCCTGGGAAAAGCTTTGTTTTCCCAAGGAGGAGGGTGGTCTTGGGGTTAGAAGCCTTCAAGACACTAACCGGGCATTTGCATCTTATGCTTGGTTGAAGTTCCGAACATCTAATGCCCTTTGGTGTAAGTATTTGCAGGAGAAATATTTGAAACAGACCCATCCCTTTAATGCTGATGTGGGTTTGAATCAGTCACATTTCTGGCGAAGATTGCTTCAAACGCAAGGCTTCACAGATTCGAATCTCTTTTGGAGAATTGGGCAAGGTAGACTTTCTTTTTGGTTTGATAATTGGTGCGACTTTTCGCCATTATGTGCTTATGCTGGGAGCTTTAATTGTGATGAAAAGGTTAATAATTATTGGACTAATGGTGACTGGGACAGTAATAGATTATGCTTAATTTTACCAAGGGTCATTGTTGATAATATATGTGCTGTTCCGTTTGATGAACAATCACCTGATGTTCCTGTTTGGAAATTATCCTCTAGTGGTCTCTTCACTTTTTCTTCAGCCTGGAATTCCCTGAGATTGTCCAAGCCTCTCTTGGTTTGGCAGTCAATGATGTGGCCTAAAACTTTACTGAATTCTCACTCTATCTTTATTTGGAGATTGATCAATAACTTTTTAGCCCTTGATGATAATCTCTCTAAAAAAGGTTTTGTGGCCATCTCTTGGTGTCATTTGTGCCATAACTCTAGTGAAGAGACCAACCATGTTTTTGTTCACTGTCCCATTTCTTGGCAGGTGTGGAATCACTTTGCTACTCTCTTCCACATAATTGTTACCCCTGATATATCTATTCATAGTCTGCTACACCTTTGGTTTTCCAAAAAACAGCATAATGAGCACATATGCATCACCTTGCCCATCCTTGTGTTCTGGTTTATTTGGTGTGCCCGCAACATGTCTAAATTTCAAGCAAAAATGCCTATTGCTTCTCAAATTCAACAGCAGGTAGTAAACAAGCTAAGAGATCTATCTAATGCTAACTTACTCCCTGTTGGATTTTGGAGAGGCTTTTGGTATTTGGCTGAAATTTGGAATATTCCGGTCATGAGAAAGAAAGCAAAAAAATCGTTTTTGGTCCGATGGAACCCCCCAGATGATGGTTTTTTAAAAGTTAACACTGATGGGGCGTCAAAAGGCAATCCCGGGCCCGCAGGGGCGGGGGGCATCATACGCGATTCTAATTCGCAGCTTGTGTGTGCGTTTCATAAGTTTTTGGGCAATGTTGACACTATGTCTTCTGAATTATGTGCAATTGTTGAGGCCTTATCTATTTGCACCAGAAAGGGATATTCCAAAATTTGGCTTGAAATTGATTCTTTAGCCATTTATCATCTATCAAAAAGCAATGCAGTTGGACACTGGTCCTATCAAGCTAAAATTGCAGAAATAAAGAAGCTCTCAAGGAGATTGGAGTTGAGAGTTTCACATGTGCACCGTGAAGGCAACTCTGCTGCAGATCACTTGGCTAATTTGGCAGTGAAGAGGAAAACGCATCTAGAATTTTGTAAAATTTCTGATTGTATAAGCTTGAGAGGATTTCTCCTGCTAGATGCATTGGGTTATCCCAATTTTAGGTTTCCCAAATAGATTTGACTTGGTTGTTTTGTATTTCCCTTTCTTTGTAAGACTTACTTGAGATCCTTTATATAGGTTGGGGGTCATGCCTTAACCCCTCCATCATTGATGGTCTTTGCCCAAAAAAAAAAAAAAAAAAATTAAGGAACACAATTTAATTTTACCGACCGAATCAAATCCAAATCGATATTTGGTGCTAATTGAATCGAACCAAACAAATTCGATTCGATATTCGATTTTCGGTTTGATTTATCGAACAATAATTTGGTTTTTACCCATATCCACCGAGACAACTAATTAATATATATATATATATATATATATATATATATATATATATATATATATTTATGGCCCAATATTTCTATGGATTGGCCGGCCCAAATTCAGTCCATCAATGGAATTGGGCCAATTGGCCCATGTCTTTTACTTGTTGAATTGATTCTTGATTCACTTCACAGTTCACACTAACTTACAAGTTACGGGATAGAGAGAGGACAATTAGAGAGGACAATTAGAGAATCGAAATAATATGTTTCGGTTCGGTATTCCATTTTATAGATTATACAAAATTTCGATTCGATTTATCAAATTTTTTGTTCGATTCAGTTCAGTTTTTCTGAATGTTCACCCCTAGTCTAAATATACCAAAGCCGAAATTATGTAGTCATTTATCTTTCATATATACTCCAACTTCTAATTTTCTGCGTCATATAGTATTCCCATATTAAGAACATTAACTTAATTAAGTATATCTTTTTACTAATTTTACATATTTGCTGTTTCTAATATGACATTAAAAGAATTCCTGCCACCCTTAAAAAAAATAAAAAATGCTATAAACCTTTTTTATTTATTAAAAACATTAACTTAATTATTGCGCTTTGCATAGTTCAACAACGCATAATTCAGTCGGATATTTATTATAGAGGTACGATAGGAAAAACTAAGAAGTCCAAGTCTACATTGTAGGGTAACACTAACATTTGTCAATTACTTTTGTTGTTTGATTTTTTTATATTTATCTTAAAATTCTTAAAAAACAACAAAATTGTAAATTAGAACTGGATGACTCATCTATTAGCATCCTTTGTCTGAAAAATTCTTACCTATCCATACAGTAGTGTCGCATAGATAGTGCCTCAGAATACATTAAACATGAACAGAAATCGCCCCTGTATATGTAGCAAATTACTATTTATGGCCGGAAAATCGGCAGAAAAACCAAATATATATATTAACCATCGGAAACAACTGTATATGATTGTTTCTTATTCAAATACATCAACTCAACTCAAGGGAAAAAAACAAAAGAAAGCACACAGTTATGGATTGGATCAGTGAAGATCCATGGCTATAAAATACATATTTAGGCGCAGAGATCAGGATGAGCAATCATGTACTCCTCAACCGCCTTGTACATCCCTTGAGCGTGTGCTTTTGCACCGCCAATTTCCATCTCCGACGGTACGTAATCACCCTTGGTATGGTACTCCGTCTTCAGCTTCACCACGCTCTCTCCGTCTCCGGCCGCCTCTACTTTCAGCTCGTGGCAGATCTTCTCGAACTTGTCACCGAGAATTTCTCCGTCTATGTTGGTGAATTTGCAGGATTGGTTATCGTAATCGATGCTATCCATTCTGGTTTTGATGAATGTGAACGGTCCTCCTGTACAATTATCCGATTAAACTTTTAGATCTGATGATCTGATCAACAATTAAACTTTCCGATTACGTTCTAATTTAATTCAGTAGGTGAAAGTACCTTCGACGAAGTTCATGTTGTAGACGCATCCAGGAGCCATGGTGTTGCCCTCGACGAACTCGATGCTCTTGATTCCAGGGGAGATTTTGGGGAGAACTTCGTGAGATTCGGTGACCAAAGCCTTGAACAATCTGCTCTGAGAGATCTTTACCTTCACGTCCTGGACGAAGCTGTGCACACCCATTTTAGTAGAAAAGGAAGGGTTTGAAATGAGGTTTGGAAAATTTTATGAAAGCAGAGAGGAGAATTGGATTTGAGTTATGGAGAATATAGAGTAGCAGAAGATATATATAGGCAGGTTTGAAGGATGAATTAGTAAAGTCTTGGTCCTGTTGTCTGCAGTAGCAGAATAATCAAATATCTAGAGGGCTGTTGATTGTTGACCAAGACTAGTTGCTATATTTATTACTCCCTCCGTCCCCATTAACTTGTCACAGTTGATCGAACACGAATATTAAGAAAAAATAGATTTAATGGAATCTTTAACTTTTTAAAGGTGAAGTTTGAATATGTATATTTTGAGGGTGGAGATTGTTGTCTTTAATTGTCATTATGAGTGTGACTAGTTAAGTGAGACGGATCGAAATGAAAAGTAGGACAAGTTAACTGGAACGAAGAGTATTTTATATACTACTTCGTCCAGTTCTAATTTCACACTTTCCTTCTTTGATCGTCTTATTTTATTTTACATATCTCAAAATAAAAAGAAGTTTTACAATCTTCACCCTTAAAATTTTCACCACTAAAAAGATCAACTAAAAAGTAAAAAAATTATTTTTTCTTAATATACACGTCAAAGTAAGTATGCAAATTAGTTCAGGACAAAAGGAGTATTATTTTATTATATTGATTTCATTATCGGACTACCGATTCTGTACTGATGAGAAATAAAATATTTGTAGGTCTGCGGTTGTCGCAATCTTTTCTGCAAAAATATTCAACTAAATTTGACTGTTTGTTTTCTAGTGTTAAAATTTTATTGACTAATTATATCTGAGTTTACTCAATGTCGATCAGTTCTCATTTAAACGCTAAGTATTAATTTATTGTTCGACTAGAGCCTAGTAATTTTTATAGTATTGATCAGAATAAATCTGTCTAAACTTGAGTAATAATTAATTTCTAGAACCTATAACCAGTATTTTATAATAATATTTATAAGATATATAAATACACTTTCTATTTGTATCGTAATAATATGTTCTATAGTAATTTTAAGTCTTAACCTGTTCAACTGGTTTATAATTAGTTGAATTTCACCATCAAATAAATGATAAATTATATCGATCACTACTAAACTTAAGAATTATCGGTGAGCAATGGTTGTGACAAATTGCATTCTCTACCCTAATTTGCATTCCATCTAATATTCCATTGAATAACACACGATATATGTTAAATACGTATTGTAATTATTTTAAAATACAATATAAAATATAGATAGAAATAGAGAATCTCAGCTGCGGCTATAGGGACGGAGGGAGGAACTTGTTCTTTTTCATTAAGGAAACCAAGAAAGAAATTTATCCAATAATCAAATGGTGAGTTTTGGAATATAATCAATACATTTTTGCCTTTTATGTGTAGAATGTTCCTTTTCGGAAGCTAGTCATCTAAAAAGTAAAAAAGTAATTAATTTAAATTTAATAAATATATAGTGTGTTTGTTTTTTATCAATAAAATATACTTATATATTCCTTCAACCATCAGCAACTCAGCACGTTACGGCCTTAAGCACACACATGTGTAGTTTCAGAAACAAGTTGCGGGTAAAGAAGTACTCCCTACATCCTAGTTCAATTTGCCTACCTTGGTCGATCACGGAGATTAATAAAAAGTAAATTTTGTGGAATCTTTAACTTTTTCATAGGTGGAGATTGAATGTGAAGATTTTATGAATTGATAAATTAGATTAAGATAAATCGAAAAGGAAAATAGACAAATTAGAACGAAACGATGAAGTATTACAGAAATGATAATATTAGATGGGTAAAATGTGAAGAAAACTAACGGCTAAGATCTAAAGTAAAAGATCCAATGGGTAGTGGGTTGAAGTTCATGAATACACTGAATGTGTCGCAGAAAATTATATTGAATTGATTCTTTATGGTGTCAATTAATTGGGCTCCCCACGTAGCTCCCGAGACTAAAGCAATTGTTAGCAACGCCATCATGCCACGTCAGAGTTTCTAGAATTATACCTGGTTTATTCTTCGAGAACAAAAACTAGAGCTTCTTCGTACGGCTCAAGTGACAAGAGCATTTACGACCTAAACATTTTATCCTGTGTTTAAATCATTTTATGAGAAAAAAATGAATTTTTCTTTACTTTCAAAAATAATTTGTTACAGAAACAACAAGAAGAAGTTTCATTTTTTGTAGAAAATTATGTGACGATCCTCAAATTAAATTGTTTTGCACATATGAAGGGGGCACATATATTAAAAAAAATATTTTTTATTTTTTAGTTGATATTTTTAAAGGTGAAGTTTGAGAATGGAGATTGTGAAATAATTTTTTTTTTTTTTAAGATATGTAAAATTACGCAGAATGGACCATAAAAAATTTGCAAAATTAGACGAAATAAAAATGGTAGAAAGCAAAATTTGCAAAAACTAAAAACAAGTGGGTGGGCCAGAAGTTCCTAAACTTTTAAGATTTTATATGTAGCAAATAGCAAATGTACCAAAGCTGATCCAGAAAAGATAAATATAATAATTTAATATATAATAAGATGCTTTTTAAATGTCATGTCTCTATCACTTTTGGAGGGTAGCATCATAACATTATTAATTGCGTCCCACGTCCCGCTCAGTCTTGTAAACTATCCGTTTCGATTCGTCTCACTCAATTTTGTACATTTTTAAAAGATAATTTTTTTTACAATCTTCACTCTCAATCTTCATATTTAGAAAAATCAACCAAAAAAATAATCTTAATATACGTTTATGATCGTACGTGCAAAATTGAGCAGGACGAAAGCAGTACTTTTTGTTCGTTTGAGACTTTTTCTCCAAAAGAATACAGAAAATATAAAGATTTTTTAGAGAATTAAGAAAGGTTTATCCATCGATCAGCATCTTTACTTTATCTCAGACTCTTAATAGTCACTATTTTGATGTGTTATTTGTACCTTCTTATTCCGTAAAAAGACTTATGTTTTGAATAAAATATTATTTTAAAATAAAAGTTATACTTTAAATAATAATATCCTGTTTTAAATTGAAATAGAAATTAAACTGAAACTGAAAATGAAACGAGTCTAATTTTTTCATGGGATTGATGAAGTATTTTTTGTACATATATGATTGGTGCATAGGAAAGAAGATACTACCCCAATTAATTAATATTATTAATCCAACATGATGTAACATTTACCAGATCGATTTGGACATATAATACTGTTTCTCAATTGTAGCAAGTAATTCAATTCAATTCAATTCCTCTTATTTTCATAGAAATATATACAAGGGACGTTTGCCTGGAGAAACGATTGCAATAAGTGATTATGAAAAGTAATAACTTCTAACTTTCAATTTTTGTCTTTAATCGACTTCAAAATTAAGCAGTTGTTATTTGCGAAAACTATTTGCAATTTATATGAAGTGAAAAGCTCAAAAGTACTTATTTTAAGTATCTGCGAACGCATCTATAGGGAGTGATTGCGATTGCTTCTACTTTAGAATAATTGATTAATTTTAGAGATTATGAAAAATTTGCTTTTAAAAAAACAGGAAGTGTTTGTAATAATAAGTGATTCATACAAAAAATCGAAGTTGTGTTGTTTGAATAAAGTGATTTTAAATAGAAGTTTGATGTATATATAAGCAGATGTGATAACCTGCCTCGAACTTCTATATGAAATAAGTTATGTTAAACCACTATTGAAACAGAAATAAATATTTAAAAACGCTCAAGTTTAATATTTTTAAGTCAAAAGTACAGAAGCGTTTATTCTAAGCTTTTACGAACACTGCCATGGTCCAATAAAAGCTGAAAGACTTATCAGAATACATCAACTGAACTCTTCTGTATGAAAAGGAAGTCGAAAAAACACACACTAAACTTGGCAACCTTAATTTGCCATTCTCCAATTATTATGGATTGTAATAAGATTTAAGATCCATAATTCAGTTGCAGACATGGGGGTTAGCAAGCAGGTATTCTTCACAAGCCTTGTAGAGCCCCACAGCTTGTGCTTTTCCAGCATTAATTTCGTCTTCACTTGGTTCGTAACCTCCCTTGGTGTGGTACTCACTCGTTAGCTTCACCACGCTCCCTCCGTCGGCCGACGCCTCGATTTTCAACTCGTGGCTGATCTTTTCGAACTTGTCATCGAGTAGTGCTCCTTCAATTGTGGTGAATTTGCAGATGTAGTTGTCTGTATCAATGCTGTCCATTCTGGACTTGAGGTATTTGAGAGGTGCACCTGTGCAATGATAAATAAATGAGTTTACGAGTTAGTTAGATATGATTAAACGAATCATTCCTTCCATAAGAAATATTGTATTTCAATAAATATGACTCATTTCATAATGAGATTCAAGTTATTTCTATTTCAAAAATAAATGATCTTTTTATCAATTCATGTATAGTTAAAAATTTTAATTATCGGGTTTTGGAGCCTGACTATATATAAGCTCACGATGGTTAGGAGGACTATATTTTTATATTATATATAGTCTGACATGTAACACTTTACAAAATAATGAAAATTCTAGCTTGGTAGTGATATAGGCGTAGTCAACTGGCTAAACAATTTCGTTTAGTTCTTGCTTTTTATTTTTCTTTATCATTATCACAGTTTATATCTCAACAGTAATATTAGGAGTCAGTTGGATATGATTGAATCAGTTAAATAAAAAAAACCGAACATATTGCTTAATGTACCTTCAGGGAAAATCATATTGTAGACGCATCCAGGGGCAATGGCGTCCCCCTCAACAATGTCGACGCTCTTGATGGAAGCGGTTGCCTTAGGAAGGACATCCACAGAATCGGTAATCAAAGCCTTGAACAATCTCGATGGTGATACCTTCACCTTCAGTTCTTGGACGAAGCCCTTCACACCCATTTTCTCGACTGGACAAGAGAGAATATTGCTGAAAGCTGATAGTAGAGTTAGCTTTGAGTTGTGGTGAATACCAGGAAGCTGGTTATGGTTTTATAGGCAGTTTTGAAGGATGAATTGAGTAACGGTCATGGTGGGTAATGCAATGCCATAATTTATATTCAAACTTCTAGAAGTTGTTCATTATTGACTAAGAGTGTATGACTACTTGCTTGATGTAACTTCCTTTTGTAGTTTTATATGTGCATCTCTTTGAAATTGAGTTTACTCATATGTCCTGCCGACTCCTCCCTTCGTTCCATTTAAATTCGTATACTTGTTATTTTCGTCCGTTGCACTTAACTTTGCATAAATCATAAAATGAAAACTATATAATTCTTATGTAAAAAATGCAACTTCCTCCATCATGATAAAATACTTGCATTTTAAAGTACAACTAATTACTCCCTCCGTCACAAATGAACTTGCACATGGAGGTCGGCTCACATATTATGAAAAAGTTAATTTTTGAGATTTTGTTAACTTTTTAAAAGTTGATTGATGGTGGAGAGATTGAGGATGTAGATTTAAGGAAAATTTCATTTTTAAGAATGTACAAAACTAAATGGGACGGATCGAAATAGAAAATGTCTAAATTAGATGGAGGTTTGAATTTTAGGGATATCTCAGCATTTAACAAAACGATGTTAGCTAAGCAGGGGTGACGACTACTTCAAATGAGTCGTCATTGCTATTCCGATCACTAAAAGCGAGATACTTCCCTAATCCAAGTTAGTAAATATAGTAAAAAATGAAATCCGATTATGTTACATGTAATTTCATATTTCTCCGTCCCGACTTAATTAGTACATCTGTTTTGATGCGTATATTAAAAAAAATTATTTTTTACCTTTTAATTGACTTTTTTAATAGTAAAGATGAAGATAGAGATTTTGAGGATGAAAATTGTGAATTTTCTTTTTCTTTTTAAAAACGTTCAAATTAGTATAAAACGAACAAAAAATAAAGTGTGCAAATTAGAATGAGACGGAGGGAATATAATTCTGTAGGGCATCGATAGATGGGCTCGCCGCCGAGACAAATAATTGCTGATCTATGTTTTCGGGAGGTCATAGTTTCTAAAATTAGAATTTTATGTTTATCAAGTAGAGATAGACATTTTCCCTAGAGGTAAATTCTCATATATATCCTTGAATCTTAAGTAATTAATTTTATTTGAATTTACATCTTAAAGAAAATAAATAAACACATCGAAAAATGAAAGAATTTTGTTGTTTCTTATGGTCGGTGGTCATGCACATCTAACTTTTAATGTCAATAAGTGCTGACTGAATTTTAACAATCGTAATAAAAAATCTTTTGTCCTTTACGGACTTAATTATAAAGGACGAATTCACAGAAAGTATGTTGTTTATACCGAAATATATAACTTTTTTTTGTAAAAAAAATATATTAAGTCAGGACATTTAATATTTTTTAACATAAATAATTTTTCAGATCAAATAATACTTTTCATTATAAACATTAATATTTTTCATGAAAAACAGTTTATAATCCCGATTAACAAATCAGCTCCGTACAACTATCATAAAAAAAAAATACACTTTTAAAATTACCAATGATGCATCCTATAGTCACCAAGGAACTAAGTTCAACTAAAGATTGATCAAAATACCGGGGGGGGGGGGGGGAGGGGGGAAATCAATTCATTGTTTGAAATTCAACCCAAAAAGCAAACATACATATAAACTATATTTCGGTCGCTAATTCGTTTTCACCGTTAAAAACGCATTTTCTTGTAATGTTTATTTATATACATCAACTCACCTCTTAAAACAAAAAAACACACTAACATACATCACTTAAACTTTACAAACTGTATTATTTAATCCTCACTATGGATCGAAATAGAGGATCCCAACTGCTAAACGTTAGGATTAGCAAGCAAGTATTCCTCGACAGCCTTGTAGAGATCCACAGCTTGTGTTTTTCCAGTGTTAATTTCATCGTCACTCGGCTCGTAACCACCCTTCGTGTGATACTCACCCTTCAGCTTCACTATGCACCCTCCATTGTCCGTCGCGTCAAATCTTAAGTCGTGGCAGATCTTTTCGAGCTTGTCGCCGAGTACGTCTCCTTCGAATGTGGTGATTTTGCAGCTGTAGTTTGAAGAATCAAGGGCGTCTATTCGGCTCTTCATGTATGTAATGGGTGAGCCTGTACATAATATATCTCCGTAGCTTAAAATTTAGATAAGGTGGTAATGGTAGCCTGGATCTTCCTTCGTCTCACAAAAATAGTTCATATTTTTCTTTTCGAATAGTCCTTTGCTAAGAATGTATTAATTTTTTTCCCTAAAAACTAGTCCTTTGTCACTTTGAGAAAATCAAGGTGTAGTTTCACAAATCTTTCAAAATTGTTCATGTTATTATGAGTGAGTTTTAGAGATGGTAAAATGGTTGTTAAGAAGATAAAAGTTACATAATTCACATAAACTCGTACAGGGACGGACGGATCCAGGATTTAGCAATGTGATGGGTTGATACATAAAAAATTGTATACATTAAAGAGTTGTTAGAGTTCAAATGAAGTTGCAACTTACTACAATCTTCAAAAGAAAGAAAAAAATTAGCTATAGAATCTACATATATATATTTTTTTTCTTTCTTAATAGCATGTTTACTAAAACAACCAATAGATAAGTTTTTTTAAAAAAAAGAGCATTTTTTGAATATGTATTATTTATTTATATCTACATTAAAAATAAGAGCATGAACAATAAGATTAAATGGAGTGATCTAAGCTAAAAGTTGGAGTAAATAGTAAATAAAATAATAAATTTATACTACTAAAAGTTAATGAAGTCCTGCAACTTTTGCACTGAGCTGAAGCTCGATGTTGAGCAAGTTTAAATCTGCCTATGAACTCATATGAATTATCTCATGAAGTTCCTTAATTTGTGTGAGATTTTTTAAAACAACAAACACGGACTATTAAATATTACACATGAAATTTCTTTTCTTTTTAATTTACGTAAAACTTGGAAGCTACTAGAGATAGATGGAGAAATTTAGAGGATGTTTGACTAAACTTATTTTAAACATCTTATAAGTTATTTCAAAGAGTTTATAAGATATAATTTTTAAGAAACTTATAAGTTAATCCGGATCCGGTTATTTATATATAATCTCACCTTCGGCGAAGTTGGTCTGGTTTACAGATCCAGGGCCAATGGTGGATCCTTCTAGAATCTCGATGCTTTTGATGGAAGGGGTCACTTTTGGAAGAACTTTATGGGGGTCAAAAACCATAGCCTTGAAGAACCTTGATGGAGATACCTTCACTTTCACTTCCTCAGTGTAGCTCTTCACACCCATTTTTTTATTTGAAGAAGAGGACTAGGTGGAAGGTTATAACTAAAATATTAGTAATTGTATTTATAGGAGAGGAAGGATGGAGATGGAACGGAGACGCGATGAAACAAAATAGGATGTATACTGTAGCGATCAAATCGAGGAGCAAGATGGAAGGGGAAAAAAGTACAAATGGTTCCATAACTTTTTACTTTTTCGGATTTAGTCCCATAAGTTATTGCTTTTTCGATTTAGTCCCACAACTCTAGTAATTGCTCAATTTTAGTCCAATTTTGACCCAATATTGACCAACTGACCGGAAAAGGTCACGTGACTTTCACGTGCCGGCGCGGTTTTGGAAATTCCGGCTAAAATGGTCCCATAACTTTTTACTTTTTCGAATTTAGTCCCATAAGTTATTGCTTTTTCGATTTAGTCCCACATCTCTACTAATTGCTCAATTTTTGTCCAATTTTGACCTAATGTTGACCAGCTAACCGGAAAAGGTCACGTGATCTTCACGTGCCGGCGCGATTTTGGGAATTCTGACGACTTATGACACGTGTCACCGGACTTTCGAGGTGGAATTTTAATTTTTTTTATTAGGAGACCACATCAGCAAATTATTTACCTTGTCAACTTATATTTTTCTTTTGCCTGAATTGAATTAAACTCCAAAAAATACAAATGCAAAATAAGGACATGTAATATTTTATCGATCTAACCCTTAAATCAGAATTAGCATCCCTTCTTCTTCTTCTTCTTCAGTTCGCCTCCTTCTACAAGAAAAAGCTCTAACTTTTCTCTTCCAATCTTTTCTATTAGAAAGTCGCGGCTTCAACTCCCCCAAAATTGGAGAACACACGAAGACAAAGAATCATGTCCCAATCTAGGAATAGCTTGCGAAATAGTAACCGCCTTGGAGAACAACGGATGAGATTAAATCAAGAAACCGGATCACAACTCCTCAAGTAACAAACTAACTGCTTTCTGCAAACAACAACAGTTGAAAGACCACGGTTTGAATAAAAACCGTTGTAGAAGCTGAATAACAGAAATAACATAATTAGTTTCCTGAAACAGAATTTAGTTGTTATGAAATCCTCTTCAATCAATTTACACTTAATCCTGAGTTGATAAGCCATATCTTTAACAGTGTGCGACTAAGGTTTGAATTCCCCCATTAAAACCCTTGGAAAGAAGAAAATGTTGGGCGTAGGTTCTACGGCTGCTCTCACGATACCCGATATGGTTTTTAGTTCTTGCTTCAATTTTATTAGTTTATTCAAGGTTGAATTGAATTAATTGAAACATACTGGATATAATTTTGGCAGAATGAAGGTCATTGTACGAGTTTTAGGTGGATAGATGCACTTCTATGTGATAGAAGCAAACACATAATGAGGGGGCTCTTGTGAAGGCTTAACGAGAAGAACGCTGAAAATGAGGTCCTGCATAACGCCCGCATGAATCTCGAAGAAATTGTTTCCGTAACCGAGATAGATAATGAGAGAATGAGCTACTCGTTAAAGAAAAAAAAACAGGTGGAGTTAAAGAACAAGGAGTTGGAGTCCATCAACAATGAGTTGATAAAACATAAAAGTCAGCGGAATTTTCAAAATCGCGTCGGCACGTGAAGGTCACATGACCTTTTTCGGTCAACTGGTCAACATTAGGTCAAAATTGAGCAATTACTAGAGATATGAGACTAAATCGAAAAAACAATAACTTATGAGACTATATTCGAAAAGGTAAAAAGTTATGGGACCATTTTAGCCGAAATTTTCAAAACCGCGCCGGCACGTGAAGGTCACGTGACCTTTTCCGGTCAGTTGGTCAACATTTGGTCAAAATTGGACCAAAATTGAGCAATTACCAGAGATGTGGGACTAAATCGAAAAAGCAATAACTTATGGGACTAAATCCGAAAAAGTAAAAAGTTATGGGATTATTTTGGTTTTTTTCCCAAGATGGAAGAGCGGTTGATAATGAATGTTGAGTGGAAGAGTTTTAGATGAGTTAAGTTACTTCTTGGTACCAGATTTTGATATATCAATTGATAAATACGTTAATGGTGGATAGAGGACCGAGATTGATCATATACATTAATAATTTTATATAAAATGTATAGCGTCTCAAATATAAAATTATTGCAAATTATCATGTATATTAAATGTATGGATATTAAATCAATGCAATACGGGTCATCGGATTACTTGGAGTTTTTATGAAAATTTAACAGTGTTTGTTTTTTGAAAGGTATTATCTCTATTTAGGTCGAAATGTTTTAGTTGATTTCATAAAAAATACTAGTATTTATACTTTTAGGTATCACATATTTTGATAAAAGATATTACTAATATGTTGAAAGATTTTTTTACATATGTATTATTGTTCATGTTGAAAACTTAATATCGTTTTTCAAAATAAGTAATTATATTTTAGGATAAACGATATATCCTCCTAAAAAAAATGTACACATAAAATCGTAATTTAAATTGTAGAAATTCCAACAATTATTATAGAAGAGAAGTGCATAAATTCCAACAACGTTGTTTTTAGGATTATCCATTCCGACAATTTTATTTGGCTATTTTTAGGATTATCCATACCGACAATTTTAACATCTGAGCCGAACATTATAGGATATGTATTGGGCAACGTAATCGTGAGGTCATAGTTTCTAAAATTAGTGCTTTTATGCTCATCAAGAAGAGTGAGTGTTCTACGTAAAGTGTCACGTGTGACGGAATACATAATAAAAATTTTTACTGATAAAAGTAATATTTTTTTTGTAATAATATTTTATACATAAAAGTAATATTTTTACGATAAAGTTGAGCCGAGTCGAACGCGGGCGCGACAGTTTTATGCGGTGCAATTCTTGGCCTCGGGCATTTGGCGCCCAATTTTGCCTTATTTTGAGTTTTAGTTTGTTGGAGCCTCTAAAAGGTCTCACAGTTGTTCTCAGTGAAATCTGAATTATTCTAAGAGTCAATTAGATCATTCAATTGTCAGCTTGTATTTAGTATTCTGAATTCTGTCTGTGAGTACTCTGAATTAGGTACTCAGTTTGTTAGAATACTAGGTAATAGGTGAATAGTCTGTTTGTAATCTGTTTGATATAGTGAATTGATTCCTCTCTTCTATCCATGGATGTAGCTAAAACATCGTTAATGAATCTTTATCGTTTATATGTTTTCTTTTTGGCATGTAATATAACAAAAATAAAATAAACTATCACAATTAAGAGAATAAAGAAAGGTTCAATGATCAACATCTTTTTTTTAAGTATGATCTACATCGTTTGTTGCAAGTTTACCTTGTCGCTATAGGCACTATTTTTATTTGTTTAAAATATTTATGTGAATATAGAATATACTATGTTGGATATCTGAAATTTTAAAAATATCTTTGAAGATCTTGCAAAGATACACTTTTTGTATAAGGATGTTTGAATGTCGAAACAGTACGTCCTCTCGTAAGAATCAAAATACACAAGAATATATTGCAAGATACATATGGAGCTACTTTCCGCATACATTAGTGAATCGATGAGACCTAAGGAAGTATCCGATCTAGATTGTGTTTACATTTATTGCAAATTCAAATATGCTTGGCCCACAGGTATTGTGAGTCTATAGAAGGGTGAAGGTAGAGTCTTGTTGTTAGATAGAAGGGAGTCATAGTCTTTTAATTCGAGTCATTGACACCAAACTTGTACCATTATATAAGGAATTGGAACACTTGTTCTAGAAGAAGAGATTCTTCTCCGTAAACTTTTAACAAGTTTATTTCCGTTGTCTATTTTAATCCTATTTGCTTTAATTCATTATCTTTATATTGAGTTACATATCATGTTCAGAAATCTTTTCTAAAACATGATCACTGAAATACACTATGATAGGACTATTCGACGTGTTGTCTATGTTCGACTACCTTGTTCAAACATCGAGCAAGGCATACCTAAAATATATCATTTTTAACTCAATTGTATGTTGTAGCAAGTTCGATACAACTCCTAATTAATTTTTAAATAACCAATTATCATGGAAACTAGGTTCACAGATCTAATTCAAATCAAAGGACTAATCCATGAAAACGTATCGTCATTTGTACCGAAAATGTATTACTCCTTGTTATGAAAATATATATTACCTTTAAGCATAATATATTTCTACGAAACAAGTAATATCTTTCAACATTACGGTACATTTCTTTTAAAGATTGATCAAAATCTAGGGGAAAGAAACACAGGTTCATTTTTTGGAATCTAATCCAAAAAGCAAACATACATATAAACTATAAACCAGATACAACATGTACTATTGTTCCTTTATTCATATACATCAACTTCCCTCCAAACACAAAAACAAAAAACACACACTCAACACACATCACTTCAACTTGACAAACATTATTGTTGCTTTCCAACTAATTATGGATTGGAAGTTTATATTCAGACACAAGCATTAGGGTTAGCAAGCAAGTATTCCTCACAAGCCTTGTAGAGCTCCACAGCTTGTCCTTTTCCAGCCTTAATTTCGTCCTCACTCGGCTCATAACCACCCTTTGTGTGGTACTCCGCCTTCAGCTTCACCACGCAGCCTCCGTCGTCCGACGCCTCTAACTTCAAGTCGCTGCAGATCTTTTCGATCTTGTCGCCGAGTAGGTCTCCTTCGAACGTGGTGAATTTGCAGGTGTAGTTTGAAGGATCAACGGCGTCTATTCTGGTCTTCATGTATGTAATGGGTGAGCCTGTGCATAATAAATCTTGATTAGCTTAAGGTTGTAGACAGGGACGGATCTAGAAACTCATGGTAAGGGGGCGAATATTTTTATAACTATGTTATATAATATAGGGGCGGAATTCAAAGGTGCGAAGTTTGAATAGTAAGGGGGTAAACTCTTATATATTAAGAGTATTAATAAAAATTATCAGATAAGATTACATGTAAATTTTTTTTTTTAGAAGTCGAGGGGGGCGACTGTTGGCTCCCGCCCCGCCCTAAATCCGTCCCTGGTTTTAGTTATGATTGGTAATAGTAGACTGGAACTCCTTCCGTCTCACAAAAATAATTGTCAGTTTTATACTTCCTTCGTCCCAAATGAACTTGCACAGGGGGATCTACACACATATTAAAAGGAAGTTGCTTTTTGAGATTTTTTTTATTTTTCAAAAGTTGATTGAGGGTGGAAATTTTGAAGGTGGAGGTTGTGTTACAATTTTCCTCTTTAGGAGTTTGCGAGTTTGCAAGTTTGCTTGAGACGGACGAAAAAAGAAAAGTGTGCAAGTTCATTCGGGATGGAGGGAGTATTATGTTTTCAAAATAATTATCATTTTAGAAAAATTTAGCAGTTTTACATACTACCTCCGTCCCGGTCTAATTTGTCTACCTTAACCTTTACGAAGGTTAAGAAAAAATAAATCTTGTGAATTCTTTGAATCTTTCAAAGGTCGAGATTGAGAGTGAAAATTGTGAGAGAAATTTTTCATTATGGACTGACAAATTAAGTTGGAACAAATCAAAATAAAAAGTAGGCAAATTAGAGCGGGACGAAGGTAGTATCTTAAGAACAAATTTTAACAATTTTTAGTTGATACCTTCGGGGAAGGTGGTCTTGTAGACGCATCCAGGGCTAATAGTGGATCCTTCTAGAATCTCGATACTCTTAATGGAAGGGTTGGCTTTCGGAAGAACTTTGTGGGAGTCGGTAACCAAAGCCTTGAACAATCTCGATGCAGATACCTTCACTTTCAGTTCTTGAGTGAAACTCTTCAAACCCATTTTTAAATTGAAAAAGAAAGACTAACTTGTAGCTTTTAACTGAAATGGTACTGAGGGCTGTGGAGAATACACAGGAAGCTTAGGGTTTTTATAGGAGTTTTGTAGGATAAATTGAGTAAAGGTCATGTTGCTGATGCAGTGATATATGATAGGAGTTAAAACATCTAGAATTTGTTGATTGTTGACCAAGGCTACGGGTGTATTTACTCAAGGTTGGGGAGTGATATGGTCTAAACTTGACTGAGGAAGTTAATGAGTGTGGTTTATCGGGATTTGAACTCCTAAATCTACTGAGTCAAACTTTAAGTAAACACACTCTACGTGTTTTCTTTATTCATTAAATTTTCCAGTTTTATATATGAATTTCTTTGAAATTTGTTTTCTCATATATATGTCCTGCAGAGTAGAAACCGTTTAATATGTTTTTAGATATAAGTGTTTACGTTAAAATATAGTAGTGTTTACGCGGAAATGTATTAGTTGATTTGATGATAGATACTAGTGTTATGCTTAAAGGTATCATATATTTTGATGAAAGGTATTACTAGTTATGCTGTATGGTTCTTTTTGTGAAATGTTTATTATTTATGCAAAAATACTAATAACTATTTTTAGAATAAATAATACAGTTATATTTTTATAAAAAACTGCTCACATCCTATGAATCCGTCCGTGACTCCAATTGTACAATCCAAAATTCGGGCTACTGATATACTTGTAACTATATACCGTTTTAAATAGAGTGAATTTAGGCTAGTTGTTAGGATTTAACATATGAACCGAACCTTATAGGATATGTATTCCTTACGACATAAATTGATTGGGCTATGTAATCGCGAGGTCATAGTTTCTAAAATTAGAGCTATTTTTTGTGCTCATCAAGAAGAAGATGACATTTTCTGGTGACGTGAAATTCTCATATATATCTTTGACTTTTATAGTAAATAATTTTCTTTGAATTTAGATCTTAATAGTTCCGTTTTAGATATTCTTTCTGATTCAGATTTGCTATTGTAATGTTATATTTCTTTAGCAAAATATTTCATTGTTTTAAGTAGGACGGAGGGAGTATAAAATTAGTGAACACGTTACTCATGATCCAAACATCGGACCACGCTCATATCCTTGTAGTTATGAAAAATTAAAAGCAAATACTTGGCGAAAAGTCCCAAATTTCGTATTCTAAAAGGAAAAAAGAAAACATATGCTCTTAAAGCTAATAATAACAATAATAATAATAACAATTTTAGATCATTTAGCGTTTTACAGTATCATGTTTTAATTAAAAAGAGGGACTAGCTTCAAGCTTATAACTAATGTCTAATATTACTGAAAGCTGCGATTCAAATTGACTTTGGAGCTGGGAGTGATTGGGGTACTGTTGATTGGGGATAATGGCTGGAGTTAGTGGTTGAGAGAGTAAAAAAGTGATGTTTGTTTGGGTAGTTGGGGTAGTGGTTATAGTATAATATATAATTTTTAATTGTAAAATATGATGTGATGTATGTAAGAATTTGTTAATAATGATTAATTTTATGATTAAAGTGGTATTAAAATTTGTAATGATTTGTAGTGATTAGATTAACCTGTGTAAACAAATATAAAAAAAGACTGAATCCATTCATCAGGAATTGGGCCGACACCAACCAAACATGCCGTCGTGGAGAATAAGGTACCAAGTGAGGCTAGGCACTTTTGTAGGATAAATTGAGTTATGATCATCTTGAGGAATGCAGTGCTTCAGTGTATATTAAAACATCAAGAATTTGTTGATTGTTGACTAAGACTACATGCTTTCTTTATTCATTTACTAATTTTCCATTTTTATTTATGAATTTCTTTGAATTTTTGTTTTCCCAACTCCAAAAAATATCTTTTGAGACGATAAAAAATGGTTTCAAATGAGTAGTTGTCCCAAATTATAAGTATTTGTCATAACTTTATTATCGTCTCAATAACTCTGATCCAAATAATACATGTGACGACAAAAATGATCTCAAATGCGTCTCAAATATCTTTTGCAACAACTAGTTATCTCTAAAGGTAATCTTGAAATGGCCTTAAATAATTTTTAGAGAGATCTCAAGTTGTTATAAGTAACTTACTATTATCAACCACAATTGTGGTCTTAAAAGATATTATACAGAAGACCTCATTTGTTGTGGTGCTCATGTGTCCTACACAGTAGAAAACCTTTCATTTATTGGAATTCGTAATTATAACGGTGGATCTATCAAAGTTCTGGGTTGCATTTAGATAGAAGGATTTGAGGATAGATTTAAAATTTACAGTCTTAAATTTAGTAATATTATTTAAATTACTATGAATTTAGAAATTCATGATATCACTTGATCTATTTTAATCATGTAATTTGTCAAGATGCTTTTCGATCATTTCTAACTGAATTCATCCTTGGGTCCCGATAACAAGATAGCCCGCATAATTTGCTAATCCTGCAGTCGGAGTACCCGAGCTCCGAAAAATAATTTTTTTTAGAAAATAAAATATCATTAAATTATTAGAATCAGCGACTTTCTTAATTCTTGTGAGAAAATCGATCAGTCTATATATACGAGTTGTAGCTCAACCGTAAGCTAGCTGTAGCAAGTTGAATACAACCCCCTTTTTAATTTTCATTTTTTGAAAGGGATAAATGGTATAGCTGACAAGAAAATTAAGCACAAAGATCCATCAAAATCTGAAAAAGGGTTATTGCTACAAGAAAAACGGTTTTTTGAGGCAAAAAAAAAAATTGATTTCAAATAATGAATATTTATCACATCTTAAGTAAAGCAGTCTCAAATAATGAGTATTTATCACAACTTATGAGTATTTGTCACAACTTTATTGTCATCTCAATAACTTCTACACAAATAATATATTTGTGATCATAAAAGTAGTCACAAATGCGTCTCAAATATTTTTTGCAACAATAAGTTGTCTCTAAAAGTAGTCTTAAAATGGTCTCACATAATTTATATAAAGATTTATGACAATAAATAGTCACAAATAATTTATTATTAGTGACCACAATTATAATATAAAAAATAGTATACAAAAAACTTCTTTTGTCGTACTGCATTGGAAATTGATCAAAAACCAAACATATATATATATCAATTCCATATCTCAGAAACAACATGCACCATTGTTCCTTTATTCAATTACATAAACTCAACTCTCAAAAGGAAAAAAAAACACACACTAACACACATCAATTGAACTTTTGCAAACTTTATTGTTGTTTTCCAACTAATTATTGATTGGAAATCTATATTTAAACGCAAACATTAGGGTTCGCAAGCAGGTATTCTTCACAAGCCTTGTAGAGCCCCACAGCTTGTGCTTTTCCCGCGTTAATTTCGTCTTCAGTTGGTTCGTAACCACCCTTGGTGTGGTACTCGCTGGTGAGCTTCACGATACACCCTCCGTCGTCTGTTGCCACGAATTTCAAGTCGTGGCAGATCTTTTCGTACTTGTCGCCGAGTAGCTCACCTTCGAAGGTGGTGAACTTGCAGGTGTAGTTGGTAGGATCAGCGGCATCCATTCTGTTCTTGATGTACGGGATGGGTGACCCTGTGCATAAAAGATCGTCTTTTCATTAGGTCATTCAGACTTTTGCTTAGAGCGCCTTATATATAAGCATCCCTCCAAGTTAAAATAGATTATTATGTTCTTTTTAGTTTGTTAGTGTATTATCACTACAAGGAAAAGGGTCTTTTGAGACCACAAAAAAGTGGTCCCAAATAATGAGTATTTGCCACAACTTAAGCAAAGTGGTCTCAAATAATAAGTATTTGTCACAACTTATGAGTATTTGTCACAACTTTATTGTCGTCTCAATAACTCCGTCGCAAATAATATATTTGTGACCACAAAAGTGGTCTCAAATATGTCTCAAATATTTTTTACAACAACTAGTTGTCTCTAAAAGTAGTCTTAAAGTTGTCTCAAATAATTTGTAGAGAGATTTGTGACAACAAGTGGTCACAAATAACTTATTATTAGTGACCACAATTGTGGTGACAAAAAGTCTTATGCAAAAGACTTCTTTTGTTGTTGTGTATTATACTTCCTCCGTCTTCAATGAACTTGCATAGAAGTGTCAGCCACAGATATTAAGAAAACTTTTTTTTTGGGACTTTGTTCACATTTCAAAGGTGTATTGAGGGTGGAGATTTTGAGGATGAAGATTGTGTTATAACTTTCCTTATTAGGAAGTGTGCAAGTTTGCTTGGGACGGCCGAATTCGGAAAGTATGCAAGTTCATTCGGGACGGAGGGAGTACTTATGTTGAGATTTTAAGCAGTCAAAAATACTACTTCTTCCGTCCCAAATGAACTTGTACAGGGGAATCGGCACATATATTAAGAAAAGTTGTTGTTTGAGATTTTGTTGACTTTTCAAAGGTTGATTGAGGGTGAAGATTGTGTTATAATTTTTCTTATTAGTAAGTGTCCAAATTTACTTGGACAGGCGAAAACGAAAAATGTTCAAGTTCATTCGGGACGGAGAGAGTAAAATTATTGATTGAATCAATTTTCGTAATTTGTAAAAAAATTAAATAGTCCAACTTCTTTAAAATGAAAAAGCTATTTCTAGATAAGTTAATTCGTCTAAAAAGTGTTATTTATTTATTCATCATAGATAATGACTTCACATAAAAATGAAACATTAATATCAAAAAGCATTATGAATTATAAATAATAATATACTCCCTTCATTCGGCCTAATTTGCTTACATGCTTCGGCGCTTATATTAAGAAAAAAAAATATTTTTTGCCTTTTAGTTGACTTTTTTAAAGGTGAAGATAGAAGGTGGAGATTTTAGGGTGTAGATTGTAAGATTTCTTTACATTTTGGGAGTGTGCAAAATAAGATAAAACGGTCGAAAAAATAAAGTGTGCAAATTAGGATGAGACGGAAGAAATATATAGTAATTCATGTACAAGACATACGAGGTGGATATATATTGATATATAAGTAAGGTTAGTTACCTTCGGGGAAGTTGGTCTTGTAGACGCACCCAGGGCTAATAGTGGCCCCATCGAGAATCTCAACACTCTTGATGGAAGGGCTAGCTTTCGGGAGAACATGGTGGGAATCGGTAACCAAAGCCTTAAATATCCTTGATGGAGACACCTTGAGTTTCAATTCCTGGGTGAAGCTCTTCAAACCCATTTTTTTTAACTTGAAAAAGAATTAAAATTTAGGAAATTTTAATGAAAGCTAAGAGAGAAATTAGGTTTGAGTTGTGGAAAATACACTAACAAGTGAGACTATTTATAGGCAATTTTGGGTGATAAGATTGCAGTCAAGTTAGGAATGTAGTGCCAAAATATTCAAACATTTAGAATTTTTGATTGACTTCTTTATTTGTTTATTAACTTTTTAGTTTTATATTTGCATTTTTTTTGAATTTCCTGTCCTGCTGAGACTGAAACACTTGTTGGAATTTCATTGTTTTGACATTCTGAACCTTATACTCTCTCTGTTTCGGTTGAAGTTGCATAATTTATAGAACCTCATCTATAAATAAAAGTACGTATTATTTGAGATTGAAGTAATTTTGACAAAACGCGAGAATCGAAGTATTTAATAAATAAGCACTTCCAAATTTTGAAAGATTTTGTTATTTTCAAGAAACGGATAATTTTTTTTTTTCTCTTAATTTAAGAACAAAGAAAAATCCCTCCCCTCCCTCCACGGTAACTCGAACCCATGACCAAAAGCCTAGGTAGTAGATGTTCTGCCACTTGAGTTATCCAACTTCGTCAAAAAATTATTTATTCAAGAAACGGATAAAAGAAGCATTCTTGTTGGTGGTAACTTTCAAGTTACAAATGATCAATTATAGTAGAATTAATTTTTCGCAAATACTCCAACTTTAAAAAAAAAAAAATCTCCTTAAAATTAGTAAGTGCAGAAACACTGTTTATAAATATTTACTTAAGGTTGAAGAGTATTGAATCAAATTTAACTGAGAAAGTTCATAAATATGCTTTATTAAAATTTGATCCCTAAATCGACCGACAAAAACTTTTGCGTTGGAGATGGGCTGCTAACGGTGGGCCCCTTGTGAAAACGCATTTGAAAGACACTCAACAGAAGAAGTTAATGAATTCTTCTCACTCTAATTAATGAACGCTATTAAGGGGGTGTTTGTAATTTTTTTCTAAATGTTTGTCAGTTCATAGTTCGGCAAAAATTATTTTGAAGTATTTAAGAAAATAACTTTAATTTTAAAAAAAGTAATTTTAGATCAAAAGTTAAAAGTAAGAAATAGTTATTTTTTCAATTTTTTTTGGTATTTTGATAGTAGATATAAGTTTTTCTCTCATTCATAAGTTAAAAGCTGCTTAAGAATCGGACACTTCAGCTTTTATATGTCAAAATTATTTTTATTCTTAAATGCTACATACTTTTTATTTCAACCAATTTTACTATAATCTCTACTTTAAGGGATGTTTTCCTTTGCTTTAACTATTGAAGTGATTAAAGGTAGAGATTGTGCTAAAATTTCTCCAAATCAAAAATAGGCACGTAGTGTTTGAGAATAAATTATTTTTTGTCAAATATAAAAGCTAGAGTTTGATACTTAAGCAGTAGCTCATAAGTGAGCGAAAATAATTAATTTAAATAAGAATTAAAATTAAATTATTCATAATTTTGTAACTAGTTATGTTTAACATAAATAATTAAAGAACCTTATATTTAATTATATATAATTTTCAAAGCACAAGTTAGTCACTCGAAAACAAATTTGATGCAATAAAATTATTTATATTAGTTAGACGTTAGACATTAATATATTTTGTTCAAATTGAATTTGTTATTAAAAAATAAAATAAAAATCTCTCTTTATCTGAACTGAATCAAACCGAATTGAAACTTTCAGTTAAATCTCGAAATTCTGAACCGAACTATTCCGCAAAAATTGTATCGTATCATCCTAATTTTTTGAATTAATTTTAAATATTTATTTTTTAAATTATCAAAGTTCAATATGAATCTAAATATTTTTAAATATTTAATTCACAACGTACCGTGCATATCCCGACAAAAATTGGTGAAGCGTAGAGAATACAAATTCAAGTCCAACTTGACTGCAAAGTTTATCCGCAGTAAGTCGGTTTACTTTTTACTATCTATTGAAAAGTGGAATTGGGATATTATTTGTGATCCGAATCTGGACTCTATTAAAAGCAGTAATTTATATACTCTATCCGTCTCATCTTTGCGCTTTTTTTTTTTTTTTTTCGTCCGTTTCAGACGAACTTACATATTTTTATTAAAATGAGAGTCATAATTTTACCCTTAAAATCTCTACCATCAATCCATCTTTGAAAGTTAACAAAATTTCAAAAAATAATTTTTCTTAATACTTATGTCAACCTTAGGTGGGACGGAGGGAGGGAGTATATACATTCTCTCCAAAAATATTAAAAAAATGATATAAGTACATAAAGATTAACGTCATTTATTTAATCATTAAGGGTCATTTTGGACAGCTTGACAACAATAACTATATAATGTAGTTCTAGGCATATTAAATAAAAAATGAGGAGTAACTGGAATTTTTTTTGAGTAAAAAGTAACTAGAATTGGGTGTGCTTTATTGGGATTCGATCCTCTAAATTTATTGAGCTCAATCTTAAGCAAACAGACCCTTAGATTTAGAAGGCCAGATCTTTAAAAAATTATCACAGTAAGATCAGTATTATCATCACTTTGATTATAAAAAACACTAATTATATTCGTACATGTGTATTGATACCTACATTTTTAACTAAAAGTGACCGTCTACCTCTGATTTCCTTCAGCAATTTACCTCTTTTTTCCTGACCCTCTTTCTGCCCGCACAAAATCCGTCATCATACTAGATGTTTGACCACAATCTACCGTTTAACTATCCTCTTTTAGTATAATAATAAACGCGTCTAAATTTTCTTAAATTCTCTTTAAAATTTACGAAAACAATCTTAACGCATCATAAATGCATACATAATTAATTAGCACAAACATTCTCAATTCAGGGTTTGAATGCCGAGTGTTTCTTAATTAAAGATTTTGATTTTAAATTTATTCAATTCAGAGTTTATGTCTTCAAAAATAAGACATGTTACCTAATATACAGAAGGTTTAGCATAATATATCTAAAATTTTAATATATTTCGTACTGAAAATTTCAATCTACTTTATTCTTAATATACCGTATATTGAATAATATTTCATATTTTTTAAGACGTAAGCCTAAACTGAGGTCAGATATTTAATTTTATTTGGTGCACCGCTCTACCTTAGACTGTTATTTTGATTTTCTGCCTTGTAGATATTTGAGATAATAACAATTCAAAATAAATAAATAAATTTCAACCATGTGGACCGCGTCTTCAGCCAGCCTACAATTTGGACTGAGCTCCACATTCTAGAAATACTTTGCTATTTTCGTTTTTATATTTTATATATTTTGAAACCGGACCAATCTAAACATGACACCTTCATATTATTGTTTTTTTTTTAATTATTTTGTGCAAAATTTATGTGCCGAGGATAGAATTATATAAATGCGTTTTATTGAGATTGAGTCTCGTTAATAAATTAAGGATCACGCAAAATAAACAAACCCTTAAAGGCTACAAATTTTCAGTAATTTGAGTTTTATATTAGTAGGAAAAATTGGGAATATTCCCTCGACAGTTCAACCTTCAAAGCCATATTATGTGGGGATTCTTTTACATCATAGCAACAATATTATAAAATAGTAGGACAATATTAATATATAAAAAACATAAATATTATATGATGAAGCAATGTATTATAATTAATGTATATTATTTAAAATAAATATATATTAATATGAAATATTATATACATGTTTGGTATTGTCTTTGCACTTTCACTTTAATTAATTATATATATATATATACATGTTTAATTATTTATTCATATTTATTTTTACAAATAATGTCATAAAATTAAGGATACAAGTTACAACATAGAATTATAAATTTATCAAATAAATAAATTTTAATTAATTCTACCATCAATTTCCACCCTCAAAATCTTCATCCTCAATTCACTTTTAAAAGACAACAAAAGCAAAAGGCAGATTTTCTTAATATATATACGTGGTGCCATAATGGATTATACCCCTAATAAATATTGCTAAGGTTCAATCCCATTATTTTCGGCCTATTAGACTAAGCCTTTGTCACTCTAATAATTGTAAGCACCAAGTTCAAGAAAGAAGATCCATTGTCGATCCATGTCCAATAAAATTACTATTATATTCTCAAGTAAATGATGTTATAAATCATTCATTTATCTTAACTCGAGGTCCAATCATCGAGAGTCGAACTACTCACAATCGAAGTTTTAGACTGGAGATGAGGCCCGATCCAAGAAACTTCTCAGGCCCAATAATTTTTGGTAGTGCCGACCAGATTTTAAAACGACACTGTAATATGTATTTTTAGGAAAACAAGTTCATTCGAAATGGAAAAGTCCACGGGAGTATTATATATTTTGTAAGATTGAAAAGTCTCTCACTGGGGTTGCGTGAGGCCCTAAAAGTGTAAGCCGCCCCTAATTTATAAAACTAATACACTTGTCAATGCAACAACAATTTTTTCATCGTATGATGATGGGTGAATAATCTTTAGTTGATTTTGCCGACAAAACATTCCCTTTCGGCTTTTCATTCGACCTTATCCACGGTCCAAAATTATGGACATAGTCGTATTTGGACAAGGTTTGAGGAGGTTGTATAATAATTAAATTGAAGATTTATGTAATATTTGAATTATGAGCAATTTTTTCTTTTGAATTGTTATGTATCACTTGGATTGATTTATACTCCTTCGTCCTATCTTATCTTGAATATTTTTTCTAAACGGTTGCCTCATTTTATCTCGCACAGTTTAAAAAAAAAAAGTTATAACATAATCTCCACTTTCAATCTTCACCTTTAAAAAGTCAACAAACAACCAAAAAATAATTTTTCTTAATACACGTATCGATCTCCCTTCCCTGTACAAGATAAACAGGGACGGAAGGAGTATTTTTTTATTATAAAATCTAGTGGGAATGGTATTTGTATGATTTATTAATAATTAAAAGATACAACTTATTTTCGAAAATTTGTACTTATAAAGAACATCGGTTCAAAAGATATTATAAATATTTTTCAAAATTATTAACAATTCCAGGAAATAATTATATGCTAAATTAAAATAATTAATATTTTTTTAAAAAATGTTTGTGATTTAAAATTTAGCAGTAAAAAGTACTTATATAAATAATATATATTTTCTTAGACTAGAGATTTATTGGAACTAAGAAAAGAAGAAGAACTCGCAAGTACAAAGTACTCTAATCAACTATGAAACTTTATTCTCGACTATCATAAAGGAAGGAGATGGACAAAGAAAAAAATCACGTTGCTTGCAGTTTTAAACATATGAAGACCAGAAAAACGTAATTAAGTAGTTGGAAACGATCATTATGTGCTCAACGAATTAAATTTCGCCGTGCAGACTGTGACTGCTTGCACATTTATTAGAGAAGCAGCAACAAAAAAAAATCCGAAAGGTCCATCAGAAATAAAAGATTGTAGACCGCACAAGGTACGGGAGACCAGACCAGAATAATCCAAAGAAAAATGGACAAACAAAAATAAAACAAAAAAAAATCAAAATAAATAATTAATAACATGTTAGAAGTTTTCTTCAACTGTTTAAATAAAACTAGAAAAGTATAAACAGTTTAGATAAGATCAATAAATTGATTTATCACAAAAAGAAAAAAAAAAATCAAGATATAATGTTTGTGTATTCATTATATTTTCTAACATCTTTATCTCTATTATTCATACATAACAATACATTCATATACTTCAAGTTGAACAATTCTTTTATTTTATTTAATTAAGTTATATTAAAATCGACTAAAATAAACATATATTATAACACATTATCGCGGAGTCAATGAAAGTACACATATATAATGACACATTATAACGGGACCAAAGGAATCAGGGCCTCCGTGCCCCTAACGTGGATCCGTCCATGTCTACAATGATCATGTGTGGTTTTGATAGAATTTTCTCTACCACTTCGTTTTAGGTCTCATATTAATATATGTTCACGATAAATAGGGGCCGAGTGTCAAAATTTATTCGTCCTAGTTTGACGGTTGGTAGTGAGCTGAGGTGTGTATTATTCCACTGAAGCTGTCCAAATCCAATAGGGGATTTGCTATTTCGGTTTTCCGCCTATTCACAAATTTGTCACCCTATGTAGCATGGGCCCCGCCCAAGAATATGGACTTGGTCTTGCATTTCTAGAAACCGTTTATTATAGGGTTATTAATTACACCTCCCGCCCTAACTTAATTTTTCTACTTTGATCGGATACAGAGGTTAAGAAAAAATAAATTTTGTGGAATCTAAAAAAAAATAGATTTTGTGAAATCTTTTATTTTTTAAAGGTGATGATTGAGGATGGAGATTTTGAGGGTGAAGATTGTGAGAGAAATTTGTCATTTATGAACTGTAAAGTTAAATTGGGACAAACCGAAAAGGAAAGTAAGAAAGTTAGAGTAGTACGAAGATAATATTATATTTTATTTATTTTAAATCTAAATGATATCATTTGATATTTTTATAACGACTTGAAAAGGACAATAAAATGAGCCGCGAAATAATATTCACGGGTTAAAATTATTGTTTATATCGTAATTTTAAATTTCGATGCTAATATCAACAATTCATATTAATTCATACTTACAAAGTATCTTGATTAAGTATGTCGCCGTGTTATAAATTCGCTAGTATGTACTGTTTGAATTCTATTGAGGAGAATATGTAACATTCCCTCCGTCTAAATAAAGGCCTTATAAAGTTGTACCTACTTGGATAAAGAAGCCTTATTATATGATTTCTAAGGATCCGTTTGCTTAAGATTGGGTTAGGTAGATTTAGAGGATCGAATCCCAATAAAGCACACTCATTACCTCCTTCAGTTAAGTTTGGCCCAATACTCTCCAATCTTAAGCAAACGGACCGTAAGTCCTTATTTAAGATTTGATAACATATTATCTTTTTATGTCTCGGATCCTTTTCTATCTTTTTATTTTTTATTTCCAATAATAATTTATAATATGAGCAATATTTGGCCTTTTTCTATCTTCTTATTTTTTTATTTCTGTACGTGAGTGTTATAAACAGATGAAAGATACTTCATTCGTCCTGAATGAACTTGCATACTATCTATTTCTGTCCGTCCCAAATAATTTGTACACTTTCTTAAAAAAAAAAAAAAAATTCACAAATTGTACCCACAATACACCTTTGTTTACCAAATAAAGCAAAAAAACAGGTCTGAAAAGTCAACATAACCCAAAAAATATTTTTTTCTTAATATGGGCGCCCACTTGCTAGTGCAAGTTCATTTGGGATGGAGGGAGTATTATCTAATATCTAAGGTCCCCATCTGATGAAACGTCAACAAGATAATTGAGCAACTGAATTATACTCCCTCCGTTCCAACTTATCTTGCACGGGGTCGACACGAGTACTAAGAAATGTTGTTTTTTGGATGCTGTTGGCTTTTCAAAGGTGGATTGAGGGTAAAGCTTAAGGGTGGAGATTTTAAGAGTGAAGATTATATTATAATTTTAATTTTTTAGGCTGTGCAAGATAAAATGAATCAATCGTTCAAAAAAAAAAGTACAAGATAAGGTGAGACGGAGGAAGTATCAAACAGGAATGAAAATGTTACATATATCACCCATCTAAAAGAAAAACAGGTAATTGTTCATTTATTCAAATACATCAATTGAAAACATTACAATTCATATCTGTTTATTGAAACAGAATCAAATCAAAGACACACACAATATATATGATATGTATCAGTATAATTTAGTTGCATTCATCAGGGTGAGCAAGCAGGTACTCTTCAACACCCTTGTACATAGCAGTAGCATGTTCTTTTCCAACATTAGCCTCTGCTTCACTCACTTCATAATCTCCCTTAGTATGATACTCATTGTGCAGTTTGATCACACACCCTCCGTCGGCCGCCTCCTCGAATTTCAGCTCGTAGCTGATCTTCTCGATCTTGTCGCCGACTGGACCCCCTTCGACCAAGGTGAACTTGCCGCTGTAGTTCGCATGGTCTATCGCTTCAAATTTGTTCTTCAGTACCTTGAAGTGTCCACCTGCCCAATCAAAATCATAATACATTATGAAACACTAATGCATGAATGCATGATACAGTCTCTAATGTAACTCATATTATATGTAAATACTTTATATACGAAGAGTGGTGGTTTAACAAAAGTTACCGTCGTGGAAGTTAGTTTGCACGACACATCCAGGGGCGATCTCCTGCCCCTCGACGAACTCGACGTTCTTGATGGAAGGGTTGATCTTGGGGAGAACATGGTGGGAATCGGTAATCAAAGCCTTGAACAATCTCGCTGCAGATACCTTCACTTTCAACTCTAGGGCAGAGCTCTTCAGACCCATTTTTCGATTTAAAAAAGAGGGATTAGAGGAAAATCTTGCTTAAAATTGATGAAAGGAAGATTTAGCTCGAAGAATACACAAAATGCAGAGGATATTTATAGCAAGTTTTTGAAGATTAAGTCATGGTCAAGTTTGGAGAGCTACCAAATACTGCTATAAACAATAAACATTCATCTGACGTAAAAGTTGACCAATTACGGTTGTGGAATGCACCTCAAATCTACACTTAACGATCCTCTAGTCCACTTTTATCCTGTCTCATTTGTGTTTCACTTTAAAATCGAGTTAATTATAATTATTTTTTTACAATTTATGAATTTAAAATTCATTATTTAGGTTCAGGATTCATGTTTGGATTTCATGTTTAAAGTCTAGGATTCAATTTTCTTGGATTAGGGTATATTTTAAGTTCATTTTAAATAATTTTTTAGAGTTTTAGAAAAAAATTATAATTTTTAAATATTTTTTTATATATTTTATAAATTATTTGGTATTTGTTTAATAAAACATATTATTATATAAAGAATTTCAATATTTTCAGATATTTTTAATGATTTTTTAGTGTTTTAGAAATAATTTTCTGATTCTTAAAATAATTTTATCTTTTAAATATTTTACTTTTTCACCGAAGTTGCAATTTGTGATAAAACTTGTAGTACATGTTGCAATCAACAAAAAAATTTGATTAGGTTCCAAAATATCATAACCCGTTCGTTCAGGTTCGTTCAGGTTGATTTTAGTAATTAATTATTTATTTGTTTTGTAAGAATAGACTATGATTATTTTGAAACATCATGGAAACTTCTTTCTATGGGACAAAATGGCTGTCAAAACATGCGTCATTCTCTATAGTACGGACACATATATAATATCAACATTTGGCAAAAATGTCTTCGTAATTGTATTTATTTCGCACATCAAACTGACTCGTTGTGAACAATTAGTTATCTTAAAAAGATATTTGATTCACAAATGAAACGACTTTCATCGTTTCAAATAATATTATTTGTTTCCTGATTATGAAAACGACTAATTAACAACGATGCACTATCTTTAATAATGTAGCCGTGATAAATTCTCATTATTTGACACAATATTTTTTTATAAAACCATATTTTTTTTGTATTGTCCTAGGATATGTTACTCTTATATTAAACAGATTTAATTGTTTGTTATTTATATATTTATTGACTTCTTGGCTTGTGATGGTGTACTAAGCCGCCGTGGTCCCCTTGAACTTTACTATATCATAAACTTGTAGCAACTTTTGCTGACGATATATATTAAGAGTGTATTCAAATTAAGCAAGGAGGAAACTTAATTAGCAATCCCAATCTATGAGTGTGGTGTGTGTAACTGACGTGAGATGAGTTGAAGACTTTTAGAGTTCGATCGATCAATTGAGGGATTCTAGTATATTAAGGAATTATGTTTATTTGAATTCTCCTTTTTAGAGCGGGTCTCATATGCACTTGATGCACATAAGGCTTGTTGTGCATCCCTCTTATTTAAAAAGGGACATGAAATTTTCGATCAACTATAATTTTGAACGATTTCGTGTCCGCCAAAAATGATCCGCGCAACCCGACATCTTCTGCATCTTCTGTGTTTGCCAAAGATATGGAAGTATGATATGTTAAGCGTTCGTCCAGTCCATAGCAATTGTAAGGGGTATTATCCAGATCTTTGTTGATAGGACATCTACTCTAAGTATAGCATGTTGTGTTGGTTGCCTCTACTCAGAATATCTCTTTCGCAGTTGTGCTTCAACAATTATTGTCCTAGTAGCTTCTTTGAATGTTCTGTTTCTCCTTTCTGCTACACAATTGTGCTGAGGAGTTCTGGCAACTGATACTCATGATGAATTCCTTTGTTGTTGCAGAAACTCTCTATGAACTTGTTAGTGAATTCAGAACCTCGATCAGATCTGATCTTGACAATGTTGAGGCATTTCTCATTCTAAATTCACTTCATAAGGTGTAGGAGCTTTTCTTGAGTATCTGATTTCTTGGCTAGAAACATAGTCCAAGTATATCTAGATGATTCATCCACTACTACGAGTGAGTACTTCATCCCGCTTAGAAATAGTGGTTCAATTGGTTCGCAGAGGTACATATGTAGTAGGTCCAGAAGCTTGTGAGATGACCTAACAAGTTTATCTTTGAATGACTTCCTAATTTGCTTGCCTTTCATGCATGCATCACACACACTCTCCTTTTTGTATGCTACATCAGGTAATCCTCTTTCTAACCATTTGTGTGTCAGTTTGTTGATAGTCTTTAAGTTCATATGACTTATTCTCTTGTGCCACAACCAACTGAGTTTAGGAGTGTTTTTAGCTATAAAGCAACAGAGAGTTGTCCTCCAATAGTCTCGCAGTCAGCTAGATAGATGTTACTCTTAATTTTTAGGGAGAGGGTTAGAATCCGAACCTCTGGTGAACCTACCC
Organism: Ajuga chamaepitys; assembly: GCA_958295605.1. NCBI lineage: Eukaryota > Viridiplantae > Streptophyta > Magnoliopsida > Lamiales > Lamiaceae > Ajuga > Ajuga chamaepitys. Next base: position 56,037,459 of record OY282506.1, read on the forward strand.
ATTTGTGTTTGAGTTTGATCCAATCCAATTTTGTTGGGATGTTTGTTGTGGATGTGCTTTGATAGCTTTCCGTAACCTCCTCCGTGCTTGAAATTGTAATTCATGCTACAATATTTGTAAACGGCATTGTAGAGCTCGGGTTAGCCTGATTTAGTGTTTTTGTAAAGTGTATGGCAAAGATGCCGGACTCCAAGGCCGGTTGTGTTCCTTGTGAGCCTTGTGAGCACCACCACCACGTCTTTACCAGTCCTCCACCTCCTTGGCTTCGACTTTGCTCTCTTGTTGGGACGTTCGCCTCCTTTAGACTTTGTTTGGAAAAGACGGAGCGGCATTCTCTCCTGTAAATGATTTTAAATTTAATAGACAATCATTAGAATATATAGTAATAGCATTCTAAAAATAAAGCTTACAAAACATACAAAGTGTATAATAATCTAATTATAATTTTTTTACTAGAATATGAGAAATTTAAATTGATCAAATATCGAAATTTACCTAGACAAACGATAATATCATCAACATTCAAATTGATTGGAATGTTGTCTAGGCCAACATCATCATCATCATCATTGAGGTTGAAGTAGGCCGGAGGAAGTGGTGAATAAGAATTGGGCATCCGGCCCTTACCTTTGTTGCCTCAATTGTGAAATGAAGAGCTTGAAAATGCACCTGTTCGATTTTACATTTTAAATTGAAAGATGTGTAAGAGTGATAAATTTAGGGAGGAACTGAAATAGATTGAGAATTGAGAAATATTAAGAGAAATAGAAAAATATTATTTGCTACTAAATTGCAAAAAACCGATCGCTCAATTTATAAATGCCATAAATTGAGGTAGATTGAGAATTGAGGGAGAGCGAGAGAAGGTGTGAGGAATTTGATTGAATTAAGATTGTACCCCCTCCGTCCCGCTCTAATTTACCTATTTTTTTGGTTTGTTCCAATTTAATTTGTCAGTCTATAAATGACAAATTTCTCTCACAATCTCCACTCTCAAAATCTCCACATTCAATTTTCCCCTTTGAAAAATCAAAGATTTCACAAAATCTGTTTTTTCTTAACCTCCGTGTCCGACCAAAGTAGGCAAATTGGATCGAAACGGAGAAAGTATAATTTATAGGTGTATTAAACTTAAAAAAATATCTCTCCCAAACAGCTACTGCAGTTCCAGCCTCTTCAAGATAGCTAGTTGATCATGGCTATTAGATGTAAGAAAAATTGGTAGGGGAACCAGCTTTTTCCCGGTTTCGGACTGCCGGTTTACTCCAAATCTCGGCCGTCTGTTTCAGGCGGACACTAAATCTCCTCCTTACATGTGTCCCGCATTAAATAACACATATATATATATATATAAAATAGATGGAATGGGCGGTTCAATTGTCGGATCCAAACCGACGGTTAAACCGCCGCTCTCACAGTTATATAATATATGAACCGAATCGAACATCATATCGATTGATTACATTTCCGATTTGATCACCTGTTATGTTCGAATCGAGCCGATTCCGTTCTCAGAATCGATTGGACACCTCTAGTTGCTTGTGAGTTGAGCTGTGTATAATTCCACTGAAGCTGTCCAAATCCAAATGGTGGATTGCTATATCGGTTTTCCGCCTTTTAAGAAATTTGTCGCTTTGATAATAATCTATGTAGTGTAGCATGGGGGCCCTGACAAAGAATATGCCGTTGGATCCTCTATTTCAAATCTCGTTTCATCTTGTATTTCATAACTTTCACTAACTGTCACATGCATATTTGTGATGTTATTCTGTACACATGACATGCAATGAATGCTGTGGAATAAAAGATGGAACATGATTCGAAAGAGAAGATCTCATCCGAAAAATATGGACTTTGGTCTTGGATTTCTAGAAACCGTTTATCATAGGATATTATATTTTTATTTTTATTCTGAAATAGTATCATTTAATTAATACTCTGATAACTATCTGAAAATGACAATTATATTATATTACTACTTTAAATTTTAAAAAATATTATGCTCAAAACTCTCAATCTAGATATAATCTTTTATTACAGTTGATTTGATTTTTTTAAAATGAAGTAGGGTATTTAAAATGAAATAATTTCAAATTCATCCAACTCAAAGTAGATCCTGGCTCCCACTCTGATCTACTACATGAAAATGACCGGCGCATTAGGATTTCAATATTTGCCGCTAATATTAGCAACTAACGTTAATATTTTGTCGCTATATTTACTTCATTACGAAAAACATATATTCGTCGTGACGAAATTGGATAGTTTAAGTGGCAGAGCATCTACTACTTAAGTTTAACAGCGAAAATAGACTGTTCACTGAAAAGTTAGTAGCAAATATATTCAACTTCATCAGCAAACCATTTTTTTTTAATAAATAGTTAACTTCTTTAAATTTAGTTCAAAAATGAAATTAATAAATTTTAAATACATGTTAATTCATACTTATAAAGTACCTTAAGTATATAACCGCGTTATAAATTTGCTAGTGCATTTTACATTGTGTACTATTTGAATTCTATTGTATGTAATATTTAATACTACCTTCGTCCAAAATAAATGTCTTATATAACGTGGATAAAGGAGCCTCATTGAAGGGTTTCTAAATCCTTATTTAATTTCTAATAATGTATTATCTTTTTATACCTTGTTATACTTGGGTTTTTTCTATCTTTTTTTTTTTTTTCCAATATTAATTTATAATATGAACAATATTCATTAATCAACGTGGAGTGAGTATTTATTTACTCATACGAAAATGCAATTCGGATTCTCTGTTACAGTAGGTGTTTCATCCCCTGTAATAACAATTTAATTCATTACGTGATACATATTGATTTATGACATCATATCATACACGTGAATATGGTAAAACACAAAATGTAACATCAATATGTAACGAGACGAAAATGCTACTCCATCCGCCACATACTTTAATTGGCATAAAATGCTTTCACTTTCTGTTTGTAAGATTTTTACTAGTGGACAATTAATATGTCGCCATCATAGGTAGAGACGTGAGATTGTTACTAATATTCTATAAATGATCACTAATTTGATATCAACCTATAAAGATACTCCCTCCTGATCTAATTTGCCTGTATTAATCGAACATAAATGTTAGAAAAAAAACAGATTTTGTAGAATTTTTGATTTTAAAGGTGGAGATTTTGAGAGAAATTTGTCATTTATAGGCTGACAAATTAAATTGCGATAAATCGAAAAAGAAAGTAGACAAATTAAAGCGGAACGAAGGGAGCATTATCGAAAATATAATTGAGCAACTGAATTATATCAAATAGGAATGGAAATGTTACACATATGTTGTTCATTTATTCAAATACATCAATTGATATCTGTTTATCTAAACAGAATCAAGACACACGTATTTTTTCACGAAAAGCAGATATGAGATAAGAAATCCAGTGTTTCACTAAGGTTTCGAATAGCGGTCCTGAATTTGTATGAATATAATTTAGGTGCATTCATTAGGGTGGGCAAGTAGGTACTCTTCAACACCCTTATACATAGCAGTAGCATGTTCTTTTCCAACATTAGCCTCTGCTTCACTCACTTCATAACCCCCCTTAGGGAAATACTCATTGTTGAGCTTGATGACACACCCTCCGTCGGCCGCCTCCTCGAATTTCAGCTCGTAGCTGATCTTTTCGAGCTTTTCGCCGAGCACGTCCCCTTCGATCAAGGTGAACTTGCCGCTGTGGTTCGCATGGTCGATCGCATCAAATTTGTTCTTTAGGAACTTGAAAGGTCCACCTGCCCAATTATATAAGTGTAAAGATAAATAAATATTCGTGTACTAAAAGGTAAATGAACGAATAGTGTAATAGTCTCAACTGAAAAAGTACTCAATTGAAATCGTAATATATTATGAAACACTAATACATGAATGCATGATATGAACTCTAATGTTACCGTCATGGAAATTAGTTTGCACGACACATCCAGGGGCGACCTCATGGCCCTCGACGAACTCAACGTTCTTGATGGAAGGGTTGATTTTGGGGAGGACGTGGTGGGAATCGGTAATCAAAGCCTTGAACAATCTGGCTGCAGATACCTTCACTTTCACTTCTAGGGTATAGCTCTTCACTCCCATTTTCGATTGAAAAAAGAGGGGATTAATGGGAATTTTATTTAAAAAGAAAGATTTAGCTCGGAGTAGGGAAGAATACGCAAAATGCAGAGGATATTTATAGCAAGTTTTTGTAGATTAAGTCATGGTCAAGTTTGGAGAGCTGGCAAATACTGCCAGAAACTAAACAATAATTCAGTGTTGAGCAATAGGCTTAATTTATTCACTACTCCCTCCGCCCTACTTATCTTGCATAGGGGAGTCGGCACGAATATTAAGAATTTTTTTTTTATTATTTGTTGACTTTTCAAAGGTGAATTAAAGGTGGAGATTTTGAGGTGGAGATTATATTATAACTTTTCTTTTATAGGTTGTACAAGATATGGTGGAACGGCCGTTTATGAAAAATATATAAGATAAGGTGGGACGAAGGAGGTATAATAATAGACTATGGTTATTTATTTGTTTTGAAAGAATCGACTATGTTTCTCTATAGTACGGACACATTACTGTAGAGAATCAACATTTGGCAAAAACGTCTTCTTGTAGGATATTTTAACCGTTTTTATTTCGTACATCGAACAACTCCCGATGTGTGTTTGTTAAAGACTGGGAGCATTGAGTTAAATTTGGTTGAAGAAGTTAATGAGTATTTTTTATTGAGATTTGATCTCCTAATTCTATTGAGATAAACCTTAAGCAAATATACCCCAGTGAAAATAAGCAAGACTTTATAATTTTTATAATGTTTTATATTCAATTTATTGATTAAAAAAGTATATTTATCAAATATGATTTTTTTTTTTAAAATAGGAGTTGGATGGATGTATTTAATTAATGACCTTTACATTTCGCTGGCTCCTAGAAAGAAAAATAAAATGAAGGTTAGTGAGATACGAGTTGAGACAGTTTTAACTTCTTTTAGGACAACTAGTTATTTTAAAAAATATTTGATTTGTATTTCAAATGAGTTTTATCGTCTTAAATAATATTATTTGCTTCCTGAATATTGAAACTACTAATTAGCAATGGAATGTCGCTTTTAAGAATGCACTTAGAATCCTCTAGCCCACTTTCCATTCGCGTCCCACTCTAAAATCGAGCCAATTATAATTTTTTTTTTTTTTATTTTTTTTTTTTTTTTTTTTTGCAATTTATGAATTTAAAGTTCATTATTTAGGTTCATCATTTAGGATTCATGTTTAGATTTCATGTTTAAAGTATAGGGTTCGACTTTCTTGGACTACGATTTATTTTCTATTGTAAACTTACGATGTCACGATTCACGGTTCATGATTCATGATTTAATGATTTAGTGTTTATAATTTAATAAATCATAGTTTATGGTTCATGATTTATGTGTTTGGAGTTCACCATTTATGTTGTATGACTCGATTTTGGAGTGGGTCATGGTTGAGACAGGATAATTGTAGGATAGAAGATCTTTCCATTAATAATGTGGTCGTGACAAATACTCATTATTTGAGATAACTTTCTGTTGTATCAAGATACCATTTTTGTTGTATTATCCCAGATATATTACTCTTTTATTAAACTTTTTTAATTTATTATTTTTAATATTTATTTGTTAATTATTGACTTCCTTGCTTGTGATGGTGTACTAAGCCGCCGTGGTCCCTGACTATGACTCAGATCTTTAAAATAAGTGAACACTTTATTATAATATTATAACCAATAGTAAATTTTGCCGACGATATATATATTAAGAGAATATTCTAAATAAGCAAGCAGGAAATTTAATATATATATAAAACTAATATAAGGGTCGTTTACTTAAGACTGGGGAGTGCTGGACCAAATCTGACTGAGAGAGTTAATGAATGTGCTTTATATAGAGTACAATCTCGATTAGGAAGTCGTTGGTGGAATTTGATCGGTCAATGACCTAGATTACAAAAGGTTCTGCCAACTAATATAAAACAATTACCAAATATAAAACTAATATAAGTGTATAAATTTCTACATAAGTTTCTTAGGAAAAGTATTTACATATCATTCTTTTCTTTTGGTGGAAATAACTATTTATATTTAAAAGCTATGCAAAATCTTGGTGGAAATAAATATGTTCTTTTTTAGATGATTACACTAAATATTGTTATGTGTATTTTCTAAAAAGTAGAGATGGAGTCATAGAAAAGTTTATTCTCTATAAGAGTGAAGTTGATAATCGACTTAATAAAAAGATTAAGGTGCTACGAAGTGATAGGAGGAGAGAGTATGAATCTGCATTTGGTGATTTTGTGCTCAACACGAATCAAGCATGAAACCGTTGCTCCTTATTCACCTCAACAAAATGGCATTGTCGAACTTAAGAATCGTACTTTTAAAGAAATGATGAATGCATTGTTATTGAATTTTGGGTTACCCCAGAACATGTGGGGGGAAGATGTGCTGTCAGCTAATTACCTTCTAATAAATGTCCCTTCAAAAGTAGATAAAAGTCCATATAAGCTATGATACGGGAGACACCTCAACAAAATGGCATTTAAAATCGATGATCTGATCATATTTCTAATGCGTCCACAGTTAAATTCTGAATATCATGTAGTATCTAATCCATCCGATGAAATATCAACTATATAATCGATCGAGAACGTTACTGCTGAGTAACATCCGGTTCACATATAAGATCCTCTATCCAATTCGTGTTTCATTTTGTATTCCAATATAAATACCGCATGTCACGTATATATGATGACATCACTAATTAACACTGTATCATGTACATTACAAAAAAAACACTGACTGCGATGAAAATTTCCTTCACTAATCCGTCAATACAAGATTAAAATTTTATTCCACATTCTTAGTCTCTTTTGTAGTTACATTTTTTCTGTCACTAAATTTCATCATATTTCCGTCACTAAACCATTACTAATTTTCAAACAATCTTATAGTTCTTATTCATGAGTATTCTGTCACTAGTCCGTAATTAGATTGTGACAGAAAATGTCGTCACTAAAATCAGTCACTATCGGTAGTATTTCTTGTAGTGATAGTATATATAATGAAATACTAGATGCAACACAAACCCGTCAAGTTCAACACGAAATCTTTCTAAACCTCAGAATGAAATCTTACACACAGAATGCTGATGTAAAGCCAAACATATATACCATCTCAAATGAGGTAGAATAAAAGAAAAAAAGGTAGTGTATACATATTGTTCCTTTATTCAAACAGATCAACTGCAAAACACAAATTGAAAACCTGATAAACAGATATCTGCTTATTTAAACTGCATCAAAACACACACTATATGTATAAACACACACACACACACATATATAATTTAGTTGCATTCATCAGGGTGAGCAAGCAGGTAGTCTTCAACACCCTTGTAGAGAGCCACAGCATGTTCTTTTCCAGCATTAAGCTCTGCTTCACTCACTTCATAACCTCCCTTACTATGATACTCATTCTCAAGTTTAATGACACACCCTCCGTCTTCATGATCCTCGAATTTCAACTCGTAGATGATCTTTTCGAGCTTGTCGCCGAGTATGTCGCCGGCGATCAAGGTGAACTTGCCGATGCGTTTTACATGGTCGATGATATCAAATTTGTTCTTCACGTACTTGAAGTGTCCTCCTGTCCAATTATATTGTATTTGTAAGATACATATTCGTGTAAAAGAAGCTAAATGATCGGGTAGTGAATAGAAAGTGCGCAGTCGAAATGAGAATAAGTGAAACAGTGACGAAAACTAGTGACGGAAAAGACACTTCCTCCGTCTGTTAGGCATATAAGCTAGGGAGCCATAACTTAACCCAAAATCATATAAGTTAGGGAGCCATAACTTAACCCAAAATCATGGTCAAAGGTAAAGGATTGGCTTCCACTTATATGCCCTTCCACACTTTCGTGTGGAATCGATGTGGGATATCATAACAATCCATCCCCCTTCAAACTGGGATATCATAACAATCCATCCCCCTTCAAACTGAACGTCCACGGACGACACATTTCGGGTGGCAACCCACGTACCAAGGCCCACTTCCCAGGTGACAACCCCCCTCGGGCCCACATCCAGGGTGGCAACCCCCCACGGACGTCACATTCCAGGTGGCAACCCACATACCAAGGCCCACTTCCCGGGTGACAACCCCTGAGTCCATCATCGGGTAGTCCCTTTCCGCAGCCCATCCGAATCCGGTAGGTCGGATCAAATTGTTAGGCGTTAGGCATATAAGCTAGGGAGCCCTAACTTAACTCAAAACTATGGTCAAAGATAAATGATTGACTCCCACTTATATGCCCTTCCACACTTTCATGTGAAATCGATGTGGGATATCGTAACACCGTCCCACCTTATCTTGCACACTTTCCTTAAACGACCTTATCTTGCACAACTTAAAAAAGGAAAGTCATAACATAATCCTACCCTCAATCCACCTTTGAAAAGTTAACAAATAACCAAAAAATAACTTTTCTACCTCTGTCAACCCCCCTATGCAAGATAAACCGAGACAGAGGGAGTATTAAATCAAAGTTATTCCTATCATCGGTTTAACAAAAGTTACCGTCGTGGAAATTAGTTTGCATGACACATCCAGGAGTGACCTCCTGGCCCTCCACGAACTCAATGTGCTTAATGGTCGGGTTGATTTTGGGAAGGAAGTGATGGGAATCGGTAATCAAAGCCTTGAATAATCTGTGTGCCGATACCTTCACTTTCAGTTCCAAGGTATAGCTCTTCACGCCCATTTTTCTTGTTCGGAAAATAAGGAGGTTTAAAATTGATCGAAATGAGAAATTGGCTTTGAGTTGTGAATAATACACAAGATATAGAGGATATTTATAGCAAGTTTTTGTAGATCAAGTCAAGTTCGGGGGGGTAGCAAATATTGCCACTGGTAATAAACAATAATTCAGAGTAGTTAAGTTGTAATAGACTATGATTATATATACGAGGATGTTAGACTATGATTATATACTAGGATGTTAGACTATGATTATTTTTATTTCGAAATAATAGACTATGATTTTTTAGAATATCCTAGAAACTTCTTCTTTTATGGGAGTATAAATGGGACTGTCAGAAAGTGTAACTTAGTGGGTACAACTTTCTAAAACACTATCGATACGCACTTAGACGATTTATTTATGTTTCTGTTTAACTCATTCAATCTATCTACCTAAATTGTGAATTTGAAAAACTTAAAATTTTTATTTGAGTCAGTAAAACGAGACTCTTTCAAAAGAAAAAGTAAAATGAAACATTAATTTTTTTATATTTTTTCAAATAGAACTTTTTTTATGAAATTGAGCGTATGTTTGAGTTGTTTACTACATGTCTAAGATCATAGAGCGCTGTACTTACAGTATGCATCATTATTTTATAAAATATTGATATTGATGAATAGGGTTCTTACCGTACCCTATTTAAGAAACCCATTAATTTTATTTTCAGTGGCACCTGTCAAATGCACTATAATAAATCTCTTTTTTGTATTCTCCCTTACGGAAAATAGGAAGAAGGATGTGAGTCATAAAAATTTATACTAGAGTGGTAGCATTGAGATAAGAGGAGAGAAGTGTGCTTGTGAAGTATCATATGATAGTAGTTTCTCTTCTGGACCATGGTTTTCTCCGCTTTTAGAGTTTTCACATAATTCACATAAATTCTTGTGTCGTAGGTGAATTTAGGTCTATGAATGATGAATCCCAAGAGTATTTTAAAAAACTAATTAAAATATATTATAAAATATAGTAATAATTAATCTAATTGTTGGAATTAGATCGATCCGCCTCCTATCCGAAATTTTCTAACAGTACTTGCATATTATTATAGTAAAAAAATTATTTATTCTATGGGCTTTTATTGGATCAATCCCAGTTCAAACCTTCTAGAAACTCTTTTCTTTATTTAAATTACTACCTCCGTCCCACTTAAGTTGTACACTTATATTTTCCGTCCGTTCCACTTAACTTTGCACATTTTTTCACAATCTTCATCCTCAAAATTTCTACCCTCAATCTACATATTTGATAAAGTTAATTTAAAAATAAAAATAATTTTTTCTTAACATCCATATCCGATCAACTTCGTAAAATTAAGTAGGACGGAGGAAGTAGGTGTTTTATTCTAGTAGTTAATATTCAGCGTGAATTTTATAATTAAGTCCATATCCAGTCCATTTACCATTTTGCAGTCATATTTATCCAAACAAAACGTCACTCCCTTTTAAGTCAATATTTAAAGAAAGACTGAAATTGGCGTTGACCGACAGATTCAGACCGGTTCTTGACATCCTAAAGTTTGATGATATTTTTAGGTACGATCCTGAAGTTTTGTAGAATTTGATCTCTAATTTATACTCTGAATAACAAAATATTTTACTAATTAAGTTATACTCAATTTCCTCGTAATCTTTAATGATGTTATCGATCAAGAGTCGACAGTCCAATGATATCGACCTCCTTATTATATAGTGGAGGTTTTGGGTTCGAGCCAAACTTCACATGTTTGTGTAGTAGAAAACAATAAATTGATATTGTTTTGACATCGTATATACCCCACCCCAATCCTCCGCCTCACAAGGATGAAAAATGAATTGATATTTGTGGAGAGCATTGTTAACCTATTATACACGCATAGTGAAATTTTTCTAAACAGTAAGATCTCGACCTGTGGATTCTTCCGGATTTAGGGTTTCCATTGCAAAATGTGTGTCTCCATATTTTTGTATTCTTGCATCACATTTGGTTTCTTGGTCTTGTCCAATTTTTGGATCCAGCTAGTGAGAAAAGATTTATCCTAATTTCAACGTGTAGGTACTATTTATTTTGGCACTCTTTCCTCAGCAAACGACTTGTCTTCCCAAATCGTTCTACAAATTTTGTAATTATTCCTTATTTCTATTTAATGAACTACTTTTTCAAATTATGCACTCGTAATTCATATCTATTTCCATTATCATTCCGGACCCTCAATTTTTTGGTTTACTTGTTATTTTCGCGGGCCCCTTAAGTTTCAACTAGGGTGTGTACTTGGAATATTCTTTAACTATTCCTAGAATTCATAATTAATTAAAATAATTATTTTAGTAGGAAAAATATCAGGGATATAATATTACCACTCGTTAATAACATCCGTAAAATACATACCTATCGCAAGATAGCCAAGGGGTCCACGGCGGCTAACTATTCAAAATATATTAACGTCATGTTAATTACTCCTTTCGTTCCGACTTAATTTGTCAATTTATATTTTCGATTTATTTCAAATAATTTTGTCAGTCCAAAAAAAATTAAAATTTATCTCATAATCCTACCCTCAAAATCTCCACCGTCAATCTACACCTTTGAAAAAGTAAAAAATTCCACAAAACTGATTGTTCTTAACTTCCGTGTTGATCAGAATAGAAAAATTAAACCGAGAGGGAGGTAGTATTTCACAACCCATTCTTTTTTTTTCCCCTTAAAAAAGGAGAAATTATATTAATCCATTAAATTCGTACTCAAAAAAGGATAAATTAACATAAATATTATCCGACAATAGGCGTAATTTCGATTATTTAGTAGAGTACATTTCTTGTACACAAGTTGTACGGATTTTAGATATTATAACTCGAGTCATGAACAGTTTTACATAAAAATGCATTAGTGGTAATTTTGAAAGATATTACCTGTTGTGAAGAAAAATATTAGTGTTATGATAGAAAGTTATTATTTGTAATGAAGAAATGTATATTTTTGAAAGATAATTTTTTCTTTAAAATATGTAATATATTTCAGTATAAATAGTGATACATTTTTATGATCTTCCTCTAGTTTAAAAAGATCCATACACGTGATACATTTTTGTGGTCCATGCATCTTTAATACTCCATCCGTCCTGCTCAAAACTACCTACTTGCCTTTTCGGTCCGTCCCAACTAAAGTTGTCAACCCAAAAAAGAAAACTAATCCCACAATCCTCAACCTCAAAATCTCAACCACTTAATCTTCACCTTTAAAAAAGTCAGATGACTGCTTTTTCTTAACATCCGTGCCCGATCAAAGTGGAAGCTTTAACCGGGACGGAGTGAGTCGTATATATTTCATATTCCGTGGTTACTTTATTCCCCCGTGCAGAAGTAGGCACGGTTCTGAAAATTGCCGGAACAAATTAAAAGTGGAAGTGGAATGAGCATTCATAAGCACAGTGTGTGGTAGTTGTACGATCAAACTAGGATCTAACGCTTAATCGATACTTAGAATAACTAGACGTGGTTAGGTAAAGTACAATTTGAAAGAAAATAAAAATGGTCACTAATAATATATTTAGAAAAAATTTAATCAAAACTAGACGTGAGCTTATAGAACAGAGGTAGCATACGAGGCACCATGTATATGCCCATATCATATGGCAAAGCTATTTAGTGAATTAGTTGTAAAAATTGACAATCATGTATTGACAGCTCCACCGTGATAATCTCAACCGGACAATTGTTTCAGTCTCAGCTCCTTGGAATACATTATCTCTGGCTCGCTCTAATTTACCTCTTTATTTTATTTCAATTTAATTTGTCAGCTTATAAATGGTAAATTTCTCTCACAATATCCACTTCAAAATCTCCACCATCAATCTTCACCTTTAAAAAAATCAAAGATTCCACAAAATTTATTTTTTCTTAACATTTATGTACGGCCAAAGTAGACAAATTAGACCGGACGGAGGGAGTATTCATAAGAAATTAAAAAGAAAAAAATAATATATATATATATATATATATATATATATATATATATAAAGCAAGCAGGCTTATAAGTCTAAAGTATTTTAAATTGTTTATTACTATTATTTTTTCTTAAAATGGTTGTCTTAATCTATTATCAACTACTCTCCATGTTGGAACTTTGGCAAACGTACCCCGAAAAATTCTATATATAAATACCCAATTACAAGAAAAATATATTTTTTTAAAAGATATAGTTGTCTTGAATAATAAAAATATGTCACAGATATATTATTAGAGATACCAACGTCATCACTATTGATCATCTTAATAAATCCGTCACAATTTCAATTAATTGGACCCGTAAATTAAATTCTTGGATCGGTTAATTACATTGTGGGAGGTCTTTTGTGCACCAGTTACACCAATTCGGGTTATGGGTCAAAAGATATTATTATTTATGCCTAAAAGTATTACTTGTGATTGGTAAATGTATCATAGTAAAGAAATATCACCATTTATGTTTAAAGATATTACACGTTCTGAGTAAATGTATCGTAATACTTTTACCCAGTATATATAATATCTTTAAATATAAATAATGATATACAATCTGAATTATATAGTATAATTAGTGCACACGAGACTTTGTAGATATGTAGTGGAGATATTTTTATCTGGAGACGTTGAAAATAAGGGGTTTAATCGTTATGATATATCCACTAATTAATTAATATTGGGCCTTGATTTGGTAACAAGCTAGAGGAATATTGATTTGTATGGCCCAATTATATAATCAGTTGTGCTCGTCCTATTATTTTGTATTCTGGGCCCAAAACAAACCCGAACTGGACCAAATAAGTAGATCCACATAGACGCACTAATTTTTCAATTCGGATTCCCTGTTACAGTAGGTGTTTCATCCTCTATTACACTCAATTTATTAAGTGACACATGTTAATTTGTGACATCATACTATACACGTGTCGGTTAGTGAATGAGTGAAACACAAGATGTAACACCAAAGTGTAACAGATGATCTTATGGGCTAATTTTCACCTTATTCGGATTAGTTTGGATTCTCCGTTACACTACTTGTTGCATCTTCTGTTATACAATTTTTAATACACGATACGTGTTAATTAATGACATCAATTTATACACGTGTTTTGGATAAATAAAAGATAATTAAAATAAAATACAAGATGAAACACATAAATGAAACACGTGAATTCATGGCAGTGCGGTAAGTGAAGTAAAAGAAACTATGAAATAGCAGCTTATCAACCATTACACAGACTCGATTTAGCAATATCATACGAGAAGCCAAATCGTCAACAGGTTTGATGTTACTGCAATACTACTTTATGATTAAAACTAACCAAACTAAGCAACCTAATTGAGATCCTGTATTGTATCTCGTAGAACACAATCTTGAATAGAGGATCTGATCGGCTAAACCGAAAGAGGTACTAAAGAAGCAATTGTTGTCTAGGCCAAGAGCCAGAAGTTTTTGTGGGATTTGCTGTTGAGAAGATATCCTCCGGTTAACTTTTTCTGTACAGCAACACAATTGCATTTGCTGTTCTCAATCGCGTAATCTGCTGTGTCGAATCCTTTATACGATAACCCTCTTCTCGACCTGCACAATGTGATTCAACAATCAAACCAAACAGAACGAATGATCATGTTTGTAAACACATTTGTATTATTGTAAAAATCATCGATTAACTCCACCTAACTAGGCATGTCTAGGAGCAAGGTTGGCCCTTCTCCTTTCTCTTGTCTGTGATGCGTCTAAATTCGGACTAGGCGATAGACTCTACTTAATTTGCGACCGACGCTTAAGCGCTTCGAGGACATGACTAAATAATGTCTACAAGAAAACTTATGATCCTATCATCAAAATTGACATCCCAACATTTGAAGAAAATAAATAAAAGTTGACAATTTATAGAAGTGAGCATTTTCTCGAGGACAAGAAGAAATCTGTCGACCTAATTCAAATGAGACCATTTATTCTAATTTGTATTTTATTGTATTCCAGCATAACCACTGCACAATACGTGGTTATTCTGAAATACCAGATGTAACACAATTTAAAATAGACGATTCAGTATGTTCGTAATCATATTAATCTTACCCTAATAATGATTTAGAAAGATTATTCCTCTTTTGGCCAATAATAAGAAGATCAACATTGCATGCGGCGCTATGTGCCACAATCACGGCGGCCTTCTCCTTCCCCTCCGGCACCTCCGCCTTCTCCACCGCCACTTTCAACCTCGGTTTCGCCTTTGAACATTGACGCTTCATCCCATCAAGAAAATCCGCCTCCCCTCCGCCTCCTCCACCGTCCTCGGCTGCAGCGGAGGACGAGTAGGAGCCAACGCCGCCAGTGCGGGTGCTTGCCGGAGACATCGTAGCCTTCAACAACGCGCCGAACGTATTCTTCCACGGGTTGGGATTCTCGACGTGGAGGAGGATTAGAATGTCGTTATCCATGATTGCATGTGAGAGGGCGTATTGAAGCGCACCTGAGGATTCACGGCTGGCTTCCGCCACCACCATTACCTTACGCGCCGCCGGGGTAGTGTGGTCCATGTTTTACGCGCGGCTGCCGCTTATCACCGTCCACGGCTGCCGGAAATCGCCTTTTCACACGGGCCTTGTGATGGGAATGGATGGATTGAAATGTTATGGTATAATTTCAAGATCAAATTTTGGAATTTCAATTTTATTTTAAAAGTTGGATTATACATTTCTAGTCTCTTAGCTAAATTTGCGGGATTTTGTGTCAATGGAGGGGTATGAGATTTTCTATAACCGTTGGTGCGACATCCTCTACAACGACTCAATATAATATGTCCACATCGTTAAACAATTGTCATTTGTTTAATCTTCATATGAATTATTGTATTAATTTTCTAATTTTGTTAACCAAAACAATATAATATAAGTTATGGCATATTACATATAATATGACATTTTAAATCTTGACTAGGGTTAGGGCTGACATTGCATGGACGAAATGAAACTGTTGACCCTAACCCTTCATCTGGTAAGTATAAAAGGTTTGTCATTTCTTCTTCACCAAGCTATGACTCATAACATTTTACTATTCACTCAGCTATACCATCTTTACCATCCAAATCCTCTGATCTCTGATTTGAGCGTTGGAGACTCTTCATCGGAAATCCCCTTCGATGTTCGTTTGTGCAGGATCACAACCAGATTTCAAGCAAACTCGAAGAACAAAGCATCATTCCCACCAAGTACAATGCTAGATAAATTTTGTAACATTGTGTACGTGTCGGAACTGTTTTGAACGGCACTACAGTTAAGTTTTATGGACCATAAATTTTTGATTCAAGTTCAAATTAAGGACCCAAGGTTTAGGCTATGTCATCATCCTATGGTTTTGTAGTTCACGACTTCACAATTATAAATTTATGGTTCACGGTTTATACTTCAAACGTTTAAAATTAATAGTTTATGGGTTTATGATTCAGGAATGATAGTGCAGATTTTTTAATTTTATGCAACATAACTGTAATAGTGAAAATGCAAGAGAGGATTGGTCCATTAATAAAGTGATGAATTTCAATGCATTGAATTGATTATATACATTGAAATATGTTGACTGTCATTAGCAATTACTTTACTTTACTTAGCATCAAGTGGTCGTGCCGGAGTGGTTATCGGGCATGACTAGAAATCATGTGGGCTCTGCCCGCGCAGGTTCGAATCCTGCCGACCACGTATTTTTTCCCCCTTTTTTGTAAAAGAGACACTAACCACCAGACGTGTTTAGGCCTGAAATTAGGGGCGGGATCGGGTCGGATTTTTCGGGTTGAGTACCCAATAAAAGAACCTTATTTTGTCGGACGGGTACCCGTCGGACTAAAGAGACACTAACCACAAGACGCGTTTAGGCCTATAATTAGGGGTGGGATCGAGTCGGATTTTTTGAGTTGGGTACTCGATAAAAGAACCCGATTTTGTCGGTACCCGCCCCTCGGGTACCCGCCGGACTAAAGAGACACTAACTAGGGGTGGGATCGGGTCGGGTTTTTCGGGTTGGGTACCCGATAAAAGAACCCAATTTTGCCAGTACCGGCCCCTCGGGTACCTGCCGGGTCTTTTTTTTTTTTTAAGTTGATTTTTATGATTGAATCATCTTTTATTTCTTTAAGGTTGTTGAAGGAGGTAAAGACTTTATGGTTAATTTTGTTATAATAGGGTGTCCGAAAAAATTCGACCCTACCCAAACCCGGCCCGACCTTAACCCGATACCCGATGTACTAAAAGAAATTCGATCCTATCGGGTAAAATTCGCGCAGGTCAGATCGAGTACCTGAAACCCAAAGCCAAATTCCCACCCCTGCCTGTAACAAAGGACCAGGACGGCCGGCTAAAAGACAAGAAGGGTGGGCAAAAGTCGCATGTCGGCCAAGAAAAGTCTCACACAAGCAAAATCCTAGCGGAGAGGAGAGACCAATAAACCTAAAAATCAACGAAATAAAATGAAAAAAAAACTAAATAAAACAACTATTGGATGTGATTGTCGTATAAAAACTAGAAAAAGGCAAAATATGGTTGGCGGTAGAGAGCGATTTCTTTCTTTCTTATGGGACTGTAACTACTAAGGAGGGGGCGTGTGTGGGAGGATGTTTTTTTCCTTTGAAAAAAATTACTTGGCCGATTTGACGGATCAGTTGAAAGAAATTTGCGACGATAGTTTTATTTTCTCCCCTTTAAAATTGAAATCGGGATTTGGGGAAATTTCGCCTAAAGAGTTGGAGGCGACGTAGGGAAGACGGCAATGACGGAGAAGAATTAGCGGCGAGGAGCAGAGATTTGAAGGAATTGTTTCTTGATCCTTCTAAATATTAAAACAACTAAACACATTTGAAAAATACTTAATGAATTTTAAAGTAACAAGATAAAATAAAATTAGAATAAAAAAATCAAGAAAAATATTGAAAATTATTCAATGTATGCCATACTTCCCAATAAATATTTTAATCAAAGTTTCAAGTATTATTCATGAAAACCGTACTTATTCAAGGCATCCACACGCATTAATAGCGTCCACATGTGAAAATATCGATTTTTACGGAGATATCGTTCTTTCAACACTATGTTTGATAAATTAAGCAAACATAGATAAATTAATTTAATCAAGGATAGGCCTCAATGAGGGATTCAATAGATTTGATATTTTTGACAACATGTTTGGTGAAGCCAGCCTCCTTGAGAATGTAGGACCACTCCTTGTAAGTCCTCTCCTTGCCCTTAAATGTTGCGGCCATCATCGTCATATCCAACGCTAGACGAGCACCTGTGTACTCGTCTTCTTCGTCGATTATAGAATCGACGATCATCACTTTTCCGGTGTCTGGTGGAACTGCTTCTTTGCATTTCTTAAGGATGTCTATGCACTCATCGTCGCTCCAATTATGTAATACGAACTAGTTCCCCACAAAGAAAGTCATTTTTTATGCACGTCAAATAAATAAAAGATTCAAATGTTTAATACAATTTCTTAAATAAGTAACATTATTAACACATTAACAAATGTTCACCAGACGTTTCCAATTGTGCAACTCAAACACCAAAGTAAAATATGGACATCGGAAACGTCAAAAGTTAAAGGTTGAATACTTTTAAACTTTCGAATGATTAAAAATTCTTTAAAACTTAGAGATTGGTTTATTCCGTCTTTAAATTTAGTGACGTAATTTTCATCTCTATCATGAAGTTATAGACCAAATTATCTATATAACAAAGACGAATTATGTTCATCTCTAATAATCGGCTGCTATTTTCGTCGCTACTCGAAATCTTTGTGACCATTTTCCGTCATTATTCTATTTTAATTTCGTTCTTTTAGTAACCGATATTATTCATTTTCCAATACAAAATTTTTTTGTAATGTTAAAGTGATAAGAAATCTCACTTGATATTTCATTATAATTAGTGCATGTCATGTGTTCGGTGATATGTCGTGTTAGTTAATAATGTCACTAAACACAAGTAGCATGTGGTACAGACGCAACGTACCATAATGATCGCGGCGTCGGCTTTCGGCACTCCTTCGAACATGCTCCCTCCGACGAACTCCACCCCGTCCAGAGGTGAAGCCGTAGCCACAACTTCTGGTAAATCAAGACAAATCCCTTTAACCCATGGAAAAGCTTTCACCAACATTCCAATGGCAGTTCCTTGGGACCCACCAACATCCACCAATGAGCTAATCTTCTTAAACCCCTCTGCATGGTAGTCGATAATTGCTGACGTGGTTAACTTAGCATGTGTCACCATAGCTTCCCTGAAAACCGTCGTGCTAAAGAACTGATCACTGTACAAATCGTCACCGGAGTAGGATGAACCCGATATGCGGCGGCCGGTTTTAAAAGCTTCTGCAGATATGCAACCTGATGGGTCGTTGGGCGTCCCCAGCACTTATCAATTCAGATTTTCCATTACAATATGTGTTTCATCCTCTATTACACTCAATTCAGTAGGGAAAAAATCATAAACCGTCCCATATAGTGACTTCCACTAAATATCCCGTATTTATTTGCTTTTTTAATTTCGTCCCATATCTTTAGATTATCCGATTTTTGTCCTAAAATTCAAATTTTCGCCGGAAAATGCACGTGCCGGACACGTGCCGGCTAAAATTTGAGGATTTTTTGCCACGTGGCGTCGGGAAAAAATCATATGTCCACTAAATATTCCATAACTTTTTGCTTTTTTAATTTCGTCCCATATCTCCTGAGATTATCCAATTTTCGTCCCAAAATCAAATTTAAGCCGGAAAATGCACGTGTCGGACACGTGTCGGCCAAATTTTGGGATTTTTTTGGTTGAATTTACATTTTTCTTTTTCTTTTTCTTGCCACATTTTTCTAAAATTTTACACCCTTCCAATTTATATTTTTCTTGTACAACGAGGGTTGAGATACCCTATGAAGCTCGTGGTGGCATTAACAGTAGCGGCCGGCATGTCGGCGATGGAAGGAAGGTGCGAGCCGTCTCAGAAGCAGGGGCCGAAATAGAAGAAAAATGGGGTGATGAAGATGAAGTATATGGATGGAAAGTCATAGTGCTCGACAATGATGAAGTGACAAAGGATATAAAGGTCTGGGCTGCCGCCGTGAGAGGCAGGGGGAAGGAGATTTCTGCCACCGTGAGGGTGGCGGGTGGATGTCGGGTTGAGGCTAGTTGCACCTTCACCGGAATCTGCAGAAGAGAATCGCCTACATCGAAATGGAGCGGTAGGAGTAGGACAGTTCTGCCGGCACAAAATGAATACCGACAGAGGGTGGGGGTTGTTGGCGGTGTCTGTAGGGGAAGAGCAGCGGTGGATGGAGCTGCAGGAGAAGAACAACTACAGGAAAAAGAAAAAGAAAAATGTGGCAAGAAAAAGAAAAATGTAAATTCAAATCCAACTCAGAATTCCGACGTCACGTGGCAAAAAACCCCCAAATTTTGGCCGGCACGTATCCGACACGTGCATTTTTCGGCTTAAATTTGAATTTTGGGACAAAAATTGGATAATCTCAGGACATGTGGGACGAAATTAGAAAAGTAGAAAGTTGTGGGTTATTTAGTGGACATATGATTTTTTTCCGACGCCACGTGGCAAAAAACCCCCAAATTTTGGCCGGCACATGTCCGGCACGTGCATTTTCCAGCGAAATTTTGAATTTTAGGACGAAAATCGAATAATCTGAAAAGATATGGGACGAAATTGAAAAAGCAGATAGATACAGGATATTTAGTGGAAGTCACTATAGTTATGAGACGGTTTATGATTTTTTCCCCAATTCAGTACGTGGCATATACTCCCTCCGTCCCAGCTAACTTTTCACAGTTGACCGGGCACGGAGGTTAAAAAAAAGCAGATTTTGCTTTTTCTTTGACTTTTTTAAAGGTGGAGATTGAGTGTGGAGATTTTGAGGGTGGAGATTGTGAGAAAAATTTCCTTTTTAAGGGTGCGAAAAGTTAAGTGGGACGGACCGAAATGGAAAGTAGGAAAAGTTAGCTGGGACAGAGGGAGTATTAATTTGTGACATCATACTATCCACGTGTCGATTTTTCATGGGTGAACTCTCAAATTGAAGTTCGTCGAGTCACGAACAAAAGTCGTGAAGGAATCGGATCGAGAAAACGAGAGGAAGGAGTCTGAAACGACGACGGAAGATGGAGGTCGGAGCCACTACCGGAACGGCTGCGAGACCGGCAGGACCACCGGTAGTCGGTCTAGTGTGTCATCTAAAAAACAGCCGCTGTCACGACCGGCCCGGTTGCCGGACCGGTAGTTCACGGCCGCGTCCTATTTGTTTTTCAATCGTAACTTCTTCATCCGAGTTCCGATTCGAGTGATTCAAGCGGTCATGCATAGCCAAGACAAAGGTCTACAATTTCATGTTTTGACCGAGAGCCAATTCCGATCCAATTCTTCCCAGAATTTGCATAAAGTTTGAGTCGAGAGCACGAAGGAGGGTTCGACCAACAACTTACAATCCCTTGTGTTTCAATTTGTTTATAATTATTTTATCTTTACTTTTAGGGGACTTTTCAGCTGATTCCTTACCTTGTATGTTTGTCTTTGTACTTTTACTTTTATTCTTTGTATATATTTTTTTTAATTTTCAATTTCATAGTAAAATACATTTTTAAAATTCACAAAAAGGATAACAACGTAGAATTCTAAATTTGTCGAAAAAAATTACTTTTAATTAAATCGTAAAGCACATATATACCGTTTCTAGACTTAAAATTTCTTTTATATAATGATGATTGAATAAGAATTTAAGCTTAAATATTCTAAAAGTAAATTAACCACAAAAAATATAATGAATTCTTATTATGTTTAAGATTGTTAAAAAAAAATACCTGTAGCTCTACATACGGGCCAAAGTTAGCTCGGTTGAGAAGACGGGAGAGCGGGGTTTGAACATAGCGAGCTGACAATACGTCGTCGTTGTCGTCGTCGTCGATTTTCTTGAAGATTCCATGATACGTCAAGAAGCGCATGATACGGTGGAGCACGTCAGGGGTTAAATCAACGGCGGAGGAGAGATCGGAGAGTGAGATGGGGGCGCCATGTCTTTCTACAATGTCTGGCATATCAAGCTTTATAGCACACTTCACCACACTGGTTTTTATGTAACCAAATGCTAATTTCAATACTTCTTCTCGAGCTTGTACTTCTTCGTCCTGCATATTTTTATTTTATTTTCAATAATTGTTTAAAAGTTTAATAGTACAATATGTTATAACCAAGATGATTCGAGGGCTATATATACTGAGGGTCCGTTTGTTTAAGACTGAAGAGTGTTGAGTCAAATCTGGTATAGGGAGTTAATGAGTGTGCTTTTTGAGGGTGGAGATTGTGAGAGAAATTTGTTATTTATGGGCTGATAAATTAGATTGAGACAAACCGAAAAGAAAAGAAGGCAAATTAGAGTGGAACTGAGAGAGTAACTTTTATATGTTTATTTTTGGTCTGTATTTGTTGAAATTTGTCAAATTTAAAGACACAAGCCATCGCCGACGCCTAACTTATTGAGGCTTTTTGGTTATTAAGTTGATGTAATAAAAATTAGCACACGATGGGAAGCTACTACGAGATATTCGTCGAAAACGTCGTTAGCTACCACTCTACTGACGCTCGATGGGATGACGTCGACGCTATTGATTAATTAAATGATGTTGATTGGCATTGTGTACTATTTATTGTTTTTCACATAAACTTAATAACCAAAAATCCTCAATTTTATAACTCACGTGCAGCAAACATGACTAATTTTGGTTAAATTGGACATTGGCAAAGGACTGTGTCCTTAAATTGAAGAAATTAAATTTCAAAAGATACACGGTCAATTTTTTAAGATATAAAAATTACATGATATTTTCTGAACAAGACCCGACATAACATTAATAATAAAATTTTCACCATATTTATATATACATTGAAACTAACGAATAAATATCAGGAAAATACATAGGATTACCTAACTAATGTGAGCTAAGCGCACCCTTTCTTTTATGATGGTATCATGATATAATTTGATCATGCATCTAGGGTAGCAATCCCTAATTCGACCCGACTGATCCTATGAACTCGATTTAATTCGACATAAATTTACTAAAGAAAATTCGCAAATAATCCGATTAACTTGATTTTGATCCGAAATTAATATTTTTTCTTAAATGTAATAATAATATATTTTAAATTATTTTTAATATATAACACGAATCGACCTAAAATCGAATACGAACGCGACTCGATGACTCGAATTTCCACCCCTTGAATTGTTACAAATCTATTGTATCAAGAAAGAATACTTTAATTTAAATTAGGTGGCCCCCCTAAAGATGATTTTTGCCCCTTTAAATTAGGTGGCCCCCCTAAAGATACACTAAATATTATCGAATCAACTAGCTACAATGATATATCTTCGACCATGTTATTCATTTATTGATTTATGAATGATCTTTGTCAATTGAGAATTCTTATACCACTAACAAAAAAAAATGGCAGAATTTTGCAAAAAAAGTCTGTACAAAATAAAAATATCACTTGCAACTAAAAAAACATGTACTCCTTCTCCCTTCCGATCTAATTGACCTACCTTGATCGGACACGAAGACTAAGAAAAAATAGATTTTATGAAATCTTTGACTTTTTCAAAGGTGAAGATTAAGAGTGGAGATTTTGAGGGTGAAGATTGTTAGAGAAATTTGACAGTTATGGACTAGGTCAATTAAGTTGGGACAAACAAAAAGGAAAAATAGGTCAATTGGGGCTGAGACGGATGGAGTATAAAATAAGTGGAGCCCACTAAAATATTAAATCTCTTCTTTCGAAAATAATTTTCATCTATTAGACAATATATGAAACAAAAAACATCGATCTTTCTGATTCTTTGTTCTACATGTCGAGCATGATACATAGGTCGGACAATAGACAAACATATGATAGACTCGACATGTGGTCCTATTTGATAGTAAACACGTCCTAATCTATACACTTGAGAGATGAGTGATACATTAAACTGGTGATGGTCATTTATTTAAAAGTATATCTTGTTTCGAGAGTAGTTGATATATTGCTTGTAAGCCTATGTTGACTATTTTCTGAAAATCGTGTCTGACGATAGATTCGTCGTCTAATTGCCCTAATACTTGAGTCGTGCTTATATCTACTTTTGTTGTTCGGGAACGAACAACAGTCTGAGTTTGGAAGATTTTGATACACGTAGTGTATGTATGCATTTATGCCAATTTATAGAGTTATTTTGGTAGTGTTTGCCTACATATTCGGTGATATTATTTTATATTTAATTATCTTGAGCCGAATAACGTATTTGCTCGTATTTTTAGTAAAACTATATTATTTTAGGTTTAAAAGCCCGTTTGAATGAAGTCCGGAGAAAAAATGATCTAGAAAAGAGCAAAAACGATAAAGAAACGAGGGAATTGGGTAGAGGACTCAATCGACCGGATTAAGCTACGCAAAGGCCGGATCATTAATGTCATTTTAAATAGTATAACATCATTTGATGTCTTTAAATAATTAAATAACATTTAAAAGAAAGAATAATTCCGAAAGCACAATTATTTAGAGTAATTTAGAAAAAATACCCACTAGGCCCTCGACAAAATAAAGAAATAAAGAATACTCCCTGAGTTTCGTAAAGCTGCCTACTAGTTTTTTCGATTCGTCTCAAATTAAATTATCATCCAAAAAAAAGAAAATTTAATTGTATAATTCTCACCCTCAAAATCTCAACCTTTAGAAATATTAAATTTTTTTTTTTTTTTTTAAAATTCGTGTCCGATCAAAGTGACAATTTTAATAGAAATGGATCGAGTAATTCATAAAAAACGAAATGTTCTTGTGCCAACGATAAGAGCACTATTTTCTAACATTATTTTTCAATTGAAATTGCCACAGGACCCACAACCACAACAAAACAAAATGCTCAGATCAACTACTCCAATGATAAATCACTCTCGTTTTCTCTGTGCAACAAAAGCCGGACAAAAAGAAATGAAAAGAAAAACATATATGGAAGACTACGAAATTTTTGAGACGATTATATCTCGAGGCTGGAGGAAAGGTAACTATTTCTCTCGTTCTTCATCTCCCACATCCGATTATCTTCTATAGGTCAATGAAGATAAGGGTTTTTTTTTTTGAATTTTTAGGGTATATTTTGAGGGGAAATAATACAGTGTGATCCAGTATTTAGAGTTTTAGTGTGGTCTTTCGAAAGCATATTTCTATTTTTTTTTTTTTTAGTTAATAATATTCTATACATTTTTTGAGTTAATAATATTTTGTTGGGTATGATTCGTGTGAATCAGATTCGATATTTTTAATTCTATTTATTTTTTGAATAATTTCAAAAAAAGAAAATGTGTTAAACTTGGTCTAAAATGAAGAGGGCCGGCTTGGCCAAAATATTGAGGTGGCTGACAACTGAAATTACCAATATCATTAGTACTAATTTTGGGCTTCTAGAAGGATTATACTGGGTTAACGACCATAATTGGCCAAGGATAAAGTTGCCCCAGTTTTATCTAGTACATATATGGTACGGGCGAATAATCTTTTCCTAGAAAAACAGGTGGATATCTAGTAATGAATTAAAATTAAACTGTAAATAAAACAATTGAATAAATGCCAACAAATCGAAGCCCCATTAATTTTCTCTTACAATACATATTTATATATCATCCATGATCCAACTTTTCAAATGAGGAACACTTTTAACTTTTTGGCTCAAATAACTTAAGCTAATATAAGATCTAACTTGACATTAATTTATTTAAATTTAAATCCGAGATCTACTTAGACAACATATTTCTTAGGTACAAGAACAAGTTCATTTTTCTTGTGCATTGTTAATCCAGACAAAACATCGGTATCTATATCTTCTGCACGAATTCCTGGAGGCATTTCCCAGTCAAAACTATATAGAAGATTAGCAACTGTAAGCTCCACATTTGCAAGTCCCATAAACATCCCCGGGCACATTCTTCGACCAGACCCAAATGGAATCACCCCATAGTCTTGCCCTTTTATATCAATATTGTTGTTCAGGAATCTCTCTGGTATGAAATCATCTGGATTTTCCCAATACTCGAGATCTCTTGCGATCGCCCACGCATTGACATAAACCATTGTTTTGGGTTGAATTTGGTAGCCCTCCAGAATGCATCTTTCTACTGATTCCCTTGGAATAAGCAACGGAGCCGGAGGGTACAATCTGAAAGTCTCGTTTATGACGGCATTTAAATAGGGAAGTTTGGGCAGATCATCTTCATCCACTCTACCCTTTTTGGCTACTAAATTTCTGATTTCTAATTGAACTTTCTCCATGACTTTGGGAGCTTTCATCAAGGCTGTCATTGTCCAGACCGTTGAAGCAGCACTTGTATCGGTTGCAGCAATAAAAATATCCTATATTGAGGTTGTAAAATTATATTATCATATATAGTTAAAAATCTACAATCATCCTATTAAAATGAAAATATAAAGTTGAGGAAAAATTCAGTATTTATATATGGTTAAATATTATAATTATACTCGATCCGTCCCACCTTATCTTGCACACATTTCATTTTCGTCCGTCCATGCGAACTTGCACACCTTTAAAAAAAAAGTTATAATACAATCTTCTCCCTCAAAATCTCCACCCTCAATTTCTACCATCAATCAACCTTAAAAAAATCAACAAAATCTCAGAAAATAACTTTTCTTAATACTTGTGACAACCTTTCCATTACAAGATAAAGTGGGACTAAAACTAAAATACCATGAATTTTGATTTCGTTTAATTTATATCGATTAAGTTTATGAATTTATAAAACAGTCCCATGAATTTTGATTTCGTTTAATTTATGCCCGATTTTGCATTGAGTATTCAACATCAGGAATAAATGGAAGAAATTCAAAAATAACTGGACATGCATTTCTCAAAACAGTCAAACTTAGCTGAGATATACCGGATAAGATTTTCTATTCCAAATGATGTTTCATCATCTATTCCAACACCATCAATACATACCACATGTACAAAATAACATCACACATAAACATTTGGCACGTATTAATAAAGTTGGAATAGAAGATAAAACACGAATAGAGGATCTCATTTGGAGATATACTGCCTTCGTCCCGATTTAACTTGCCTAGTTGATCGGGCGTGGAGGTTAAGGAAAAACATTTTTTGGAATTTTTTATTTTTTTGAATATGGAGATTGAGGGTGAAAATTGTGTGAGAAATTTGTCATTTACGAGATAAAAAGTTAAGTTGAGACAGACCAAAATGACAAATAGACAAGCTAAACTGATATTTGATAGGAGCAAACATAAGCAATTCATAATATTACCATTAGCATCGCTTTGATATTATCCCAGGTAAGATCAATGGAACACGTCTTCTGTTGTTTAAGCTGGATCAATACATCAAGAATATCTTCTTCCTCCATCGTTTTCGCCCGACCCGGATCCAGATGCTCCTGAATAAGCTCCTCGTAGAACAAATCCAGATCGTTATAAGTTTTATCAAGCCTGTGAACTAATCCAGACAGTTTATCCACCCAACCGAAGGACGGGAAGTAATCCGACACGAACAAAGCCGCCATCATCGCCTGAGTCTCGTACAGAAGCTTCTCGAACCTTCGCATATCGGATCCTTCCTCGTCGTATCTCTTACCAAAAGCAATTCTACATATCATAGTGCTGCCGAGAGCTATAACTATCTCACTTAGATTGACAGGCGTCTGCAAACGAGTAATCTTTGCAACCATACGGCAGATCTCGTCTTCACGAATGGGCCGAAAGGATTGGCTCTTCTTCATGCTGAGGAGATGAGTAGCTGCAATTTTCCTGACCTCCCTCCAGAATTCACCGTAAGGCGAAAAACCAATGTCGACGCCGTTGTAGGACAGTTTCTGCTGTCCTACATGATTTGGCCTTCCACAGAAGGCCAAATCTTGTGTTTTGAGAACTTCTTTCGCGAGTTTCGCGGAAGAAATGACGAGGAGAGGAACGGAGCCGATTTTCAGCTGCATAATTGGACCGTATTTTTTTGAAAGTCTCCATAGATAGACATGTAGGTTGGTGGCTGTGCTCAATTGGTGGAGGTTTCCGATGAACGGTAGGCCGGGGGGACCTGGTGGAGCTAGCGTTTTTGCTGCGTTGATGCGTTTAAGGAAGAAGTATATGAAGATTATTGATGGAAGTAGGGATAGTATGAGTATCATTATGGATACAGACCGAGGCTACTGAGATTCCGGCAGATGAGATCGGAACGGGAAGTGAAGAGTTGATGAAGTTGTGAGAGAGAGAAGAATACGCGTGAGGGGAGAGAGATGGAAACTGACGAATGATGTCTGCTGTCAGAGTCAAAAAAATAGGTGGGATGGGAAGGGAATCTAAGGATCCCTCCAAACGCCTGCATAGACTGGGGTAGTATATTTTCGATACGTCGAAATTTCATATCGTTACCGTAAAGAAAGCTTACTGAAAATTTGGTAAGATATCGATAAATATTAATATCGTATCGAAATTTCTGTATACTGAATTTATATTAGTATCCATACAGTTGATTTTGATATACCGAAATACCGAATTATCAAAATACCAGAAAAAAATTCGGTATACCGATATATACCGAAAATATCGAACTTTTTTCTGTTCCGAAATACCGAAATTTTTAGATTATCATAACGTTACCGTATCGAAAATTTTCGGTATAGTCGGTATACCGAAAATTTCGATATTTTCGGTAATTTTTCAATACGGTATGTGAGGTATTTCGGCATTTCGGTATTTTTCCCCACCCCTAGCACAAACATATATTTCTACCGGCGCATCCTCCATCCGAATGGGCCTTAAGATACATGCAATACGGATTTTGGACCAAAATTTAGTAGTATTTATGCCTAAGTGTTACATATTTTAGGTAAAGGTATTATAGTGAAAACATATCACGATTTAATCTTATAGGTATTACTTGTTGTGGGTAAAGGTATTATAATACTTTTACTTAGAAAAAGTAATACATTGAAATATAAATCGTGATACCCAACCCGAATTGGATTGTACAACCAATGCACATGAGACTTTGCCTTAATCAAGATGTTGCTCTCAACTTGACTTTTATACTCAGGAACACGTCAGTTTTAAAATATTTCTTAATGAGTGATTACGATCTTGATTTAAAATATATTTATTTATAAAACAAATTGAAGTTAAATAATTAAATAATATACTTGAATAGCTTAATTTTTGTTAAATAAAAGATTATTAAATTATCTAATAACTTTTAATTTTATTGATAAAATGTATTCAATTTATTTTAATTTGAAATTCATATTCAATATAAATAAGCTCACAATAAATTATCAAATCTAAGCACAATAATCAATCAACAAACAATTATTTATTTTTATCTATTGCAAATAAAATAAATGGATTAAAAAAAATATCATTGCCTTTATTCTGTTGGAAAATAAAAACATTTGTGAGATAGGGATACAAAAAATAAGGTACATGTGTTCCTCCGATATTTCTTTTCCCCTTTTTTTGTTATTTACAAAAAAAAAAAAAATTCAATATTATATATGAATCGAGAAACATAAAACTAGTTAGTTTTACTATTTGTTTTTTTTTATATAGTAAGATGCGTATCAACGGAATGCATTCAAACCAGCACCTGCATCAAATCTCTCTTATTTGGAGCTAGTTTAAACCCGGTAAAATAAGTTTTAGTGAGCTCTGTAAAAGTAAATAGCTGATCACCGTTAATAAGGTGATTAGAATTTTCCACTATATATAACAAGGATTGCAACAGAAGAATCAACTATATAAAGAAATACAATTAGAAAGATATACACCAAATCCGCTAAAATAGTCTACAAGATACACTAGTCTTTATTATATCATCAAGCTGAAGATGCAACAGGACAAATTGGGTAGAGAGCTTGCTAGCGAAAACAAGTTGCCAAACAAAGTGACAATCAATATCGATATGTTTAGCTAGCTTATGCACATATGGATTTTGACTGAGAAAAACAACACTTTTGTTATCACATAAAAGTAGCGGTCTATCTGAGGGTAAGGTCCGACATTCTGTTAATAAATTAGTTAATCAGACCACCTCCAAAGCTGCACTAGCTAATGCACGGTATTCAGATTGCAACTCGATTAGGCTACCATAGGTTGCTTCTTCGCACTCTAAGAGACCAAGTTTCCGCCAAGAAAGATAGAGTAACCGTAGGTAGAACAAAGCGCCTCAACACATCTAGCCTAATCGGAATTAGAGTAGCCGATAATGGATCTTTGGGGTTGGCAAGAATAGGACAAGCCGAAGTGGATGGTGCCCTTAACATACCGCATAATTCATTTGGCAGCAAGGAAGTGATCTTCGGTCGGAGAATGCAAAAACTGACTGACCAGATTTACAGCGAGGATAGATCGGGGCAAGTAATGGTAAGATACTGTAAGGCGCCCACTAGTGACATGTACAACATAGGGTCTTGAAATGGTGTGCTTGTAGGGTGCTGCAACGGTATGCCAATATGGATAAGAAATTCACCAGCAACAAGAGGTGTAGCAATAGGTTTGGACTCTAAGAGATCAGCATGTTCAAAAATGTCATGAGCATATTTGGCTTGCCCAATAAATAAAACATTCAGAGTATGAGAAATTTCAAGACCCAAAAAATAGTTAAGTTGACCGAGATCTTTATTAGCAAATTCACAATGAGTGTGAGCAATATAACGGCGAAGCAGATGGGGATCAGTAATAGTAACAATGATATCTATCATCTACGTATAAAAGAAGATAAAGAACAGAGGTACATGGATGAAAGTACAACAAGGAAGAGTCAGACCGACTCTCACGAAAGCCAAGATTATGAAGAAAATCACTAAACCGCTGAAAGCAAGCTAAGGGAGCTTGGTGAAGACCATATAAGGCCTTGTTTTGGGCAATACACGTGATGAGGAAATCTCAGATCAATGAGACCTGGTGATTGAGCCATGAAGACATGTATCTGAAGAATACCATTCAAGAAAGTATTCTTGACGTCCAATTAGTGAAGGGCCTAGTGATTCTCAACCGAAAGAGCTAAAATAACTCGGAATATTTTTGCCTTGACAACCGAACTTAAAGTATGATGAAAGTTAGATCCAGAATCAAAGTAAAGCCTTGAGCCACAAGACGGGCCTTGTGATGCTCGATGGAGCCATCGAAATGATATTTTGTGTTGAAAACCCACTTCGAGCCGACAATATTTGTGTTAGGAAAATGGGGTACCAAGTCCCAAGTGCGATTAGAATGAAACGCATAAATTCCTTGCATACCAGTGAGCCACTCAAGGGACTTAGAAGCCGATTTAAGCCACGGGCTCAGACGAAGTCATTAAGACAGACAACAGAGTCATACAAGTAAGATTGACGTGGCTTAGAAATTCCAGATTTTACACGAGTCACCATAGGATGAGTTGGCGGGACCCAAACGGGAGACGGAGCACCAGAAGTGCTGGTAACTGTCCCATCTCCTGGTCCTTCAAGAAGAAACGCACTATAGCTTGGTTTTCTACGGAGGCTGAATACTGAGCTATTGACACATGTTCAACGGAGCTTTTCTGGCTATCTAATTTACTTAGTGACTTTGCATTCGTCTGCCAACAACTCTTGTCTCTCTCTTCTAATCCCGTTTTCCACTTCCACATGAAGCATATGTTGGGACCTCCATAGGGGCAAGTACGAAATAACCATGAAATAAGACAAAAAAAAAACACAACCCACAACACAAGAATTTAACGTGAAAACTCCAAAACCAGAGAAAACCATGGCCCACAAGAGAAAATACAACACCTTTCTCCCAACTCTTCGTATTGGAGAATACAAGAAATGAATATAAGAAGAATAAAAAAAACAAGATTAAAGTCTATTTGATTGGTGCAATTGAAACCAAAGCCAATGGGTCTCTTAAATAACTGTAATATATTGAATTCATAACAAAGTTGACTATCAGGAGGTACTTCAGGCGAATGAAATTTGAAGTCTCATTACACACACAATGCAGGCAATTCGAACATAAATGTAGATCAAATGGCAATGGGTTCCAAAAAAAGAGCTGCAATGCTGGGCGCCAAAAGCTTTTCTGGATTTGTATATCCGTCTCCAATCCCGTAAGTGAGCTGACAAACCCTGGCATAGTTGATAAGTAGCTCTACTACGTCTTTGGGTGCAGAACTTGCTGCATTCAAATCCTTCCATCCCTCATTCCATTGTTTAACCCACATAGCTAATATCTCGTGCTTTGATACATCAAAATATTTCATGAAGAAATCCGCCGCTGACAGTATTTCACCCCCTTTGTTCTCACGCTTCAAATGTGTAGTCATAAGGAACTAATTAAGTTTTCAAGAAATTTGTATCAATCAACACATATATTATAGTGTAGCTTACCTGATGGGTGCTAAAGTCGTCCAGGCATCGACCCATCTTGGCAATGGTTGTTACAGCTTTGGGTTCGCTTAGCACCCAATCAAGGTTCTCTTTGGTTACAGATTTCATGCCCGGAACTAGAGTCATTATTATTATATAAACACAACTCGTAACTAGTGCATTTGCAGAATATTCTTCAAATGAAGGAATTTGTCTTTCTCGTACCCAGATTTGCTCCTCATTGTAAGCTTTAGAAAGCTGTATCACCTGTATATGTATGTGTGTAGATATGCATGATTAAGAATAATTAACTTATAATGGATATTTCGTCAATGAATTATCTATTTAACAAGATAAATAATTAATTCCGAATGGATAAAAGTTGTGCTCTTACCGTTTCTTTGAAATAAGGAACTGCAAATAATTTTTCTTCTTTTGCAGCCTCAGCTTCATAATCTTCATATATACTCATTAGAAAGCGATAACCAATTTTCATGTAATCTGGAAGTGGATTGATTTCTTCTATATTCCACCTGGAAAATTAACAAGTGCAAATAACTTTTTGTAGTTTTAATGTATGACAAAATAAGGGTTATTTTTGTTCCTCTCTCTATATATATTTATCATAAATGTTAGGCACAAGTTAATGTGTCAACTCCTGATATGTATAAATTACATTCTTAAATTATGGATGAGGTAGGTAGTTGCATTTTATGAGATGTTAACACATTCACTGATGGATGTATAACGTGTGCCCTATGTGAGTAGAGAGTGGTTTATATGGCTACTTTGTTATTACCTAATCGTACTTACGGGCTACGGATATCAAAATAAATTTATTCTCTTTCCAGTTTAATAGCGCTCGAGATATGGACGATGTCCTGGAGTTGGTGCCTTGGCCTTTTGGGAAATATCTGCTAGTGTTGAAGGAGTTGGGCATTGATGAATGACCATCGGAGGCCGTGCTGGAAAAATCTGCTTCCTGGATCCACATTTACGATCTCCCTGTCCGGGCTAGAACATAGGCCACAATTGCAGCTATAGGGGACCGCATTGGAAAGTTTGTTGCAGCTGAGGGAACCTCACTTGTTGGGATGAATCGAAGTGTGCGATTGGAAGTAACCTTGGACTTGACACAACCACCAAGAACATGTACTAACATCGTCCTTTGATAGAACACTATATGGATCCCGAAAAAATACGAGAGGCTACCGAACTTCTACTATATATGTGTCCGTCTTGGCCATATAAAGAGAGAATGTGTGGTTGAAGACCACAATGAATACTTGGGTCTCGAAGAGGAAACATGCCGTATAGTGACACAATCAAAGCTTCACCGATGAAACATATGAAGGTGATAATTCAAGAGGAGACAAAATCCGAATCCGTCTAATTGAGAAAGAAGAATTTTCGAAGCTTTTAAGCAACAACATCCAATACCCCGACCCATGACAGTGGCGGAAAGTGAAACCGGGAAAATAGAGATTTATAGATAATCTCTGACCTATCGTCTACTCTTTCACAGATGCAATGCATGGAGAAGATACACGACGAAATATCGCCAAGAACTTCTACAGAACCCGAAATACTAAATCCTAAAACCACCTTTAATTCATAAATATAAACCCACCCACATACATACCCATAACTCCACCATTAGTAAGAAACATAATCCTGCCATAAACCAACCTTGCCTTTAATACCGAAACCCCTTGCTCTCACCAACCAAAAACAAAACTTCCAAAATAAATCTTACCTACCATGCACTCACAAGCCTCATACAGAATACTAAGGACCCACCTCACATTATACCCACTTCCCACTTAACTAAGCCAACCAATCCCAACCTAAACATGAATCATGCACACAAACCACTCCCAAAGACTACCAACCCACCACCGAAGAAAATAAAAATCACACCATAACCAACCATACACCACCACTGGAAATTTAATATCCCAACTACCTAACAATCACAAGCCACAAAACAGCTAGCATGAGATACCCGAATACCAAAACAACCAACACACTACCAACAAATAATACCATGCTAACCACATGAACCTACACCAATGTAGACCTTAACCCCTACACATGTCCTACAACAACTAGCACATCACAACCATAACATACCACACTCCAAACCAGTTCTGAGGAAAGTAAAAATCGAAAGGCAGAAGAACAGACAAGCTTCCTATGAGTTTCCCGAATATCAGATAGGAAAGAAGAGGCAAGTGGATTCAAAATTGAAGCATGATACCTATAGTGAATGCAAGAAGGGAAGCTAGATGACCATATTGGAGGAGGACATATACATGGCACCGTCGGCAATAATGATTGCTTTTAGTAGGAACTGTCATGGGCTTGGGAACCGAGTGGCAGTTTGGGCGCTGAGGAAGTTCCTACATGAGGAAAATCCTGTTGTTGTATTCTTGATGGAGACAAAATCCAAATGGATACAAATGGAACGATTAAACTCATAGACTCTAGGCTTTCATTGCAGCTTCACATTCGACTACATAGGCCAGGGTAGAATGCGCAGTGGCGGACTCTGTGTCTTATAAAAAGAGGAATAACATCTTACGATTTCGTCTTATTGCACTTACCATATTGTAATGGAGATAGAGGATGACAGAGGATACAAATGGATACTCACTAGCCTATACGGATGGTCGGACTCAGGGCAGAAAAATTTGTTCAAAATATCAGAGTATTCGTCTGGCATGTAACCCATGATACACTTCCTACGAAAGAAAACCTATTACGGAGAGCTTGGGAAGGAAACCCGGTGTGTGGCCTGTGTGGAGACGATGTGGATAGCCTAGTCCACCTTGTGCAAATTGCCAAAGCACGAAACACATTTGGAGAACAAGTCCACTGCGATATGAGGTTGGGTGTCTGACAAATGGGGATTTTTGTAACTTCGTAATGTGTAGTATGGGGGGTGATGAAAGGTGAGAGATTGGAAATGTTGTGTATTCTAGTGTGGAAAATCTGGTGTGCTCGTAATCGATCTTACTTCGATGGCCAACCTTTTGAATGGGAAAATGTTATCTAAATGTCCCAAAATTGGCAATTGAAATAAATCATGAGACACCAAGGAAAGCATCAAAGGAACCACAACCGAAATCTAGAATAGTATGGAAACTGCCACCACCCGGTATGTTGAAAGTTAATAGTGATGTTGCATGTTTTGCCGATAGCAGTGTCAGTTTTGGCTTCGTGGCTCGGGACCCACACGTGAGATGTGATGATGGGAGGAGTGAAGCGGACCTGAGTTTAGAACATCTTTGGAGGGAATGACCATGCTTTTTGCGATTTAAAGTTCTCTTGAAAGTGGTCTTACCATGCTGTGCATAGAATCTGACTGTCAAATTCTAGTGAGCGGCTTGCAAGGTAAGTAGAGCTTGGACACAATGACGAAGCTTGTCAAGGACGATATTGTATCTATTTGTACCTCTTTGGGTGTTTGCATTTCTCTTTTATCCCAAGACTAGCTAACTCGGTGGCACATCATCTTGCTCACTTTATGGTGGATGATGAGTTCAAAATCTTTTGGATTGAGGAGGTGCCTCCATCAATCACTCCCCTTATTGCTCAAGATATAAGGCAGTTTCCATATTATGATGAATGAATGAAGTATTACCTTTAAAAAAAAAAACAAGAATATGGTGCATTTCATACCTTTCTAATGTATCAGAAAAAAGCTGAGCTTCTTCAAGTGTAGCATAGTTATCATAGGTATCGTCTGTTACTGTAATTATTTGTATGCTTATGGCCACTGCTTTTCGAACATATGAGTACTGAGGTTCATAATGGAATGCCACGCCCCAGATATAGCTCTCTATCAATCTGTCTTTGACGTAGGGTAATGTTGTCTTAAAGTCAAATTTGTTCCACCACCTTCACGTACCCAAAACACAAAAAACAAAACAAAGAAGGGAATAAACACTTGTCAATTTATCATCAATCATTATTTTATATACTGGTATGAACTACTCCCTCCGTCCCACCTTATCTTGCACACTTTTCGTTTTTATCCGTCCCATGCGAACTTGTACATCCCTTAAAAAGGAAAGTTATAACACAATATACACTCTCAAAATCTCCACCCTCAACCAACCTTTGAAAAGTCAACAAAATCTCAAAAAATAACTTTTCTTAATACTTGTACCAACTTCCTCTGTGCAAGATAAGGTGGAATGGAGAGAGTACATGGTAATAGGGGAAAAAGATAAAGGGTTTTGGAGGGAAAAAAGATTATGATTTACCTCGAGAGTTCGCAGAGGTCTTTCCTGTACAAATTCTGCAAAAAGTTGAAATTCACTTTGGCGAATTTTAAAAGTAATTCATCTCTTGAGTCATCTTTTTCATATAAGGATATGTAATTGCGAACTCGAATAATTGGGACACTCTTATGGAGAGGACATTGAAGAGCTTGTTTAACTTTGTCTTTCAAGGGAGATTCCAAGTTTTGTAGCAAAGAAGTCAAGTGATGGGTCGTGAAAACGACAGCCTCTTCTAAAATGTCTTCGTCATGAATCTGAACATTGGCTGCCTCGTACAAGCTTAGTAGCCCTTCAACATCACCACTAAGGGATTCTTTGAACTTGTTATTTTCGGTGAATTTGTTGAAAACACCTAACATCACCCAAAAATATATATTTTGATTATAATTACAGGAAATATAAGGCGAAAAATCATTTTTGGTCCCGTAAGTATTTGTTTTTTCGATTTTAGTTTCATAGATATCTGTTTTTTTAATTTAATCCCGTAAGTGCTTAAATTGTCCAATTTAAGGACAATTTTCGCGCACAAATACCAAATCGACAGAAATAGTCACATGCAAGTAACGTGATCCTAATAATCAGTAAAATTAGGCGACTCATATTGACGTGGCAAAATTTAGTTGAGTTAAA
This sequence comes from Ajuga chamaepitys, assembly GCA_958295605.1. NCBI lineage: Eukaryota > Viridiplantae > Streptophyta > Magnoliopsida > Lamiales > Lamiaceae > Ajuga > Ajuga chamaepitys. Next base: position 56,074,649 of record OY282506.1, read on the forward strand.
CTTTTTTCTCTGTTAAATTTATATTCAAAATAAAATTATTATATATGTGTGTATATGTATAGAGAACGATGGATTTCTTATGGAGCTAAATTAATAACGTGCATGACTTGCCGATTCATCATTAATTTTAGCAAACTTAGTAATATTTGTTAGTGAATTGAAAAATCTACTCCTATTTTATTTTAGGGTTAATTATAACAACCATATCAACCTATAAGCGTTTTTGCACATAAATAATTGAATTTTTTTTTGTGGCACTCATACATATAAACTATAAGGATTTAAGAATATACAACACAAAACTTATTTTCCAATCATTTTTTTGCCAGAATTCCACTTGTAGCTTGCGCGTTATAAATTTTTAAGGGTTTTTCTTTTTTCTTTTCTAAACACGCTTTTAGTAGGAAGAGGAGCCGCTCATCTTGAACAGTGGAAGTTCTAGATATTAGGAGAGATAACTATTGATGATTCAAAGAACTTGTTATGGAAAAAAAAGGTGTGAAAGAATTTTACACTTTTACTATACTAAAAAGATTGTTTGTACAAAAAAATCCATTAAAAGTTTATCACGTGCAAGTCACATGTGGATTTTCGATAAAAAATGATCGAAAAATAAGTTTGGTGGTTTATCTGTCGATTGAAAAATAAGTTTGGTGGTTTATCTGCAAAACTCGTATAGTTTATATGAATCGATACAAAAAAAAAAAAAAAATTAATAATTTATATGTAAAAACGCTGATAGTTTAATGAGGATCCTGCAATTAACCCTTTATTTTATTAGGGAACACCATCTAGGCTCCATTAAAAACCCCTTTATTTTTTGAAATATAGTGAACTAAAATTAAAATTTCAAAACATACAGGATTTTTTCAAGACAAACCCTAATATATAGGACTAATATTAAGTTAGACATAATGGAACATTTTTCATCTTTGTTTTTAGAAAAAGTTTAGGGAGAAGGAAAAGAAAAGCACATACTAGAAGAAACATGATAGTGATGTTGCCTGAACAACCGAAAGCGTAAGGAGGTTGTGAACAAATCTAAGTCTCCATCCTCAGAATCATAGGTTTCTGCAAATTTGTCATCGATTTCTGTCTGCAAATGATATGCCAATCCCAAACGCTCAAGTGTGTCGATTAATTTCAGTACTTTATTAGGTGCTGCAGCAGTTAACATCATTTTCACTTCTTTCTTTGAAGCTTCAATGCCTTCCGCATACATTTCCTGTACCTGAAATTTCAAACCCAGGAGGCAAAACGGTATACAACTGAAAAATATAAGTATCGCTCCTAGGTTTTTAAATATAGAGTGTGTTTGCTTAAGTCGAGGAATGCTGAAGTATTGCTGGCTGAGGTATATAATATTGTTAAAACTGGGTGCAAAAGTAAGTTTGGTTTGCTGTCGTCTCTGTCATGGGAAATTCCATATAATCATGTGTATCATCAAAGAAAACATTATCCATATATTTGTAAATCAAGAAAACATTAATCAGTTAATGAAGTAGTTTGAATTTACATACATACCTGATTGTCCAAAGAAAATGTGGAGAAAACATCACCCCACATACTGGGCTTATAAGCATCAATGGGAGGACGAACATTCCGGCGACAACCAGAAGTGTGATTGGCATCAGCTATTGTTAATAATTTAGGGCAATAATCAATGTATTAATTTGCTAAATATGCTTCTTCGGCGGTACTCTCCTCAAATGGCAAGAGCAACATATATTTATAGTGACGACGGGGTCGGACCTAGGTATATTCGGGTCTAAGTCAAGTTTTTTTTATAGACTCCTTAAATTTTATTTTTCTTCAATGTACAAAGAAAGAAACGTTAAATTTCTACAAACTGATTCCATTGTTATAGCACTCAAAATGGTACACTGAATCCCTCGAACCTCTTGAACTTTATGTTATTAATAATATATTGTCAAATAGACTATGTTTTACAAAAAGACCTCACTCTTCTATATCTAACCTATTGTATCACCAATAATGTCCGGCGACTCCCGTCGACTTCTTCGGCACTGACACGCCACACACATCACCGAAGATCGGTCGAACTCTCCCGAGTCCGCCTTGAAGCAACTTCACCCGAAGATACTTTTATTTAACACACTAAGACTGACTAACTATTACTTGAAGACTATGTTATAATACACTGGAAATCAACTCTTGACTCAATAAAAATAAGATGTTCGAATATTAAGATACTGTTCTCCTTCTCTGAAATATGATCACGTATTCGATGCATTTCTGATATGAGGAAAATCTGTATATGTAATCTTCAGTATGGATGAGATTAACTTCTTCTTCAACTAACTAACATATTTTCTTTCTATATTTTCTTGATATTATCCAACCATCAGATCTCCATATTTTCTGCACTTAAAAATAATAGTAATAAGAAATAACTAATAATATATGTTTGACAATAACTTCAAAATTAATATCTTTTACAAAACATAAAAAAAAAAAAAAAAAAATAATGCATTTTTACAGTAATCTAAATAGCTATAATAAAACGTAGAAAATAAAATAAAATAACTTTGAAAATAATTATCTAAATACATCTCGCATAATATTCCCTCCGTCCCTCTTAAAGTTGCCTACTTGTCTTTTTGGTCCGTCCCAATTAAAATTGCCACCCAAAAAAAGGAAATTAATCTCACAATCTTCACCCTCAAAATCTCAACCTTTAAAAAAGTCAAAAAAATATTTTTCTTTAACATTCGTGCCCGGTCAAAGTGCCAACTTTAACCGGGACAGAGAAAGTAGTTTTTATGAAAAAAGTATTAGTTCGATAGTTTCTTTCTCAATCATCAATTCAATATTATCATTTATTCAATCTTTTTTGTGACATCGTTAACCGATAAAAGCTTTAATGAGCTTCGACCTCGAGAAGTTCCGATTATTCTTTAAAAGGAAGAGAAATAATTATTAATATCTAACTTGACTTTGGATTATATATTTTCTATCTCTATTTATCTTTTTCTTTCCTGATATGCGAACTTATAATTGAAAGACATGACATCTAGAAAAAAACAAATCGACAACCCATTAATTATTTTATTATTTTATAATTAAGAATAAAAGATAAAAATATATACATACATGTTACCTTTCTAATTCTAGTTGTGTGTTGCAATTTAATGGAAAAAAAAAAAAGAAGAAAAAACAACAAAAAGAAAAAAAAGAATGAAAGCAAATTATAAATAGCAAAATAAAAAGACAGAGACATGAAAACAAATTATTAATACCATAATATCGAGGTAGAGGTAAGAATCGAACTCGCATCTCCAGAACACCGCGGACATTTTTCCCCACGAGGCCAAACGGCTCATAATAGACATTATTGGACAAAAAATTTATATATATGGGTACAAAAATTTATTTCGGGCCCTAAAAAGTTACGTTTTTTTCGGGCCCAAATTGACACACTCTTCTACCTTATAGAAGGTCCAACCATGATGAAAACAACAACTAAGGCGCAAAAGAAAAAGACAAACTATTTGATTAATTCAGAAAAGGTCATTCTAAATACACCACAAAGATCTCTCTTCACACCACTATTTTAATTTTACAAAAATAATCTTCTTAAAAATGTTAAAATTATCCTTCCTCAAAATCCTAATTTACCATATACACTACTCGACCTCTAATTTTTCTTTCTTCCACCGCACACTTACCACGCCCCCGGGCTGTATGCCTCTGATTCTTCCATTTTCTTTTCTTCTCATCACTTTCTCTCTCACACATTTTGTAATGGAAATGAGCCTTATTTCTAGTAGTGAGAGAAGTGGACTCTATGCAAACAATGATAATGGTCGACTGTAGGCAGGCACGTAGATGATGGGTCACGGATGGAAGAGAATTATGATTATCTTTTTTTTTTTTCATCGTTGAAGGGTAAAATAGTACAATTTGTGGTGTATTTAACAAAATTTATGATTAGAAAAAGGGAAAATTGCACCAAATATCCTTTAACTTTATCTATTTGCATAAAATGTCCTCTAACTTTTACATTTGCATAAAATGTCCTCTAACTTACAAAAAGTTGCCCACTTGATCCTCCAACCTGTTATAGCAGGTAACACAACAGGTCAACAGTTTAGGTGGCATTTATTTCACATGTGGCAGCATATTTTTGTTTTTTTTTTAATATTTTCACTAATTGGTTGACATTTATTAAAAACAATAAAACAGGAGGAAAAATAAGACGAGGGTCTGTAAGTCTAATTATCCTTCATCGCCCTTTACTTCCTTATCCTCATCGTCATCCACCTCGCGGCTACCAGCTGCAGCTGAGTCCCTGAATTGACGATGACAAAGAGAAAAATTGAAAGTTTTATCTTCCACGTCTGCAGATTCTTGTTTTTCCTCTTATTTTGTTGTTTTTAATAAATGCCACATGGCACCAATTAGGTAAATCATTAAAAAACGAAAAATAGGCTGCCACATGTGAAAAGAAACACCACCTAGACTGTTAACCGGTTGCGTGACCGGCTATAACAGGTTGAAGGATAAAGTGGACAACTTCTTGTAAGTTAGAGGGCATTTTATGCAAGTGTAAAAGTTAAAGGACATTGTATGCAAATAGGTAAAGTTAAAGGATATTTGGTGCAATTTTTCCTTAGAAAAATTAGTAAGTGATGGTTAAAATAATTGTGGGGTACTGAGATATTTTAGTGGTGCAAATAGAAACATTCGTTAAAAAAATATTATCATAAACCATTTGATAATTAAATTGCTTACTTGTTAAGATTGTGTCCAGATGCAGGGATGTGAAGGATACGTATGGATATCCATATCACATCCACTTGACTTGTGTTTGCAAAAAATCTAAATCCAGGAATTTTAAAATCCTTCTAAACTTCTGATTCATTTTGGAAGGATTTAAAATCATCACATAACTAGTGATTGGATTCGTCTTTTCATGTGATGTCTATTATATCCTTACTAAATACTTTCTTCATTCCATATTAATTGATATTTTAGGATAAAAAGAAAGAATTAAGGATTTGATATTTTGACAGATATACGGTCAGCTAAAAATTTGACCAAATCAAAATATCTCTAATAGATTGAAAAGTAAAGATATTTTAGAATTGATTTCAGGGAGAAAATTGGTAGATCTGGTAAAAGAATATGTAAAACATCAATTGTGAAGATTAATTCAATCTCATCAAATTGCTGAAATTGGTGTTAAGTAAAGAGAGAAATCTAGGACAAGTTTGTGTCAAGAGAAAACCGGGTTTGATTACTGAGTTGTGAGATAAACTGGTTTCATAAACTCAGACCGGCGGTTATAATTAACATATTCTTGCAACGGTTTTCTAGGCCTTTGACAACAGTTTCCTGCACCTGTTTTGCAGCTTAGCTTGTTACTTACGCAGTTCTACTTTTTTATCCTTGTTTTGTATATATATCAAGTCTGTATGTTGAGAGAGAGTTATTCATTCTGTTTTCCCCTTGATACACATATTGATTACAAAGAATTAAGGGTTAGGGGTTCTTAGAAACAGTTTGAGGGTTTCAAATTGAGGAGTTCTTTGAACTTCTGTCATTCGTGTAATTGTTGGTTTGTGTTAGTAGATTGAGGTTTGTAGATCCTTCGTGGATGTAGAACGCAAGTTCGAACCACGTTAAACTCGTGTTCTTCTCATTTGATTTATGTTTCTTGTGTTGTTTCTTGTTTGTCCTTTTTTGGTGTTGAAGCATTCGAATAACTCTGATTTGTTCGTTCCTGTTGTGGCCAAATTTGGTTTTGTGATTGTATGTGAGCTGGATTTCTAACAAATGGCGCCGTCTGTGGGAAACCAACTTGTTTAGAGATTGAGTCATGGCTGGAATGAAGATGGAGGTTGTAAGATTTACAGGCAAGAATGACTTTGATACGAGTATAAACTATCTACAAATCCAAATTCAAATCCAAATGAAAAATTCCTTGATATGAGTATAAACTATCGACAAATCCAAATTCAAGTCCAAATTCAAGAACTCTTTGATGCGAGTATAAAAATGTCGATATGTCTAGAGAAATCCCGAAAGTCAGTTCGAGACTTATCCACTCCAAGACACATCGTCCGTGAACAAGTCTCGAGGGGGTATTTGTTGATATGCAAATTTAGTATCCAATTAAAATGCGCCACATAATAAAAAGTACATTCTGCTAACCTTGTTACTCGTTAGGTATAATTTATTACAAGCACGAGCCGCAATTAATCTATTCGATTAAGTGGTCTTAGGATACGATCTCTAAAACGCCGTTAACTGAATGCTTAGGGTACCAGGGTAACGAGATATGTACGGTGTTATACTCACAAGCTCGGTATAAGTGACCGCGACGTATCTTATCCTAGCGAATGAATTCACTATTTACTACTAGTACGTAGACATAATTTCGTAACAAATATGGATTACGATTTGTGGTCTAGCAACGGTTATGTGATTACTACCCATGTGATCAATCCAAATAACAAAACACATAAAAAATATAAATAATCCGAATAACATAAATAATTCCAAAATATAATTCAGTCAAACAATTACTGTAAAGACTACGAAAACATCCTCCTAGGGTTCAACATCAGTTAAAGACGGAAATAAAGGAACGTAGCCGATCATAGCGATGGCTAAAAACAATGTAATAATGAAAGATATGAAAATTAAACTAGAAAAACCCGAGACGATGAATCTTGATTCTTTGTGCTCTTTGGAATCCCCAAGTCCAAGCTTCAGAGTTAATCTAAAACTGTGATTTTCGGACTTGTGATCTTCTTTGGGAAAATTGCACCAAATATCCTTTAACTTTACCTATTTGCATACAATGTCCTCTAACTTTTACACTTGCATAAAATGCCCTCTAACTTACAAGAAGTTGCCCGCTTTATCCTTTAACCTGTTATAGCCGGTCACGCAACCGGTTAACAGTCTAGGTGGTGTTTTTTTTCACATGCGGCAGCCTATTTTTCGTTTTTTAATGATTTACCTAATTGTTGCCATGTGGCATTTATTAAAAACAACAAAATAAGAGGAAAAACAAGAATCTGCAGACGTGGAAGATAAAACTTTCAATTTTTCTCTTTGTCATCGTCAATTCAGGGACTCAGCTGCAGCTGGTAGCCGCGAGGCGGATGACGATGAGGATAAGGAAGTAAAGGGCGATGAAGGATAATTAGACTTACAGACCCTCGTCTTATTTTTCCTCCTGTTTTATTGTTTTTAATAAATGTCAACCAATTAGTGAAAATATAAAAAAAAAAACAAAAATATGCTGCCACATGTGAAATAAATGCCACCTAGGTTGTTGACCTGTTGTGTTACCTGCTATAACAGGTTGGAGGATAAAGCGAGCAACTTTTTGTAAGTTAGAGGACATTTTATGCAAATGTAAAAGTTGGAGGACATTTTATGCAAATAGATAAAGTTAAAGGATATTTGGTGCAATTTTCCCTTATATATATAGATGGGGATGGAGTAGGCTTGAGTTGGACTTGAAAAGACAATCTTCGACAAAATTACTGTATAAACCGACTTTGTGTATCAGCCGAGATACTTCTCTAGCTGAAATATGACTTTGCAGCATACTTTTATCTCGGCGGAGACTAATTGTCTCGGCCGAGCACGACTTCCTCATGTTTGTCTCGATTTTGCTTTGTTTTAGACTTGCGAGACTTGTTTCTTCGTCCATCTTCAGTCGAGTTCCACTTTTCGGTCAAGATTTACCCAAATAGCTTTAAAACAAGTTTAACAACGTCAAATTGTCCAATAATACAAATATGAACAATACACGATCAATTATGCATATAAAGATCACCAAATGAATATTTAAATCAACATAATATACATGTATACATGCATAACACGTGTACCAACAACACTAATAATAGAAAAGCTTTAAGGGAATGTAAAGCGTCAAAATAGACAGGACTACAGAGAGATGTGATAATATATATAAACAAATCCATAACGAGCAAGTAGCAACACAATCAGTGAGTTGTTGTGTTTCTCTGGATTTGATGCTTACCTCTGTGTCTACTCACTCTTGTTGCTTAGCTAATAATGGAACTACAAGCAGTAAACTATACCCAAATTGAGGGAGAGAGAGACATAGACGTACTGAGAAGAAGCCTTTTTGTGTTATCTTATCACCAACTATTGCAAGTTGCATGGTGGCATTTTCCCAACTACTCTACACTACTTCCCCGTCCCATTCAGATTTGCACGTAGGATCCGATATATATATTAAGAAAAAATAATTTTTTACTTTTCGGTTGACTTTTTTAAATGTGGAGATTGGGGGTAAAAGTTTTGAGGGTGAATAATATTTTAAGAGAAATTTTCTTTTTAAATGTGTGCAAATTAATGAGGGACGCAGTGTTTGTGGAACCGGACCGGTGATCGAATCGGACAAGTTGCTGGTTCAAGGTTCGACAGGTTCAACCGGTTCGACCACCGTTCCAATCGGCCAACGGCATTTTTTTTATTTTTTTATTTCGATAGTTGCTTATGTGTAATACAATCTAATTTGATATTTAAGTTTAACTTGTGAAAAAAATTCAACATATATCAATATTAATTAATCCAAAGATACAAAAGTTCAAACAATCTGAGATAGAAAAATGATTTCTACTGCATCTAAAGATGGAGAAGATGGGGAGGAGTGAGAACAAGCAAAGCCTAGTTTGAAAGGTGGAATAACAGGTATATGGGAAATAAGGACAAATGAAAGATGAAAGATGAAAGATGAAAATTCCGTATTTTACTTAAAACTGGACTCGAAACCACAACTTTATTATTAAAAATAATAAATAAATAAATAAATAATTTTTTTTTTAAAAAAAAAAGGATTATAAGACCGGTTCGGACGGTCTGCCGTTTTGACCGATTTTCAACGGTTTTATGATGTTTTCGGTTATTTCACACTACCGAATCAGTTTCAGGCCTGATTCGTAGTTGAACAGGTCGAACCAACCGATTCGGTCCGATCCCACAAATCCTGGAGGAACCTACCGAAAATGAAGGTGTACAAATTCGACTACAACGGAGACCCATTCGGAGTAGTTGAATTTCAGGCCAACATCAAGTCTGAAAGCCACTAATTAACTTAGTGGGAATCTGTAAGATTTACAGTAAGCAGCAACGTTAACGACATGAAAAGATGTATGGGCTCTGATATTTCCAGATGTTGGGCGGTTGTTTCAGAAGCTCTTTTTCGAGGCATTTATCAAACACACAGTGATTGGAGTTATCAAATGTATTGGAGTTTTTTGTTTACCTTTTACATACAATTTAAGCTCTTTTTTATCGGGATGCCAATTTTTTATCAGCTCTTCAGAGAAGAGGAAGTTTTGTATTTGACGGTGAAATGAATCTTATTTCGTATAACGAAGTTTTGTTTATTCAAATCAAGAGAAGAATAATGGAATCTTATTTATCTATTTCCTTTTCATTATGCTTAATTGATCCATTACACGAAACGAGATCTGTATGATTATCACATACAGATTTTCGTCTTTGAAGAAAGTACGAGTTAGTTTTAGATATGTATGACCGGCACATTAAACACGTTACTGTGTTCCACATGTCATAATTATGCCATGTATATAGTTGCAGGACTAAAATTAAAAATGAATAAGTTACAGGATTTATTTTGGGTTCGTCCTAAATTACCGAATTAATTTTAAAATTTTCCCAATTTCTCATAGATGGAAGCAGCTATAACCTGTTGCAGAGCTATTGAAAGATATGTTTGGTTAAGGTTCCGACTTACTTTCAACTTTTTGACATCAAAATTAGGGTGTGTTGCGTGTTGTTTTTAAGAAGGTGGGCTTTCAACATGCAGGTTCGGGTATTCAATCCAACTTCTGCAAGTTTTATCCGATTAAGTTGAGTATTGTCTAGTTCAGCGGATATCTGGTTTTGATCGAGTCATGTCGAAATTAAATTGGGTACAGTACAAGGAAAATGGTCTTTTGAAACCATAAAAAAGTGGTCTCAAATAATGAGTATTTGCCACAACTTAAGCAAAGTAGTCTCAAGTAATGAGTATTTGTCACAACTTATGAGTATTTGTCACAGCTTTATTGTCGTCTCAATAACTCGGTCACAAATAATATATTTATGACCACAAAAGTGGTCTCAAATGCGTCTCAAATATTTTTTGCAACAACTAGTTGTCTCTAAAAGTAGTCTTAAAGTTGTCTCAAATAATTTGTAGAGAGATTTGTGACAACAAGTGGTCACAAATAACTTATTATTAATGACCACAATTATGGTGTCAAAAAGTCTTATGCAAAAAACTTCTTTTGTTGTAGTGGTACCCTAAACTACCAAAATCAGTTATAATTCTGCATATCTTTATAACAATTTTAATAAGGTAAAAATTATTCAATCATAGAAAAGTAACTTTAGAAAAATCGACTCGATCCATCAGGTACCCCAGGGTCCCGCGAGTACCCATATTGGGTGAAATATTAGATTTTTTTATCAAGTACCCGATTTGATTTTACCCGACACAACTTGAAACTCGAAAAAATTCAATTCGAGTCCACCCCTAGTTTCTAATGTTCTGGGAGATTTTTTTTTTTTTCAGAGGATATGTTTCGTCGGAGGGATTAAAATTGTTTGGAGGATGAGAATTTATCAGGTGGTTTCGTTGGGAATTAGTGGTAATATTTAAGCTTTTATGACCGTAAAAAGTTTTGTTGTGGGTTTAACAAACAATTGAATCAAAAACAAGATAACAAACATTGGATCAAAACAGAAAATAAATCGACTCCAAAATTACGTGGTTCGGCCCAAGAATGACCTACGTCCATGGAGGATGTTCCCAGCTCTCTATTAATCTTCAAGAAACGTTTACAAGATGATAAAACACTACTGAAAGCAATTCAGTAGCAACACAAGAAAAACACTCAAAGAATAACAACAATTCTTCTATCCAAGTGTATCCTCTATCTATCCTTTCCCACTCCTCTAGAATGCGTGTGTTACAAACTGGAAATGAGGAATGTCTCATCATATATGAACTCAGCAGAGAAAACCAGTTGAAACTGATAAAAAACGCGTTCAAAACAGATTCAGGAAAAACTGCTGCAAACGACCTTTTACAACGGTTTTAGCTAAAACCGTTGCATCTTTCAGTTATAATTGCCATATGGCAGTTTTCTTCTTCCTCAACTTTCAGCTCAGTTTTGATCCGGTTTCCTGATCCGATTGCGACCCGATTCATGAGTATGATAAGTCCATATTCCTCACAAATCTCCACCTGACTTATATACGAATAAACTCCACCTTGAAACAAACAATCTTGAATCTTAACATCAAACATAAAACTCCCTCAACCATGTTCAAACCTGAACATGTTTCTGCAATACTGCTCCTTAATTACATTGAACCACTTGGATTAAATCCAAGCAATAATTGAACTTGTCTGTTGGCAGAGCTTTGGTAAGCATGTCAGCTGTATTTTCCTTCGTGCTCACCTTCTTTACATTCACATCTCCCTTCTCAATAATATCTCTAACATAATGATGTTTTACATCAATATGTTTTGATCTTTCATGATAGACCTGATGCTTTACTAGGTGAAGTGCACTTTGGGAGTCACACATTACTGTTACAGACTGCTGCTTTATCCCAAACTCAGAAATCATTCCACTTAGCCATACTGCTTCCTTTACAGCTTCAGTCATTGCCATATACTCTGCTTCTGTAGTGCTTAATGCCACTACTGATTGTAACATAGACCTCCAACTGATAGCTGCACCAAACAATGTAAACACATAACCAGATTGAGATTTCCTGCTATCTAAGTTTGCTGCATAATCTGAATCCACATAACCTTTCACAGCATCCTGCAAATCATCAACTTTCCTGAACATAATTCCTTTAGCTGCAGATCCTCTCAAATACCTCATAATCCATTTGAGTGCTTCCCAGTGTTGCTTTCCAGGATTAGACATATATCTGGAAACAACACTCACTGCATGAGATATGTCAGGACTGGAACATACCATCAGATACATTATGCTGCCAACAACATTTGAATAAGGAACCTTTGACATCTCTTGTTCTTCTTCTTCAGTTTTGGGCTTCTGTGATTCTGTCAGCTTGAAATGCTGTGCCAAAGGGACTGCTACTGGCCTTGCTTCGTTCATTTTGAATTTGTTAAGAATCTTCTCAACATAATTTCTCTGCTCAAGCCACAATAATCCATTTTTTCTATCTCTGCATATGTCCATACCCAGAATCCTCCTTGCATCTCCAAGCTGCTTCATTTCAAACTCTTCTTGTAAGTCTGTTTTAAGCCTTTCTATCTCTGATTGATATCTGCTTGCTACAAGCATATCATCCACATACAATAGTAAGAAACTCAGAATTTCATCCCCAGACTTCCTCATGAAAACACAATTGTCATACTTTGATTTTGTATATCCAATCCTTTTCATACACTCATCAAACTTTATATACCATTGTCTTGAGCTCTGTTTGAGGCCATATAAAGATTTTTTGAGTAAACAAGCCTTGTTCTCACTTTCTGGCATCTCAAAACCCTCTGGTTGATGCATGAAGATAGTCTCCTTAAGCTCACCATGCAGAAATGCAGTTTTGACATCCAACTGCTCCAACTCTAAGTCAATCTATGCAACCATTGCCAGAAGTATTCTTATGGAACAATGTTTCACCACAGGGGAGAAGATCTCATTATAGTCTATTCCCTCCTTTTGAGTGAAACCTCTTGCAACTAATCTGGCCTTAAACCTTATCCTTTCTGTCCCACTGAATTCTACTTTCTTCTTGAAAATCCATTTACAGCTAACAAGTTTATGTCCAGCAGGTTTATCAACCAATATCCATGTCCCATTTCTCTCCAATGAATCCATCTCTTCTTGCATGGCAATGATCCAGCTTTCTCTGTCACTACTATTAACAGCTTCTCTGTAGTTTCTTGGCTCAGAATATTCTGTTTCTTCTGCAATACTTAAGGCATATGCAGTGAGGTAATCACTGCCATATCTTGAGGATGGCTTTACAACCCTCCTTTCTCTGTCTCTAACCAGTTGGTATTGATTCTCTTCAGAGTCAATTTGTTCTTGGATAGATTCTGTGTCTTCATCATTTTCTGACTTTCCATCTGTGTCATCATGCTCCACCTTGAGTTGTGTACCTTTGTTCTTTACTGTCACTTCCAGTGGAGCACTGGAACTTGGTTTCATTGGCATTTGCTCTTCACAGAACTTCACATCTCTGCTTATGATCACTTTGTTCATCCCAGCTTCCAAACACCATAATCTATACCCCTTCACTCCTTGTGGGTATCCCAGCATCATGCATTTTAATGCCCTTGCATCCAATTTGTCTTGTTTGACATGGGAATAAGCCAGACATCCAAATGGTCTCAAGTGTGAGCATTCTGGTAAGTTTCCACTCCATTTTTGGTATGGAGTTACATACTGGTTTGGAGTGGATGGGCTTCTGTTTATCAAATATGCTGCAGTGGCAGCAGCTTCTCCCCAGAATCTTTTTGGCATTCCAGACTCTATTAGCATACATCTAATCCTTTCCAAAATTGTTCTGTTCATCCTCTCAGCAACCCCTTTCTTTGCAAAACTTCTGGAACTCTTCAGACAGGAATTCTAAACCATTGTCTGTCCTTAAACACTTCAGTGTTGGCCCTTTCTCCATCTCAACTTCCTTGCACCATTCTTGAAACTTATCAAAAGCATCAGACTTATTCTTCAGAATGAAAATCCATAGTTTCCTTGAATAATCATCTATTATACTTAGGAAGTATCTTCCACCCCCCATTGTTTCTACTTTTGAAGGGCCCCAAAGATCAGAATGTGCATAGTCTAGAGGATGTTTCGAAGTGTGTTTACCTTTGGGATATGGCAATTTCTTGCTCTTTGCCAGGATACATGTTTCACAATTCTTTATCTGAAACCTCCCTTTGTGATTAATGACACCTTGCTTCAGTAGCTCATTCATACCAGTCTCACTCATATGGCCAAGTCTTTTGTGCCATAATTGTGAATCATCAGCAGCAACATTGTTTGCATCACCAGTCAGAGTTTCTGCAATCAGATAGTAGAGACTGGCTTTCTTGATGCCTTTCATCACAAGTTTTGAACCCTTATACACAAACAATTGCCCTTGCATAGATTTGAAGTTGCATCCTTTGTTTTCCAATGTCCCAAGACTGATGAGATTTCTTTTCAGCATGGGAATGTATCTTACATTGGACAGGGTTTTAACAGAACCATCATGCATTTTAAGCCTGACATCACCTATTCCTTCAATCTGACATGCATGATCATCTCCTAACATTACTGAGCCCTGTTTGTGTACCTTGAGGTTGTGAAACCATCCAGCATTAGGGCACATGTGGAAGCTGCATCCTGAGTCCAGAATCCACTTGTCTTCTGTCCTTCCTTCTACAATGTTCAAGACGTCAGCATCTTCTTCTCCTTGTGCCAAATCTGCTGTGTTTGGTTTGTTTGATCCTTCTGCCTTCTTTCTTTTGAATTCAAAGCAGTTCTTTTTGAGATGACCTGGCTTCTTGCAATGAAAACACTTTCTGGTTTCTTTTCCCTCAAAACCTTTTGGCTTTGTCTGCTGTGATTGCTTTCCCACACCATTTGCTGCTGAAGCCTTTTTGAACTTGTGAAACTTTCCTGGTTTGATGTGTAACCCTTCTGCTTGAGGGTCAGTTTTTCCATCAGATGAGCTTTGCAACTCTTTTGCCTTTAGAGCAGTTTGAACCTCTTCCAGGGATATTTTGGTTTCTCTCCCATACATCATGGCATCTTTAAGATGCTCATAATATTTTGGTAATGCATTGAGCAGTAGGATAGCTTTGTCTTCATCTTCAATCTTGGCATCAACTCCTTCAAGATCATCCAGATACTTGTTGAACTCCTCCAGCTGATCATCTATGGCCTTGTCCTCTTGGATCTTAAATGAATACAGTTTCTGTCTGAGATACAAACGATTTACCATGGTCTTCTTCTTGTAAAGTTCTTCAAGCTTGTTCCAAATAGCTTCTGCTGTCAATTCCTTGGACACCTCCCGCAATACTTTATCTCCCAGGGACAAGATGATGGCAGAATGCGCCTTATCCAGTAACTCTACTTTTTCACCGGCCCCAATTTTATCAGAGAAGCCATCAACACCCTTGAGAGCCCCTGCAAGGCCCTGCTGAACAAGGAGAGCCTTCATCTTCAGCTGCCAAAGACCAAAATCGTTATTGCCATTGAATTTCTCAACGTCGTACTTCATTGCTGCCATTGTTAACTCCTTGATCCGCTTCAGTTCGCAACCTTTCCCACAGACGGCGCCAATTGTTGTGGGTTTAACAAACAATTGAATAAAAAACAAGATAACAAACAATGGATCAAAACAGAAAATAAATCGACTCCAAAATTACGTGGTTCGGCCCAAGAACGACCTACGTCCACGGAGGATGTTCCCAGCTCTCTATTAATCTTCAAGAAACGTTTACAAGATGATAAAACACTACTGAAAGCAATTCAGTAGCAACACAAGAAAACCACTCAAAGAATAACAACAATTCTTCTATCCAAGTGTATCCTCTATCTATCCTTTCCCACTCCTCTAGAATGCGTGTGTTACAAACTGGAAATGAGGAATGTCTCATCATATATGAACTCAGGAGAGAAAACCAGTTGAAACTGATAAAAAACGCGTTCAAAACAGATTCAGGAAAAACTGCTGCAAACGACATTTTACAACGGTTTTAGCTAAAACCGTTGCATCTTTCAGTTATAACTGCCATATGGCAGTTTTCTTCTTCCTCAACTTTCAGCTCAGTTTTGATCCGGTTTCCTGATCCGATTGCGACCCGATTCATGAGTATGATAAGTCCATATTCCTCACAGTTTTGATGAATTGTTCTTATAAATTTCTTCATAAATTATTTGAGATCATTTAACACTACTTTTAAAGACGACTAGTTGCAAAAAATATTTGAAGCGCATTTGATACGACAAGAAATAATCAAATTAGAGACAGAAAAATTTGTTTCTAATTTAGTGACGGAATTTATGTATGTATTATGAAATTAGATAAAATTACCTACATAATCTCAATTATTCGTTTGCTATTCCATCATTAATCAAATACCATTTATTATTTTCTTTTACTTTTCGTCACTATTCTATTTCTATTTTTCCGTATTTTATATGCAAATTCCCAATTATTAGTTTACTTTCAAAAAATCAGAGAGAGAGAGAGGAAGCGCGCTCTAAATAGTTGGTTTTTACTATTTCTAAATATAAAATTATATTATTTTTTTAGAATATAATTGAGATTTTAAAAAGTAAATTAATTGAATACCTTTTTTCAAAATATATACAATAAATATTAATAAAAATAAATATTTTTGTATAATTAATTTTTATTGGCAGCTCAAATTCAATTAAGATAAATCGACTCTTACTACGTAGACAAATCTAACCTAAATAATTGAATAATAATTATAATTCTATATGTAACTCTTTTTAAAATATGCGATATAGATGTCAAATTATAATCGAAAAAGATTAATTTGATATCATACATAAAAATAAGTAACCTAGAATTATATAGGTTTTAATTTTTGGAAAATAATTTTTCATATATATAATAAATCAATGATAAGTTGTTTCCTATAATATATATGTATAGAAAATTTTCAATAAAAAAATTTTAATTTGGAACTTAATTTTCATGTATATTAGGTGTTTGGATTAGATCCGTATAATTCGGATTAAACGCTGAACTTATGAAAAAGTATCACGATTTATACTAAAATATATTATGTGTTTTGGATAAAAGATATTACCTTTCGTCATGATACTTTTTTTTGTTTAAATATAATACCTTTTAGAAAAAACATTAATACCTTCCTAACATGCATGATATATTTCTTCAGAATAATTAATACCTTTCAATATAAACCGTCAAACATTTTCATTAAAATTTTCCATAATCTGACTATATCCGTACAACATGTCTACAAGAAAATTACACATATATTATTTAACTCATTTTGAATTTTTTTTATTTTACGTCTTTTCAATTAGTAATGAAATTTATTTTAAGTTGTGAACGTGTTACTGTGATGAGAAAATATGGATTATTTGGGAAGAATACAATTTTTGTTTTATATATTTGTGACAGTTGTAATCTTTTGTCTCCTTCCTTCGATTATCCTTTTGTAATTTTTTAATCATTAATTTTTTATTCGGAATTTGTGAACTTTTTCCGTTGATATTATTAAGCCTTGCCAAAATAAGGATATAATAATTTTTTGGCTTAATAATTATCCGAATATCAAATCATTTGATTTGTGGGCTTAATAATTATCCGAATATCAAATCATTTGATTTGCCCACATCTTATTTGGCTCGTTGGGAAAAAGTAGACAAATAAAAAAAGAAAAAGATCACACTACTAAAAACAAGACTTTTTGCCACTACAAAATGTAGTTACAAAAGATGGAGAGTAGTTACAAAAATACTTTTAGTAACTAAATATCTAAAAATAGTTACTATAGGGTAGTCACTTATAATAAGTTGCAAAAAGTTTTTTTGTAACTACTTTGTAGTTACTAATGTATTTGTAACTATTTTTTGCAATTACTTTATAGTTACTAATAAATTTGTAACTACAAGTAGTTGCAAAAGAGTTTGTAATATTCTAACAAATTTGATTAAAATTGTATGAAATATTTTATGTAACTACTAGTAGTTACAAAAGGGGTTATTTTTAGTAACTACTTTGTAGTTGCAAAAAACTAGTGACAAATGCCCTTTTTTCTTGTAGTGTCAGACGCATCACCAATATTTTAATTTGTCCATCTAGACAGAATGGGTCCTTCATAGATTTTGATTAATCTTAATTATTGTCTATATTAATAAGACAAACTTACACCAAGTACACGGATCATAAAACCATGCACACTGGGTTAAAAATCGGATCCATGAAAGAATATCACTATTTATATTGAAATGTATTACTAATTCTAAATAAATGTGTTATATTTTAATATAATACATTTTTTTATAACAATTAATAACTTTCAGCATATACATTAATATCCTTCCAACATGATACATTATTTCACAACAAGTAGTATATTTTAATATAAACACTAGTACATTTTCATAAAAAAAAAAAATATATCGCATATTGATTTAGAAAGTTTAATTTATTTATCCTCTTTTGCGTACTGAGTCAAATTATGATGACTGACATGCAATTTTTTAATTTATCTTTTCTATATAATTTTAGAAAACTTGCATTGCAACTGGGCGTGGAACTAATGTCTTTACTAAAATGATGCCCATAAAGTTATCAATGATCTTTCTTGCTATGTTTGCATAAAAGATTCGCCTGTTCTCTTAAAATAAACTAAAACATGACAAGAAAAATATTTTTGTAGATCCTAGATAAAATTAATAGCTTCTAGCTGAAGACATAAAACTTAGCGTTTGTCGGAAGGCAATCCGACAATTTTATTGATTTGAATTTTTTTTGGTTTATTTTTAGTTTTTGTTTGAGTTTTAAGTGAACTAACATTGTTCTGAAGTCATTGTGCAACTAGATAAGTTTAAAGGGCAATAAATTTTGAGCACTAATGTCTAGGGGGTATAGCTCGACCGGACGATAAATGAAACCCTGCCGAGTAGACAAACGAGATAACTGAGGGTTAAAGCGTGCAACTTCCATACTTTCCAGGTTTTGTCTTTCTAATTTCTCCCCCAAATTCAATGTAAGTTTCACCAAGGCGTACCAGTCAGTTAGTTTGCATCGTGTTGGGTAGCTTAATTTAATTTACTTTTGACTGGTTTTTGTTAGAATCTTGCTTTGTTGTGTTAGAGTCATAGTCCCGATAATTGTAATAAATCTTGTTTTGAAAAAATTATTAAAATATTTTGAAAATTTTAAATTTGCTATGTTTTTACTACTTTGGTTTTCAACGGTTATTTGGACATTTATCTTAGCAATTTTGTGTGCAATGCATGAGCACAAGGTCTAAGGTAGGGAAAATCGTCCCTATAGATTTCGAGATAGAAGCCACGTGCGGGAAGAAGAAGCCCTGCAAACTAGACGGGGATTATTCTCAATGGAGAAAAACAAGAACAGACAAAATGAACATGGTTTAAAGCCACATGAACAAGTCCAACCTCCTATCAGAGACTTTTTCAGGCCTGTGCCAAATTTGAAATTTCGAGGGAATACCCCGACCAGTGGTTCAGGCCAATACATATGAGTAAAGCCATCCCTAAGTTCTATAGTTCAACAGAATCAATTTGGGGGAGGAGCTAGGGGGGATCCTAACTGGAATCTAGACCACTTTCTTGAAATTTGTGATACAATAAAGATTAATAGGGCTTCTAACAATGCAATTCACTTGCACCTTTTCCCGTTCTGTTTAAAGGATAAGGCGAAGACTTGGCTCACTACCCAAGATATAAGAAGCTGGTCAGACTTGTGTCAAAAGTTCTTGTTTGAGTACTTCTTGTCGAGTAAGCCCTTGAAACTAAAGGGCAAAAGTACACAATTTCGGCAGCAAGATGGAGAGCCACTTTATGAAGCTTGGGTAATATTCTGAGAACTCCTCCGAATATGTCCAAACATAGTTTCCCAGAAGATAAGTGGGTTTGGTACTTTATAATGAACTCTCCGAACACACTAAGACAATTGTGGACCTCATCCGGAGGTACATTATTGAAAAAATCCACAAATGATGCCATCTCTATGCTGGAAGAGAGATTGCTGCAAATAGTCCTTATGTGGCAGTGGAATGATCGATATTAAGAAGAGTAGTTGCGGTATCTAAAAAGGAAACAGTCGCTGTTCTTACTGAGAAGATAGGAAAATTGACATAGCAAGTTAGTTTGCTAACAAAGCCTGCTAAGAGGTGATGATAAACCCAGGAATGCAATGCATGGAGGCCGGTTATGAAGAAGCTTATTACACGAATAATATGGGGAACATAAACTTTAATCTAACTTTCTGACCAAACAAATTAGGAATATGGAATAGAAACGAAATTGATTTTGAATTGGAAGGAGTGTTACTTTATGGCTAGAGATGGTATTGTTCTATGACATAGAGTTTCTTCTGCAGGATCTGAAGTAGATAGAGCCAAGATTGTAGCAATTGAAAAACACCACCACCAAGTGTTAAGGCAGTAAGAAGTTTCTTAAGAAATGCAGATTTTTATAGGAGGTTCATAAAAGATTTCAGAAAAATTACTAAACCTCTTTGCAAATATTTGAGAAAGATATAACATTTGACTCAAGCAAAGAGTGCCTGCACACATTTAAAGCTTTGAAGAAAACTCTGGTAAGTGCACCAGTGCTCACAGTATCTGTCTAATCACAACCATTCGAATTAATGTGTAACCCTAGTGATATAGCAGTTGGAGTAGTTCTGGGACAAAAGAAAGACAAACTCTTTCGCGTTATTTATTATGCTAGCTAACACTTGAACCCGCTCAACAAAATTACACTACAACAAAAAATAAATGCTTGATGTTGTATATGCCTTCGAAAAAATTAGATCATATCTGGTCGAAACATAGACAATGTATCTATTTGCCAAGAATGATGCAAAACCATGCTTGATCCGAATGATACTTTTTTTGCAAGAATTTGACATATAAATTCCTGGTAGTAAGGGGTGTGAAAATGTCGTTGCCGATTATTTATCGAGGTTGGAGAATCCAGCGGAAGGGAAAAACGAAGAAATCCCCATTGCATGTAGAGAGCATAGAAATAAATTTATAGTCCCTTTTATTATTTTTAAAATTAAAGGACCTCACTTTTGTAAGTTGTCTACTCTTCACCTTCATGACAAGAGACCTATCCTTCGTGTACCACACTGGTTGAGTCTCTCTGGCTACAAGTCTTTTATTACTCAAATTTTGTTAATGCTTCTTCTTGTAATATTCTCTCTCCGTCCCAATTAACTTTTCACAGTTGATCGGGCACGGATATTAAGAAAAAATAGATTTTATTTTTTCTTTGGCTTTTTAAAGATGTGGCTTTTTAAAGATGGAGATTGAGTATGAAGATTTTAAGGGTAGAGATTGTGAGAGAAATTTCCTTTTCAAACGTGTAAAAAATTAAGTGAGGCGGACCAAAATGAAAACTAGAAAAAATTAACTAGGACGGAGAGAGTATTTATCAATTTTTTTTTCCGAGGGGATGAAAATCAAGGCAAATGGTGGTATTGCTGCATAAAATTAATATTCCCTCCGTCCCGATTTAATTTGCCTACTTTCCTTTTCGATTTGTCCCAATCTAATTTGCCAACCCATAAATAACAAATTTCTCTCACAATCTCCGCCCTCAAAATCTCCACATTTGAACAAAAGTTAAAGATTTCACAAAATCTGGTTTTTCTTAATTTTCGTGTCCGGTCAAGATAGGCAAATTGGGTTGGGACGGAGGGAGCAGGTGTTTTGGTTTGATAAAGCTACTACTCAAGCAAGACTCCAAAAACAGTGAGATTCATTACCATGGTCGTAAAAACACAGGAAGTAATTGAAAGCAAACTTGAACAACATTTAACATCTAAAATTACAACATTATTATCATAATGTGTCCGATGCGACATCAGGCCAACGGTTGATAGGGAGTGGCAACCACATAAAGGCTTTGTTTTCTGGAACCTGAAAGCCCGAAGTTTTCAGTCATGTCCAGATCTTGTGGCTTAACGCCATCTGGAAGTTTCCAGTCGAAGTTATAGAGAAGTTGAGCCAAAGGGAGCTCAAGATTGGCCATACCGAACCCCATTCCAGGGCACATTCTTTTCCCGCCCCCGAACGGAAAGAACTTGAAATCTCCGCCAGTGGAATCCACTGTCAGATTCTCAAACCGCTCGGGCTCAAAGGTTTCAGGATTGGTCCAGTACTTGGGATCCCGTTGTATCGCCCAAATATTGACCAGTACCTTGACTTTAGCAGGTATGGTGTACCCGTTGATCTCGCGTTCCTCCCTAGACGCTCTGGGGAGAACTGGAACCGGAGCGTGTAGCCTGAGTGTTTCCTGGATCACTAACTTCATATACTTCAGACTGTGAACCACATCTTGTTCTTGGGTAACGTCATTGTTGTTGCCTAATCCATGGAGGACTTGTCTTACTTCAGCTTGTGCCTTTGCCATTACTCGCGGGTTCCTCAACAGTTCTGCCATTGTCCAGTCTATAATCGATGACGATGTTTCCATTCCACCTGAGAACATGTCCTGCATACAGAATATTGCGTGCAAATTTAGTCATGTGACAATTTCAATGAATATTGAAGAAGAAAAGAGAAACGGTTAATTACAAATAGAACAACTTTGATGTTGTCATTGCCTATTGGGAATTCCATCTCTCCACTTTCCTCGATCCTTAGTGTGAGTAATGGGTCAATTGCATCAATGTGTAACAAATTCTGTTGGAAATGCTGGAGTGATTCAGGAACCGGACTTATCAGCTGAAGAACCGGACCGGAGTAACAAGTTTGGAAGAAAAGCCGAAGTCATAACCACCGGCTCAGGGTGGTTATGAAGCAGTTGCAGAGAAACAGAATTAGACAACGGTTTTGAAACCGTTGTGAGGCAGTTGAGCTAATAACTTCTTCTCCTGGATGTTTTGAGCTAATTTTTCAATTCAGAGCAGTGTTATATGATGTATAAATACTCAATTTACAGTTTTCCCTTTAGCTTAATCAGTATCAAGAGAGAATTGTTTTAGAAGAATTACGGTTATTCAATTTAGGGTTCTTGACTGAGGATTTGTGTAATTCTTGTGAGATTCTTGTATTCTTGTGAAATTGATAGTGGATTGAGGTGTGCTGATCCTCCGTGGATGTAGAACAATCGTTCGAACCACGTAAAATTCTTCTGTGTGATTGTGTTTCTTTCGTGTTCATATTTCATTTTCGGTTTCTGGTTCGTCTGGTTTTCTTCTTAGTTCTCGGCCATTGTTCTTCAATTTCTGGCCGAACTTGTTTATGAGAGATTGAGTGTTGAATCCTTACAAAGTGGCGCCGTCTGTGGGAAATCTTTGAACCTAGGGAGAGAAATCAATGGCGGGCATGAAAATGGAGGTGGACAGATTCACTGGGAAGAATGATTTCGCCCTGTGGAAGATTAAGATGAATGCAATCTTGATCCAGAATGGGCTATCCATGGCGTTAAAGGCTCAGGAAGATTGGCCGCTTGCAGAAAGACCAAAATTCCAAGAAACTGACCAGAAGGCATTAAGCTCTATCATTTTGTGTCTGGGAGATAAACCACTCAGAGAAATCTCAAGATGCAAATCTGCTTTGGAGGCATGGTCAAAACTGGAGGAGCTGTATCAATCAAAAACGGTAACCAACAAACTCTTCCTCAAACAGAAATTGCTGTCTTTCAAAATGATTGAGGAGAAATCGTTGATTGACCAACTGGATGATTTCAACCATCTGATTGATGATCTTGAAGATCTCGGGGTAAATTTGGAAGAGGATGATAAATCCCTCATGTTACTGCATTCTATACCTAAGTCTCTTGGAAGTTTTAGAGATACTTTAATGTTTGGTAGACAAGAAAAATTAAGCTATGATGTGATAGTTACTTCTTTGAAAACCAAAGGATTACAACTTCAAAGTGATCAGAAATCCAACCCTGCTGCTGAAGGTTTGAATGTGAAATTCAAGAAGCAATTTCAAAAGAAGAAAAATCAAAATCAAGGCCAGAAAGAAAACAAGACTGGTGGAAATGATTTCAAGAAATCATCAGACTGGGTGGAGAAGAGGAGATGTTACTCCTGTAAGCAAACAGGGCATCTCAAAAAGAACTGTCCGTCCAGGAAAAACAAATCTGAGAAAAAGGAAGCAGATGCTGCTGTGGTAGAGCAAGCAGATGATCTGGCGAAGGTGCTGAATGTATCAGAAGGAAGAATAACCAAGGAATGGGTATTGGATACAGGATGCTCATTTCACATGTGTCCTCATGAGCACCTGTTTCAACAATTAACAAAAACTGATGGGGGAATTGTCCTTCTGGGGAATGATCAGTCATGTAAAGTAAAAGGAGTGGGCTCTGTGAAGATCCAGATGCATGATGGAGTCTCAAGAATTATCTCAAACGTGAGGTATGTACCATCTCTAAAGAGGAATCTAATATCACTTGGTTCCCTAAATGAATCTGGTTATGAATTTAGTACTGTGAATGGATATATTCATATTACTAAGAACAATAAAGTAGTGATGAAAGGAGTGAAACAGAATGGCTTGTTCATCTTGATTGGAGAATCTGTCATTGGATCAACAGATGTCACACTAAGTAATACAGAAGCTATGATATGGCACAAAAGAATGGGTCATATTGGAATCAAAGGAATGCAGGAGCTGGCAAAGAAAGGAGTAATTGGAAATTTGAATTCAAACAGCTTGGAATTCTGTGACCAATGTGCAATGGGAAAATCAAAGAAACTAACCTATGGAACTGCTGCTCACACTACCAAGGAAATCTTAGATTATGCTCATTCTGATGTATGGGGGCCTGCAAGAACAGAAACCTTAAGTGGTGGAAAGTACTTTATAACCATAATTGATGATTACAGCAGGAAGGTGTGGGTGTATATCTTAAAGCAAAAGAGTGAAGCATTCTCAAAGTTCAAGGAATGGTACACACAAGTAGAAAACCAAAGAGGAAGAAAGCTCAAATATCTGAGAACTGACAATGGACTTGAGTATCTGTCAAATGAATTCACAGAATTTTGCAAAGAAAAGGGAATTGTGAGGCATAGAACAATACCATTGAATCCCCAACAAAATGGCATTGCTGAGAGGTTAAACAGGACTATTCTGGAAAAGGTCAGGTGCATGATGATAGATGCAAAGCTTCCCAAAAGTTTCTGGGGAGAAACAGTAAACACAGCCTGCTATCTCATCAACGAAACCCCCTCATCATCATTGGATTTCAAGACTCCAGATGAAATCTGGTATGGAAGGATGCCAAACTATTCAGAACTCAAGGTATTTGGGTGCTTGGCATTCACTCACATAAAACGGGATAAACTGGACCCTAGAGCATTAAGGTGTGTTTTCCTTGGCTATCCAGAAGGAACAAAGGGTTACAGGTTGTGGTGTGTTGAACAAGGACACAAGAAATTGATCATTAGCAGGGATGTGAAGTTCAATGAAGGAGTCATGGGATATCTCTCAACTGGAGATCAATTAGAAATTGAAGGAGTCACTCAAGAGGAAAACTCACCAGTTGAGGTGGAGGTATCAGTGGTAAGGACTCAACAAGAACAACAACCAGCAAACCCTGGAGAATCTAGTAGTTCCTCAGACAGTGAAGAAGATCAAACTGAGCAAAATAGTCTAAGAAACTACAGTTTGGCAAGAGATAGAGCCAGGAGAGAAGTCCATCCACCAAGGAGGTATGGACAAGCTGACATGGTATATTATGCTTTGAATGCTGCAGAAGCTCTTGAGTACACAGAACCACAGAATTACACAGAAGCTATCAAAGGAGTAGAAAAGAAACAATGGATCAATGCCATGCTGGAAGAGATGAATTCTCTGAAGAGAAACCACACTTGGGATCTGGTGAAGAAGCCAAGTGGTCAGAAACTTATAAGCTCCAAATGGATCTTTAAGAAGAAACTGGAAATGGTAAATGGTGAAAAAATCAGATATAAGGCCAGGCTGGTAGCAAGAGGATTCACACAAAGGGAAGGGATTGATTTCCATGAAGTATTCTCACCAGTAGTCAAGCACACTTCCATCAGAATCTTGCTGGCAAAAGTCACACAAGAAAATCTTGAACTTCAACAACTAGATGTCAAGACAGCTTTCCTACATGGAGAGCTAATGGAAGATATTTACATGAAGCAACCTGAAGGTTTTGAAAACCCTGGAGAAGAAGACAAAGTATGTCACTTGAAAAAGTCTTTGTATGGGTTGAAACAAAGCCCAAGGCAATGGAACAGAAGGTTCAATGAATTCATGATAAATACTGGATTTGTCAGAAGTTTATATGACAACTGTGTGTATTTGGAGAAGAATGCAAAGACAGATCAGATATACCTGTTGTTATATGTAGATGATATGTTAATTGCCAGCAAGAGTAAGCTGAAGATTCAGCAGCTAAAGGGAAAGTTGAGTACTGAATTTGAAATGAAAGATCTGGGAAATGCAAAGAAAATGCTAGGAATGGATATTATCAGAGACAGAGAAGCTGGAGTGTTGTGCTTATCTCAGAGGGATTATCTACAAAAGGTGCTAGAGAGGTTCAATATGCATGAATCAAAACCATTGGTAATTCCAATGGGGCAACAAACCAAGCTATCAAGAGATCAAAGCCCAAAAACACCTGCTGAAGAGAAATATATGCAGAATATACCTTATGCAAGTGGAGTAGGGAGTCTCATGTATGGTATGATTTGTAGCCGACCAGATTTAGCATTTGCAGTATCTTTAGTGAGTAGGTTCATGGCAAATCCAGGAAGAGAGCACTGGGAAGCACTAAAGCAGATTCTGAGGTATCTAAGAGGAACAATCAACTTAGGTTTGAAATATGTGAGGACAAACTCAGGAAATGAACCTTTGAGAGGATTTGTGGATGCTGATTTTGCTGGAAATATAGATACCAGAAAGTCTATTTCAGGGTATGTATTAACATTATATGGAACAGCAGTATCTTGGAGGTCAATACATCAACCAGTAGTGGCACTATCCACAACAGAAGCAGAGTATATTGCAGTGACAGATGCTTGCAAAGAAGCTATTTGGCTAAAAGGAATTCTGAAAGACTTTGGTATAACACAAAAGTGTGTTACAGTGTTGTGTGATAATCAAAGCACATTACATCTGGTAAAACACCAAGTTTTTCATGAAAGATCAAAGCATATAGATGTGAAGATGCACTTTGTAAGAGACATTGTTGAAGCTGGAACAGTGGTGGTGGAAAAGGTGCATACAAAAGAGAATGCTGCTGATTTCCTTACAAAATCAGTTCCTGGAGCGAAGTTTGTTCATTGCTCAAGCTTAGTCAAGCTTGAGTCATGTTTCTGAAGTAATACCTGGTGGAAATTGAGGATAGGATGCACACTTTGATTTATTGAGGTGGAGATTTGTGAGTAATGGGTCAATTCATCAATGTGTAACAAATTCTGTTGGAAATGCTGGAGTGATTCAGGAACCGGACTTATCAGCTGAAGAACCGGACCGGAGTAACAAGTTTGGAAGAAAAGCCGAAGTCATAACCACCGGCTCAGGGTGGTTATGAAGCAGTTGCAGAGAAACAGAATTAGACAACGGTTTTGAAACCGTTGTGAGGCAGTTGAGCTGATAACTTCTTCTCCTGGATGTTTTGAGCTAATTTTTCAATTCAGAGCAGTGTTATATGATGTATAAATACTCAATTTACAGTTTTCCCTTTAGCTTAATCAGTATCAAGAGAGAATTGTTATAGAAGAATTACGGTTATTCAGTTTAGGGTTCTTGACTGAGGATTTGTGTAATTCTTGTGAGATTCTTGTATTCTTGTGAAATTGATAATGGATTGAGGTGTGCTGATCCTCCGTGGATGTAGAACAATCGTTCGAACCACGTAAAATTATTCTGTGTGATTGTGTTTCTTTCTTGTTCATATTTCATTTTCGATTTCTGGTTCGTCTGGTTTTCTTCTTAGTTCTCGGCCATTGTTCTTCAATTTCTGGCCGAACTTGTTTGTGAGAGATTGAGTGTTGAATCCTTACACTTAGTAAAACATCAACCAAATCTTCACCACCAAACTCTCCATGACCTGCAGAATGTGTGTCCTTTTTCTTGTGCTCATTGATGATGTGATCAAGAATCAGATCAAGCTTACGACGCATTCTCCACAACCTCAGCTTCGTCGGCCAACTGAGGGCATTGATTATCATGGATGATGGGAAAAAATCAGCAACCAAAAGCTCAGTAGCCACTAGAAGTGATTCCCGCACCAACGTGATGAATTCTTTATTGTCCTTGCAGACCTTCCCAAACGCAGCTTTACAAGTGACAGTGCTCACCGTCCAGACAACCTTCTCGCTTAGATTCAGGGGCTCTCCACAGGAGGCACGAATAGATTCGATCAGATGCGAAACCTCTTGGTGTCTGATGGATGCAAAAGAACGCACATTTTTTGCATTCAGGAGTTCCAAAATGCATATTTTGCGCATCTGTCTCCAATAATCGCCGAATGGGCTGAACCCGATGCTCGTGTAGTTATACCACATGATCTCTATGGCAATGGCTTGAGGCCTGTCTGTGTAGTTTGGATCGTGGTCTTTGAGTATCTCTTTCGCCGTTTCCGCGGAAGAGATAACCACTGCCGAGATTTCACCAAGCTTCAGGTGCATAATTGCACCATACTGTTTGGCTAAATCTCTGAAACAACGAAAGGGAGGTACAGAAAGTTGGTGCAGGTTTCCGATTATGGGGAGTGGATTAGGACCTGGAGGCAGTTTAACATAAACGGCTTTCGATTTTTTCCATTTCTTCATCATTAAGAACAAGATCAGTGGCACTAGGAGAGTAATCATAACCTCTGAATTCATTTTCTCTTAGAAAGAGAAATAATTTGAGATAATATTTCTGTGTAAAGCTCAAGCTGGTAATGAGGAATCTGCTATCCCAAAGAAAGCATATAAATAAGAAAATTGGTAAAAATATCCCGTTAAACTTCTAAAACCAATACATTAAACAAACATTTTAATACCCTTTTCAGTAAGAAGTCATATTTATCCTTTTGTATTCCAATTATTACAATAGAACCAAATTCCAGTTAACTATAAAAAGAAAATTCCTGCAAACCAAAGAAATAAAAATTCTTTCTTGTCTTTAACAATTTAACTAAAATTAAATTTACTCCCAGAAAAATTCATCTCCATCTCGTCCCTTTCTCTCCTCCTCCCAGTCCTTCTCCACTCTCTTAACCAAAAACTCGCCATCGCTGCTCTCTTTACTTGAAAAACTACCCTCCACTACGAGAAATAATCAAATTATTTGTCCGTCTCTAATTACGGAGTGTTTGTGATTGCTTTTTTTTTTAAAAAGTGATTTAAATTAGAGATTTTATAAAAATCACTTCCCTAAAAAATTGTAGTGTTTGCAAAAGGGGTGATTTCTAATAAAAGTAGAAGTTGGAGTGTTTACTATAGAATCACCTATATCTTTCAAAAAATATCATATTATTTACAGAATTGTCATTGAGTAGAGAAAAGCATTAAATTTCTGCTTTTAACTTTTACATTGGAAGAACTTCTTTTAAAGTACAAGTTGGATTTGTGAACACTACAAGATAGCTTTCCTCAAGTTATAAGCTGAAAATCACTTAGAAAAAGTAAAAGCAAACACCCCCTACATGATATTGGTTTCTAAACTAAAGTAGTCATAGATTAGTGACGAAATGGGTAGTCTCTATAATGCTGGTCTCTAAAATTTAGAGACTGGTTTTTTTCCGTCTCTAAATTTATTGACGAAATTTCCCTCTATATTATTAATTAAAGACCAAATTACCTACATAATAGAGACGGATTATGTCAGTCTAATATTCGATTGCTAATTTGTGACTAATCTGATACTAATGATTTTTTGCCACTTTCCGTTATTATTTTATTTCTATTCTGATTTTATTTTGTGACCGATATTATATGTTACTAATTTCTGTCTCTAATATGAATTTTTTTTGCAGTGCTCAAATTAGATGGAAAATTTTGCAGGTGAGGTTATCGGTTTGCCCGACAAAATCAAACAGATTCTAGAACTTTCTCCCAATGATGCTGCTGCTGACAAGGAAATTAAAAACCTCATTTTGTTTAAGTTTTGGTAAATATAAGTGTTGTTGAAATTTATAGAGTGTATAGGAAACACATATCAAAGACAATGAATGAAACAAGCAGACATAATGGCAACAGCAATATCTAGTTTCATTGAATGAACTTCATGAATGAAGAACTGAAAGATGCGGCCATAAGCTTGTTACAAAATGAGCTACAGATTGTTTGTGTTTATATATGACACACAACACCAAAACCTAGCTGATAAAGCACTAAAAACAAAAGACATTAATGTGTGCTTATAAGAAGCAACACTAGGATAATACTTTCTCTAAGCTATAATGCTTTATTACCAAATATGGTAATAAGCATCAACAGCTAGCTTGACTAGTCTAATCAAAAGGGATTAAGCAAAATACACGCATTAATGACTTAATACATACTATAATCCAGTGTGTATTAAGATATCAATCCATGTAATATCTATAATCCAACACTCCCCCCTCAAGCTGGATGTGTGGATGAACACAGTCCAAGCTTGGAGAGAAGTCCAGCAAATGGTCTGGGAGGCAGCTGTTTGGTGAAGATATCTGCTAATTGATCCTTGGAAGATAATGACTGGAAGGTGAGAAATCCATCCTTGAATTGATTGCGCACAACATGACAGTCAATGTCCAAATGCTGTGTACGTTCATGAAAGACTGGGTTTTCAGCTATGTGGACAGCAGCTTGATTGTCACATCCAAGAAGCAGTGGTTTTGGCACCTCAATCTGCAGGTCTGAGGAAATATAATTTAACCACATCAATTCACAAGTGGTGGAAGCCATGGCCCTATACTCAGCCTCTGCTGAACTTCTAGAAACAGTAGTTTGTTTCTTAGATTTCCAGGAGATAAGGCATCTTCCCAGAAAGACACAATAACCAGTAACAGATTTTCTGGTGTCTTGGCATGCACCTCAATCAGAATCACAGAAGGCTTGAATAGATAATTCACCTGTTTTTGGATAAAAAAGACCAAAATTGGAAGTGCCCTTCAGATATCTGAGCAGGTGTAAGGCAGCAGTGCAGTGAGAGCTTCTAGGTGAACTGACAAACTGACTTAACTGCTGTGTAGCAAATGTTAAGTCTGGCCTTGTGAGATTCAAATACAATAGCCTTCCTATTAACCTTCTCTAGGATTCAGTGTCTGCAAAAGGCAATCCATCTGAATTATTGAGCTTCTGACCATAAGGAAGTGGTGTAGAAGTGGGCTTAGAGTTGTCCAATCCTACATCATTGATAATGTCCAGAATGTACTTTCTTTGGCAAAGGAAAGTACCTGTGTCATTCTTACTCAATTCCATGCCAAGGAAATAAGTAGCCTCCCCCAGGTCCTTGATGCTAAAGCTAGTATCCATGAACTGCTTTACAGCATGTAAAAGATCAAGATTATTCCCAGTGATCAGAACATCATCAACATAGACTAATAAAGCCAGAAAATCATCATCTCCAGTCAATGTGAATAAGCAATGGTCATGTGCAGATTGTGTGAAACCAAAATGAAGCAATTTGGTGCATAATTCTGCATTCCACTGTCTAGAGGCTTGTTTAAGTCCATATAGACTTTTCTTAAGTCTACATACCTGTCCAGGACCAGCCTTGGTGTATCCATCAGGTGGTTGTAGGTATACCTCTCTATCCAGAAATCCATGTAAGAAGGCATTGTTGATGTCTATGTGATGCAATGGCCATCCTTTCATAGTGGCAAGTGCTATGAGATATCTCACAGTCACTGGCTTGGCAACTGGAGAGAAGCTTTCTTCATAATCCTCTCCCAGAATCTGATTATACCCCTTTGCAACCAACCTTGCTTTATATCTTTCAATTAGACCATCTGGTTTGAGCTTGATCTTGTAAACCCATTTGCTACCAATGGGTTTCTTTCCTGCAGGTAAATCTGTTATTTTCCAAGTATCATTAGCTTCTAGGGCATCAAGTTCCTGATCCATGGCCTCCCTCCATTCTGGATAGGTGATAGCTTCCTTGTAGTTCTTAGGTTCTGGTACAATCAAGTAATTGGCATGAAAAGCTGCATGAGATTGTGGATGCTTGAACATGGATGTTACAAAATCCTGCAGATGAGCTGGTTTTTGTATTTGCCTAGTGCTTCTTCTGAGTGGTGGTGGGTCTGTATTCAGTTGATCTGCTGCTGCCTCTGATTCAGGTGCTTGTCTGGTATTTCTTCTTGCTGGTGCAGTATCTATATGAATCTGATCTCTTTGTGTTAGCCTAGCACTCCTTCTGAGTGGTGTTGGACTTGCATGAATCTCATCTGCTTCTCTTTCTGATTCAATTGACTCCTCTGAGGGATCAGCTGTGGTAGATGGAACAGGCACAGCTAAAGGATTTAAGATAGGTGTTGAAGAGCTTTCCTCATCATTCAAAAATGACAGTGGCATTGGAGATGATTCTGTCTTGTTATCAAAATCAGGATCAGCATATGGATAAGTATTCTCAAGACAGATAAGATCTCTTGAAGTAATCACTTGCTTGCTAGCAATGTGATAGACTCTGTAAGCTTTTTGGTGAGGGGCATATCCCAAGAAAATGCATTTCTTGGCTCTTTGATCAAATTTATTCTTGTGTGGACTTGTATCAGTGGCATATGCAAGACAGCCAAAGGGCTTCATCATTGCATATGTTGGTATTCTCTGAAACATTACTGTAAATGGGACTTGCCAGTTTAAGACTCTTGTGGGTAATCTGTTTATGATGTGTGTGGCAGTGAGGATGGAGTATGGGCATAGATAGTGTGGGATTGAAGACTCCTTCATCAAGGCTCTGGCCATTTCAAGTAAATGCCTATGTTTTCTCTCCACTACTCCATTTTGTTGTGGAGTATAGACACAGCTCCTTTGGTGTATTATCCCCTGGTCCTTGAGAAACTGCTGGCAATCTCCACTTAAAACCTCTGCTTCATTATCTGTTCTGACCATCTTCACTGTTTTCTCAAGTTGTCTTGTGATCATGTGGATGAATTCCATAAGTGAGCTCACTGCTTGCTTCTTGCTTGCCATAAGATTCACCCAGGTCATCCTACTATAATCATCCACAATGGTTAGAAAATAGGAAGTGTTGGTGATGCTGGGTTGACTGTATGGTCCCCAGATATCCACATGCAGAAGTTCTAGCACCCTGGTGGTGCTAATTGAACTGGTAGGAAAACTGAGCCTGGTTTGCTTTGACATATGGCAGATTTCACAATGCTTATGCATTTCCAGAACAGGTGGAGTGCACATGTGCTCCAGGAAGTGCAGATGCTGCATAGAAGCTGGTGATGCATGTCCCAGTCTTCTATGCCAAGTTTTGAACAACTTGTTATAGTGTTCTGCATTTGCTGCATATGCTGCTAAAGCCTCTTTTGAGTATGCTGGCCTGGCAATATATAGCTTTCCAACAAGATGTCCAGTGAGAATGATGCTTCCATCTCTTGCACTTTTGACAGTGCAAGATTCATGATCAAATACAGCCTTTGCTCCTGTGTCCATTGTCAATTGGGATATGGATAACAAGTTGCAAGTGAAGCTTGGCACAAGAAATACCTCTGTCAGTGTGAGTTTGTCTGATAAGGAAACACTTCCACACTGCTCCACCTTTCTTTCTGTTCCATCTGGCAAAGTTACCATAGCTGTGTGCTGTATAGGTCTAAGATTGCTCATCATAGTTGGATCATTGCACATGTGCCTGCTGGCACCTGTGTCAGTGATCCATGCCCCATCATCAACTCCATCTATTAATGTGAAAGCAAAAAATGAGCTTCCAGCATGTGTATTATTTGCATTCTTCACCCTTGAATTCTCTGCTTGCTATTTCAGCTCTGATTGATTCAGAATCCTTGCCACTTCCCTTTGTACAATGGCTGATATATCTGGAGACCTGTTGTGACTTTCAGTGTAATGCTCATTTGCTGTCACATCCTCTCCAGTTATGTCAGCTGAGTGAGCATAATTTCCCTGATTTTCCTTCCACCAATCTGGATATCCTTTCAACTGAAAGCAGTTTGAAATCACATGTCCATGGTTTCCACAATGATCACAAAGCAGCTTTGCCTTTTCTTCCATTGTTAATCTGATGTTGCCTCTTCCTTTACCAGTAGAATGCCCTCCTCTGCTATTTGAGCCAAAATGGGCTAGTCTGTTAGCTGATCCTCTACCACCATTGTTGAATTTCACATTCATGGCTGAGCTATCCATCAACTCACTTCCAGATATGTGCACATTTCTTTGTCTTTCAATTCTTAAAATCATTGAGTATGCTTTATCCACACTTGGAAGTGGATCCATCAGCAGGATTTGACTCCTAATGGGATCATATGACTCATTTAATCCCATTAGGAACTGAATCAACTTTCCAGACATGTCAAATTCCTCCCATCCTTTAGTAGCTCCACAAGAACAGGCCCCACAGGTGCACATTGGCAAAGATCTGAGCAAAGAGAGTTCATTCCATAGCTTATGCAAGCTGTTATAGTAAACAGCCATTGATTGGTTCCCTTGAGTCAGGTTACATATCTCCTTCTGGACATGAAACAGTTGGGGTCCATTGCTGTCTCCAAATCTGTTGGTAACTGTTTCCCACAGATCCCTTGCACTCTTGGCATAAAGGAACGTTTCTGATATTTCCTTGGACAGAGAGTTTAATAGCCATGCTCTAACCATACCATCCACTCTTTCCCACTGCTCTTTAAGTCTATTATCAATGGGCACAGCAATGTTTCCATTTATGAAACCTATCTTGTTTTTAGCTAAGAGAGCTATTTGAACTGATTTACTCCATGGTAAAAAATTACTTCCATTCAGTTTTGTAGATACTAGGGACATACCAGGGTGATCCGAGCCATGAAGGCTCAATGGATCATTATCAAGGCAAATATTTGCAGTTTGAGCTGTGGCAGACTCTGATGTAGCCATGGCTCTTTCAGTTCCTCCAGATCCGAGTTGTGGCCACTCTTCTTGTGGTAAATGCCAAGCACTTCCGGTTGATGACATATATATGTAGATCAACGCTGCTCTGGTACCATGTTGAAATTTATAGAGTGTATAGGAAACACATATCAAAGACAATGAATGAAACAAGCAGACATAATGGCAACAGCAATATCTAGTTTCATTGAATGAACTTCATGAATGAAGAACTGAAAGATGCGGCCATAAGCTTGTTACAAAATGAGCTACAGATTGTTTGTGTTTATATATGACACACAACACCAAAACCTAGTTGATAAAGCACTAAAAACAAAAGACATTAATGTGTGCTTATAAGAAGCAACACTAGGATAATACTTTCTCTAAGTTAGAATGCTTTATTACCAAATATGGTAATAAGCATCAACAGCTAGCTTGACTAGTCTAATCAAAAGGGATTAAGCAAAATACACGCATTAATGACTTAATACATACTATAATCCAGTGTGTATTAAGATATCAATCCATGTAATATCTATAATCCAACAAGTGTATAAACGATTGAACATCAGTTTCTTATCGTGCCATAAATGATTGATAAGTGTTTAGTGATAACACGTTATTTATGCATGTATTTAGGTCGATTTAGGATCATATTTTATAGCATATACGTGTATATTTGACCAGCACTTATTGATATTTATAATATTTGGGTCATTTGACGTGTTTTGACTTGTTTTAAAGTTAATTAGGTATTTTTAGTCCATTTGGATGAAGTTCGAAGGAGAAACCGGCCCAAAGGAGTGAAAACCGGCCCAAAGGAGTGAAAACCGTCCAAGAACCGGTCCAAACCGGTCCGAACCGGCTTGAACCGGTCCAGGAGCAAAAAGGGGCAAGAACCGACACGGCCGCGTCACAAAGCAACACGGCCGTGTCAAAAGTGGCCTGCAACGCGCTGTTGGTTCTGGAATGGAACACGGCCGTGTCACAACTGCAACACGGCCGTGTCACAACTGCAACACGGCCGTGTCAAATTGTTGCTGGAAAAGGAAGAATTGCAAAGCAACACGGCCGTGTCACTTAAGCAACACGGCCGTGTCAAAAAGTCCACCGATAAGGGAGATCCTGTTTAAAAGGAGATTTTGATTTCCTAATAGGATTTTGATCCTATCTTCCCCAAGATTCGTCCCCAACTCTATAAAAAGGACTCCAAGCTCTAGGAAAAAGGGAATCAATCATCAAGAACATCAATTATATTATTCCACCTAGAAGAAATCTTGGAGGACAAAGAAGACGAAGATCATCGAGACGGAGTCATCCGGGTTTAATTATTCTTTTCTAGTTTAATTCGTTACAATGTTTTTATTAGAATTTTGTATTGGATTATTACTAGGCATGAGTAGCTAAGCTATTCGTGTCCTAGGGTTAGAAAGTAGGGATTATTATAACAATGTTTTGATTTATGATTTAATCTATTAATTCCGTTTTTTATGTGGTTTATCTCTATGTTTGTGCTTAAAACTGAATTTAGCTTGATCACCTAGATTTAGTAATTTAGTTTAACAATTCCGCTTCGAGATGAGGGAATTGTTATCAGACTTAGAACATAGAGCGCAGTTGTCTATGACTGTGTAGGCCGTGGCTTAGGATCGTTTGGGAGTTATTAGGTTTAATTGACTCGAGAGGGTAATTAGCTTAATTAATCAACGGTTTAATCGCTTCGAGAGAAGGATTAGATTATTGTCGTGCCGCCTAATAAACACTAGAATTGGTAAATTAATAGGTTAATCATAGTCAACATTGAATTAATGTCCTGAAATCGAAGCCCTAGGATACCTTTTCTCATTGATTGTTAGTTCTATTTGTTTGCCAGTTATTAGTTAAATTCCTTAATTCTTGTTAAAATCAACTTTTGCAACTTAGTATCTAGTTAGGACATTCCTAGAGTATTAAGGTATCAAACTACCTAAAACTATTCCTTGTGGGATCGACCTTGACAATAGTACTACACCTACATCCGTACACTTGCGGAACACTAGGTTAGAAATCGACGTGTCATTTAGATTATGAGTTTCCTATTATGGCTTTCCATGGGAAGCCATCTTATGATTTTAGCCTAAAAATGCATGATTTTTATCTTATTTTACTTTTCCATCCATTGGTGAAACGTACGATGGTTTATGGTTGTTCATTTTCCTTTTCTTGAAATTCATCTTCTCCAGAAGCACAATATCTCGTGAGAAGTTTGAAGAACTTTGTGGAGATCGCTGGAAAAAACTCTTGTTCCCATAAAGAAGTCCTCAAGAACTCGAGATTAAACGTTGATTATCTTTATGGGGTGGAGTTGATTGGTGTGTCACTTGGATTCCAAAGTTGCAGGTATTTCTCATCTGACTTCTAGAGGCAGTCTCTTATCCGGTGTTCATATAGTGGGTGCCTTATAAAAACTGTCTTAATTGTGTGAGGTTTCTGGAAAGATACCATGTTTTTTTGTCAACTTTTAAGCTTGTTTAGATCATAACCCCCATGGATAACAGTATCTGCTAACTTGCTCTTGGAGGAAGGTGAAATCTGAATATGAGCCTTTATTATGATGTGGCATTTTTGGGATGATGTGGATTAATTTTTTGACCAAATTTATAAATTAAGGCATTAACAAAATACCACGCAGCTAGTTCCACAACATTTGAAGAAGAAAAAGCCTGAAACCCCCTAATTTGGAGCTCCAACAAGATCTCCAATGATCGGAGGTGCTCGACGAGCTCGGCATCAATGAATTTGAATGGACCCTAAATTACAGCCGAACACAGTGAAGCATGTTCGACCTCAATTGTGGCCGAGTATATTGAATTCTGTTCGGCCCTAATTGCAGCCGAAAACTATCAGGTTTTTCAGATACGGTAAGTAGTCTCATATTCACTGTTCCTTCCGTTTCAAGATCCCTTACCTGTTTTTCTTTTTCTTACTTTAATTACCTAATGGAAATTTCATCCTATTTTCGGCAAGTGCATCCAATAGCCGTTTATCAATAGGAAAGGGTCTCTCATCATGTTCCATAAACTCAGGCCTGTAAAACACCACAACTGTAGCTTCACATTCAGGAACTAAATATGCACTGAAACAATCAGGGACGGAGCAAGATTTCATAATGAGGGGGGCGGAATATTTTTTTGGAATATTTATCAAAGTTTTTAGAATTTGAGGAAGGTGAAATCCAATATTTAACTATAATTACACAGTATATGTATATACACACTGCTATCGCTGAAAGTTTAAGGAGAGCTATCGCCGCCGCCAGCACTCCGCTGACTCAGTCTCTACAAACAATAGATGATTTTTGTATTCCCACCAGCATGCCATTCCCAATATTACTTCCCAAAAACCAACAATTAATGAATATGATAATATTCACATACAGCTTCTGGAATTATCTAACCAACCCTCCCAAATGATTTTTATTAAACCATGTAATATACTGCTTTAGCTGATTAACCAACAAGAAGAAATTTCTCAAGTGGCAAAATACTCGCTTGCGCCTAGACACAATGTTCAATTTTATATTTTGTGGCGGAAGTATTTAATGTGCACCAAGTTCAAAAGCTGTCACAAGAATTTATTAGTACACCATTTTCACAGTGACGGAGCTAGGGGGTTGACAACCGCCGTCGTCCGGCTCAAATTTTCCGAAGAGACTCCTATATACAGTGTAATTGTAATTAAAAAAGGGATTTCGCCCCTTTTAGATTTTCAAAACTTTGATAAACATCCAAAAAAATTATTCTGCCCCCTCATTAACAAATGCGGACTCCGTCCCTGCATTTCCAGACTTCCTACTAGCTGTCTTCGACAAACCTCATTCAGCTGAGTCCGGCAGCTCACAAAACCAGCTGCAAACAACTCTCTTCCCAAAAAGGCTACAAAAGAATCAGATTCTTATCGAGGCAAGGCATTCTATTCATTTATAGTTTACAGCTGAAGTAATACGAAGAGGTTGAACATCAAGATGAATCTCAAACTTTAATGTATTCTCCCTTCTTTGTAACAAGTAAAAAACCTGGTTTTTTAAGTTAAACCATAATTTATCCATGGATTACTACATGAATCTTACAAACACTCGTAGTGCATAATTATATTTAAGACTCTGCATCACATTATTTTGCACGTTTGGTTAGCCTGACAACGGCCAAGTTTCCATCCCATTACAAAATCTGAACAAGAAATGAGAACTAAAACGGAAGAGGGAGGAGAGGCAGAAATAGCTGTTTCACGTTTAGGTAGGGCTTAGTCGAAGTTAGGCGAAAACTTTTAGAATAGTGGTATAAACTCGAAATCTGTAACAGATAATGCAGCACTTATTTTTTTGTCTCAGTTAGATTAATCACTACTTTTTAGCTTCTTTTGTGATCCATTTCTCAGAATAAGAAGAATTACAGAGGGTTTGAAGGAGAATATTGAGATAAAGAGAGAGATTGCAGAAATTGGGAGAAAGAACATGCGAATATTCAACCTCATAAATAACTCCATGTTGTCTTCTCGTACTCTAAAACGAGATTTGCATCCTCCAAAATACTTCAGGTGCTTTTTAAAAAAAGAGTGACGTACGTTAATTCCATATTTCGATATTTTATGCATATATAGAACTATCATTCTCTCTAAAAATGCACCGTATAATAAACTAGACAACCCAAAACGGCTTCTCCCCTATTCCATAGCATGACAAATATTAGGTAAGGCTATTCAGTCTGTGGTAATTTGTCAGTGACAGTGGGTTGTAAATAGTCCGCACTTTTATTAATGTTCAAAGATAATTTGAACCTTTTCGAGTATTTTACTATAAATTTTGGAGAGGGATCATTTGAGAATAAAAATACGAATGTGAGTGTACACCTTCCCTCTTAAATTTAAGATGAATATTTATAAAGGATTCAAAATCTGATCAAATTAATGTGCCTCGACTGCCACTCAAAAGTCAAAACTAAAAAAAAAAAAAAAAAAAAAAAAAAAAAAACTCAGAGAGAGAGATGGCTCACCAGTCATTCCATCGTGGCCGGTTGGATAATCTCATATTTAATTATGGTTTGAAGTATCACGTCACATGGCCAAAATATAAAACTGCTAGTTGTTATATTATACAACTAGCACCGTTAAGTTCTCATGTACACTAGTTGCATGAATTTCGCAAAAAAAATTATAAATTGCTTGGAGTTTTTTATGAAAATATAATACACACTACAAAAAAATTGTCAAATTTGAGCCAAAAAATTCCAACAGAACACAAATCCGTTAGAATTTTAAAATTTCCAACGGTAGAAAAATCGTTGGAATCTTCTAACAGAAATTGCAACGATAAAAGAATCGTTAGAAATAATTCCAATGGCAAAAGTCATTGAAATAATTGTTGGAAAAAAAATTTTGACGGACAATTACAATGGAATCTCTTGCAGTTGAAAATTTATTGTTGGAATAAAAAATTCAACGGCGTCTTTTCCAATGGCTCACGTATCTTTCTTTTCCAAGGGCCAATGCATAATGTTGCCTTTCATTCTATATAATGCAAGACAGAGAGAGAGAGAAAAAAAACACAGAGAGAATGGCCACTCCAGAAGCATTAACCCAAGAATGCAACGATCTAATCTCCACCCTACCCACAGAAAAGGGTTGGATTGCATCCCATGCGTACCTGTATCAAGGTTTCTGGTACGAACCGAAACTTCTTGAAGCTGTAATTTCATGCCAGAAGCATTTTCAAGCTCATGATTCTGACATACTTCTCACTACCAGTCCAAAAACAGGCACCACCTGGTTTAAATCAATCATTTTCGCCTTACTCAACCGAAAACAGTTTCCAGTAACTGGAAAAAACCACCCTCTCCTAACGCAGAACCCCCATGATCTTGTGCTCAATTTTGAGTACAAAATCTACGCTAACAATCAGATAACCGATACATCCTCGTTTCCTTCTCCAAGATTCTTTCAAACTCATATCCCTTATGGTTCTCTACCAGAATCAGTGAAGAACAACTCATCTTGCAAATTTGTGTACGTGTGCAGGAATGTAAAAGACACTTTTGTGTCCCTTTGGCACTTCGTCAACAAGTTAAGGACTGAAACGAACCCGATCGAACAAGATTTTGAAATGTTCTGTAAGGGAGTGAGCGCGTTTGGTCCCTTTTGGGATCATGTGTTGGAATATTGGAAGCTAAGCAAGGAACATCCCGACAGGATGCTTTTCTTGAAGTACGAGGATATGAAAATGCAGCCCGAGATTCAGTTGCGCCGACTGGCTCAGTTTCTGGGCTGCCCCTTTTCCGGTGATGAAGAAAGAGTGGGCATGGTTGAAGAAATCTTGAAACTGTGCAGCTTTGATAATTTGAGCAGCCTGGAAGTTAATAAGAACGGGAAAACGGAAGACGGACTAGAAAATAAAATCCTTTTTCGCAAGGGTGAGATTGGCGATTGGAAGAATTATTTATCTGCTGAGATGGCTGATAAACTCGATAAAATTGCGCAAGAGAAGTTCTTCGGATCAGGATTGGTGCTGTAATAATCCTTATTGCAAACCCACGATTTTCCATCCTACAATTATAAATAGGTCCTCATCCTCCGAATCAGGATTGGTGCTGTAATAATTCTTATTGCAAACCCACGATTATCAGCTTTCTGCAAAGTTAAACCAGATCTTCGAATTACACATGTTTT
Source organism: Ajuga chamaepitys (assembly GCA_958295605.1). Lineage (NCBI taxonomy): Eukaryota > Viridiplantae > Streptophyta > Magnoliopsida > Lamiales > Lamiaceae > Ajuga > Ajuga chamaepitys. The sequence continues at coordinate 56,116,097 of OY282506.1, forward strand.
TAATGTTTGAATAATGATTTGAAGATTTTTAATGTTTGAATAATGATTTGAAGATTTATCTTCAGTTATTTCTATCTATGTCTGAGTTAAATGTTCATACACAAGTGTGCTCTTACCTGATGACATGGAATAATACCAAGAGGCAACAATTTTCAGGAGGCCAGAAATAAGCATGTGCGTCATCTTTTTTATTACAATTATTGTAAAAACTAAATTAAAAACGAAGTATTACTTTGAGAAATGAAGCATGTATTTGGTGTCGTATAAATTTTTAGGAGCCTAGTGTCACGCACTTTGGACCAAGACTGCATTTTTTCTTATGGACTTGGAGGTTCTCCCAAGTCTAGCTCACAAATTGGCCCAAGTTCATTAGCCCACTTTACTTAGCCCAAATGTAGGAATTCTCTAGAATAGTTTGTACCCTTGTACATAGTTCTTAAAGTTGTAGAGAGTTGTGCGGTGTTCTAGAGAACAACTCCTAGCCCTTAGATCGAATTGATCTTCACCTTCCATTAGGGAGGTGGCCTTGTATAAATAGGAGTAGGACTTCATTTGTAAAACATCCAAGCATTTGGAGTTTGAGTGAATAAAAGCTTTCCGGCCCACTAATCTTTCAGAGTTCTTACTTAGCTTTCACTTAGCAAACACAACACTTCTTCGGGAGCAAGACTGACTTAGTTACCACGAGGTGCGGGAAGGAGCTCAGTGCGGCACGGGACGTGTTAAGGGAACAAGTCTGTGACAAGTGGTATCAGAGCCCGGATTGGGCTTAGTTGTTGTGACATCTTGCAGGTGATGGCATCCAACGATTCCGTCGTGGTCGATGAGCGTGGGAGGAAGACTGTCCCCAACACATCGTCAAAGAAGAAGCGAGACCATAGCAAAGTGCGTGGTGAAGGGGCTTCCTTTGAACCCGTGATCACGGAAATGGGCGAAAGGCTGGAGAGGGCCCAGCAAGAGCAAAGTGCATGGTGAAGGGGCTTCCTTTGAACCCGTGATCACGGAAATGGGTGAAAGGCTGGAGAGGGCCCAGCAAGAGTGTAGAAACTTATAGAATGTATACAAGATACATGTTAAGTGAAGTAAATAAAAGAAGCAGAAGTAATGGCAACAGTTATATCTGGTTTCATTGAATAAGCTTCATAAATGAAGAACACAGAGTGCGGCTATGTTTCTTACAAAAATGAGCTGCAGATGTTTGTGTTTATATACCACACTAGCAGCATAGCCTAGCAAATTAACACTTAAGACAAAAGACATTAATGTGTGCTTATAAGAAGCAACACTAAGATACTACCTTTCCTAAGCTAGAATGCTTTATTACCAAATATGGCAATAAGCATTAACAGGTCTAGCTTAACTAGTCTAATCAAATAGATTAAGCAAAAGTACATGCATTAATGACTTAATACAGGCTATAATCCAACATGTATTAAGGTGTCAATCCATGTAATATCCATAATCCAACACTCCCCCTCAAGCTGGATGTGTGGATGAACATAATCCAAGCTTGGAAAGGATTCCAGCAAACGGTCCTGGAGGCAACTATTTGGTGAAGATGTCTGCCAATTGATCCTTGGATGACAATGACTGGAAGGTGAGAAAGCCATCCTTGAATTGATTGCGCACAACATGACAGTCAATGTCCAAATGCTTTGTACGTTCATGAAACACTGGGTTTTCAGCTATGTGGACAGCAACATAATTATCACATCCAAGAAGCAGTGACTTTGGCACTTCAATCTGCAGATCTGATGAAACATAATTTAACCACATCAATTCACAAGTGGTGGAAGCCATGGCCCTATATTCGGCCTCTGCTGAACTTCTAGAAAGAGTGGTTTGTTTCTTAGATTTCCAAGAAATAAGACATCTTCCCAGAAAGACACAATAACCAGTAACTGATTTCCTGGTGTCTTGACATGCACCCGAATCAGAATCACAGAAGGCCTGAATAGATAGTTCACCTGCTTTGGGATAGAAGAGACCAAAGTTGGAAGTGCCCTTCAGATATCTGAGCAGATGTAAGGCAGCATTCCAGTGAGAACTTCTAGGTGAGCTAACAAACTGACTTAACTGCTGTGTAGCAAATGTTAAGTCTGGCCTTGTGAGATTCAGATACAACAACCGTCCTATTAATCTCCTGTAGGATTCAGTGTCTGCAAAAGGCAATCCATCTGAACTATTAAGCTTCTGACCATAGGGAAGTGGTGTAGAGGTGGGCTTAGAGTTGTCCAATCCCACATCATTGATAATGTCCAGAATGTACTTTCTTTGGCAAAGGAAAGTACCTGTGTCATTCTGACTCAATTCCATGCCTAAAAAATAAGTAGCTTCTCCCAGGTCTTTAATGCTAAAGCTAGTATCCATGAACTGCTTTACAGCATATATAAGATCAGGATTATTCCCAGTGATCAAAACATCATCAACATAGATTAATAAAGCCAGAAAATCATCATCTCCAGTCAATGTAAACAAACAATGGTCATGTGCAGATTGTGTGAAACCAAAATGGAGCAGTTTAGTGCATAATTCTGTATTCCATTGTCTAGAGGCTTGTTTAAGTCCATATAGACTTTTCTTAAGCCTACATACCTGTCCAGGACCAGCCTTGGTGTATCCATCAGGTGGTTGCAGGTATACTTCTTTGTCCAGAAAGCCATGTAAGAAGGCATTGTTGATGTCTATGTGATGCAATGGCCATCCTTTCATAGTGGCAAGTGCTATGAGATATCTCACAGTCACTGGCTTGGCAACTGGGGAGAAACTTTCCTCATAGTCCTCTCCCAAAATCTGATTATATCCCTTTGCAACTAGCCTTGCTTTATACCTTTCAACCATACCATCTGGTTTGAGCTTGATCTTGTAAACCCATTTGCTACCAATGGGTTTCTTTCCTGCAGGCAGATCAGTTATCTCCCATGTATCATTAGCTTCCAAGGCATTAAGTTCCTGATCCATGGCCTCCCTCCATTCTGAATAAGTGACAGCTTCCTTGTAGTTTTTAGGCTCTGGCACAATCAAATGATTGGCATGAAAGGCTACATGAGATTGTGGATGCTTGAACATGGATGTTACAAAATCCTGCAGATGGGATGGTTTTTGTATTTGCCTGGTACTCCTTCTGAGTGGTGTTGGGTCTGCATTCAGTTGATCTGCTCTTTCCTCTGATTCAGATGTTTGTCTGGTACTTCTTCTTGGTGGTGTTGGATCTGCATGAATTTGATCTCTTTGTGTTAGCCTGGCACTCCTTCTGAGTGGTGTTGGGCCTGCATGAACTTCATCTGCTTCTCTCTCTGATTCAAGTAATTCCTGTGATGGATCAGCTGTGCTAGATGGAATAAGTACAGCTAAAGGGCTGGAAATAGGTGCTGAAGTGCCTTCTTCATCATCCAGGAATGGCAGTGGTATTGGACATGAGTCTGTCTTGTTCTCCAAATCAGGATCAGCATATGGATAGGTATTCTCAAGGCAAATAAGATCTCTTGAAGTAATCACTTGCTTATTAGCAATGTGATATACTCTGTAAGCTTTCTGGTGAGGAGCATATCCCAAGAAAATGCATTTCTTGGCTCTTTGATCAAATTTGTTCTTGTGTGGACTTGTATCAGTGGCATAAGCAAGACAACCAAAGGGTTTCATCATTGCATATGTTGGTATCCGTTGAAACATTACTGTGAATGGGACTTGCCAGTTTAAAACTCTTGTGGGTAGTCTATTTATGATGTGTGTTGCAGTGAGGATGGAGTATGGCCACAAGTAGTGTGGGATTGAAGACTCCTTCATCAAGGCTCTTGCCATCTCAAGCAAATGTATGTGTTTTCTCTCCACTACTCCATTCTGTTGTGGAGTGTAAACACAGCTTCTCTGATGTATTATCCCCTGGTCCTTGAGAAACTGCTGGCATTCTCCACTTAAAAACTCAGCTCCATTATCTGTTCTAACCATCTTCACTGTCTTCTCCAGTTGCCTTGTGATCATGTGGATGAATTCCTTAAGTGAGCTGACTGCTTGTTTCTTGCTTGCCATGAGATTCACCCAGGTCATCCTACTATAATCATCCACAATGGTGAGAAAGTAGGATGTGTTGGTGATGCTGGGTTGACTATATGGTCCCCAGATATCCACATGTAGAAGTTCTAGCACCCTGGTGGTGCTAATTGAACTGGTGGGAAAGCTGAGTCTGGTCTGCTTTGAGATATGATAGATTTCACAATGCTTGTGTGTTTCCGGAACAGGTGGCGTACACATATGCTCAAGGAAGTGTAGGTGCTGCATAGAAGCTGGTGATGCATGTCTCAGTCTTCTATGCCAAGTTTTGAACAGCTTGTTATAGTGTTCTGCATTAGCTGCATATGCTGCTAAAGCCTCTTCTGAGTATGCAGGCTTGGCAATGTACAGCTTTCCAACCAGGTGTCCAGTGAGGATTATGCTTCCATCTCTTGCACTTTTGACAATGCAAGATTCATGATCAAACACAGCCTTTACTCCTGTGTCCATTGTCAATTGGGATATGGATAACAGGTTGCAAGTGAAACTTGGTACAAGAAATACCTCTGTCAGTGTAAGTTTGTCTGATAAGAAAACACTTCCACACTGCTCCACCTTTCTTTCTGTTCCATCTGGTAAAGTCACCATAGCTGTGTGTTGTATAGGTCTAAGGTTGCTCATCAGAGTTGGATCATTGCACATGTGCCTACTAGCACCTGTGTCAATGATCCATGCACCATCATCCACTCCATCTATTAATGTGAAAGCAAAAAATGAGCTTCCAGCATGTGTATTGTTTGAATTCTTGACCCTTGAACCCTCTGTTTGCTATTTCAGTTCTGATTGATTCATAATTCTTGCCACTTCCCTTTGTACAATGGCTGATATATCTGGAGATCTGCTGTGACTTTTAGTGTAATGTTCATTTCCTGTCCCATCTTCTCCAGTTACATCAGCTAAGTGAGCATAATTTCCCTGGTTTCCCTTCCACCAATCTGGATATCCTTTAACCTGGAAGCAGTTTGAAATCAAATGTCCATGATTTCCACAATGGTCACAAAGTAATTTTGCCTTTTCTTCCTTTGTCAATCTGATGTTGCCTCTTCCTTTGCCATTAGAGTGCCCTCCTCTGCTATTTGAGCCAAAATGAGCTGGCCTATTTGTTGAGCCTCTACCACCATTGTTGAATTTCACATTCATGGCTGAGCTGTCCGTTAACTCATTTCCAGATATATGCACATTTCTTTGTCTCTCAATTCTCAAGATCATTGAGTATGCTTTATCCACACTTGGAAGTGGATCCATCAGTAGGATTTGACTCCTAATGGGATCATATGACTCATTTAATCCCATTAGGAACTGAATCAACTTTCCAGACATGTCAAATTCTTCCCACCCTTTAGTAGCTCCACAAGAGCAGGCCCCACAGGTACAGACTGGCAAGGATCTAAGCATAGACAGCTCATTCCATAGCTTATGCAAGCTATTATAGTAAACAGCCATTGATTGGTTCCCCTGAGTCAAGTTGCATATCTCCTTCTGGACATGAAACAGTTGGGGTCCATTACTGTCTCCAAATCTGTTAGTTACTGTTTCCCACAGATCCCTTGCACTTTTGTCATAAAGAAATGTTTCTGATATTTCCTTAGACAAAGAGTCCAATAGCCATGCCCTAACCATACCATCCACTCTTTCCTTGCCATTTATGAACCCTATCTTGTTTTTAGCTAAGAGGGCTATTTGAACTGATTTACTCCATGGAAAATAGTTGCTTCCATTCAGCTTGGTAGATACTAGAGACATACCTGGGTGATCCGAGCCATGAAGGCTCAATGGATCATTATCAAGACAAATATTTGTTGCAGTTTGAGCTGTGACAGATTCTGTGGTGGCCATGGCTCTTTCAGCTTCTTCAGATCTGAGTTGTGGCCACTCTCCTTGTGGTAAACGCCAAGCACTTCCAGTTGATGACATGTATTTGGATCAACACTGCTCTAGTACCATGTAGAAACTTATAGAATATATACAAGATACATGTTAAGTGAAGTAAATAAAAGAAGCAGAAGTAATGGCAACAGTTATATCTGGTTTCATTGAATAAGCTTCATAAATGAAGAACACAGAGTGCGGTCATGTTTCTTACAAAAATGAGCTGCAGATGTTTGTGTTTATATACCACACTAGCAGCATAACCTAGCAAATTAACACTTAAGACAAAAGACATTAATGTGTGCTTATAAGAAGCAACACTAGGATACTACCTTTCCTAAGCTAGAATGCTTTATTACCAAATATGGTAATAAGCATTAACAGGTCTAGCTTGACTAGTCTAATCAAAAAGATTAATCAAAAGTACATGCATTAATGACTTAATACAGGCTATAATCCATGTAATATCCATAATCCAACAAAGAGTTCAAGACATTGGAGGTCCACGTCTTGGAACAGCTCGATAGCCAGAAGAGACAAACGTAGAAGTCGAAGGGCGACTCCTATAGTTGGAAGAACTCATTCACTTACTACGTGCCAGCGTCGAGGCCAACATCGAGGGGATGAAGGAAGATCTGGCACTATGCAAGAAGGTCGTTGCTAGTGGGAGTGTTAGCCTTTCCAGGCCAAGTCCAAGGGTGCACTATCAGAAGCCACAAGGCTTCAACGGGCCAAGAGATGCTAAGGAAGTGGAGAACTACCTTTGGCGGATGGAGCGCTATTTTGAGGGGATCTGCCTTACCGACGAGGCCGCCCAAGTAAAGACTGCCACTCTCTACCTTACTGACACTGCTATGCTTTGGTGGCGTAGGAAGCATGCAGACATCGAGCGGGGCTCGTGTAAAATCGATATGTGGGACGAGTTCAAGAAGCACTTCTTCCTCGAGAATGTCATGAAGCTAGGAAGAAGCTAAGGGAGTTGAGGCAACGGGGGCCGATGCGGGACTACGTAAAAGAGTTCACGACCCTCATGCTCCAAATTCCCAAGATGGACGAAGAGGATCTCCTATTCTTCTTCATCGGCGGGTTACAAGGATGGGCCAAGCAAGAGCTACACCGATGGGGCACCAAATCAGTAGACGAGGCCATTGTCGTAGCCGAGTCCTTAGCGGACTTCCACCCACCACACTCAAGACATACCGATGCATCAAAGAGGAGTAATAAGTACCCGGCAATAGGTGGGGGAGAGAGGCAAGAGCAAAAATGACAGGACGAACCGACGCAACAACCAAAGGGGGGACAAGCAACCATCCAACAACACCTACGAGGAGAAGAAGAAGACCTCTGTCCCCAAAGACGGATGTTTCGTATGCAAGGGGCCACATACGATGAGTATTTGTCCCAAGCTCGGGTCCTTGTCGGCGATAGTGGACAAGGACGAAGCCGAGACCTTAGCCGAGGAGGAGGACAACATGATGAACTCGCTCCAAATTCTTAATGCCCTCAAAGCAAAGCCAGCACCCACGACGAGGAGTAAGGGGCTCATGTACGTGGAAGCCAACATCAATGGAAAATTGACCCGGCCATGGTGGATACGGGAGCCACACATAACTTCATTGCTGAGAACGAGGTCAAGAAACTTGGCCTAACATGGACGAAAGGCGTGGGTTGGCTCAAGACGGTGAATGCCAAGGCCCAACCATTACACGGGGTAGCCCGAGGCATAGAGCTACGATTAGGAACTTAGAAGGGCCGGGTAAACTTCTCAATCGCACCACTCGACAATTTCAGAGTCATCCTTGGCATGGATTTCCTAAGGCAGGTAATTGCTATCCCTATGCCTTCTTTTGACACTGTTTGCATTTTGGAGAAAAGGTCTCCTTGTATGATCCCAACTATCAAGTCAACGAACGGGAGAGCTCAAAAGTATGATCCCAACTATCAAATCAACGAACGGGAGAGCTCAAAAGAGCAAGCAACTATCGGCCATGCAACTCACCAAGGAGGTGAAGAAGGGAATGGCGACATGCTTGGCCATATTAAAAGAGGAAGGGCAACCCGAGGAGAAGGATGAAGTGCCACCAATCATCCAGGAGGTCCTTGAGTCGAACAAGGACATAATACCGGCCGATTTGCCAAACAAACTACCACCGAGGCGAGAGGTGGATCACAAGATTGAATTGGAGCCTGGTGCCAAACCACCCGCAATGGCACCTTACCGAATGGCCCCACCCGAGCTAGAGGAGCTACGCAAACAACTCAATGAGTTACTAGACACGGGCAAGATTCGACCATCAAAAGTGCCCTATGGAGCCCCAGTGTTGTTTCAAAAGAAGTCGGACGGGACGCTTCAGATGTGGACTATCGGGCGCTCAACAAGGTAACCATAAAAAACCAATATCCAATTCCCTTAATTGCTGACTTGTTTGATAGTCTTGGAGGAGCCAAGATATATACCAAGATGGACTTGCAAAAGGGCTACTATCAAGTCCGGATAGCGGAAGGGGACGAGCCGAAGACGACATGCATTACCCGGTATGGATTATTCGAGTGGTTAGTTATGCCCTTTGGACTAACTAATGCCCAAGCGACATTTTGCACCCTCATGAACAAGATATTCCAGCGCTACCTCGACGAGTTCATGGTGGTGTACCTGGGTGACATTGTCATCTATAGCAACTCGATGGAAGAACACGCGGAGCATTTGAGAACGGTGTTCCGAGTCTTACGGAAGAATGAACTCTATGTAAAGAAGTCGAAGTGCACATTCGCGCAACAGGAGGTTCATTTCTTAGGACACATCATCGGCTATGGGAAGCTCCACATGGACGCAGCAAAGATCAAAGCAATCACCGAGTGGGAGGCCCTGACCAAGGTAACCGAACTCCGATCTTTCCTTGGTCTTGTTAACTATTATCGCCAATTTATACAAGGGTATGCGGCGAGAGCAACCCCATTGACGGACTTACTCAAGAAGAATAAGGCATGGGAGTGGTCCAACGAGTGCCAACGGGCCTTTGAGGAGTTGAAGGCCACTGTGAGTCAAGAACCTGTTTTGGCCCTACCCGACTTCACTAAGCCTTTCGAACTACACATCGATGCATCCGATTTCGCTATAGGGGGCGTTCTTATGCAAGAGGGACATCCGGTAGCCTTTGAAAGCCGTAAACTCAATGACACCGAGCGTCGGTACACGGTGCAAGAGAAGAAATGACAACAGTGGTCCATTGCCTAAGGGTGTGGTGACATTACTTGCTCGGGGCGCACTTCACGATAAAGACAGACAACGTCGCTACAAGCTACTTTCAGGCACAAAATAAGCTTTTCCCTAAGCAACCACAGTGGCAGAATTTTCTAGCCAAGTTCGACTACACGTTGGAGTACAAGCCGGGGAAGGCTAACGTGGTAGCCAATGCATTGAGTCGCAAGGCGGAACTTGCAGCAATCAGCCAAGCCAAAGGGGAGGTGGTCAATCGCATCAAGGAAGGGCTTGAATACGACCTGATGGCGAAGGCATTGAAGGGTCTAGCTGAGGAGGGCAAGACACAGAGCTTCTGGGTAGAGGACGGCCTACTCTACACCAAGGGGCGACGCTTATACGTACCAAAGTGAGGGAACCTAAGACGAGAACTCATCAAAGAGTGCCACGACACCAAGTGGGCGGGACATCCGGGCCAAAAGTGAACGTTGGCGTTGATGGAGTCGGCATACTGTTGGCCGCAAATGAAGGATGGTTTCGAGTGTTATGTGCGGACGTGCCACGTGTGCCAACAAGACAAAGTGGAGAATCGACAACCGACGGGACTACTCGAACCATTACCCGTCCCTGAGAGACCATGGCATTCCATCTCACTTGACTTTATTGGCGCACTACCAAAGTCGGAGGGGTTTGGCTCTATCATGGTGGTGATAGACCGATTCTCTAAATACAGGACATCCATTGCATGCACAAAAGATTGCACGGCGGAGGAAGCAGCGAGGGCGTTCTTTAAGAACGTAGTGAAGTATTGGGGATTGCCCTAGAACATCGTGAGCGATCGGGACCCCCGATTTACGGGAAAGCTATGGACGGAACTCTTTAAGCTCATGGGCACGGAGCTTAATTTCTCGACGAGTTCTCACCCTCAAACCGACGGCCAAACTGAGAGGGTGAATGCCTTGTTGGAGTGCTACCTTCGGCACTTTGTAAGTGCCAACCAACGGGACTGGGCTAAGTTACTTGATGTTGCCCAATATTCTTATAACTTGCAGCATAGCGAAGCCACTAGGAGGAGCCCGTTCGAGCTGGAGACGGGACAACAACCCCTGACCCCGCACACTTTACCATTGGACGAGGGACAAAGTCCGGGAGCATCCAAGATGGCCAAGTCTTGGGAGAAGCAAGCCAATATAGCCCGATCATGCTTGGAGAAGGCCCGCAAGCGCATGAAGAAATGGGCGGACGAGAAAAGGAGGCCTCGAGAGTTTAACGTAGGCGACCGGGTCCTTGTGAAGCTTTTATCTCAACAGTTTAAGGCACTCCGAAGCTTGAACAAGGGAATAATTCGAAGGTATGAAGGCCCTTTTCCCATCATTTCCAGGGTAGGCAAGGTTTCATACAAACTTGACCTATCGAGTACATTGAAAATACATCTGATCTTCCACGTGAGCATGTTGAAGCCGTACAACGACGATAGGGACGACCCAAGCCGAGGGCATTCAAGTAGAGCACCGCCCGTGGTTACCAAGTCTTATGACAAGGAGGTCAAAGAGGTACTCGCTAGAAGGATCGTAAGACGACGAGGAGTTCCACCGAAGATAGAATACTTAATCAAATGGAGGGGACTGCCTGAGTCCGAGGCAACATGGGAACCTGAAGAGGACTTGTGGTAATTCTAAGAACTGCTCGAGTAACACACGGCGACGAGGACGACGCTGGAATAGGTAGGGGAGAATGTCACGCACTTTGGGTTAAGACTGCATTTTTCCTCATGGACTTGGAGATTTCTCCCAAGTCTAGCCCACAAATTGCCCCAAGTTCATTAGCCCACTTTACTTAGCCCACATGTAGGAATTCTCTAGAATAGTTTGGACCCTTGTACATAGTTCTTAAAGTTGTAGAGAGTTGTGGAGTGTTCTAGAGAACAACTCCTAGCCCTTAAATCGAATTGATCTCCACCGTCCATTAGGGAGGTGGCCTTGTATAAATAAGAGTAGGACTTCATTTGTAAATCATCCAAGCATTTGGAGTTTGAGTGAATACAAAGTTTTCCCACTAATCTTTCAGAGTTCTTACTTAGCTTTCACTTAGCACACACAATACTTCTTCGGGAGCAAGGCTGACTTAGTTACCGCCAGGGACGGGAAGGAGATAAGTGTCGCACGGGACGTGTTAAGGGAACAAGTCCGTGACACTAGGCTCAAATTAATGCTTAGACTATTTTTTTGTTTAATAAGTCACTTGAACTTTTACATTCAGACAAATCAACACCTCAGTTTTTTTATCTAGTTGATGCAGCGGGCATCTAGATTATTAAAAGACCATCCTCTATCTTATGTTAATTCGACAGAATACCGACAAGATAGGAATAAGGGAAAACCCTAAAATTAATAATTCTCCAACAACTCATAAACATTAAAGGTCAAAGAAACTAAAGCAAAGCAAGCCCATAAACTAAGGCATTTGAAAGACTCTTAGAAAAGATTCAACAACGCCCTTCAGACAACGGTCTAGGGTTGGAGAGTTGTGGGATAACTACAAGAAATCTGCTAAACAACAACGCTCTTAAGACAACGGTTTTAATTCAAAACCGCTGTCCAGTTGCAAGTAATCGTTGTTGTTTAGTAGAAAATTCGCTGAACAACAACGGGTTTCCTAAGCCGTTGTTGTTTACGGCGTGAAGTGAATTTTCTTCTTTTATTTAAATCGTTTTGTTTAAGAAACGTTTTTCGATGGACTTATTTATTTTTTTAACTCATAACATCATTTCTTTTTAACTTGTAACAACAAAAATGTTTTCAAATTTCCCAATTCCCAATTACCCTAGCCGCCGCGAATCCTAGTCACAGTCGCCCTGCAGCGCGAATCCTAGCCGTCGTCCTCCTGTCACCGTGCCCCGGCCCGTCGTCGTCTTGTCCCGGCGTCTCCCCGCTTCTACGCTCTCGCTATCGTCGGAATGGAATTAGGGTACGATGTCATTGTTCTCAGCACTGGTCTCAAGGAATGTAGTATTAGTGGAGTTTTCTCTGTTGATGGCCTAAAAGTAAGTTATTACTCCTTGCCTGCGTTTTCATTTCCATATTTTTAATCTTCGTGTTAGATTCCATTTATTTGCACATATATGAGCGAGATTGTGTGTTATTAGACAGCATATAATGGAACTATACCTGTTGAGATTGATTGAGTTTTATTAATAATTTATGTATCATCGGTTCCATTTGAATTAATATGCAAATGTTGTTTGAACCCCTTTCTAGTGAATTAGGTGAATCGTGTGTGTCTTTAATCTGTTCAGCTTTATTCGATCAACTCAAAATATTTCTTGCTTATTTTGTGATGTTTCGATCAATTATTTCTGATGAGCAGGATGCGTGCTGAAAAGGAAGTTATGTTCATATTCATCCGAAATTTCTTCATTCTAATGCTACTTCTCATAAATGATCTGTTTGGTGGTATATATTTTCGATATAGTTCGTTGGTCCAGCTTCAGTGTATTAGAATGGATATTGCTGCTCTATTTCTCATCCATGTATATTTGTCTATGTTAACAGATGTGGCAGAATTGCTTGATAATTCTATTGATGAGGTAATTTATTATGAAGATCATTTTTTATTCCTCTTCTTTATTCTTGTTATCTTCTGTTCGGGACTTAGGTTTGCAACTGATAACCTAGAAGCTACAATCCATTTTTTTGTTTCTCTCCTAGTCTTACTCCAAGTGGTCATTTTGTAGACTGAATTGAGTTCTGAGATAGGTTCATTGTTTTAATATATGATGATGGGGGTATATATGCTCCACCATGATTACCTTTTTCTTTTTTTCTTTTTTTCAATATTACCTATGTTCATCAATCTTTGGTCAGATAAATTAGTGTAGTCTAAGCCTTCTTGCTGAATTTTTCCATCTCTATGTTATTTGGATCACCTTCATATTTGAAAATGCCATATATTTGAGAGAATTTCATGCATAAATTCATTAATCTCACCGGGGTGATTGTTCTTGTCATGCATGCCCATTTTTTGGCAGATATAAAACGGCCACATTTGTCATCATAGATAAAATCTTAAATCTCAGGCATGGGACTCCAGCTTTGTTGATTCAAGGTATTTGATCTCTCAAACTCATAATTATGCTGATAGAATCTTTAGCTGCTCAATGATTTCTTTTTGTTGTGTTACTTTAATAGATCATTAGCTTTTACAGAGTTTAAGGATTGTGTGTTTATGGTTTTCTTTCTTCCTTTTGTTTTTTCTTCTTCTTTCATTCAGCAAAATCTTTCTTATGTGTTTGTTTCATGTTTTCAAATTTGATTACAATTTCATGTTCCAAATATGGTTATAATTGGTGAGCTTTGTTTTTGAAGCCTTTCTATAGATGCTTCCACTAATTTAATTGATGTTGGATATTTATATAATTAACGTGAGTAAGTAGCCACTTTAATGAAATAATTAAGTGGTGGAAAGTTTAATCTTGTAGGAATTAAATTCTATATGATTATTCTACGTGTGGAGTAGATAATCGTAGGATTTTGAATTTCTCAAAATGGACTTTTGGTGAATGAGAAATTAATCCATAAAGTTAGCCACTTGATTATGGGTTAATATGGGATGGATTAAATACATTTAATATCCCACATCCCACATTGGAACTTGAGCATCTTGATTACCGATATAAATATAAGAGCACCTTGAAGTATATTAATTATGCTTGTGAGAGAGTCCCATTGGAAGCCCACACACGCACGCTCGGCTCGACTCGGCAGGGCCCGGCCGCCGCCACGATCACGGGTCTTGGTCCTTGGTCCTTGGTCCTTGGTCCTTGGGAAGCCCTCGAACATTGGGGCCTGGAGCTCTTATCTTTATGGAAGCCCAAAACGTCTGGGCTTGCCGGATGGACTCTTGGACTTTCCAAATTCACTCTTAAAACGGATGGGTTTGAATTAAAAAATTCAAACATGTAACATCCACAATTAACAGCCAGTTAATGGCAGAGTTTGGTGGTATTCAAGTGGGCTATTACTCAGCCCGTAACAGCCAGCATTATGGCTAGTTAAAGCCAATAAGAAGGTTGTCTCCTGCATACCTATAAATAGTTGCTCCCTGCATGCACACAACAAATATTCACTTGAAGCTCTCACTCTCATCTCTCTGCATCAGCATTGCATTTTAGACTTTCTAGTCCAGACCAACCTACTTAGTTCGTCGGAGCTTTTCTGATAGTGGTGCTACTTCAGAAAAGATGTAAATCGACTGGACGTAATCTGTCGTAAGGGGAGTGGATTTTCCACGACTCTATTTGTATCTTCAAGCTCACTTTCGTTGGTGTTTACATTGTTCGGAATATACTTCAATTTCCAACAATTGATTATTTATATTGTTTATATTATTCAACATGCAAATTTGATTAATTTCATGATCATAACTAATTTATTAAAAGTAAAGCAATTAGTTATGCATGTGCAGTTAGATGATGTTGCAACTGATTTACATATATATAGAGATAAATATTTGTAGCAGCGACATCATCCATTGCTCATTCACACACAGTAACACACAGATAGGGAATTGAGATTGTTCTAGCTTAAAGGTTGTTTGATTATTACCTAAACCGAGTTGAGCACGAGCCGAGCTCAAATCGTTTGATACTTTTATATTTGTTTCAAAAACAAAATTATTGAGCTCAAACTTCAAATTTTATTAAATGAAAAAGAAAAATGTATTTGAGTTTGTTTGATATCTTTAATGGATCATAATTTAAATGAAATTTTAATGATGATCTTGAATTGAGTCTCGAGTAGTTTGTTTTTATCAAAATTTAAGACTTTTCTTGAACTCTATTGGTTTGAAGGTCACGATGATGATAATAATGATAATGATGATAATTGGGTATGGTTTCTGGAGTTTATGTAGTTATTTTTACTTTATTGGTTAATTGATGAGTACTTTTTTCTAGTGAAAAGCGACTCCACAAGTTTTGAAAGTTAAATTTCTTTCAAGGAAAAAGCAATATTAGTTCTTTACGTTTCTGCTAGTTGCATTTTTTATCCTCTTCAATTAGTCTTTTGTAATTTTAGTTCTCTAATATTTAATTTTTTGTAATTAAGGATTCTTTTAGCCTAAATTTTTTAATCTCGCCGAATTTGTTACGTAACTCTCACATGGGGTATTAGTGTACGCATCTCCATTCATTTAAACTAATACGTGACAATATTTCAGTCATTCAATTAAATAATTATATATATCGGCAATACAATACAAAACTATTCGACGTGGATAAATTAAATCCCCTATTTTGTTGTTTTGGTCCCCACTAATAACAGATTAGATTCTTTATTCCAAATTATATTACATCTAGTATTTCATTATATTTAACACACGTCGTGTGTTAATTAATGATGTTATTATATACATGTAACGTGTAGTGATTATTATGAAATATAAGATGGAATACAGAATGGAATATATAGATGATCTCATCTGCTAATAACGTAGTTCCTATCATTATATACACGTAACGTGTAGTGATTGTTATAAAATACAAGATGAAATACATAATGGAATAGAAGATCTCATCGGCTAATAACGTAGTTCCTATCACTATCGATCCCCACTTCCCTAATCAACATAATAGGACGAGTCCACTTTATTTCGCTGGATAGCTTGTTTTTTCGGATCCATGAACTATCATTCTCCCAAAGTACTGCACTATTACCCTTTAATTAATGTCCCAATTTTTTATTTTTTTTAGTTTTAGTTTCTATATATTTATTGAAGGATACATTTACGTAATAGAGTTGTTACTTCTCATATTTTATTCATTATTTATGTTAGATTACTCTAAAAATTATGTCTAAAACAATATTAATCCCTACATCAAATAAAGAGTCCCACTAAAAAAAAAAAAAATTCATATTAGTAACGGATAATATGAGTCACAAAACAAAAACAGAATAAAAAACGAATAGTGACGGAAAATGGCAAGAAATCATTAGTATCAGATTAGTGACGAATTAGCAACCGAATATTAGAGACAGACATAATCCGTCTCTATTATGTAGGTAATTTGGTCTCTAATTTCATAATATAGAGGAAAATTCCGTCACTAAATTTAGAGACGGAAAAAAAATCGGTCTCTAAATTTTAGAGACCAGCATTATAGAGACTACCATTTCGTCACTAATCTGTCACTACTTTAGTTTAGAAATCGATATATGTAACAAATCCGTCTCTAATTTGATTATTTCTTGTAGTGTCTAGTCTGAATAATGCATAACTTTTTTTAATTTAATAAATTTAATTAAGACACAACTCTTTAAAATACATTAATACACCTTAAGACAAATTAACCGAGCCAACCAAATGCTCATTCTAAGAAGGATGGAAATTTAATTGGTCAAACTTTTTTTTTCATCTCTATCCAATTTTGATCCATACACACTAGGTAACTAACAACTTGTCATTTTTTTAAGAATTATTTTGGATAGAAAAAAATTTAACTAAGAAAATATTATTCGTATGTTTTGTAAGTGATTGTAAATGGGAAAATTGTACCACCACAATTGTTTGGTAACATAAGCATGTGTCAAAATATCACAAAAGTAAATGATTATCTTAGCCATAGTTTATAGATATGATCCTTATGAATCAACGATCAGCACATCAATGGTATTTTTGTTTATGAATTGAGTGGAACGAGGTAAATTCGGACCTGCAAATTTTAGTACAGTGTGAATTGAAATGATGGTATTAATTTTGTGTTTAATTTAGGATGAAACAGGGTAGCTAGAATTTGTAAAAGTGCATTCAGAAACACTACAAAAAAAATTCATATTAGAGAAAATAGTAATGGATTATATTGGCCACAAAATAGAAACAGAATATAAATAGAATAGTAACCGAAAGTGACAAAAAATCATTAGTATTCGATTAGTGACGAACTAGCAACCGAAAATTTGAGACGGACATAATCCGTCTCTATTCGGTAGGTAATTCGGTCTCTAATTTCATAATAGAAAGGGAAATTTCGTCACTAATTTTAGAGACGAAATAAAATCGGTCTCTAAATTTTAGAGACCAACCACTTAGTCTCTAATCCTCACTGCTTTAATTTAGAAATCGATATCATGTAATTAGAGACGAATTTTTTCGTCTCTAATTTATTTTTTTCTAGTAGTGAAATGGAAAGAGAGGAAACATTGAAAAGACATAATAGAATAGACTAGGATTTAAGTGGATTAAAAGATCCTAATTTTAAATCTTAATTCAAACGTGAATCTGAATTGACGTGTCCACCATCCGAACAGGAGCATTCACATAGCTGGAAACTGTTTCTTTATTCAAGGCTTGCATGTCCAAAAAATAAAAAACAAAAAACAAAAAAACGTACAGTAGAATTATAGATTATTACTGCCCATACAAATTACGGGCCGTGAACAATCTCAATCATCGATAAGATAAGCAAACAAACTAGAAATACAGATTATTAATCAAGGATAGGCCTCGATGATGAATTCAATAGTTTTGATATTTTTGACAGTGTGTCTAGTAAACCCAGCCTCGTTGAGAAGATGAACCCATTCTGTGTAGGTCCTCTCCTTGCCGTGCAGAGTCACCGCCAGCATCACCATATCCGCTAACAAACGCCCCTCTTCGTACTCATCTCCTTCGCCCTCTTCGTCGATTATAGCATCTACGATTATCACTTTCCCGGTGTCTACCGGAATTGCCTCTTTGCATTTCTTCAGGATTTCTATGCACGCCTTGTCGCTCCAATCGTGCAATACTCGCTGCCAGTAAATAGAAACAATGAGAGGTGGAGATGAGGATATGATTTAGAGGGTGTTACCTATAAGTTCCTCGAAACATCTTATAAGATGTTTGAGAATTTATAAGTTCTTGTAGTATGTTTAGCGAAATAAGATGTAGACAACTTATAAGACGTAAAAATAAGCTCTTAGAGCTTATAAGCTCCAAAATCAAAAAGTTCCTCTAATCATCTTATTTTATAAAATCTTATAAGTTACATTCAAATTTCACATACTACACATATTTCACACACATACATACATACACGCACACACACTAATTCACACATTACACACACTACACACATTTCACACACTTCACACTTTTCACAAACTACACATATTCCATACTACACACACACTATACACATTTCACACACTTCATAGCTAAATCACTTTATTGAATTGAAAGCATATAAGTTCTTTTATTCAAACACCTTATTAACTTATAAGCTCGTAAAAAATTGCATCTTATAAGCTCTTTAAACAACTTATAAGATGTTTGAAATAAACTTAGTCCAACACCCTCGTTTATCCCAAATATCTTATAAGCTCCAACATCTTATAAGTTGTTCAAAGAGCTTATAAGATGCAATTTGTTAAAAGCTTATAATATAATAAAATGTTTAAATGAAAGAGTTTATAAGCTTGCAATTGAATGGAGTTATTTAATTAATTAGCTATTAATTTAGGGTCTAATTTGAAAGTTACTCTCACATTTTGAATAATATGTGGTGTGGAAATGTGTGTTGTGTGTGCAAAAAAGTATGTGAAGTATGTGAATGTGTGTAGTGTGTGGATAATGCGTGTGGAGTGTGTGTATGTGTGTGTAGTATAAAATTTAGGTGTAACTTATATGATCTTAAAAACTAAGATAGACTAGAGATACTTATTTTTGTGGAGCTTATAAGGTTTAAGAGCTTATTTTTGCATCTTGTAAATTGTCTAACAACTTATTTTGTCAGACACATTTCAAGAGCATATAAGTTCCCAAACATCTTATAAGATGTTTTGAGGAGCTTATAATTTTAGTCAAACACCCTCTTAGTCGTGTCTTTAGTCATTTATGATTAATTTGTTAAAATTATCTATTACGATATTTCTTTAATTTTATTTTTAACAATAATTATGATTAGTTTCTTGGATCTAGGGTGTCAATTTTCGACACGATTCGAACAACCGACACAATAGAACTAAAAAATTAAAAGTTAGGGTTAACCTTAAACAGATTCGGGTCAAAACGGCAAATTCCGTACTACACGAAAAAAATAGGTTGGGTTGGGTCAACCCGTATCCCTTTTTTTTATTAAAAGTCCTAAAATTAAAATTTATATAATTTGCAATATGTTAAATGCAATTTAAAATTTTAGATATACATATTTTGTGCCGTTCACAAGTTCTAGGATTTATAATAATCATCTTAGGTTTCTAAAAATTAGTAACAATAGAAAGATTCATTGAAAAGGCAAAACTATATAGGAATGAATGAAATGTTTTCTACTTCTCTTTTTATGTTCTGGTTAGAAGTAAATTGGTGGATTGACCCGCAATCTGAACATGTTGGGTTTGAATTGTGAGTCTCGACGATTAGAAAAAAAATTGTAATCATTAGACCTTAATCCGTTCTGTGAACCCACAACCCGACATATTTGATACCTACTTAGGTTCAAATTTATTCGGCAAACGTATGTTCTTGTTCGTATATACGTTAAACGCCCATGAGATCACTTGTTACACTTTGGTGTTACATCTTGTGTTTCACTCATTCACTAACCGACACGTATATCATATGATGTCACAAATTAACATGTATCACTTAATGAATTGAGTGCAACAGATGATGAAACACTCACTGTAACAGGAAATTCGAATTGCATTAAACGTATACCATGAGCATAACGGCGTCAGCTTTGGGGACGCTATCGAACATACTTCCTCCGACGAACTGGATCCCATCAAGAGGGGGTGCCTTAGCTACAATTTCAGGGAGATCAAAAGCAATTCCATGAATCCATGGGAATTCCTTCACCAGCAAGCAAATAGCAATTCCATGGCGTCCTCCGACGTCGACCACCGAATCAACACCTTCAAAAACCTGCGGATAGTTAGTCGTGATTGCCGCCGCCGTCACCCGAGAATGGGCATTCATAGCATCGGTGAACGCCTTCCCATGGCTGAGATCCTGGTCCGTCCACGTCTCCTCCTCCTTCTCCGTCTTCAAATCAGGCCGCTTTCCGGTCCTCAAAGCTTCAGCAGTTATGCCACCCGATGGCCCCGGCGGCGTACCGTGTAACAGCATGAACGGCGCCATTTTGTCCCTCATGAACAGCCGGGAAAGCGGCGTTTGAGCGTAGTAAACCGACGGTGGAGATGAGTTGTCGTCGCTTGGCGGCGGAGATTTTTTGAAAATGCGGTGGTGGATGAGAAATCTCATGATGCGGTAGAGTGGGTCGGGAGGGCAACCGACGGCGGAGGAGAGCTGAGAGAGTGACATGGGGCCGCCGTGGTTCTCCAAGACGTCGGCGATTTTGAATTCGACGGCGGTTTTGACTATTCTGGTTTTGATAAAGCCGAAGGCGTAGCTCCATACTTGGGCTTGAGCTTCTGCAACTTCATCCTGAGGCGCCATAATTAGTACGAAGATGGAAATGTTAGATGTTGCCTATCCATGAACCAAACATGTGTACTTATAAATGATTGCTACTGTAAAATACTCCCTCCGTCCTAACTGACTTTTCATAGTTGATCGAGCATCGATATTAAGGAAAAATAGATTTTGTTTTTTTTTTTTACTTTTTCAAAATGTGAAGATTGAATGTGGAGATTATTCGAGAAATTTCTTTTTTAAGAATGTGAAAAGTTAAGTGGGACGAACCGAAAATAAAAAGTAGAAAAAGTTAGCCGATAAAAAAGGAGTAGAAAGTAAAAAGTGACCATTTTACGGGTCAAAAAAATAAGAAAACACGCAAAAAATTTAAAGTGTTTTAAAATGATAGTTAATATTTAGATTTCATTTTGTTATAATTATCAATTGTATTTATAATTTGAGTTAGAAGATAATCGTAAAAAAAAATTAATTTTAATAGCATACCTTTTTTCGTTTCAGGTGAATCTATCCAAATAGCAGCTTCATTTCTTTATTCAACTAACCTTTCAGGTGATTATTGTACGGATGTCAGACTCTTGACCTCATTAGGCCTTCCCCAATCATAATATCCAAAAAGCAGGTATTTTGCTGTCACATCAGCGCCACCTCAAAAGTAAAAATACATGTACCTCCAAAACAAAACTCCTCTCTAAGAGCATCCCCAATGGTTATACCCAAAAAGCAGGAATATGTTTGTCACATCAGCGCCACCTCAAAAGTTAAAATACCTATACCTCAAAACAAAACTCCTCCCCAACAATTATACCCAAAAAGCAGGAATATGTGGGGGCCCACTTCAATATTCTATTTATCTTTTTATTTATTAATCTATCAATTAAATTAATTATTTAATTTTCGTATAAATAATAAGTGATTAATATTCCGACTATTAGAATTAAAATTCCAAAAAATTATTAATAATTTTTTCATTCATATAAAAGGTAAAAATACAAAACGAAGGCACACACAATACATTAAAAAATTCGAAGACAACAAAGTAAATTTCAAAAGCTAACTTAATATTTTGCTAATTATTGTCGGATCGGATCCAAACATACTCAATTAAATATTTTGTAATCAAGTTTCATTTTTTAAACAAAAGAATTCCTATCAAAGAAAACGCAAAGAAAAATCAATTAAAAATTTGGTAATCAATCCAAAGAGGCTGAATAAAGAACACGCAAAAAAACAAAAAAAAAAAATATATATATATATATATATATATATTAAATAAGGGGACAGGACTGCGGCGGCGGGCCCCACCCGCGCGCCGCCCACGCGCGCGTGTGGGCCACGCGCCCAGCCTGTTCCCAAAAAACCCGCGCGTCCCCCCCATTTCCCCATTCCCCACGCCCCTTGCCCCCTCAACTTCCTGGGAAGCAAAATTGCTTCCCAGGAACTATTCCCCTTCCCCCATTTCCCTCTCCCATTGATAAAATACCTCACTTTGGGTATTTTCACAAATCCATGTCAGCAAAAACCTTATCAATGGGGATGCTCTAACAATATATCCAAAAAGTATGTATTTTGGGGGGACCTGCCTCATATCCTTTTTATCCCCTTTATATTTTAATTTATCATCTATATTATAATTATCTCATTTTCGGATAAATAATACATAATTAAATATTCCGATTGTTTTAATTTTATAATATTTATTATATTTTTGAAAAAAAAAACTCCAAAAAATATTATTAATTTTTTTTTATTACATAAAACGTAAAAATACAAATTGAAAGCATACACCGTACAAAAAGAAACAAAAAAAAAAATACCCGAAAGCAACAACGCAAATTTAGCAACGTCCAATTTACTATCTAGCTAATTATTTTTCGATTGAGCCCAAACATGCTCAATTAAATCCTGTCGAAGCTGGAGATGTTTCTACTTATCCCGAAGTTGGACACATCTTCTAACGTAGTCATTGAATGCTCCAGTTGATTCTTGAGTTACTTGTGGAGGCGGAATTACGTAATTGGCATCGTCGGACCAATTGATTGCTGCATTTTCTTCATTTTCGATAATCATGTTTTGCAATATAATGCATGTTAACATTATATCCTTCAAGTTATTCTTGTACCAAAAACGACTTGGACCGTAAATCATTGTCCAACGAGCTTGAAGCACTCCAAAGGCCCGTTCGACCTCCTTTCTAGCAGTCTCTTGCAGTACCTTGAAATGCTGCCTCTTCGGATCTTGAGGGCATGGAAAGTTTTTCACAAAAGTAGCTCACTCTCGATATATTCCATCGGTAAGATAGTATCCTTAATTATATTGCTTAGCATTGATTGTGAAATTAATGGATGGCGCGCGTCCTTGCAAAGTATCCGTAAACAAAGGAAATTGGTTGAGCACGTTTATGTCATTGTTGGAGAATGCCATATCCATAGATCTGCAGAGGCAACCGCTTCGAGCATGATTGTTGGAACACCATGATCACCGCGTGTGAATTAACCCTTCCAAGCAACCGGACAGTTCCTCTATTCCCAATGCATGCAATCAAGGCTCCCCAGTACTCCGGGAAATCCGTGCCTTTTTTCGTGCATTTGTAACAACCGTTGACAATCCAAGGCATTAGGCTTCCTCAAGTAGTATCCACCAAACAATTCGATCACACAGCGGCAGAACTTAAAGAGACATTCTACGACGGTTGTTTCGGCAACACGTAGGTACTCATTCTAATGGTCGGCAGATCCCCCATACGCCATTTGGCGGATGGCAACCGTACACTTTTGTAGTAGAGAAGCCCTTTTGTCCAGTTGCATCGACCCTCAATCGAAAATAGTTATCGTGGGCTTCCAATGCATCAACTATGCACAAGAACAACTCTCTCGACATACGAAAACGCCGGCGGAACGTCTCACTTCCGTATATCGCATCTTCAGAGAGGTAGTCAAGGTAGAGTCTTTCGTGCCCCGCCTCACGATTTCGGTGAACATTCGTTCTTCGCTTTCTGGCTCTGCTAGTAGAAATGCCAGCACCGGCAAGTAACTCTTGTTTTTTTTAAGCAACGACTGCATTTCTTTCTCAGTCGTGTCATCAATTAAGAATTCAAGAAGACTATCATTATCACTTTCTTCTGATAATGAGTGAGAGGACGAACACATGTTTGAGAGTTGGAAGGAAACTGAAGGATAAACTTTGGAGGTGTTTGAAGATATGAGATGCGAGATGCTGCAATCCGAAAGGAGTCCTTTAATAGAGTAGGGTTTCACAACGGCTATTTTTACAACGACTAGTTTCATAACTGCTAGTTTCACAACGACTAGTTTTACAACGGCTAGTTTCATAACGGCTAGTTTCACAACGACTAGTTTTACAATGGCTAGTTTCATAACAGCTAGTTTCACAACGGCTAGTTTTAAACCGGCTAGTTTCACAACGTCTAGAACAACCAACGGCTAATTTTATAACGAAAAATTTCAGTAAGACGTCTTTTACAACGCCTAGTAATAGAACGGATAGTAATACAACAGATAATAAAACAACGATTAGTCTAAACAATGAGTAATTTTCAAATCTACAACCCCTATTTGTTCTTGATTTTATCAACCATGTGGAGGTGAAAACGTAGTTGTTCTTGTCATCTTCGTGGTATCCCTCATGAGTATTTTATACACTTTAGTAGCAACAAGACTCATTAGTCCTTCAAGCTTTTTCTGGTTTTGTTCTTCTAAGACTTGTAGCCTTTGCTCAATATCTTCTCTGCTTTCTTCAGCAGACGTGCTAACTTTTCCTTTACCCTTGGTCATTCGCCTTGCTGTGTTCCTCCCCATTGGACGAGTGCGTTCCGCCCTAACTTCCTCCCCAGCACTCGAGTCAGTGTTCGAAGATACCACATACTCTCTAGATGTCGAGATTTTTATCTTTTTCGAGCCGCGACCATCCACCTTCTGGATCAGCAAACTTCAGGCTGTCTTTCAGAATGTTCCAAGCACTCATATGATTAAAAGGGCCACCATCTTTTTCTTTGTACTAAACATTCGCTTCCTCTATAATATCCACATCGCTGCAACCACTGCCCCAGGCCTTCTTCTCCTGATTGAAACAACAAGAGAACGCTTTCACTTGTTTCTGGAGTGTTTAGTAATGTGTCTTCAAAACAGTATGACTCCTAAATGGTGTGTTGCTTGGACGGTTCCTGTTGTACGCTTCACTAATTCTGACCCACATTTGCTCCAACTTCTTAGTGTTTTCGACCACAGAGTCTGTGCTAATATCGAGCTAACAACTTGGAAGAAGAGAATTTTCTGCATCAGAGTAAGTCTTCTTTTGTGTGGCAGGAACCATCGGTGGATCATTGGCGCCCTCAAAGTCGGCAACAAAATTTATCCGCTCAAGTCCTGTTGGAGAGAACTGAGACGAGAAAGGAGACGAACGCTGAGAATTTGGAGTTGGTGTGTCCCTGTCTGTATCCGAACCATCAGTGTTGGGCCTTCTTGATGAATTTGTGCCCATTAACGGACGAAATCCGTATTTAGGAGCTTGGAAGTAAGGAATTTGATTTGGATACATGTGGAATGGTAATCCAAATGAATTAGTCAAATTGGATTGAGTGTTACTAACCCATTCTTTAATGCCTGCAAAAATCTCTTGTTTATTCCGGGAGTCCTAGATATTTACCAAGCGAATCAATTTCAGCAACTCCAAACAATTGGAATATTGAATGAGAAATCTGAGCTTGTGAATCGTTTTACTGAAAATTAACAATTATTTTGATTTTTTTATTATATTATATATTTTGTGCTACCTCCGTCCCACCTTATCTTGCATATAGGAGGTTGGTACAAGTATTAAAAAAAGTTATTTTTTGAGATTTTGTTGATTTTTCAAAGGTTGATTGAGGATGGAGATTTTATTATAACTTTCCTTTTGAAGGAGTGTGCAAGTTCGCTTGGGACGGACGAAAACAGAAAGTGTGCAAGATAAGATGGGATGGAGGGAGTATCAGTATTGATGATTAATAATGCCGGAGTCTATCTATATTGAGAAGTGAACAATAATTAGAATATATCAAATTTTATATATATAAATTTTGTAGGAATAATACATTATAGCATGGTATGTCGGTTTGTTTTGAATCTTTTGACATTATTATAACGTGTTTTGCTAAACTAAGATTATTTAACTTTTTTTTTCCTATTTTATGATTTTTTTTATTTGATTTTGGATTGTGTTTGCTTAATCGATTAAATCTTTCATATTTTTTTTTTCTGGCATTGAATAATCTAAGAAGTTGTGTATATATATTACCATGCGTAATAACTGTATTGAGTTTTATTAGAATGATCAACCAATATCACCACACAAAATACAATTATTTTATGTTCACATTAATTGTTTTGATTAAATAATTAAAAAAAATAATAATAATCACGTGCAACGCAAGTACGTACTGTTAATGTGTGTGTATTTATATATATCTTGTATTTCTGTTCCTAAGTTTAAGAAACCCAGCATGAACGAATAAAGATTAAAAAATGATTGTTTTGACAACATACACCCATAAAATAAATAAATAAATACTGAAAATTTGCAGACTTTTGGTTAAACCTGTTTGCTTGCAATTTAACAATAGAATCGGATCGAGCCGAACGTACTATTATTCAAACTTGTTTAAAATATTATCGAACTTTTAATATCATGTTTGAGCTTATTTGATTATTAACCGAATTGAGTTTAAACGAGCTTTACTCGAATCGAACTCGAATAGTTTGATATTTTTATACTTGTTTGAACATCTTTAACTTATGAAGCACGAGCTCGAGTCGAGCTTTAGATTTTATCGAACATAAAAGTATGTTCAAACTTGTTTGATATTATTAATCGAACATAATTCAAATAAGTTTTTAATAAACGATCTCGGATCGAATATCAAGTAATTTGGTTTGATTTTCAACACTGCGCTACATCATTAAAGACGGTTGTTGTATATGTGGGTGATTTGGGCCCCAATGGGCCTAAATAAATAATAGAGACCATTTTCCTTGTGGGCTTAATACCGCAATTCAAACAAACTAGGGCCCAATACAGAAGCTTCTCTCTACGTGGGCCCATGAGATAATTGCACTGAAATATCTCAAGTTAAACTATGAAGTACCAAGTCCTTTTTAAAAATCTTCCAAATTTTATTAAATTATTATACCTTAATTCCAACTGAATTTAATTAGTAAAGAAAAAGAAAAGAAAAAAAGTGCCGCGGTATTTTTATTAAAAATAAATCATTAGAAAAGAAGCATAATACATCCACTGCCATAAAAAATGTTATGTTTACAAATGTACTACCTTTATTTTTAGTCGAGAAAGGTACGACCTTCTAAAAACCATAAATACTTTCTATTCGATTTCTTTTATTTATTGATTTAACTTATCAATCATTTGTGACTTACTCCTTATTTAAAAGTTTTAGATTCTTATTTTGACTAATATAATGAAATTGACTTCTGAAATATGATTTGCTTTAAACAAAAATATATATTTTCAAAGATATTACTCATCTTATTGCAGAGGGGAGTATTGTTGAGTGTCAATGCCAATTGAGTTGGGCTACTTTAAGAAGCCCATTACTGGCAGGCCATATGGGCTCAAACGTATGACAGATAGTATAGGCCCACAAAGAAATGGAAAAGGAAAATTATTGTTGCTACGGAACATAAAAGGACAACAAAACTAAGATAAAAACTCGTGTGACACCATCACACGGTATGGTGGTCGTGTAATAACGGAAAAAAATATCACTTTTATTTATAAAAGTATTATTTTTTAGGTAAAAGAGTACTTCCTTTGTCCCGAATATGTTCACCTTGAATATGTTCGCGGACCTACAAAACAAAGCCGGCGGGGGTTGTGGAGTTCCCAGGTTAAAATTCTCCGATGCTCAAGTCAGAATCGAATTTAAGAGAAAATGCAAGCAACCAATGTAAATAGTAAGAGTTCAAGAATGTGTCACCTTATTGAATGTGGAGACTATTTATACCCACTATACCCTAGGGCAAAAGGTAAAGCAATTATTTTCTGTTGGTCAATCGGCTCTCGACATTTGTGCCTATGTATCCATGGTTGTTTTAAAAGGTATTGTCCCTTTAGTCAATAAAGGGACAATTAGTCAGAGGACCATGGAGCACGTAACATAGCATTTAATTAAGATACAACATCTATAACAGACTCACGGTTGATCCTATACTCAGAGCCGGAATCAAGTCAGAGCTGATATAGAACTCATTTTCATTGGTTTCAGCATCCTTCAGAATTGACTACGCTTCATGGGTGTGACCCTAGTTTCAGATCTACTCTCAAAGCTCTTCGGTCTGAAGCCTCTTCAGGGCTTAAGCAAACTCATTTTAAGCGATTTTGGAGCTCTTGTTCGGAGCTAAATACGTGGCTCTTATCCAGAGTTGCTCGGTGGTTGAAGCGCAGAGCTTCGACTTGCAAGAGCTAGCAATTCAGAGTTGACCCCGGCAATCAGCTCAAAGGGCGACATCCTCAGCTCTGAGGAGTCCCATATTCATATTTCCCCTATCACTTTCGAAATTCAATAAATTGATCTTTTAACTTTTAAAATTTGACAAATTCAGTAAATTTGACATTACCTATCTTAGGCGGTGATAGAATTTATTTATCAAACCTCAAAAGTTAAATAATCAATTTATCAGATTTTAAAAGTTAAAAAATCAAAACTGAAATAATGAATGACAACGCCCTTAAATAAAAAATTCAAAACTTAATAAATTAAAAAAATTATTTATTTATTCCATAAAAGGCCTAAGTAAGTTATGTAGAATAGTGATGGATGATATGTATAGGCACTTGAAAAATCAAGGTTTTTTGTTATTACAAAAAGTAGTTCGAAAAATATAGAGTGGTTACAAAAATATTTTTAGTAACTAAATGTCTAAATGTAACTATTATAGAGTAGCCACTAATAGTAAGATGCAAAAAGGTGTTTTGCAACTATTTTGTAGTTACTAATGTATTTTTAACTATATTTTGCAACTAATTTATAATTACTAATGTATTTATAATTACAAGTAGTTGCAAAAGAATTTATCATATTATAACAAATTTAGTTAAAATTATATAAAATATTTTATAACTACTAACAATTGTAAAAATTACGTTTAATAACCACTTTTATAGTTGAAAAAAAAGGACAGCGACGAATAACATTTTTTTTCTTGCAGCGAGGTAATTCTCATTTGAAGGACCATGTATCTCTTACAGAAGCACATGACATAATTATAGTTTCCTGTCTGCACAACGAAAGTGGATAACGTAAATTTCTGTGTGCATATCTACACCGTAACTTTAACCAGAATAAAATAACTGGACACATCCAGAATCGTTAAACTATAAAACCTCCGCAGCAGTCGACACGTGTCTCTACACATGTACACCGCTGAAGCTCCAACCTTGCCACGTACGGTGCACCAAACCCCTTTCCCTCTTCTATTTATTTTCATCACTTCTGATAAATCTCAACAGCCACACAGACAAACAGACAGAAGTAGGGTTTTGCTGACATTAAGGAAGAGAGAGAAAGTGATCAAAAATGGCAAGAACTGTTGCAAGGACTTTGGCAGCTCCATTGCTGTTCTTGAATCTGGTTATGTACTTTATTGTACTGGGGTTTGCTAGTTGGTGTCTTAATCGCTATATCAATGGCCAAACTAATCATCCAAGTAAGTTCTATTTCGTCGTTGTCTGCACCGAACTGTCTTGAACTGTGTTCGTTGACGAAGTATTAGTGATGTTATCAAATACGCAGTGTTTAGTGATTATTTAGAATCATATGATTTGTGGTGGTTATTCTGGAGTACTGTACGGAATACAGTTTAAAATAGAGGATTTTTTTTGCGGTTAGACTGCCATTATGGTTACTTACTTATGCTTTTGGTATTGTAGGTTTCGGAGGAAATGGGGCGACCGGTCATTTCCTGTCGTTCTCCATACTTGCGGCGGTGCTCGGAATTGCATCGAAGATTGCTGGCGGCAGCCACCTGAGAGCGTGGAGGAACGACAGCCTTGCGGCTGCCGGTTCCTCTTCCATAGTTGCATGGGCCGTCACTGCTCTTGCTTTCGGGTAAATTGCTGTTAATTATCCAGGTTCTATTTGGATAGAAGGATTTGAGTATGAATTTAAAATTCATAGTTTTAAATTAATTGTTTTTGTTTGGATTATCATAAATTTGAAAATTTCCTATCTTCATTTTGAGTTATTTTTTGAAGGATTTGAGTGTACTATTTCTCCTCATCGATTATAAATTTATGCATTTTGAATTTTCCAATGGAAGAATTTGAGTATGAATTTGAAATTCACAGTTTCAAATGATTGTGTTTGGATATCAAGAATTTGAAAATCTGATACTTTCATTTTGAGCTATTTTTCGAAGGATTCAAGTAAACTGATAATCCTTCCTATTTCGAGTATATTTGAAATTCATTGATCGTAAATTCATGCCTTCCAAATTCCTCCCAGTCACCGACCGCAAGTCTTTCGCGATCAATGAAATAATTACGATAATTTGGGTGATTTTTAGGTTGGCATGCAAGGAAATAAACATCGGAGGGTGGAGAGGATGGAGGCTTCGTGTACTCGAAGGATTCGTGATAACACTTGCCTTCACTCAGCTTCTCTACGTTCTCCTCCTCCACGCCGGGTTCTTCAGCAGCCGGTACGGGCCTGGGTACAGAGACGGAGAGTACGGTATGGGTGGGCCGCATGCGGAGCCGGTGCCGAAAGGTGGCATCACTGGTACAGCCGTGTAGGAATGAAGAGTACATTGGCGTACTTGGGAGTGGATTAGTGTTTTGTTTTTGTTTTGTATTTGGTTGTAAGATATCTGACTTGTGTGTATGGTGACACTTTCTTTGTTTTAACTCAGCCCAATGTTGTAGTAGTGCAGTGCTTCCATTTTCTGTATTATGCGCCATACAGTCGATATTGTTGCCAATATAGTATATTTTGGTATATTTTTTACATTTAATTGCTGTGCCATGCCTCCAATCAGTCCAATTCGGGTGTTCTTACGTATTTCGTCTTCTGTTACACTTAATTAATATACGTGTCGATGGGTGAATGTCCTGAAACATAAAATTCAGGATTACAAAGTTACTTAATTTTTACTAATCCTTTTTGCGATTTGTCCTAATTTAATTTTTCATGACAAATTTTTTTCACAATTTTTCAAAATTTTCACCTTTAAAAAAGTCAAAGATTTCATAAAATTTATTTTTTTCTTAACCTCCGTGTCCGATCAAATCATGAAAGTTAAGTCGGGACAGAGGGAGTACTATTTATACAAGTATCAGAGTACATGTGAATTTGAGATGAGTTTCTATTTGTATTTCATATTCTGAAACAAACTTTATACACTGTGTATAAGATTTGTGAAGTTATAATCTTGTACTATTTTTATACAAGTACAAGGCACATGTGGATTTGCAGATGAGATTCGATCCGTATTTCATCTTGTATTCTAAAACAAGGCTACGTGTATAGGTTTGGTGGTAGTATTTGGGAAGATTATATTGCAATTGGTAATGGGCCAATTCATAAAACTAAGGCACGGACGTTTTTCCCTATAACTGATGGGCCGTTCATGATAAGACCACCCGGAGTGACGAGTTAGAGTTTGAGAGTTGGGCTTTAACGGAAGGAAGCCCAATAGAAATTTGGAATTGGGCTTTAACGAAAAGGATGCCCAATAGAAAATTAAGTTTCATGCTCAAGACTAATAGGTTGCCCAATAGAATCTAGTGTAAGAGTATTTATATTTCATCAAATAACTTCATTATTAGGGACAATATACCCGCGCTAATTAGTCATCTCGATAATTCAGATAAAATAAAAAGAACTATCTTCGTCCCGCTCTAACTTTCCCACTTTTCTTTTCGATTTGTCCCAACTTAAAATTTCAGCTCATAAATGGCAAATTTCGCTCACAATCTTCACCCTCAAAATCTCCACCTTCAATCTACACCTTTAAAAAAGTCAAAGATTTCACAAAACCTGTTTTTTCTATCCTCCATGTCCGGTCAAAGTAAGAAAGTTAAGCCGGGACGGAGGAATTATTTGTGACGACAAAAGTGATATCAAATATGTCTCAAATATTTTTTGTAACAACTACTCCCTCTGTCCCAGTTAACTTGTCCTACTTTCCATTTCGACCCATCCCAGTTAACTTGTCAGTGTCACGCCCATAAATGACAATTAAAGGCAACAATCTTCACGCTCAAAATATCTACATTCAATCTCCACCTTTAAAAAAGTCAAAGATTCCATAAAATCTATTTTTTCTTAACATCCGTGCTCGGTCAACTGTGACAAGTTAACCGGGACGGAGGGAGTAGTTGTCTTTAAAAGTAATCTTAAAATAATCTCAAATAACTTGTAGGATGATTTGTAACAACAAGTGATCACAAATATTTCATTACTACTGACCATAATTGTAGTATTGAAAGTATTACACAAAAGTGCTATTTTGTCTCTACTGATATAGTCGTGACAAATTCTTATTATTTGAGACCATTTCTTAAATGACCTTTGTTCGTGGAATATTATTTGTAACCTTTAAATTATTAGGCAGTAATTATACTATACGTAGAATTCTAGATTTATTACAGTAGTACAGCTATATATTTCCACTATTATTGTAGACATTACTTCTTGATGTGAAATAGCAAAATGTAATTTTTATTTCTTTTTTTTATTTTCAATTAGTGCTTCTTTTGGTATATTCTTGGAATTAACAAATTTATATTATATATAATTATTACTCTCGTCACTCTTTTGGGTACATCATAACCCCTAGAATACTAGCTAGATATTTTAATCTTCACGAAATGTAGGGATATTCATTCGGATGGATAATCGGGTTTCGAATTATTCGGGTTTAAATAATGACACCCGTGGAAGTGATGATCAATTTGTAGATATTTTAACTGTTCCCACTATGTACAATAATCTAATTGTTGGTTGACTCTTTTTACTTAGCAAGCTCAAGTCAATTTTTTTTGTTACAATTATTATTGCAGATCAACAAAGGTAATAAGAAGGTGGAGATATTTTATATTATTTTAATATTTATTCCGTATCATTCCATTTCATCCATCAGTAGTGAGTTTTTTTACCATCCATTTTGATTTCGTGTTCGATTTAGTTTCGGGTTTAGGGTTTGTTTCTGTTTAGGTAAATAAAATTTATGATGTGGGCACCGTCTCACTAATTTATAGTTGATATAAGAAGTTCGGACCCACGTCACCAACTAAGAAATGTATGATTTGCGAAAAATGTTAACAAGATCACAATAAAAGCCTGTTAATAGGCCCGATTTATATTAATAAGAATTATCGTTAATCAATTTTTCAACAATGCAGCTAAAATAACAATATGATTTATAGGAGCGTTTGTTATTATACGAGAGATCGGGATTCAAAGTCATGCGTCCTCATTTCTCTTTTAGTCGAACAAGTTCACAAATATGTTCGCAAAATACCAAAACATCACAAACACCACTCGATTCAACTCGAGCTCAATTAAGAATATTGAATCCAACACAACACTACAAGAATTGTTCATATTAGAAATGAAAATTGGTAACGGATAATATCGATTACTAAATATAAAGGAAATAAAATGAACAGTGACAGAAAGCGGCGAAAAATTATTAGTATACGGCTAGTGACGAAATAACAATCGAATATTAGAGAGGGACATAATTTGTCTCTATTTTGTAAGTAATTTGGTCTCTAATTTCATAACAGACACGAAAATCCATCACTAAATTTAGAAACGGTATAAATCGATCTCTTAATTTTAGAGACGAACATTATAGAGACCAAACATTTCGTCTTAAGTCCGTTACTACTTGAGTTTAGAGACATATATCATGTGTTTAGAGACAGATTTTTCCGTTTCTAATTTATTTTTTCACACATCTAAGCTCGGCTTAACTCAAATTAGTTACAACTCTACCTGTAAGACATTTGACGGAAGTATTTGCAGCCTCAATTAAAATGGATCTGGATCCTCTAGAGTATTCCATCGAGCATTTCGAAGAGAGTAATACACTTTATATAAATCCTACATTTCTATGTTTTATCTACATATAAAATGTGTCACTCTCTCTTTAAAATGTACAGTGAAATACACTGTAGGATCCAAATCCCAATTAACACATATACATATTAGAAGGACTAGAGGCATAATGTTGTAAGGCCTAATCACTGGATAACGTACTTATATCGATTTTGATCCGGAATAGTAACTACATCGGATCTATTTTTTATTTTTCCTTTCTCTATCTCTATCTCTCACACATAATGTATATTTGGTGCAGTCACTGTATCGAATCCAAATTCGTAATCAAACGCAGCTCCTAATTAGAGTTCAACAATTTTTTTTAGAACAATAAACATATCTAAATATATTTTATTACATTAAATAAGTACGTGGACCCAGTTGCCAGGGTAATAACCAGCATTAATTAGTGTTCTACTTCTAAAGTGCAGGATGCACGAGTAGCACTTTGAGAGCAAGGGACCTAACTTTGTTATTAGATAAGGACTGGATAATGAGCTTCAAGAGGGTCTGTTTGTTTATAGATGGAGTGTGTCGTGAAGATTTTGAACATGAATTTTTTTAATTGTATTTTTGCGAAAAATATATTTCTTTAGGATAAGTAATGCATTTGACCATAAACACTAATTTATTTTTTAGAATGATACATTTCTCCACAATGAGTAATATCTTACAGCATAAATAACAATGCATTTTCATGAAAAAACTGTCTATGACCCTACTTGCACGGATCTGGTGTATACGAGAATACTGAAGAGTTATTCTCTTTGTACACCAGTAAGATCCATGCAGTGGACGGATCTATATGAAAAATGTATTAGTGTTTATGCACAAAAATATTACACTCTAAAGAAATGTATCACACTGAAAATGTAGTAGTGTTTATGCTGAAGATATTAGTTGTTCTGAAAAAATTACTCCTTCCATCCCACATCAACTTGCATGCTTTCCTTATTGGTATGTCCCACAACAATTTACACACCTTAAAAAAAGAAATTTCTCTCACAATCTCCACATTTGAAAAGTCAGCAATAACGCCAAAAAAAAAAGAACTTTTTTTTTAAATGTGTGCACACTTAGGTGTGTAACTTGGTGTAGGACGGAGGTAATATTACGTTAAACAGTGACACATTTTATGAATCTTCCCTACAATTTAGATTAGATCTCTATATCTAATATATATATATATATATATATATATATATATATATATATATATATATAGATTCATGCATTTGGTGTACGTGATAATTAGTGTATATCAAAAGGATCTCATACAAAAGATTCAATTTTACAGCTCAGTTGACAAATCACTTTATAACCTAAGTCATAGACTCAGAATCGAAACCCCTCCGCAATTAACAATGTACTCCCTCCGTCCCAACTTAATTTACCTACTTGCCTTTTGGTTTGTCCAAAATAACTTTGTCAACCCAAAAAATAAAATTTCTCTCACAATCTATATCCTTAAAATCTTCGGGACTGTTTGCTTAACACTTGGCTCAGTAGATTTAGAGGACCGAATCTCAATAAAGCACACTCATTAACTCTCTCAGTCAGATTTGGTCTAGTACTCCCCAGTCTTAAGCAAACGGACCCTTCATCTTTGAAAAAGTCAAAAAATCCACAAAAAATATTTTTTCTTAACCTCTATGTTCGATCAGATGAGGTAAATTAAGCCGGTACGGAGGTAGTACTCCCATACAAATTATGTTGTCATCTTATAAAAATCCGGGGTTTTGATAGAACTCTACGCCGCGTTAATTCACTGTGGGCTTTATGTTGAAAATGACTGGCCCAAAAACATTTTCTTTGACCAACAATATTATGTCATTGGAGTCCAGATACTCCAGTCCAATCCAATAATTATTCTAATCTCCACAATTAATTAAATTAATTTTTTTCCTTTTTACCTGCCTTGATTAATACACACACAAAACCGTGGTCAAAGTAACTTACAGTTTGCTGTGCACTGAACTTGTACCAACTAAAAGTTGTTTCAAACAAGTCATCACCACTAGAGGCGGTCAAACGATTCTGAAAATCGAATATATACGGTTCAGTTTCGATTCCTCCATATCTTAAATCGTAAAGGTTGAATTCAGTTCAGTTTAGGTTTAGGGTTTTAGGTTTAGTTTAGTTTAGTTTAGATTAGGTTCAGTTTAACCTACAATTAAACCATTAATCTTAACTTTCTATTTATGGTCTTAGATCATAAAATTTCTACTTTTTCAATTTCGTCCTATATATTTTAAATTTGTCGAATTTTAATTACAAATTTTAATTTTAGTTCACTTTGTTTAAAAGCGACTAATTGTGGCACTCGTGACCTAATAAATTGGGAATTTTCGGTCAAATGGCTAATGTGACAGTTATGAATCCAGGTGCATATGTAATTAATCAAATAAACCAAAAATCAAGAGTTATTTCCTCCGAAAAGTATGACGCTGATGTGGATTTAGATTTTGTATTTTTGAATTGGTGTATTGATTTAATTACTTGGCAAGTACATCTATATTCACAATAGTCACGTTAGTTTTTTTACCTGAAATCTCCAATTTATTGGATCACGTGCGCATATTCCAGCATAATTAATGATCGTTGACGTTTGATGTCCTTGAATAATTTTCGAAATATAATGAACATAAATTAAAATTTCAAAACTCTACAAATTATTTTCTAAACGCGTCATAATATACAGGATTAAAATTGAAACTTACGGCAACGGGTCGTTACTCCAATTCGTGCGTCATGCTAGTTGTGGGGCCCACACGTACAATGATCACAATATCGATTAAATAATGCTACTTATATATATATATATATATATATATATATATGGGTTTCACTTTTACAATGATTGGTTGGTCAACAGGGAGGAGGACTCTTTGAATTTTTGGTCTATTTTCTCGTCGATTGTTTGTTAATTGGTAGTGCTTAAATTTGATTTCTGTTAAAATATTCGTTCCATTTTGATTTAATTTGTTTACTTCGATCGAATACGAAGATTAAAAAAATTAATTCATGTTCATAATGTTCTAGACCGTGCGCAACCTTATTTGCACATTGTGGTGAGAATGAAAACTCATTTCACCTAGCCGCATATGCTATGCCATGTTGGGAAAGAACAAACACAACGAAATGACAAACGAAAAAATCAATAATACAATGAACAATAAGGTTAGCGTGGTTCATTAACAACTTGTTAGTTACGTTCACGGTCAAACGAGAGAAATCAGTTGTTAGCTATGTTCACGGCCAAACGAGAGAATTCAAATTCAATATCAAAGAGTGTTATAATATAGGACTAAGACAAATTTGACCCTAGGTCAACTATCATACTCTCCATCCTAATAAACGCAAACAAACAAAGTACCAAATCAATGAACACTCAACCGGAAAAAAATTCTTCACACAGTATTGATCAAACGACCATAAAACCCGAAAATAGTCTAAAAAACAAACTGAATATTTTAGACCAAACGAGTACTAAGTACTCAACAAATACCAATTCTAGAATATCCCAAACTGACAATTTTTCTCTGTCTGTACAAATCTCAAAGACAATATGACTATTTATAAGCCCCCAGATCTAACCCAGACATAAAACAGATCAAACTAGGCCTAAACACGTGTTAGCCCATTTTCTGCGCTGCCTAGGCTTGTCGCGGCCGCGACCAAACAAGTTCACTTTGTCGCGACCGCGACACGCATCTGTCGTGACCGCGACACGCATTTGTCGCGACCGCGACGGGTCTCCAGCTTCAAAATCATCAATCAGCTACAATTTGTTGTGGCCGCGTTGCTTCCAACGTGTGCAAATTTGCTTCAATGTATTCTTTCACCTTGACACGAGCGTCAACTCGAAACAATAGGAAAAGCATACCTCAATGTTAGGCCACATAAATATATTAGTACCATATGTTCTTGCCTTCATCAGTTAATGCTACGGATGAACATATGCTTCTTAAAAATTGGCTAGATTGGAACCCTAATCTAGCCTCCTAAGAACTTCTTGGAAGTAACAAAAAATTGTTCGATACTTTATTTACAGCTAAATCGTAAGTGTACAATGTAGTTAGCAAATTGGACAATCTAAGGTCATAATCCACAATTACTAAACTACTAAATCAAATTGGTAATTGCAACTATTTAAGTTCATAACATAG
Source organism: Ajuga chamaepitys (assembly GCA_958295605.1). Taxonomy (NCBI): domain Eukaryota; kingdom Viridiplantae; phylum Streptophyta; class Magnoliopsida; order Lamiales; family Lamiaceae; genus Ajuga; species Ajuga chamaepitys. The sequence goes on from OY282506.1 coordinate 56,153,913, forward strand.
CAAAGACACAAATAATAATCAATAGCAAGGAATGATTCTAGGAAAATAATTTCACTAAACTAAACTGAATTGAACTAAACTAAACTGAACTAAACTAAACTAAACTAAAATTTAACTACTACCCATATATATTTGAAGCCCTTCCTATTAATTATGAAATTTATTCCTATTTCTGCAAATGTTGTAGTCTTTTGCATTGGCATTCTAGTGCCACCAGTTTCCACTCCCAACTGGATATGTGTAGCCGCGATATGATAAAAATACCGGAGGTAGAGAACAAAGTGTAGGTTTCACTTCATGTGGATTTTAGACGAAGTTGGAGCTGGAATGGAAGAAAGTGTTCTTGAAAGTTATATATCATCCTTAACGTTCCAACAAACCAAAAATTAACGTAATTTGAGTTTCTACATAAAAAGTCATGCTCGTTCTCTTGTAATTGCACATTGAATCTTCGAAAACAATGCTCGATTAAGTTTTTAACATACTCCTCCGAGTCTTAATTTTGTTTCACACTAAATGTTATAAAATCTCATTATAACAAAAGAAGTCTTTTACATAATACTTTTTGTCGCCACAATTATGGTCACTAATAATAAGTTTTTTGTGACCACTTGTTATCACAAATTTCTCTACAAATCATTTGAGACCATTTTAAGACTTGTTTTAGAGACAACTAGTTTTTGAAAAAAATATTTGAGACGTATTTGAGATCACTTTTATGGTCACAAGTATATTATTTGCGCTCGAGTTTGAGACGACAATAAAGTTATAACAAATACTCATAAATTGTAACAAATACTTATTATTTGAGACCACTTAAATTATAACAAATACTCAATATTTGAGACCGTTTTTTATGGTCTCCAAAATACCCTTTTTCTTTGTGTTATGACACTTTTTCCAACGTTAATCCTATTAATTTAAAGAAATCAAGCCAAATTCAGAGAGTGAGACAATTATGAGAAGGTGGAGATACATTAACAGAAATAATTATTAATTAATTAATTAGAAAATTCTAAAACGATACTACCTCCATTTTTTTAGATGTCTTTTTAGCTTTTATGTTTTGTTTATAAATAGTTGTTCTTTTAACTTTTTTCTACATTTTTTCCATCAGTACCCCTATAATTATTCCTAAAAAATCACTAATTATCTAACCTATCAAATCTATATAATTTAATTCAGGACTTATTTGTCCATTTTTCATGTATCTTAATTTTTTTATCCAAACCTAAAAGAACATCTAAAAAATTGGAGGTAGTATCTAATTAAAAAGAATCGAAATATGATTAAACATTGAACTTCTAAGTGATCAAAATAATCATTGATCTCAATTCACTTTCTAAGTAAACAGATATATCATTTAGTCGAACAATATCCGACTAGATAGTAGCCCAACAAACATCACGAGAAAGAGTAAAAAAAATCTCGGACAGCGCATTAAAAGGGGACAGCCCTACAAAGATCAGATACTCTTATTTTAATATTACAATAAAATATGAAAAGAGTTATACGATAATATCAGATTAGTGTTTTATTAGGACTCGCAATTATGTACTAAGATTCAGCAAATCCAGCAACATAGATAATATCACATTTTAAGATTTAAAAAAGTGATGTTTCTAGAATCTCTTTGGCATGTCTTAGGTAATATTTCATTCATACAAGAAAAAACAAAACAGATTATGTTATTAACTAGTGTTTCCACCCACAATCTTAATTCTTCTTATCCTAATCTCATTAAACCTTAAAATAATTTAAAGAAACTGTGTGGGCCAGCTATATTTCATGATGACCACAAAATTTAGTGTTTTTTTTCTTTTTTTGTTCTTACAAAATGTGGATATGGATCCATAATAAAGAAGACTTGAGCAGCACCCACCCGAACGCACCGACCGAAGACCATAGACCGGTTCGATGTGAAAACGAGCCACTGTCGCATTTAAAGACCGTTCCAAGACCGTTAATCCCGGATCATAAACAAGCACATCAAATCGGGCATGGCACGGATTCAGACCATAGATCGTTATCATCATTACGATACAAGACACACACATGGGCAGAAGGATGTGTCAGCTCAACAAAAGAGATGACACGTGGCCACATGTCACTTGGCACCGACGATGACACGTGTCAATCATGTAGGAGCAGCTTTCGATAACTATAAATACCCCAACACCCTCATTGTCATTGTAAGAGATATCACAAAATAGAGAGAAAAAAAAGCAAGGAACTGAGACTAAACTAAGAGCAAAAATTTGGGTGCATATGATGTACAATAGTGCTTAATGTACATCCGGTCCAAAATAGCACGCGGGTCGCGCATGACCCGCATCATTTTTTTTTTATTTTTTTCTTACAGTAGACTTATTGTGTTCTTACAGTAGACTTATTATATTCTTGTAGTATATTAATTTTGTGTTTAGAGTAGACTTATTGTTCTTACAGTAGACTTATCCTGTTCTTGTAGTATAATTATTTTGTGTAGAGTAGACTTATTTTGTTCTTACAGTAGACTTATTTTGTTCTTGAAGTAGATTTTTTTTTTTTAAAAGGGCGCGACCCGCGCAGGGACCTGGTCCGCAGACGCGATTTTTCTATAAACCATATTTCAGCGATTTTTTGGAGTCCATGTGTAATTGTAGTGATGTACAATAAACCTATTGTACATCACATGCACACAAGTGTTACTCAAACTAAATGCAAAGAGTTGTATCATGTATATTTCTTTGACATGTGACTAATAGTAGACATCTGTTGATTCCAAAAACAATCTCAAGCTTTTGACTCTTTCGAAACGATCGCTCGGTCGGTTCGATTTATTGTGAAAAAAGGATTAAATATAAACGATCACACGATAATAATTGTAATATAAACCCGGTCACTAAGTCATTTAAGAGCACCTATCCACACAAACCAAATAGGAATGATTAAAACAAGAAGGGGGATATGGCGAAATAGGTAGACGCTGCCAACTTAATTGGATTGAGCCTTGGTATGAAAACCTGCTAAGTTTTCAAATTCAGAGAAACCCAGAAACTAATAAAAATGGGCAATCTTGAGCCAAATTTTGTTTTCTCAAAACAAAGGTTCAAAAAACCAAAAAAAAAGGATAGGCGCGGAGACTCAATGGAAGCTATTCTAACAAATGAAGATTGATACAATTGAGCTTTCACAATTGACGTGAATTACAAAGTGTTCAATCAATTAAATTACAATTATAATTACTAGGCTATCGGTATGCATTTATATAACAATTTTTTTTTTTTTAATTTAAACTATTATTTCACCCATACAAATGCACGACTTAGCAATAACATTCTAAATTTACAAAAATAATTTTATGTTTCAACCAAACAGAAAGTCATTTAAAACAATTAATTACAATTATGAATGCATATGCATGTTTTCACTTATCACACAAACCATTCAATATAAAATAATTTTATTTCTACTCCTAAGAAATTATAAATAAACAAAGTATTTTATTTTCTCAAAAATGCTAACACACACACATATATAAATACACGAATTATAGAATTATACTATTTCTTGGAAGACGATGTTCTTTGTTGTACTTATCACGACACTAATATCAGAGCACATCAATATCAAAGTCATTTCTAGTAGTCGAGGAAACTGTAACATTCAATCAATCATAACTAAATACCAAATTCTTCAGGAGAAGTCATGTATCCGACCTCCGATCTTCATCTTCTACGTTCTATGTGGCAGGAGCTCGATCCGTCAGACCCGAATTATATTATTTACTTTTACAAATGTTAAAAGAAATCATACTTTTTGTGGCGCCATAATGGATTATACCCCCTAAGAAATATTACTAAGGCCCAATTCCACAATTTTGGGCATATTACCCTAAGCCCATATCACTCAAATATGGATGAGCACCAAGCCCAAGAGAGAAGGCCCATTGTCGGCCCATGTCCGATAGTCACCCTAGTCACGCTAAAATTACTATTATACCCCTAGATAAATAATACTATAAATTACTCTATTCTTCTTATTTGAGGTAAGTTTTCTCCAATACACACTTTAATATCTTGTCTACCCACTCTCTCAAAATACCATAAAACACATTCGCGACTCAACCATATGCACGAACTGATTTGGGCGTCGGAGGTTCTGCGCGGGGATCCTCCCCGGCGTGGTTTTTGCAGGTCTAATCGATCAAGAGGATGACCATTCACAACTCGAAGTTGGAGACCGGAAGCAAGGCCCGACCCGAAAGGCTTTTCGGGTCTTCGTAGTGCCGACCCGATTTGAGATGGCACTACACTTTTCATTCATCAACATAATTGGTTTTCAGACATTCAATACCTAAACAATTTTCTTGTATTTTTAAAGCTAATAGTAGATCATCGACCAGAGATTACATCTCATTGTACTGAAAAATTAAAAAAAAAAAAAAAAAAAAAAAAAAAAAAAAAAAAAAAAAAGACATTGAAAGAAGTATAAAGAAGAAATAACAAAAAAAACGCGGTTGGATTGCAAATAATAAGATCTAAGCTTGGTGTTGTTCCACTTTACAAGTCGTTTTCAATAGGTGTTCATCCCACTATGTTTTGCTTCAAAAACTTTTGGGGAAAATAATTTCTCTTACGTCCGTACACAACACGGGTTATTTTTCATCTTATTTTAACAAAATTAAATAATAAAAGATCTTTCTGATCATCTCATTAACAAAATTAAATAATAATAGATCTTGCATACCACTTAACATTAAATGTCACAAATTACGAGAGGTCTCTTGTGCACCAATTGTACGGATTTTAGATTCGTGTAATTCGGATCATGGGTTAAAATGTATTATTATTAACAAAAATTTATATGAGACCGTCACACGACCATCACACGGTGTGACTGGAGAAAAGTATTATTTTTTATGGTAAAAGTATCACGTTTATCTGTAAAAATATCATTTTTTTTAAGAAAAAAATGTATCACTTTTTGTAGCAAAAGTATCACCTTTATCCGTAAAAGTATCAATGTAGTGAAATGTAAAAGTATCACTATTTTCTTGTAAAAGTATCAATGTTTCCTGTAAAAGTGTATTCAGTCACATGTGTGACCACCACACACAAGACTCACTCATTCTTATTTATGCCTAAAGATATTATGGTTCAAATATATCACGTATTATATTTAAAGATATCACTTGTTATGAGTAAATGCATTATAATCCGACGCAATTGGATTTACAATTTTCGCTCAACTAAAATTGTAAGTGTGTGCCACACTATTATTTTAATTCATATTACAAAATTATGGAACACACAGAAATTAATTTCAAAACAAATTTCAAGGACAAAATATCCCAATCTCACTCAAACTAACATTTTATTATTTTTTTAAATTATTTGATTTATAACTAATTTTGTGATACCTAAAATTATTATGGTTTTATGGTACTAATGTATTAGTTCCCTAAATTATGTTTATTATTTCTAAAAAAATGTGCTTTTGTCACACATTGAAAAGTGGTTTTTTAATAATTTTGTGATATCCAAAGTCATCATAGTCTTTTGTTATCGACATGTTGAGTTCAGTGATAAACACAAAAACTTTGTTGAGGAAAGCCCATCTACAGACTACAGACATATCTAGAAACTCATTTTATTGCTGCCATTGTATTGCTATTGTTGTGGTCACATTGGACATATTGTTCGAAACTGCACAGAATATGATAGGAATGAGTGCCCGGATATTGGTGATCTTCCATATGGACCGCATCTTCGTGCATCACCGTTGCGTCGGACAAATCAACGGAGTATGGACAGAGGAAGAGAGGTGATTAGGGTACTATTCAGTAACGATGCCCATCGGAACTCGGATAGTGAGGAAGGAAAAGACTCAGAACGACAAAGAAAGTCCATTGATATAGAAACAGGACTTGCGACTAAACTTGCGGTGTCGGATAAACCAGAACATGTGCACTCCCCTAATCCAATGCAGACCCAAAACAGCATACCTATAAGAAGCCTTGAACATTCATTGCCATCTCCCCAGTACCTCACCAATGCCCCATCCCTAACCCAAATCCATAACCCATCCGGAGTTGTGAAATCTCCATCCAAATCCATTTCCCATCACCATCTTAAACCAAACTCTCCACCAAAATTCAAAAAACCTCACACTTCATCCCCACGGAAAAACATCCATCCTTTTCCACTCTCAAAAATTATACTTACTAGCCCAACTAAACCCCACTCACATCATTCACCTTCTAAGCATACGGCCAAAACATCAAAATCTCTACTCTTGATCCAAAAATCTTTTGATATAACCCCAATAGACGAACTCCAAGCTAACCTTGCCACTCTACACCCACCTCTAGCTCACAAAACTGACACACAACAGAAACAAGGAACCTGGACCTGGAAGAAACACCAAGCATCACAACTTCAGAAGAAACCACGGGAGAAACTATCCCATGGTAAGCGGAAAGTGGCTTTGGACATAGTTGACGAAGGTGCCGATCCTATGGAAATTGATAGGGCATCAAAACGAGGAAGGAGTGAATTGTTACCGGATCTCAATACCCTATCGGCGGAGGTTGCTTACGGGCAGCCCCGCCGGGACCAATGAGTTGTCTAGTGTGGAACTGTCGGGGGCTTGGGAACCCACCGACAGTTCGTGAGCTTACGCGGTTAATCAATCAGAAGCTACCCAGGTTTGTTCTACTGATAGAAACAAAGCTTTTTAATTCTGAGATGGAAAACGTGATGATGAAAATTGGATATGAGAATATTGTGACTGTTGGGTGTGATGACTCCGGGGGAGGACGGAGTGGTGGAATTTGTCTGATGAGCCGAGATGTAGAAAATGTGCAGGTAACAGAAGCTCACGCACATTGTATTGATTGTGTCATTGAGGATATGGGAGGAGTGAGGTGGAGGTTCACTGGAATATACGGTTGGCCGGATGATACCCGGAAACATCTTACCTGGGCGATGGTACATGAACTAGTAAATGGACCTGCCCTCCCGTGGGTCTTGGCAGGCGACTAGAATGAGGTTCTGTATGAGCATGAAAAGGAAGGGGGCCGCCCAAAAGAAGTATCAAAGATGGAAAGCTTCCGAAATGCGCTTGAGGCAACGGGCCTAGAAGATTTGGGGTATGAGGGGTTTCCTTATACATGGACGAATGGGCAAGAGGGTGAGGGTAATATTCAACAAAGGCTGGACAGGGTTGTGAGTAATACCGCTTGGCGAGATAACTTTCCTGACTATTCTGTTGAACATCTCTTTCAAAGAAAATCGGATCACTGTCCGATATTACACACATGGACAAAAAAGAAGCAGGACAACGGACGAAAGGGTCGTAGAAAGCCGAAACGATTTGAGGCAATGTGGCTTCAAGATACTAGCTGTAGGGGTGTGATTGAATCTGCATGGGAAACTTACGGGGGTAATGCTTACCCAACAGGTTTGAGGGAAAAGCTTCAAGCTTGTACGTCTAGCTTAAGTTCGTGGGAAGCAACACATTTTGGGAAGGTGACATCCCAAATCCGAGAAACCGAAGTCGCGCTAAAAGCGGCTCACTGTAGAGGCGTGACTGGTGGGGAGTTTGAGAACATTAGAAAGCTTGAAGGGCAATTGTCGAGCTTACATACTAAACAGGAAACCATGTGGCATCAAAGGGCGAGAACAAATTGGATGAAAGACGGGGATCAGAATACTAGTTTTTTCCATAAAACGGCCAATGGTAGGAGGTCGAGAAACAAGATCGATAAACTGAGGATAGGACAGGAGGCATGGGTAACGGATCAAGGGGATATAGAGGGGTGTTTTATTGATTATTATCAGAAGCTGTTTCAGGCAGGTGAAAATCTCAATATGGAACCAGCTATAGAGGCGGTGGAACCGAAGGTTACCACTAAGATGCAAGGGATGATGGCAGCTGCTTTTACGGAGACAGAAGTGATTACGGCGCTCTCACAGATGCATCCAACAAAGGCTCCTGGGCCAGACGGTATGCCTGCTATCTTTTATCAGAAATTTTGGCCTATTATCTCTAAGGATGTCTTATCTGTTGTTCTTAACGTTCTTAATGGCCAAACAGATCCTTCTGCTCTAAACCATACTTTCATCACTCTTATACCTAAGAAAAAGCGCCCTGAATATGTCACTGATTACAGACCAATTAGTCTATGTAATGTTGCTTTTAAGCTAATTACAAAGACTATAGCAAATAGGATAAAAACTCTTCTCCCTGCTATTATTTCCCAAAATCAATCTGCTTTTATACCTGGAAGGCTCATTACTGATAATGCATTAGCGGCTTTTGAAATTTTCCATTATATGAACAATAATACCGCTAAAAAGGGAACTTTTGCCTTTAAATTAGACATGAGCAAAGCGTATGATAGAGTTGAGTGGATTTTCCTGGAGAGGGTTATGCTAAGAATTGGGTTAAATTGGAGTATGGTAAAACTCATTATGCGATGTGTCACCTCTGTGTCTTTTTCGATCCTCTTGAACGGAGTCCCGGGGGAAGTTTTTAAGCCAACCCGTGGTCTTCGTCAAGGGGATCCTCTCTCACCATATTTGTTTCTGTTTTGTGCAGAGGCCTTTTCGGGCCTTATTAGACAGGCTGAATATCGAGGAATCATTAATGGGGCCAAAATATGTCGGTCAGCGGAGCCAATCTCGCATTTATTTTTTGCTGATGATAGCATTATTTTTGGCCGAGCTACCATGAACGAGATTGATGCTATTGGTGAAATCATAAGGTGTTATGAAGAAGCGTTGGGGCAGCTCATATCTTTGGAGAAATCGGAGGTTTATTTTAGTAGGGGAGTAGGGGAGGAGAGGAAGAGGGAGTTGGCGGGAAGATTAGGTGTTAATTTAGTGGAAAAACATGCTATATATCTTGGTTTACCAGCTACTACGGGGAGATCCAAGGAGGCAATGTTTAGTACTATATTGGCTCGGGTGACAAAGAAGCTAAAAATTTGGAAAAGTGCGAGTCTTTCTAATGCGGGTCGGCTAACACTCATTAAATCGGTGGCACAATCTATTCCCACTTATGTAATGAGTTGCTTCAGACTACCCCAGTCTCTATTTCGAAGATTTCGGTCACTTTGTTCTAGTTTTTGGTGGGGGCAAAAATCAACGGAGAGGAGAATCCATTGGGGGGCATGGGAAAAGCTTTGTAGGAGAAAAGAAGAGGGTGGTTTGGGTTTGAGAGATATGGAAGCCTTTAACTTGGCAATGCTTGCCAGACAAGGCTGGAGGTTGCTACGGGATGAGAGCTCCATTCTATCCAAATTGTATAAAGCTCGATATTACCCACACAGAACTTTTCTTGAAGCCACTATCGGCCATAATCCTAGTTATACATGGAGAAGCGTGGTGGCAAGAAGGGAAATTCTTAAAAAGGGGTTAATATGGCGAGTGGGTGAAAATTCGAAAGTCAATGTTTGGACGGATCCCTGGATCCAAATAGCAAAGACTTTCGGATTAGGAGTCCTAGACCGATTGATTGTGCAATTGAGAAGGTGGGAGAGTTGATGGATAATGAGACGAGGAGGTGGCGGCGTGAAGTGGTGAATTCGCTTTTTCACCCAGACGATGCAATACAAATTCGAACCATCCCATTGCATGAAGGACAAGGCCCGGACGAGCTGATATGGAGGCATTCAAAGAATGGAGGTTATGAGGTAAAAACGAGATACTATACGGCGCTAGATCAATTGAGATGCCCGGGGCCAAGTGCATCTTCAAGTGTGCTTTCGAGAAAGGTATGGAATTTCGTCTGGAATTTAAATGTTCCCCCGAAAATTAGGGTCTTTGTATGGAAAGCTGTCAATGGTTTCTTGCCCGTGATGTGGAGTTTGCGAAGACGAGGGATAGATGTAGATGGCGACTGTCGACAGTGTGGTGAGACGATTGAGACATGTGAACATGCATTGAGGGATTGTAGGTGGGCTAGGGATTATTGGCGGTCGTCTTCACTACGGCTTTCGGATGATTGGCTTAATGCAAATGCATCAATGGCAGATTGGATCGAAAGGGTGGCCGCGGTTGATGATGAGGAATGGAGGGCACATTTTGTGATGCTTCTGTGGATGGTTTGGCGAGCACGGAATCTCCTCTGTTATGAAAATAAGGACCTGCCCAGCTCCGACTGCTTCCGGATAGTGACAAACACATGGGCGGACTTTATAGCAGCAAAGCGACCGCATCAACAGGAGACACAACACGTCTGGCCAGCTCAGTGGATACCGCCTGGTGGACTTTGTTTGAAGCTTAATTCTGATGCGACGATTAACAATGATGAGTTTTCAGGGTTAGGGTGTGTACTCCGATCACACAATGGCGACGTGGTGGTGGCACGGAGGGAAAAAATTGCGGGTAGACTGGAGATAGAAGTGGCAGAAGCACTCAGTTGCCTAGCTGGCATTCGTCTTGCGATTCAAAGGGGGGTCGGCAGACTCATTGCTGAAGTTGATAATTTCAGAGTTTTCAATATGTTGCGATACAACAAACCAGATCACTCTTATTGTGGATCCATTGTTAAATCGATTTTATGTTTACGGTCTTCTTTTATTTCGCTAAATTTTAGTTTTGTTAGACGGTCGGGTAATGTCCTTGCCCATTCAATTTCTCGTTCCGTTACTTTGTTTGAAGATGGTGAAGTGAGGATAGGGAATGTCCCGTCTTCATTAGAACACATTGTTATGGCAGAGGCGTCTGTGCCTACTTGATTATTGATTGGTTATAATTTCCTCAAAAAAAAAAAAAAACTCATTTTATAGGGTACAATTTTAATTTACTATAAAATTATGAGCCAAATTCTTACACCAAGTAGGTGACAATTTTGACGAGGTTAGGAAGCAACCTCTTGAATATTAATTTTTTTAGATTTAAAATATAGGATAAACAATAAATTACATTAAAAAAATACAAAAAAAATATAAACTTTAAATGGGAAGACCACATCTCTGCGCCCCACAAATTTGTCCATGGATCTTATTAAGTCATTAATAATACTAACTCTATAAATAAATTAAAAGTACCAATGATATTAATAAAATCAATGATTTGATTTAATTATAAAAGCGAATAATCAAATACAATTTCATCATAAAGTTTCAATTAATTTCTTCATATTTGTTTAAATCTTTATTTCTTGTTTATACTTAAAATACATTCATTGCTTATTAAAAATATCACTATTCATTTTGTTTAATTAAATTGTATTAAAATTAACCAAATACACTACATAATATCATTTTTTCACAAGCCCAGGATAGTCCAGTGTCCCCCTTAGTCCTTTAGTTGGTCCGTCTCTAATTGGTTCTCTGTACCATGCATGTTACTGTGTTTAAAAAACATCCTCCTTCTCTTATTATTGTTATCGTCGTCGTAGTTCACCACGATCTCTTTATTTCACCACGATGTTCTTTTGTACTTGCCAATACACAAAGGAGGGAAAAGGGAAATAAAAATATAAGAAAAATAATGCTATCTTCGTCCCGGTTAATTTTGCACACTTTCCGTTTTCGTTCTTCCCATACGAACTTGCACACTCCTTAAAAAGGAAAGTTATAACATAATCTCCACCTTCAAAATTTCCACCCTTAATCTCCACCATGAATCCACCTTTGAAAAGTCAACAAACACTTTAAAAACAAATTTTCTTAGGCAAAAACTAGTATGTGACCCGTCACACGGCCGTCACACGGTGTGTCGGGAAAAAGTATCACTTTTTTTAGTAAAAGTATCACGTTTATCTGTAAATGAATCACTTTTTTTTAACAAAAAAAAGTATAACCTTTATCTGTAAAAGTATCAATGTAGTAAAAGTATATTTTTTCTTGTAAAAGTAGCATTTTTTCCTATAAAAGTATCAATATTTTCTATAAAAGTATATTCCGTCACACGTGTGACCGTTCACACATAAGACTCACTCATTTACTTAATACTTGTGTCATCTTTCATTGCGCAAAATTAGCCGAGACGGAGATAGTAAAAATTAATGAAGTTCGAAATTCTTGATAGAGATGCATCAACTACAATATTTGGACACACACTACACACACTAATTAATGAAGCACTGTCTTAAAAGCCATGATATTACAAGTACCACCTGTCCCATAATGACGTTATTAGAGTATGTTTAGGACAATATTTTATTGTCTGAATGCCCATAAATAGCATCAACAAATCAATATTTAATTCCAAAAATGGTGATTAGCTTGCATCTATCTCCTTAACAAGTAAGCCAAGCCAACACTTGGTGAATTCCTATTGGCCACCTAGTGGTTTTCAATATTAAAAAATTATCCACCCATTTAATTTATTTTAATTTGGAATAAAAAGACAAAGTGGCTTATGTCTAGATACATAAACCCTAGGTTCTACGTGGCCTTTTCTAAGTGAAACTTAAGACCTTCTCTTGGCCACACTTTAACATCAACATTATACTCATTTGATCTTTTGCAAAGATCATACCATGTCACCTAATGCCTTGGCAAATCTTTTTGATTCCTTTATTGCCCTTAATCTAAGATTTGGGAGCCCTTTATGAGATAATTATATTATATACTCCCTCCGTCCCGATTTAACTTTTCACAGTTGATCGAGCACGGAGCTTAAGAAAAAATAGATTTTGCTTTTTCTTTGACATTTTTAAAGGTGAAGATTGTGAGAAAAGTTTCCTTTTTAAGAATGTGAAAAGTTAAGTGGGACGGAACGAAGTGGAAAGTAGGAAACGTTAGCCGGGACGAAGGGAGTATTTCCTCAGCTACTAAATACTACTCCCTCCGTCCCGGCCTACCTTGCCTATTTTCCTTTTTTATTTGTCTCAACTTAACTTGTCAGCCCATAAATGATAAATTTCTCTCACAATCCCCATCCTCAATCTCCACTTTTGAAAAAGTCAAAGATTCCACAAAATCTATTTTTTCTTAATCTCTGTACCTGATCAAGGTAGGCTAGTAAGACCGGACGGAGGTAGTAGTCGTTTTATAAGTTACTTTGATACAAAAAATAAGTCACTTTAGAAAAAAAAATGACCTTTCTTCCAATATTACCCTTGAAAATATATATCACAATGAATCTTCCTGAAAATCTTTGAAGCATAGTGTGAGAGGAGATAGTGAGCAAAATTAGAGATGAAAGAAAAGAAATTTAGAATGATAGAGATAGATTACGTAGTGGTATATTTTTCCATTTCGAGAGTTCTTAATTTCTCAAAAAAAACGATAAGTATTAGAAACAGACGAAGTATTATATACTACCTCAATTTTTAGTTAGTTTAGTTTAGTATAAGAAAATTGAGGACTAAGTGAAGTGGACAACGAAATCCTTCGTTACTTTTCCTCTATTTCCTTAAATTCTTAGAATACACCATCCTTCGTTGAACTTTAGACCTCAAACATGAAATTTAAACATGAATCTTGAATTCTGAACCTAAATCATGAACTTTAAATTCACAAAATCCGTTGATCTTGCATCGCAATCCCCCGTTCCTCTTTACTCGAACTAGTCTTTTGAGTTTAGAGCTCAGATCCTAAGAGCCCCAATTTTGAGAGTTTCATGGTTCAAATTATTGTATTTAGTCGGAATACCTTGATTTGCATTGAAATTGATTCCCCCGAATCGTATATAGGTCGAATTGCGGTCAATCCTCGATGATCTTTTGCTCTTGGTCAGGGTGGAAAATGCATGCCGAAATCCACCGCTATCGACCCAAGAGCTATATTTGGCGGCTCGAAGAAATACACTAGAGTTTGGTTTCTCTCGTGAGAAACAATTCTCTCTTCTTCTCTAATACTGAGTGTACCCAGTACATATAGTAGTCCAAGTAAAAGAGGAGAAGTGGGCCTATATTATACGAGATAAGTCTTCCATAACTACCCACTTCCAGTAATTTGAGTCAGCCCACTTGGACGATCTTGAACCAGACCCTTTGCCCCCGTTCAAACCAACACACACTAAGGGTCCGTTTGTTTAAGACGGGGGAGTGCTGGTTAAACTTAGTTGAAGGAGTGAATGAGTGTGCTTTATTGGGATTCAGTCCTCTTAATTTACTGAGCTCAATCTTAAATAAACGGACCCTAATAAAATTGATGCATAAAATACAAGGGAGTGAAAGAGTCTTGAAGGGTATTTAAGTAACTTCCACCATGTTATTGCGGTACGATAGAGCTAATCTTTGGCTTAAGAGAAGAGCCATGATAGTGATCAATTTGAAAACGACATTAATTTGACTGATAGATTACAGCAAAGCTGCATATATAAATATGGACCTTATGTCATAGAATTTTTAGGACAAGACACAACCTATTACATAACAAAAAGAGTGTCTTTCATGTCTTGGGGATCAAATGCAATGGGGTGGGGTGCCATTGAAGAGGCCTGGAGAAAGGGCCCTTGGACTGCTGAAGAAGATAGATTACTTATTGAGTATGTCAAATTGCATGGTGAAGGCAGATGGAACAATGTGTCTAGGCTTGCAGGTACTTCGAACGCTCGTTTTTTTCGCTCTGTTCGATGCTACTTACTTCGTTAGGACATAACTGGAGAGTTACTGTACACTTGACATATGTATGAAGATAAAGTTGTTAACTTTTCTTTATTCATACGCATGTCTGTTACTGTATACTTTATCGTTTTGTTTATTCATTCACACTCCGAAATTCTAACAGGACTGAAAAGAAACGGGAAGAGTTGTAGGTTGAGATGGGTGAACTACTTGAGGCCAGATCTTAAAAGGGGCCAAATTACCCCTTATGAAGAAAGGGTCATTGTTGAACTACATGCTAGATGGGGAAATAGGTAATTTTTTTTATTTGCAAAACAGGGTTTTTTTTTTTTTTTGGAAATTACATCTTGTGTTTCACTCATTCACTAACCGATACGTGTACGGTATGATGTCACAAATTAATATGTGTTACTTAGTGAATTGAGTGTAACAGAGGATGAAACATCTACTGTAATGGGGAATTCGAATTGTAATAAAACAGGGTACGAAAGAGAAAAAAAAAAAAAAAAAATTGAATCTTTCTGATTAAATTTCATGTAAACAGATGGTCAACAATTGCAAGAAGTTTGCCAGGAAGAACAGACAATGAAATCAAGAACTACTGGAGAACCCATTTCAAGAAAAAGCCTAAGTCGTCCTTAGACAGCCCGGAAAAAGCCCGGGCTAGACTACTCAGGCGACAACAGTTTCAGCTACAACAGCAACAACAACAACAGCAACAACAACGACAGCTGCAACTCGAGCAAGACCAAGTCGACATGAAAAAGATCATGTCGTTGCTCGATGAGACGGACAATAAAGTCCCGACTTTTGCACAACTGAGGCAAGAAATCATGTGCCCAAGTGTGCTATCAGACGATCAAGGATTGCTCTATTCGATGATCAATGGCTATGCGACCGTACCGGAGTCGTCGAACGACGATGTGATCGAGTGGGATGGCCTGTGGAACTTGGATGATCTCCATGGAAATGTTACAGGCAAAGCTTATAGTTATCAAACTAATTTAGCTTCAGCTTTTTATTGAACTTTTTTGTTAGTTTTTTGCTTAAGTTCACAGCTTGGTTTCTGAAGTTTGTACTACAATTAAAAGATTGAGAACCAAAGAAGGTTTTCAAATCGAATGTTATGATTGTTCTGGTTTAATAATTTGAAGTTACAGAGTTTTAGACAGGGTAACATGTTCGATTTTTGTTATGTAGTCCGTCTTTCTCGTAAAAGAGTCCTGTTTCAAAACGAATTATTGTCCCAAAATAGGATCTTCTTTTAAATGTTAATGTCTAACTTTTTAGTCCAAGTAAAAAACTTTAACTTTTTATTTCATAAATAATTTATATATAATTGAATATGTCAAATGAAAAACTAAATAAGTTGCGTAAGTAGGAATTGATGATTTTAGAAAAGTTATATCGTCATCAAATTAACTAAAAATAAAAAGATGGACCACTCAAATAGGACTTTTTTTATGGCACAATTGGAGTAGTAATCAGTATAACTGTTACGACTCTATGCATTGCATGTATCCATCCATTAGTGTAAGAAGATCTCGTAAAAGTAAATACTTATCTTATCTATGATTTATGATTGAATTCTATAGACCTTGATGATTGATACATTAATATATATCTAAGGTGAATGAGAGAGTATTACCGATCTGTTTATTGATACTAGTAAAGTCTCACGTGCGTTGTACGTGGCACACGTGAATTATAAAAGAAAATATATCATAATTTAATTCAAATCGAATTGGCTAAAAAAACTAAGGTGTACCATGAAAAAAATTAAATAAAATAAACTTAGAGTCGGAAATTCTTTTACAAAAAAATAAAAGAAAAGAAAAAGAAAATACCAACATAAAAGGAATTTTTGCTTGATTTATGACAGTGTTACTTAAATGGTCTTATGATGTTGTATGCATAAATTATTCTCTTTGTTCTTAAAGTTCATTGTGTTGCATATCGTATGCATGAATTTTCATAATTATATTTGTTGATACTTTGATTAAATTGGTTAGAAAAGTTCTTGGTGTTCTATGACTAAAGAATTAATTAGATGATTAAATATACTTAGAATACTCTCAGTACTTTTTTTCCCATCAATACAAAAGAGGTTTTGCTCGATATTTATTTTCACATTATATGTGTAAGGTCTTACGTTATGTTTTGTTGGATATTTATTGTTTTTTGAAAAAAATTCTATATTTGGTGGATGTTGTCAATGCTTTAAAGTAAAAATAATCAAATGCACATAACCACAAAAGTTAGCGGGCTTTATAGTTACAGGACTAAAGCTTGAAATTTCACCTAATAATTTTAGATGGCAAAACTAATAAGTCATAAAGATTCTTTATTTATAATACTACCTATTTAGCTAATAAGCCACTAAGATACATAATTATGTAATAACTTTTAAGTGATTAATTTTTGTTTACTTAAACTAAGGACCTTCTAAAATCTTTGAATGGTTCTTGAAGACTTGCTTCTATTGTGATCTTTTCACTATTATTAAGAGTAATAGCAAAATTATTTTTATTATTTCTTCTTCCACTTTGCAAATATGAAAATAATTTTTGAAGAAACTTTTTATCCAAACGTACATGCTTAAAAACCAAAATCGTAAATCAAAATATTTTTTGTTTTATATATTCCTTTATTTTGAAATTAATTATATTTAATGTTACGTGAAGCTTTATTATTTTATTTTATCTTTCTTTTAAACATACATATATGTGGACATATATTTATCCTAAGTTTAGATTGTTTTAAAAGCATGGCCACTTTCTTTTAAAAAACATCAACACTAAAGAATTATTTCCTTGATATATGACCATGTTGCATAAATGATCTTAATTTTGTGTTTGCATGAATTATTATTTTTTTTTTTTTGTTCTCTTTTGATTTTTGTCTTTTATTTATACTTCTAGTTCTCTATGTTCATTGCATTATACAATGTACTCATGAATTTCAAGATTATATTTTTTAATACATTGATCAAATAGGCTAGAAAATATTATTTGGTGTTCTGACTTAAGAACTGATTGGATAATTAAATATGTTTAGAATACTTCCGATACTGTAATTTTTTTCATCAACACAAAATAGTTTTCGTGTAAGGTTTCACTTTATGTTTTCTTGGATATTCATTTTTTAAAAAAAATAATCCATCTTAGATGATTTCTTGTAATATTAACAAAATGCACATAGCCACAAATGTTAGTGAGCTTTATAATCGAGGACTAAATTTTAAATTTTACCCATTAATTTTAGTTGTCAAAGATAATAAGCCATAAAGATACATATTTATGTAATAATTTTAAGTGGTTAATTTTTCTATGAATGGTTCATGGTGGTTCCTGGAGACTTACTTATAGACATAATTATTTCTATTGTGAATCTTTTCACTTTTTTCTTTAAAATAATAACAGAATTATTTTTGTTGTTTCTCGCTCCTTTTCCTTTGCAAATTTACAATTTTTTTAGTAACTATTTGATAGGGATGACTCGGTTACTTCGGGCCGGGTTAACCCTGACTTCGGGCCGGGTTAACCCTGAGCCCATTTACCAAGCTCAGCGAACGCGCCAGCAAGCGCGAAGGCCCAGGCCCAACAGGCCCAGCAACGCGCATCCGATTCAGCGAATCAAATCGGTTCCGTGAATCAAGGCCCATGATCTTTTCCCAACTGCCATGCAGATTTGGGGGGCAAGATTATAGGGATTTAGTTAGGGTTTGAGTTTAGTAGTATAAGTAGATGAAAAGAACTCTGAATTAGGGTTCGGACTTTGTTTTCTGTAACACGCACTGTAAACTCAACATTCGAGTGAAAGAAACACCTCGGCGATTGCCGTTTTCTCCCCGTGGACGTAGATCTCCGGATCGAACCACGTAAATTCTGTGTTTTTATATTTTGTTCTTGTTGATTACTGTTTGATTGGGTGATTACCGGATTGCGCATTATCAAATTGGCGCCGTCTGTGGGAACGACAAGGCAGTTTTTTGAACGCATTAACCGGTAATCTTTGACGTTTACATTGCATTCAAGAATCATGGTGACGACTCGTTTGAATCAAGCCCGCCGTGGAGACCATTCCGATCAAGATCCACCCGTGGATCAAGTTGCACCGCCGAGGCAATTGCCGGAAACGAGTGCATCCAATCATCAGGGTAATCAAAACCCTCTACCCCCTCAAGATCAGCAAGCCCCTAATATTGCTGTTGCTCAGCCACCGGTGAACATTCAAATCACCCCAGAACTGCTCCAAGATTTCTTACAGGAGCATGCGCATGTCCTACAAGATTGGGCAGTTAATCGCCTACGCCCAGCGGGGCCTGCCGCAGAACCTGTTAGCCATAATGATAATCCTGGGGTGCCCCCACCTCGCCCGCGCGGACAGCAGGAACCGGGCTATCGCGGGCGTCAGGATCGACGACGGGAACGACCTGGTTCTTCCGAGGACCTTGGGAGTTCAAACGGATCACGACCTCGCAATGAGGAACCAGCTGATGTGGATCGCCGTCGTCCACTTAATGCGGCTAAAAAAGTTCGCTACGCTGACTCTCATGCTCAGGATCTCAAAGAGTATGAGCGGGTTCAACGCAACGTTGAACTGGACAGAATCCTAGGCCTTGATGCCAATGGAGAGATTATCACGCCGTTCTCCTCCGAAATCATGGCCATCACCCTTCCCGAAGGGTTCAAACGGCCAGCTATATCACCTTACAACGGCACGGGAGATCCGGCCAATTTTCTTGGCGCTTTTAGGCACAGTATGCTTAGTCATGATAACATCACATCCCTTCAGTACTGTAGGATTTTCCCGGAGTACTTACAGGATGAAGCTCGGGTCTGGTTTGATTCTCTCTCGCGAGACAGCATATCCTCATTCAGAGAACTCGCCGAGCACTTCTGGGCAAGGTTCGAAGCCCGAGCGAAGCCCATGGCCACTCTGGCCGACGTCATGAGTATGGAACAACGGGACGGTGAAACTGTTACTCAATTTCTGGACCGTTTCACAGCGGTAAGTCTCAAGGTGGGAAATTGCCCCGACGATGTGGCCATCAACGCCTTCATGAATGGACTCCGCCCTGGAGCACTCCACACCGAGTTAGCTCGGAACACCCCGGTCACAACTCGAGCACTGTTCAAAACAGTGTGCAAATTTGCTAAGGCCGAGGAACAGACACGGCAGAAGCGTGAGAAGCACGCAATCAAGCGACAGGCCGACAAAGCACAAACTGGTCCTAGTACGCGAACTAGCGCATTTTCACGCTTGACACCGGGGCATTCAGAATCCCGAAGTGCAATTCCGCAATTGACTCCACTGACGAAGTCGCGGGCTGAAATTCTTTCACTCCACAAAAACGATTTCCGACCTTGTCCGCGGATGACAGCGCCTCCTGAAAAGAGGAACCGTGGAAAGTGGTGCGCATACCACCGAGATCACGGACATGAGACAGAGGAGTGCCGAGAACTCGGCAAGGAGATTGAGGAATGCCTTAAGAAAGGGTTTTTGCGGCAATACGTTGCGCGAACCGGAGACCAACCTCGGGCAAACCACAATGGGGGCTCGTCTCATCACCGCGGAGGTTACCATGATCGAGATAATCAACAAAATCGGCCACATTGGCAGAATAATCGGCAGGGGCCCAATAACTACGCGCGACAAGATTCTGGCAATCGCCAGCCGTCACGTCTCCCACTTCCACCTCCTCCTCCGGGAGGACCCGGGGACAACGCACCCCCTCACGTGATAAACGTGATATATGGAGCCCTACCCATCGGGGCTTCACGACATGCCTTGAAGGCAGAGGCTCGACGTCCTCCTCCCGAGGAGCCACGCCACAAACGCCTCCATCAGTCCGAAACTGTCAGCTTCACGGATAGGGATCCGGTTCCAGAGATAACACCCCACACTGACGCTATTGTCATTGACATGACTGTAGCCAATATAACAATACGGCGGGTCTTCGTGGACAATGGTGCTGCAGTAAGCATCATATTTGCGGACTGTTTCGAGAGGATGGGGATCTCCCGAGACCAACTTCGACCGGCCCCCGGGCCATTACAGACATTCACCCAGGGTGAAGTCCGGCCGGAAGGTATCATTACTCTCCCAGCGTCTTTGGGGACTTATCCGAAGATAAAAACTATCTTCGTGGACTTTTATGTGGTGAATTCTCCCTCACCATATAACATGATATTGGGCCGAGACTGGCTCACCCCGGCAAAAGCCATATGCTCCACGTATCACCTCGCGCTAAAGTTTCCCACTTCGCATGGTGAAGTGACCATCCGTGGCAGTCAACGGGTCTTAAAAGAGTGCATGTATGTGGCGCTCAAGAAGACTGCTAAGGTCTCTCCCAAACAGCAGCTTCAGGTAACATCACAGGTTCTAGAATCTCAGGACCGTACCCCATTGGGGGATGCCACTGCTCAAATCCCGCTAGATCCGTCTAAGCCGGAGCAGACAGTAACAGTAGGGGCCGTGGACGTGCCATGGCTACATCAGGTCATTATCCAGACCCTGCGAGAATATTCCGATGTTTTCGCATGGTCTCCTCTGGACATGCCCGGAGTCTCTCCCGAGGTGATTACCCACAAGCTGAATATTGATCCTAGTGTCAAGCCAATCCAACAGAAGCAGAGGAAATTCGCTCCGGAGCGAAATGAAGCCATTCGAATTGAGGTGAAGCAACTCCTAGATGCGGACATCTTGTTCGAGGTATTCTACCCCTCCTGGTTGTCCAATCCAGTAATGGTAACAAAAAGCAGTGGGGCATGGCGGATGTGTGTTGATTTTTCCGATCTCAATAAGCACTGTCCCAAGGACTGCTATCCTCTGCCCTCCATCGATCAAAAGGCCGAAGCCATTACGGGGTACGTGACACTTTGTTTCTTAGACCTGTACAAAGGCTATCATCAGATCTTTATGGATCCACAGGATGCTATCAAAACGGCGTTTATCACTGCCTTTGGATGCTACGCTTTCAAGAAACTGCCCTTCGGGCTCAAGAATGCTGGGGCCACCTATCAGCGTCTAATGGACTTTGTCTTCCACGACCAGATAGGTCGCAATGTTGAGGTTTACGTCGATGACTTGGTCATCAAAAGCTCCTCCCATCCTTCATGTGTGCAGGATATCGCTGAAACATTGCGCACCCTGCGGCGCTATAACTTGCGACTCAATCCGGCAAAATGCACTTTCGGTGTTGGCTCCGGGAAGTTCCTCGGATACATGGTTTCACAAAACGGCTTGCAAGCCAATCCAGCTAAACTCCGTGATGTATTAGATTTGCAGCCCCCAAAAACATTCAGGGAAGTTCAACGCCTTACAGGTGGCCTAGCGGCTTTAAACAGATTCTTATCGAAAGCAGCGGAGCGCCAGCTCCCATTTTTCAAGATCCTGAGGCAGGCGAAGCCCTTTGAGTGGACTCCAGAGTGCACCGAGGCTTTTGAAGCCTTGAAACGTCATATACAGCAGCTGCCTACTTTGTCAGTTCCTCTCCCCGGAGAGCCACTGTACTTATATCTGGCATCCGCCGAAGAAGCTGTCAGCGCCGCTCTTGTGCGCGAAGTGGAGGGGGTTCAACATCCCGTATATTTTGCAAGCCGGGTGCTCCATGGAGCCGAGACGCGATATTCAGAACTTGAAAAAACCGCTTTGGCTCTTGTTATGGCAGCTCGGCGTCTTCGGCCATACTTCCAGGGGCGTGAAATACGAGTCCTAACCAATCACCCTATACGCCAGATCCTTGTGAAACCCGAGGTGTCCGGGCGCCTCGCTAAGTGGGTAATTGAGTTAGGTGAGTATGATATCCAGTTCCTCCCCCGCCGAGCAATTAAAGGTCAAGCACTTGCTGACTTCCTGGCCGAAACCCCGGCAGATAATCATGAGTCCCCCGCAGACAATGATACACCACACCGCGTCACACCCGCTCCTCCACCACGGATGTGGCAACTATTTGTAGATGGAGCATCCACAGTCCGAGGAAGTGGTGCCGGGCTGCTTCTCATCGACCCCGAGGAGGTCGAGGTCAAATATGTCATCCGATTCAAATTTAAGGTGACTAACAATGTAGCAGAATACGAGGCAGTCCTCGCCGGGCTCCGGCTCGCTCAATCTTTAGGTGTTCGTCACTTAGAGCTTTTCACGGACTCCGAGATCGTGTCTAAGCAAATTCAGGGGACTTATGTCGCCAAAGAAGAAACAATGGTCAGGTACCGCGCTCTAGCACTCAAATTCATATCAACTTTTGATACAGTTATTATCCGGAAAATCCCGCGTGCTCAAAATTCCAGGGCAGACACACTCAGCAAGTTGGCCTCCGTGGTCCAAACTAATATATCTCCGGATATCAAGGTTGAAGACCTTTCCCATCCAGCAATTCATGAGGCTACAGTCTCGGTACTGACCGACAGTGATCCGAACTGGATGACTCCGATCATTCAGTATCTCCAAGATGGGATTCTACCCACTGACAAGCTACGAGCTCGGCAAGTTGTGCTCAAAGCCCCCAAATACTCCCTTCATAACGGAGTTCTATACCGACAATCGTACCTACAACCGAATCTTCGGTGCCTCGCCCCTGCCGAGGCTATTCAAGTTGTGCGAGAGGTTCATGAAGGGGCCTGTGCAAGCCATATAGGTTCCCGGACTCTAGCAAAAAAAGTTCTCCGTTGGGGATACTATTGGCCTACCCTATTCAACGATGCTCACGACTTAGTGACTAGATGCAGCAAGTGTCAGCTACACTCCAGGGTGAAACATTTGCCACAGACCGAGCTCACCGGAATCCAAGGAGCATGGCCGTTCATCCAATGGGGCATTGATATTGTTGGGCCTTTCCCTGTCGCTCCGGGAGGGTTGAAATTCCTGGTCGTCGCAGTAGACTACTTCACTAAGTGGGTCGAAGCCGAACCACTTACGGCTATCACCGGACAGAACATTTTAAAGTTTGTATGGCGCAATATTGTTTGTCGCTTCGGCATCCCGAGCACTATCATCTCGGACAACGGTAAACAGTTTGCCAACGATCCATTCCGCTCATGGTGTGAAGAACTCCACATCAAACAGATTTTCACTTCGGTGGCTCACCCTCAAGCAAACGGGCAGGTTGAGGTCACCAACCGGACCCTTCTCACGGGAATAAAAAAGCGCCTGGATAATGCCAAAGGTCTTTGGGCTGAAAACCTTCCACAAGTCTTATGGGCCATTCGGACAACGCCGCACACCTCCACCGGGGAGACTCCTTACAGCCTTACTTACGGCTCCGAAGCCGTTATCCCCACTGAGATCAGTGTGCCGAGTCCTCGCCTCCTCACATTAGTTCCAGATAATAATGACGAGGCTCTTCGCGCAAATCTGGATGAGCTCGAGAATCGCCGAGAACAATCGTTCATTCAGCAGGCTAAGTACAAACAGAGAGCTGCTCAGTATTACAACCTCCGGGTTCGAGGTACACAGTTCAATGTCGGGGACTTAGTCCTTCGACTTAACTCGGCCAGCAAAGCTGCCCCCGAGGGCAAACTGCATGCTTCTTGGGAAGGCTCCTACCGAGTCGTTGCTGTACATGACTCCGGATCTTATCAGCTTGAACAAATCAACGGGACCCCGATCCCCCGAAGTTGGCACGTCACAAATTTGAGGCGTTTCTATTTGTGAAGGCTACATTGCAAGTACCATCTTTCCTTTAATTTCCTTTTAGTTGTTATTTCGCTTTGTACTTTCGAGTTTGCTCCGGCACTTATCATTGAATAAAAATTCTTTGCTTGCATAACTTACTGTGTTATTCTTTATGTTACGGGGACGCCCTAACACAATCACACTATCATTATTAGTCTCCGGACAAGTAAGTCTCTCTCTCGGTCCGTCCGAGGAGGTTTGCATATCAGTCTCCGGACTTACACCCCTTTCTCGTCTGTTTAATCAGAGAAATGCCCACTCCCGCCTGGTCCGTCCGGGGAGGTATTTTTACTCCCGCCTGATCCGTCCGGGGAGGTATTTTTACTCCTGCCTGATCCGTCCGGGGAGATTGAATTTATCCATACCGTGTTCCCGAACACCTATTTAAAACAGTTAACAAGTTCTCTATTATGTTCCCGAACACCCGATTAAAATGATTTGTAACGAGTTACTTTCATTACACCAGCTTGTACACATTACAACAGTTATCATCTTTTGAATATTACATATCAAATGGTTTTTTACATAAAACTTCAAAAAAAAAAAAAAAAAAAAAAAAAACAAATAACAACAAGGCAACAGATAAACCTACTGTCTATGGCCCCCGAGCCAATACTGCACGCTCCGGCGCTGGGACCCGCTCCCCGGTCTGTGTTGAGTCCTCCGGGATCTTGAAGATCTTTGACCTCGGGCTCCGGCTCTATTACCCTCTTGGGCTCTGGCTCGGTCATCCCTTCGCGGTTCCCTTCGCCGAGGACTTTCTCTAGGCGCTGGCCTAGGAGCTTCATCTCTGGTCCGCTCTCGGCTGGTTCGTTGTGACGTGGACCTCGGGGTTCGAGCCCATTGCTCAGGGTCCCACTCCTCCGGGACCATCGCCTCAATCTCTTGAGTCAGCTCATCGACTACCTGTTCGGCAATCGTCACGGGCTCCTCTTCAGTTATAGTCACCGGAGTTGGCTCTTGGATGACTATGCCTTTGCTCCGCTCAGAGGGCTTTTTCTTGCCTTTGGTCTTCTTTTCCTTCCGAGGAGTTTTTTGCGTACTTCGGTCCTGGCTTGTGCTCGCAATAAACTCTTCAGCAGCGGGCCTCCGCCTGATTCGGCCCTTTAGCCCTTCGTACATACTAAGCAGCAATTCCAGGACTTCTCTTTTTCTCACCAGCTCCGCGGACTCGACCGAGCTCCTCGACATCAACGCCGCGATGTCACTCTGGATTTCAACAGTCCGCTCTTCTACTTCTTCAAAAGTTAGAAGACCGAACTCGGACAAAATCCGTTCATATTCCTTGTGGTGAACGCGGACGCGGCTCATCTCGGCAGCTGTGGTTCGATACTTCATCTCGAAGTCTTTGGCTCTTTCATTGGCCTCAACCACCCTCTCCTCTGCCGAGGCTATCTGCTTCTTCAGCTTCGGCACTACGTGCATTTCCAGACGGTTCTTCTCTCCGCGGAACCACTCAAGTGATTTCATTAACTTCTTTATTGTCTCGTGCAGCTCCGCGGTGTTCTAGACACATAATAAGAGTCAACCAGAACGATTACTCACCAACATATTATAGTTGAATACAGTTCGGCAACAACAAAATGGATGGCGTAAATAAACAAATGACAAGAGTTCAAGAAAAGGGAATTGTATTTCAAGTTGCAAAAGTACAATTGTTCAATTACATCATCCCTAACATTTCTACAAATTTACAAGTTTAAATTTGCGGGGATCTACTGACCTCCCGCTCAATTGCCTCAGTCTCCTCGGGCAACTCTTCTTGCTGGCCCTCAGGCACTTCGGCATTTCCCCCTTCGGCTGCTACGACGGCCTCGGTTTCAGCGGGGACTTCGGCTTCCATCGGTGGGAGGGGCTCGGTGTTTTGGGGGGCTGGGACCAGTTCACCCCTGCAGAAGGCCAGGAATTCAGCGTCCTGGTCCACTTCGCAGTTCGCGACTTCTGCGGCAGTTAGGAGCTGCTTCTTCTCCCCGAGTGCATTCACCAACGGCCACTCCGGCAGCTCCGTTAGAGAGGCGTAGTACGCCTTTTCCACCTCGGCCGCTGCCTCAGGGTCATACCCGAATTCTGAACGGGTAATGTTCACATCCGGGTATGCCTCCTTCACCTCCTCCAGCACCATGGCTCGGGTGGCTTTGTCCCCTATTGCCACGAACTTCGTCTGAAAGTCGAGGAAGGTCGTGGTCTTGAACAGCTTCTCAGCGAAGGTCTTCAGCAGAGCTCCCTGCCCTCCAACCACGGCTGCTTCCCTCGCCTCCATCTCAGCTCGCAGCTGCATCAGCTCACCCCGGAGACCATGGTTCTCCGTCTCCACACCGCGCAGACGCGCGATCTCGGACTCAACCAAGGCAGCCCTCTTGCGTGCCTGGGTCAAGTCGTATGACAGTTTGTCATTTCGGGCGCGAAGGTCCCGCGCCGTCGCGGCTAAATCCTCCCTGGCCTCCACTTCGCTCTTCAGGCCGACCTCTATAATCCCTTTGGCCAGCCGAAGAATTTTCTCAGCATCCGTGCTGTCAAACCCCAACATACTGGGGATCGCCTGCTCTCCCTGGGTAATTTAAACACAACGCGGCACAGGGATTAGACCTCGGTTATACACCTCGCGTGAGTTCACGTAATGAGCAGCGTTTTTGGGTGTTACCTGCGAGCTCTCCCCCGTCCGGGGCCTCTTGGATGGGGCCTGTGGCATCCCAGTAGGCTCCGGCCTCTTCTTTGACAACGCCGGAGACCCCGCCGGCGTCACTCTTTCCTCCGACCCCGTCGACGGACGCGCACCGGTTTGTATCTTCCCCCGGGAAGACACTTCCACAGCTTTCCCCTTCTTCTTGGCCGCCTCAGCCTTGGCGGGGCTCCCCGATGCCGGTTGCTTTCCGAAGCGTCCCACTGCAAATATATATCTAAGGTCAGTTCTGCGCCAAACGGCAAAATTAAAAAACAGGACGAAAGAACTCCTACCCTCTTCGGCATCTCCGTTTCCTGAATAATATGGGCTAAGCCCAGCCTTCTCCAGTTCCTCCTCGGAACAGAGGGTTTGGAAAGTCCCCACTGCAGGAATATGTGCCTCACTTCGGCCCCCGGATTCTCCACAGGGGCGGAACCCTGCACCTCGTCACTCCTCCACTTCGGAAGAGCTATCTTATTCCTGACAAATATGAACCTCTCCTTCCACCCCTCTACTTTGCTCGGGTTTTGGACCTTAAACCCTCCTCGGGCTCGGGGACTAAAAGAATACCACCCCTTGGACTTCCCGAAGTTCTTCAGCTGGTAGAAAAACCTAAAAAGCTCTACAGTTGGCTCTACCCCGGCCTGCTTACTAACTACTGTGAATCCTACCAACTGCCTCACCGCGTTCGGCGCTAACTGGCAGAGGGCAATGCCGTAGTATCTTAACAACTCTACAACTATGCCCCACAGCGGCAGTCTCAACCCTACTCTGAGGGGGTCAATATATACGGTCATAAACCCCTGCGGTGGGCAACAGGCCCTATCCTCGGGGGTAGGAATTATGTAATCAAGGTCGAAAGGAAGATAAAATGATGGGAGTTCCCTCTCAAGTTGCCCCCGCGACATCCGTAAACCTATGGAGGATACCTCAAGATCAACCGCCGGACATTCGTAAAACGATACCATCATGGTATTACACTCTAAACCATCGACTCTTTCTATGGTTCTAATTACATCCTTCTCCGGAAGGATATATGATAGGGGGGGGACATCTAACGGTTTATCCGAACCTCCTACTACTTTGATCGAGACCGAAGATGGGGCAGAAGATGAAGAAGATGAAGAGGATGACATACTTACTTGATTTGAATTCGAAAGGACGGATTTGAGAAATTTTTGATCTCTGATGAATCACAAACGCAAAGTTCCTCTTTTTCCCGCTTTCTATAACAGATGAATCACAATGGAGAAGATGAAAAGTTACTGTGCAGTTATTCCTAATATAAATGCACAAAGCCGACGGCTCAGATGCAGCCTATTCAAATTCAGTGATGGAGATTCATGCGTGCTTCTCACGCGCTTTACAGTTACCAAGGCGCGTGGGGAACAGCTGTCTTGGAACTCGCAAAGCGTGTCACTTCACGTCTCTCTCTCTCTCATTATGGCGCCGCCAATCACATCAGCCTTACTCTTCGCCAGGAAGATTAAAATCACACTCCGGTGTTCCTTTCATTTTGGCCAGCTTACCGCACTCCGGTGTCCTCTTTACCTCGGTTATACTGCCACACTCCGGTGATCCCTCCATTTTGGCCAAACAACTCGCTCCGGCGTACCTTCACCTCGGCCAGGTTGTTATAAACTCCCAACGCGTTTCTTGCTTCTGGGAAACTCGATCTCTCGACAAATGCCCCGTGCACTTCGGCTCAGCTCGACTCCGAGTCTACAGACTGCTCCGCGGAGTGCCCAGGGACGCGGATAGATTTAGTCCTCCATGAACGCTTCGGCCCGCCAGCAACCACGGTTCCTCCTACTTACGATTCCACCCCGGTGACAATCGAAGCTCCCTCCTCACTTCGGCTGGGGGGGGGCATCTGATAGGGATGACCCGGTTACTTCGGGCCGGGTTAACCCTGACTTCGGACCGGGTTAACCCTGAGCCCATTTACCAAGCTCAGCGAACGCGCCAGCAAGCGCGAAGGCCCAGGCCCAACAGGCCCAGCAACGCGCATCCGATTCAGCGAATCAAATCGTTTCCGTGAATCAAGGCCCATGATCTTTTCCCAACTGCCATGCAGATTTGGGGGGCAAGATTATAGGGATTTAGTTAGGGTTTGATTTTAGTAGTATAAGTAGATGAAAAGAACTCTGAATTAGGGTTCGGACTTTGTTTTCTGTAACACGCACTGTAAACTCAACATTCGAGTGAAAGAAACACCTCGGCGATTGCCGTTTTCTCCCCGTGGACGTAGATCTCCGGATCGAACCACGTAAATTCTGTGTTTTTATATTTTGTTCTTGTTGATTACTGTTTGATTGGGTGATTACCGGATTGCGCATTATCACTATTATATATATATATATATATAGAGAGAGAGAGAGAGAGAGAGAGAGAGAGAGAGATATTCTTTTTCTAGTTTAGATTGATTTTATATCAGGGACACTATTTTTTTTACTTTTTTTCCCTTCACAAGAAATTCTTTTATAAATTTTTCATTATAAGATATGACATAAGTAAGTAATTAAATCAAACCATCTAAAAAAGAAGAAAAATAAACATAATTTAACAAATCGAAATATTTGTCACGTTTGCTTATAATTTTTTATTAAACACCAATGTTGAATAAACTTAATTAAAAAATCACAACTCATTAGTCTATAATTTTTTTTCTTCTCCATATTTTAATATATTTACACTCATGATTAATTAAAAATCACATATATAGAAAATGTCGTTAATCCTTAACTTACAAATGATGAAAATATTATCAATTAAATTTTTACATATGTGCTTATGATAACCTTTTTAATTTTTTCATCTAAAAGATATGACACAATTAAAATAATAAATTTCAACAAAAAAATCTTAAACTACCTCTATTATATTAATTTACTCTATTAGTTTGAAGATTCAGGAATAAACTTATTCTTTATTTTCCTCTAAAATTAATATTTCTTACTTGCATCACTTCGTCAAAATTGAAAAGGTCAAAATGTTTAACTTTTCATAATCATTGGCTTAAAATGATAAAAATCACATCAAATAAATATCTATTTATATGCTTAAATAGTTTGCAAGCTCTTGATATATAACTTAATATAAAATTAACTTTTATTAAATTAAAATAAAAATCAAGTTAGAAAATAACTACTGGACTCTCCTTTACCTTTCTCAATATATTTTAAATCTTATTCAGAATTTTTATGATAGACATCTTAATAATCCAATTTAATCTTACCGAATATATATATTAAATACTTGATTCTTTGTAGATGTTGTTATATTATGATCTAAGGATATTTTAGTTATGATATTAATTTTTAAGAAGCAACTCATAATTTTAAGAATTAGGAAGATATGGATAGGCCTAAGCTGAAGTTTAAGTATACATACTATTTTGATATAACGCCATCATTCATATCATTAAAAAAAAAAACATTATTTTCGTTAGTAGTGAAATATTACATTCTCATCTAATTACTTAATAGAAGGCTTCATGGTTCAAACATAATTTGAAATACAAAAGTTATTGGTCATAAAAATTACAACTAAATAAGCTTAAATTAAATAAAATTTCATTCACTTAAAATTTCATTTATAAAAATTTAGCTAAACAAGTAATAAATATATCATATAACGACAAAGTAACAAAAACTTAAATATAAATAGGTTATTCTTTTTTTTTTTTTATTATTATTATGTCTTCTTTAATTTAGTGGGAGTTTATTGTAGTGATAAATATAGGTTATTTTTCTACCATTATTGTTTTGAAATTAATTAGTGCAACTTAATTATATAAGAATTTACATGTTTGATCTTAACTTGTAGTTATAGATGTAGGGGTATTTATGTCCATACATTATTTTGTAAGAAACACCTACACTTTTATAGGTAGGGGGATGTATCCGATTATATTGAAAGCTTATTGAGCCCAAAGCCCAACAATCTACTAAAAGTGGAAAAGACCTAGTGTTTGGTTTAAGTGTATCGGGAAAAAACTGCCTTTGAAATTTTACAATTTAGAAATAAAAGCGAATAGTAAAATTGTAATTTGTTTTAAGATTGTATACTGTTGATTCTAGTAAAATGTCAAGTCAATACGAAAAAAAGTTAGTGGGTGTAATATTATATTGTAGGTAGTGATATAATATTTTAGGTATGTTTTATAGGACAAAATTGTATTAAATTGAGAAATTTGAATTTAAATCTAAAAAAAAAATAAAAAATTAATATTTTAACATCCGAAATTCATCCATACTAATCGCAAAATATTCGCATTTGCGCTATCATGTCATTCTAGCCAACTCTTTGCTATGTGACAAAATTTTATTTAAGTTCAAATAAATGAACATAATATTTATGTGCAAATATGACAAAATGTTTTTAGAACAATATATTAAGCTTGGGCACTATCTGTGTATTGCACGAGTTTTACAAACAATAAATAAAATAAAACTTTTGTAACAAAAATCTAACTTGTATTACTATTTTGTTAAGAATAAATTATATTTTATAGTTTTACGATGACATTTCATCTCATCTAAAAGATGCAAATTTTGTTACTACCTCCATCCTGGTTTAGTTTATCTACTCTGATCGAGCACAGAAATCAAAAAGAAAAAGATTTTTTTGGAATATTTAATTTTTTCAAAGGTGAAAATTGAGGATGAAGATTTTGAGGGTAGAGATTGTGAGAGAAATTCTTTTTTTGGACTAATAAAGTTATTTGGGACAAACCAAAAAAGCAAATAGACAAATTAAGTCAGGATATGTCGTTCTAATCTTCCTCATTATTTTTTAAAACTTGTAATGAAAAGATTACTTTGGGATATGTTGTGTCAAATCCTTCAAGGTCGCCTTCAAATGAAGGAATTTAGAAATGGAGATAATTTGAATGAATTATTTAACATCGTTTTTATTCGAAAAAATCCACTTATTTTAAATTCCTTGTTTAGATATTTGAATTTAGTGAGTGCATTTGAATTATTTGAATATTTTTCCATTTTTTCTTTAAAAAGAGAATGATAATAAAAATATATGTAGCGTGTAGCATGTTTGTGTGTGAAGTGTATATAGGTGTGTGTATGTGAAGTGTGTTTGTGAGTATGAAGTTATGTATAGTTGCGTGTGTGTGAGAACTATGCATAGACATGGGTGAGATTTCAAATCCATTAAAAATGAACTAGAATTTTAAAAGGAATTTAGTATCTATTGATTTCAGTGGATTTGATTGTGGATTTCAAATATTATTGTAATTCGTAACTTGACACGACAAAACGAACCGATCCAACTCGAATTTACTAAGAGAAATCCGAAACCAACCCGACACAAATACAAGTAACGATTCTAACCTGAATTAACTCAAATTAATAATCTTAAAATATAGTAATTATACATAACTTTTAATATATAACACATATCAACCCAAAAATATAGCACGGCCCCTATCAAAAACCCGAATTGCCTCGATGCATTTCTCAAATGTATTCGTCACTTAAAATAACAATATTCCCTCTTTCCCGTTCAATTTTGCACGTAGAGTCGGACACGTATATTAAGAATTTTTTTTTTTTGTTAATTTTTTCAAATGTGAAGATTGAGGGTGGAGATTGTAAGAAAAAACTTCTTTTTAATGATGTGCGAAATTAAACGGGACGGACGAAACGAAAAGCGTGCAAAACTGAACGGGACGGAAGGAGTAGTAAAACATAATCAATGAGAATCAAATTGAGCTGCTAAGTGTCAATACTTCCACTGCCAAGTGTGCTGCAGTCAAATGCATGCACTTCAAACAACTGATAATTTAATAATTTTCCAAACATATAATCATCTCAGATTAATTTCATAAGATCAAGAAATCAAATTCCACATGCAAAGCTAAAAAAACTTGGTATCCATCAGATTCTCAGAAGCCAAAAATTATGATGAATTTCATCATGTTGATGATACTGATAATCTTATGGTCCATCTTCTATTCTGCTGCTTCACAATCAATTGTCAAGACTTTACCAGGGTATTCTGGTAATTTACCATTCAAGCTTGAAACTGGGTTAGTCTCTAGTCTACATTTCTATTTGATCTTTTTTTTCATTTATTTTTTTGGAGAAAATTCGTTTTTGATCCTGTGACATAAGGTCAGTTCAGAAAAGTCCTCTATGTTTTGAATTATCAATTTTAGTCTTGTTATGTTATGATAAATTCAATTTTAGTCCTGCATGTTAGGATCGGGTCCAGTTTAAAGACAAATTTTGCCGGAAGTTGTTAAATTGATCGGATTTTTTCACGTGTGGGACTTTCTGATCAATTGCTTAACAATGTAGACCTTTCTGCCGAATGTGACTCACATTTGTCAGGACGTGAGGTGAGGGTTTGGACTTTGGATAAGGAGTGAGCGTAGAAGAGTGAGTCGATTTTTTGGATGCATTGCGGTCCATTGAGTAACGTAAGCCTAAAATTTGTGAACACGTGCAGTGGAAGTGACAAATTCTGGCCAATTTTATAGTTTTCGGCAAAATCTGTCCTCAAATTGGACTCGACTCTAACATACATGATTAAAATTAATAATTCAAAATATAGACGACTTTTTCTGGACCGACCCTAAATTACATCCCTTTATTTTTTTCCTTATATAAATTTGGTTTTACTGCAATTGTTGTTGTGTAGGTATGTTAGTGTAGGTGGAAATGATGGTATAGAGCTGTTTTACTATTTCATCGAATCAGAGAGAAACCCGAAAAAAGACCCGCTTCTCCTTTGGCTCACGGGTGGGCCGGGTTGCTCCGGTTTATTCGGTCTTGTTTCTGAATTTGGTAATATTATTCTCCATTTATGATTATCCCCCATTCATGCTATATATTCAGATAGTGTTGTGTGGCCGCGTGTAAATTAAAGGTAGATGCTACATATATCCCGTCTTCCAATGTAGCATGTAATGTACCATAGAATTAGACAGTAACACTATATTTAGTATGTTCCATTTTTTTGAATTTGAACCAAGACGATGATGATGATGACGACGATGATAATATATTTATAGTGACAAAAGATGTACGTTTATATAAATGGTGTCAACAATAGAGCGACATAATAGATGTTGCAAGCATTCTAGTTCTTGTTATTAAGTTATGTTAGTTTTGTGTAGGAGTTGCACGAATCTAATAATCCATCAGCGGATTATGTGCATTTTTTCATGAAAAAATGTATCACTGTTTATATTAAAATCTATTACTTGTTCTGGGAAAAAATATTATGCTGGAAACGTATTTATGTATTATTTGTTCTGAAGTATTTTATTATATTGAAAGATAAATACATTTCTTCATAACAGTTAATATCTTTTGGTATAAACGGAGATACATATTCATGAAATGCTCCAAAAAACACATAAATACGTCCCCGACCCGAATTGTACAGATATATGACCCCTGCACCTGATGTACATGAAAATTTGTGTTGTTATTATTATCATCATCATCGTCGTCGTAATCAATACTAATATTGTTTCTTATGACTTTGCATAGGGCCTATAACCTTTGATGCTTCATCTTTTAATGGAAGCCTACCATCATTTGTTCTAAGGAAACACTCCTGGACTAAGGTTCAAACTGAACTGTTTAAATAAACGAATTTTACCCTTTTATCCTTACTAACATGTATCGGTACTATTACGAATAAAATTCTAGTTCTAACCGATTTGGTTGCATCCACGCGAATCACACATACACTTGTGATGTAAATGGCTTAGGATTCAATCAAATTAGGTTTCACCTAGAGTTTTAATATGTTGTCGTGTTCAGATTGTCAATGTGATATTTCTAGAGTACCCTGTTGGTGTTGGATTCTCGTATCGAACTAGACCAAAAAGTTACAATATGTCGGACACATTGTCAGCAAAAGATACTTACACATTTTTGAGAAAGGTACATACAAACTATTGTTGCGGAAGATCAAATGTACTTATATCGGACTTCTTACGTGACTTATGGTTCAACTTATGAATTTCATATATGCAGTGGCTTCTAAATCATTCCATATTCATTGAGAACGATATGTATATTGGTGGCGATTCTTATGGTGCGAAACTTGTCCCTATAGTCGTTCTGGAAATATTAAACGGTAGGTGAATAAAAAAATATTCGATTTAACCAAGGGCTATATAGCTAGCCTTGTCAGTAATACCACTAGCCTCATCGTCTAGTGCTATTACTCATTCGTGTAATAATATTATGTTACAGGTAATGAGGCAGGCGCTAAGCCACGAATATCGCTCCAGGTGAAATATTTCCTTCTACACGACCAATATGAATATTGTTGACTTCTTCTTGTCAATTTGTATATTGTTAAGTAATTGCATTCGAATTGATTAGGGATACTTGGTTGGCAACCCCATAAATGATAGAAACGACGCTAACGAAAGAATCCCTTATGCTCATGCGATGGCACTTATATCTACTGAGTACTACGAGGTAATATAAATGTAGGACTCATTTTATAACCATCTATCTATAAGCATGATTTACAAACTTGGTGCATTCAGTCGGCCAAAAGCAGCTGTTTTGGGCAATATGTTAATCCCGATCCAAATAATGCGCACTGCCTTGGCGCTCTTGAACTCATCGACGAGGTAAGTAAGTAGATGCGTAGAATTAAATGTACTTTGTAAAGGAGCTCTAGTTTTCACAAAATACCTGTTTCCGCTGTGGAATTGTAGTGCACGCGTGATGTATATATTCAACATATTTTGGAACCATCATGCAAGAAAACAGGAAAGAGAAGGGGTGTAATGTTTTTGGAAGATGATTGGCATGATATTTTCATCTCGGCTGATCAGAACGAGAAACCAATATGCCGGGTATAGTCTTTTATCTGTTTCTTTAAGTTGCCAGTTTTCGATCTCCCCTAGAAGTAGATTGCACTCCTGTCTCCTGCTAATGCTCTAGAGGTTTGTATCGTTTGCAGGATGACATGGACAAGGCGATGTCTTATGTTTGGGCGAATAATCCAGAAGTTAGAGACGCTCTTCGTGTTAGAAAGGTGTATATATAACAAATACTAGTAGTACTACTACTGTGGTCAATGTTTCCGACTGTTTACCATGTTGTCGTCGAAATGAACAACCTACGTAAACTATTTAAACAAAACAGGGAACCGTTAAAGAGTGGAAGAAGTGTAAGAAATTAACTCCAGCTTATGAAAAGAATGTAGAAAGTGCCGTTCCATATCATCGTCTCCTTACTCAGAAATGCCTGAAAGCTTTAGTATACAGGTATGTTCATCGCATTCATGTTCAACTAATGACGTCGATGTGTATATTACAGTTCTTCTACCAATTTTTTAGAATGATAGAGCATCCATATATCATCGATCGTCTGTCTTTACAGTGGCGACCATGACTTGGTGGTGCCATACATCGCCACGTTAAAATGGATACGACAACTAAACTTGACCGTAGATTATGGCTGGAGACCTTGGCATGTAAACGGCCAAGTAGCAGGGTTTGTTAATTTCCACCATTTTCCGCCATTTTTTCGACGTATGATACTGGTTATGACATTTTTTCTGGGCATGTAGATATACAGAAGGATACAAGAAGGGTGAATATTATCTTACCTTTGCAACAATTAAGGTAAAGAATTGTGTATACATTTACCTTTGATTCTTGCAAGATTCTGAGGTGAAAGTAATTTTTTCAAGTTATTACTGTGTGTGTATAGGGTGCGGGTCACACGGTTCCAGAATACAAACCCGAACAATCTTTTGCCATGGTTGATCGATGGTTGTCTTCTAACACATTGTATATGTAAATATGTACATATACCATGTATTCGTACAATGTATTTTTCTTTTATTCGATAATAGCGTTGCATCATAATTCAATGTAGGACATCTAACGCCTTTTCTTAGGCTTACCAACGATCAGGCCAACTTGGGCTTACTCGTTTTCTATGACTTCGGAGCTAGAGCTAGATCGATGTTCCCTGTATCATCAATTTAACCTCATAATCATAGTGAAGAGGGAAGATTTACTCGAACCCCTTTATCCAAGGATAGCGTTGCATAATAAGCTGATGTGAGACGCCTTTTCCTTAGGCTTACCAGCAGCTAGAGAGTATAAAATATAGCAAGTGGCGATAAAAAACAGTCGTATTAAGTTTTTAATTACGTGAAGACACGTGTTCTGACTAAAGGAAATTAACACTGCATCATTAATATGAAGTCGCACCAACTCTGACTTACTCTCTGCCAAAGGACTACAACGGCTAGAAAGTCGTACGAAGAACATTAAATGTCAACTAATTTAGGCCCAATTAAATCTTGATCCGACCCAGCCCAAAATAAAGAGTTGACTCGTCGGGCCCCGCCTAACTGGGCCAGACTGTCCGAATGATCATCTTTAGTTGCAAGTGAGTGAAAATATGACATATATAAGTAAGCACAAAAGCTTTTTTTTCTAACGTGGACACATATTAACGTACTCATCACGAGCAAGTGGAAAAATAAAACTAGAACAACATAATATTCTTCAAAACACTAAACAGCAAAAAGTAAAAACCAAATTAGCAAAGTGTCACTATTTCCCAACGACCAAATTTGCTGCGGCCGTGAGTCAAACAGAGTAGTTCAAACAATTCATAATTTATTAATTTGCCAAATTTATAATCTATTTATAATATATCTAATAGGATCAAGAACTCAATTTGCACACGAAAGCCAGAAAATTAGCTTCGTGTTCATCAGATTCTCAGAAACCAAAAAAAAAAATGACGAATTTGACCGTGATGATGATCCCGATAATCTCGTGGTGCATCTTCTATTCTGGTGCTTCACAATCCATTATCAAGACTTTACCAGGGTATTCTGGTATTTTACCCTTCAAGCTTGAAACTGGGTCAGTATTTACATGTAATCTTTTAATTTTAATTTTTTTTTGGTTAATTTTTAAATTTGGTTTTTTCCTGCAATTGTTGTTGTGTAGGTATGTTAGTGTAGGTGGAAGTGATGGTATAGAGCTGTTTTACTATTTTATCGAGTCAGAGAGAAACCCGAAAGACGACCCGCTTCTACTTTGGCTCACGGGTGGGCCGGGTTGCTCCGGTTTATGCGGTCTTGCTTTCGAACTTGGTATTATTCATCTCCTATTGAGTATCCTCATGTTGGATTGGTTCGTCTATTCCAATATATATTGCATCTTGTATTTTAGTGTATTTAATAAAATAAATTGATTAACGATGTCGTCGAATACACCTAACATATCACGGTGATTTTGAAAAATAAGAGTCAGTATAAATTGAAATAGAAAACTAGTATGTGCTAGCTACATATGTTCTAGAATTAGGCATTAACAACACATTTAGTCATTTCCATTTTTGTGAATTTAGTATTATATACTCCCTTCGTCCCGACTTAATTTGTCTACTTGCTTTTTCGGTTTATTTCAAATAACTTTTTCAGCCTGAAATGAACTTTCTTTCACAATCTTTATCCTCGAAATCTCAACCTTTGAAAAAATCAAAGATTCGACGAAATCTGTTTTTCTTAACCTCTGTGTCCGTCAGAGTAGGCAAATTAAGCCGGGACGGAGGAAGTATTTAAAGTGAGAATATCTGTATGTTTGTATTTAATAAAATTAATTAATTCGTTATTTTTATTATTAATACAAATACTAACATTATTTTTTATTGTTATATTTTGTAGGGCCTTTTGCTTTTGATGCTTCATCTTTTAATGGAAGCTTGCCATCACTTGCTCTTAGGCAACACTCATGGACTAAGGTTCAAACTCAACTATTTAAGGATCATTACACTTTCAACCAACTTACTAACATGTATTGCTACAATAATGGATGAAATTCTAGTTCTAACCCGATTTGGTTGTTCCAAATTAGGTTCGATCTAGAATTTTAATATGTTATCGTGTTCAGATTGCCAATGTGATATTTATAGATTCGCCTGTTGGTACTGGATTCTCCTATCGAACTCGACCAAAGAGCTACAATATCTCGGACACATTATCGGCAAAAGATACGGACACATTTTTAAGAAAGGTACATTTGAACCATCC
The DNA here is from genome assembly GCA_958295605.1 of Ajuga chamaepitys. Classification (NCBI taxonomy): domain Eukaryota; kingdom Viridiplantae; phylum Streptophyta; class Magnoliopsida; order Lamiales; family Lamiaceae; genus Ajuga; species Ajuga chamaepitys. The sequence goes on from OY282506.1 coordinate 56,192,827, forward strand.
AACCTCAGACATAACAACACTTTTTGCAGAATATAGGACGTCATACTATGATAGTTCATATATGCAGTGGCTTCTAAATCATCCCATGTTCATTGATAACGACGTGTACGTCGCCGGTGATTCTTATGGTGGGAAGATTGTCCCGATAGTTGTTCTGGAAATATTGAAAGGTAGGTCATTGACGGTTATACAATTGCTAACCAAAGGCTAGCTCGCGTTGTCAATAATACTACTAGCCTCGTCGCCTAGTGGTATTACTGACTTGTATAACAATCACGGTGATGTTGCAGGTAATGAGGCAGGTGCAAATCCACAAATATCACTCCAGGTGAAATTTTCCTCTGCATAACAAATGAACATTTTCCGACGCCTAACTTTTTGTCAATTCGTATATTGTTAAGTTCTTGGATTCTTGAATCAGGGATACTTGGTTGGCAACCCGAAAACTAATCAGGAGGAGGTTAATGAGAGGATCCCTTATGCTCATGGGATGGCACTTATATCTACTGAGTACTACGAGGTAATATAAATGTAGAAACTCATTTTATCATCATCTATATGTATAATGTGATTGATAAACGGGATGTATTCAGTCGGCCAAAAGCAGTTGTTTTGAGCAATATATTAATCCTGATCCAAATAACGCGCAATGCCTTGGCGCTCTTGAACTCATCGATGAGGTAAGTAGATGGACAGAATTAACAGTACTAAAATCTACAGTAGGTGTAGTTTTGACGAATACCTGTCCATTGTGGAGCTGCAGTGCATGCGTGATGTATACGTTTTTCATATTCTGGAACCAACGTGCAAGAAAACACGAAAGAGAACAGGTCTGATGTTTCCAGATGATGATTGGCATGGAATTCTCATCTCACCTGATCAGCAAGAGAAACCAATATGCAGAGTACATTTTAATTTCCTTGTTACATTATACCAGTTTCCGATCTCCCCTATCAAGTGGACGACGCTCCTGCTAATGTTCTAGAGGGTTTTCTTGTTTGCAGGATACTATGGACTATATGATGTCTTATGCTTGGGCAAATAATCCGGAAGTTAGAGACGCACTTCGTGTTAGAAAGGTGCATATATGACAGACTAGTAGTAGTACTATGGTCAAGATTTTAAAAAGTTTTACTTGGTAAAATACAATAGGTGCAATATTTACGACACATTCAACTTGTCGAAATGATCAATGTATGTATACTATGTAAACGAAACAGGGAACCGTTCAAGAGTGGAAAAAGTGCAACACATTACGTCCAGCTTATGATATGAATATAGCAACTGTTGTTCCATATCATCAACTTCTTACTCAGAAAATCCCTAAAGCTTTGGTATACAGGTATTTTCGTATACCAATTTTTTAGAATGATAGAGCATCCATATATCACCGATAGTCTGTCTTTACAGTGGCGATCATGACTTGGAGGTGCCATACACCGCCACGTTAAAATGGATACAACATCTAAACTTAACCATAGATTATGGTTGGAGACCTTGGAAAGTAAACGGACAAGTTGCAGGGTTTGTTACTTTCCACCAGATTATGTTTTCCACAGTTTTCGCGCAAGAGTAGTCGTATGATACTGAGTATAACACTTTTTCCTGGGCATGTAGATACACACAGAGGTACAAGAAGGGTGAATATTATCTAACATTTGCAACAGTTAAGGTAAGAAGTGAATCTACAATCACCTTTCCCTTGCATGATTCTGCGGTGAAACCGTGAAAGTTATTGCTCAATTTTACTCTGTTCATAGGGTGCAGGTCACACAGTTCCTGAATACAACCCTGAAGAATCTGTTGCCATGGTTGATCGATGGATCTCTTCTACGCCGCTGTAGATGTAAATCTGTAACGTACATATACTACACCTCGTATTTTCCTAATTTCTTTAATAAGGATTTGCAATGCACTATATATATACACCATGTATCAAGTATCTCCAACTCGTACAATGACGAGGTGGTAATCCATGTACTTGTTTCAATCTATATCAAACCTACGTATTCGTGTCGTATCTTGTTGTGCCATATATTAGTAGTCGTGTCAGCTGCGATTAACCCGTCGCGCACAAAGTTTGAATGCACATTCCTAGTTGTAACTTCAAAACAAGAAAATGCAAACTATGGTAATCACATATACAGAAATTACCACAAGAAGAAGAGGCTAAATTTACTTAAAATCTAAACTATGGCACATCTACTGCAGAAGATTGTCAAATGTAATCATTCCACAACTTCTTATTTCAATTGCAATAAACTGGGCCGGAAGTAGATGGGCGTTGGTTCAACTATAGATCGGCCCCTCGACAAAATTTCTGAATCTGTTACCGTCGACAAGTACCACCTCATAGTGTGCAATTATTCTACGTCTAAGTTTACTTTAATGATAATAATAGTGACCACGTGCATTATGTTGCTATTAGTAAAAAATATAAACAGAATCGATGAGAATCAAATTTAGTTAAAGTGTCAAACAATTGATAATCATTAATCTTCAGTTTTTTTTTTTTTCTAAATATTAAAATTTCGTTCATCCTGAAATTCATGTTGGGTAGGTATGTTAGTGCAGGCGGTAATCGGGGTGTGCACGGCACGTTGTGGAGAATATTTGAAAATAATCAGATTAATATCAAAGTTCAGTTAATAAAAAATGAGTATTCAAAATTAATAAAAAAATCGGAACGGTATGGCACGGTTATATCTTTTTTTAGGGACAATCCGGTTCGTAATCTCAAGATCTAACGGAACGGTTCAATACGATTCAGTTCAGCTAGGATAACATGACATTTTTTATATTTTTTAATAACAAATTCAATTTGAACAAAATATATTGACGTGCGTCTAATATAAATAATTTTATTACATCAAATTCGTCACCAACCCACCAACTTTGAGCTTTGAAAAATACATAATAATGAAAAATAAGGTTTAATTATTTATGTTAATTCATAACGAATAATTTAATTCTTATTTAAATTAATTTTTAGAGTTGATATATTTTTAAATTTATAATTTGTTATTTCATTCAATTATTCAGTTCAATACAGTTCGGTATGATTCGGTACAGTTCAATACGAGTATCCAAATTCGCACCGAAAAAAGAATCAATTTAGTTCGGTTAAAAAAAAGTCAAATGTTCAACCAATTTTTTCGCTTCGGAATTTATTTGATATAGGTTTCGAACTAATTTCGGTAATCTTCAAGTTCCGTGCATAGCTCTAGGCGGATGTGTTGGTATAGAGCTGTTTTACTATTTAATTGAGTCAAAAAGAAACTCGACAGAAGACCCGCTACTACTTTGGCTCGTCGGTGGGCCGGGTTGCTCCGGTTTATGCGGCCATGCTTTCGAACTTGGTACTATTCTTCTCCTAATGAATATCCCCGTGCTGGATTGGTTCATCTATTCCAATATATATTACATCTTGTATTTTATTGTATTTAATAAAATTAATTGATTAACGATCTCATCGAATCCACTTAGCATATTATGGTTATTTTGAAATATAAGTTGATATAAATTGGAATAGAAAACGTAGTATACCACCTATGGCCATATGTTGTACATATATTCTAAAATTAGGCATTCACAACACGCAAAGGTACAAATTAAATAAATGAATTAAATAAACCAGAAGAAGAGGAGGCTAAATTGACTTCCTAATTGCACACTTTTCTTTTTCTGGTCGCCCCATCCTATTTTGCACATCGCAAAAATGGAAAAAAATCTTACAATTTACACCCTTAAAATCTCCATCATCAATCTCAACATTTGAAAAATTCAACTAAAAAGTAAAAAAAAAACTTTTTCTTAATATACGCGCCACAACATGTGTGCAAATTAGGACGGAGGGAGTACTGAAAATCTAAACTATGGCACATCTACTCCAGAAGATTGTCAAATATAATCATTCCACAAGTTCTTATTTCAATTGAAGTGCACTGGGAGTGAGTAGACAACTAATTCATCAATTCCACAAGCCTTCTACCAATCTACAATTTCAGGTGACCTAATCCAGCTAGTTTAATATGGAAAGTGAACTTCTCATTCACTTATAAAGAGGCCTCATATTACGTATTCACGTCGCACTCGTTTGCAATCAATATCGCAAAAAAAACATTACACAAGAACCGCGAATATATAATCCCGTGTATTTGGGATCAAGCGATAAGATTGAAATTCTTTTCTAGGATGGAATGAACTTCAGCAAGAGAAGACACTTTGTAATCTGGTTTAAATTCAGCATTTTGGTATTCAGGAGAATCATACCTTCCCGTCTCATCGAGCAAGCATGTAAAAGCTCCGGCCCGTTTCCCACAGGCCACCTACAAATTATCACATGCAAAAGAACAAGCAACAAAAGAAAAAACAGGAAAGAATCAACTGCATTAACCTTAGATTAACTGAGAGATGTCAAGTTTTGAAGGAAGCGAACTTACGTCATCCTTGAGGCTGTCTCCTATCATCATAACCTCGTTTGGCTGCACATCCCAATTTGAACAGATATGTAACAGGGGAGCTGGGTGTGGTTTGTAAGGTCTAAACTCCCTGCTTAATGCCGGAGAAAATATTATCTGCAAAAAAGATTTAAGACCGAAAAACTCTTATGGCTTGATCTTGACCCTAAGTCATCAGCAGCATAATCAATGCTAAGCAAATACAAAAATAAAGTACAAAGTCTGAAAATCAAAAGAAGCAGTTGGTGAAGAAAATCAGAATCCTTGCACATGATCAAAGCTTACCCCAAACCTATTATGAAACAAATCGACTGCATCCTTGACATTTCTCGTTATTAATCCTCTCCTGAAAATTAAAACTAACAGAAGGGTCAAATACGTGCACTGTTTGCATAAGCAAGATCTATTTAAATAATTCATCTTATCTATTACTCTCCCCCCGCCGCACCAAGCATATGGGAATATCGACTACATGTGAGAGTTTGTCAGTAATGATTGATCATATTTGTACACAACTTGACAAAGTAGAACAGCTAAAGATGGAAAATCATATATTGCTGCACGAATTACCTAATATTCTTTGACTCAAGAAATCCATAAAGTTCGGAAGCACCTGCCACAAAAGTAAACTGTTAAATCTACTTCAAACTGAGAACACAGTCACTCAGATCCACATTATGTTAAAAGGGGAAGAGGGAGGGGGTGTTGTTGGAGCCAGAAGAGTAATTGAAGTGCTTGTTTATGTAGAAAAGGCTAAGGTCATGTTTGGACTTGAAAAGACTTGAGCATGGATTCCAAATCCACAGTAGCATAGTCGATGGTTGTTTGGATTGCCATGAATTTAAAAACCATCAGTTTTTGTTTAAAACTATTTTGTGATGTATTTGCATTGGCTTCAAATCCACTATATCTTGAATCCAATGATTCAAAATTCTTACATTTCAAATGCCTTGTCCAAATGCAACCTTAAAGCAACGCAAATTCTGATCAAAAGATTTTATTCTCTGTTTCAATTCAAGGGTCCATACAAGAACAATGTTACAGGCTACCAGTTATTTCACGGATTCGTTCTTTTACACTTCACCAAGGAATTCTTACAAGCCCGCTTTCTAGCTTAAATTTCATAGTGACAGCAAGAAGAAATCATATCTAGAAAGAGCTAACATATGAGGAACAATATCAACTTCAACAGCTGGTTGAATATTTCTGATATATGCGTGTCATACATCGAAAAATGAAATGCAAGGTCATAAGCTTTCTTGCGAAAATCCCTGATCACCTCTGACTAGTCCCAGTTTAGGCTGCTTCCAATGGAAGCCTATTTTTCCCCCGATTCCTCCCGTATAACCACCCCTACACCCGCCTAGCAACTTTTACAACATTGATAAGAAATAAGAAACAGAAGATTTTGAAGCAATAATAGGCACTTCAATGTTTTTCACTTTTAGCCTCTGTTGTAAAAATCCCCGACTAGCTCCAATTAATTCCCGGCTAGGCGCTAGGCTTTCATTGAAAGCCTACGTTTATTTCTCGATTCCTCCCTCCTAACTATGTTTATGCCCCGATTAGTCCCGCCCAGACCTCGACTAGTCGCTAGGCCCCAGTCCACCACCTAACTAACTTCTAGAGACTTTTACAACCTTGCTTTTAGCATACAGGGCTTTATTTTGCACTTCAACAATAGGCACAAACACTAAATCAAGTTTAAACTCTCAAATATAATTTCAAATACAACTAGCATCAGCATTCATTAATGAAACACATTTTCGTTCCAAACCATAACATCATCAAATAGCATGAGAAAGGCATTTCTGTAAACAGAAGTTATACAGAAGTAGCTGTAATCTTAAATTCAAAATCCATAAATACAGATTATTAAATATCATATCATTTGTAAGCTAAATCCAATACAAATGGGGAAAGAAAACCCTACCAGGCATAATTTGGAGGCGATCCGAACCCTGTTTCTCAAAATCGGCGATAATTTGGTACGCCAGTTTCTGTTTATCAGGGCTCCACGTCTCAATGTGGTGCAAAATATCAATTCCCGACGGATTTTCCGACTTTATCCTCACATACTCTTCTTCGCCGAGCACTGCTCTGTACATGGCCGGAAAGTTGATGACGGGGACCGTTAGGGTTCCATCCATGTCGAACACCACACCTCGCAGTCTGGGAGCGGCGGCGGAGGCGGGGGTGGATGTTGCCATTGACGTAAATACCCTTCTGGGTGGGAAGAAAAGGAGAGCTCGGTGACAGAGGAGTGGCATTATAAAGGAGGGGGTGAAAACCGACAACTGAGAAGGAAGTAGTGGAGGCAGTTGGCTCCGGTAAATTAACATATTACCTGTCATTTTGGTTAAAAGAAATGGTATATTTATGTTCTGTGTTTTATTTAGAGATGATAATTCAGACAGTCAAACCCGAACCCCTGTAAACCTGTCCCCATCAGATCCGCTAAAACTCATTCGATCGGATTTTTAGCGAATTTGAATTGGGTAAAAAGTTTATTAGATCTTTCGTGTTTATAAATAATTTATAAATTTTAGAATCTGGCATTATATTATTTCTGTCTCGCTCAATTTTGCGTACTTTCTAGTTCGGTTCGTCTACTAAATCGAATATTAATAGAATTGATGTGAAATTGCAACTAGAATCTCTAGAATCACGTGTGGAATTTTCAAAATCCCAAATAAATGAGGTTTGCACATCAAAATTCCAACTATTAAGTATGACTTTTGTACATTAAAACTCCTAATTTAGTGCTCATTTTCTATTTTGAGGGCAGCAACAAAAAAGGGATTGATTTTAGGCAAATGGACAATTATGGAATCAAATCCACATCCCCAATTTCTCACTCCACATTGAATACAATTTTCAATATATATAAGGGCCCGTTTGTTAAAGATTGGGCTCAGTAAATTTAGAGTATCGAATTCTAATAAAGCACACTCATTAACTTCCTCAGTCAAATTTAATCTAGCATTTTTCAGTTTTAAGCAAACGAATTCCTTACTATATTGCATATTTAAGGAATCTTAATTGAAATGATTATGAGCATCCTCAGAATTAGGTATAGTGATATTTTAAGTCAAAGGACAATTATGGAATCAAAATCACCATTTCCAATTTCTAATTTTACGATCCTATTTTATTGACCGTTCGCCGCTCCAAGTTAAAAATATAAATTCTACCTAGTTAAAATCACGAGCTTAACAATTTTAAAGTTGTGTGTTTTTTTTTAAGACTTTTGGTATGTGGCTACGGTTCCTCAGATTATCATTGTTGGTTTATCAATATATTAAGTGGAGATTGAGAAGACTTATCATGTTTGAATTTCAGTAACCACACAATTATTTCACTTTATGTTTAATATTACCTTCGTTTTTTAGATGTTCTTTTAACTTTTATATTTTATTTACAATTAGATGTTCATTTAGCTTTCGTTTACAATTTTTCCAGCTCAAATGGCAGAACATCTATTATCTAGGCCTTTGGTCCTGATTCAGGGGAAGTTTTTTCTTTGTTCTTAAATTAGGAGCAAAAACAAAATTCCAAAAAAAAATTCCAGTACTATCCCTTTGATTATTCCTAAAAAAACTCTCATTATACAACTTACCGTAAAATTAGAAATATCTTTGATTATTCCTAAAAAAAATTCTCATTATACAACTTACCGTAAAATTAGAAATATGGAAAAAAAAAATCAAGGGATTTAAGTGGAGAGAAAAATCTAAAGAACAGCTTATTTGTCCATTCTCTTAATCCCTTAATTTTTTTACCCAAATCAAAACCAACATCTAAAAAAAACGGAGGTAATAATTACTAAAATAATTATTCCGTATCATTCCCTAAATTCATTTTCATAAGTTAAGAAAATATTCTGCAGGTCTGAGCTGTAATTAATTTATATAAATATACAAGAAAAAAAAAAATCTTTAAATACAGATTCCAGCCCCATCACATTCCGTCCACACATATACAGTCTGCAATTTCTGACTGTACCTTCTGAATTTCTCAGTCATGGCTTCACTAAACTGCTCAGCCGACCACCTAGCCTCTCTCCTCGGCGCCAACGCAACAACCGCCGCCGCCGAATACATCTGCGGCCAATTTTCAGCCGTCTCCAACAAGTTCACCGACACCTCCTACGCCGTGGACTCCACATACCTCCTCTTCTCCGCCTATCTCGTTTTCGCCATGCAGCTCGGCTTCGCCATGCTCTGCGCCGGCTCCGTCCGCGCCAAAAACACCATGAACATAATGCTCACAAACGTCCTCGACGCCGCCGCCGGAGGCATCTTCTACTACCTTTTCGGCTTCGCTATTGCTTTCGGCTCACCATCCAACGGCTTCATCGGCCGCCACTTCTTCGGCTTGAATGATATCCCTTCCCCCCTCTCTGATTACAGCTTTTTCCTCTACCAGTGGGCTTTCGCCATCGCCGCCGCCGGCATTACCAGCGGCTCCATAGCCGAGAGAACCCAGTTTGTGGCTTATTTGTTGTATTCCTCTTTTCTTACCGGATTTGTTTATCCGATTGTTTCTCACTGGTTCTGGTCTAGCGACGGCTGGGCTAGCGCCATTAACACCGGCAACCTTTTATTCGGGTCCGGAGTCATCGATTTTGCCGGGTCGGGCGTTGTTCATATGGTTGGAGGTATTGCAGGTACTGGAAAAATATTTTATATTTCAGAAAATCTATAAATATTTTCTTATTATAATACTTCCTCCTGTCCTAATCTGCACACTTACGTAAGAATTCTTTCTAATTTAAAAGTGTGCAAAATAAAGCGAAATAGTCGAAAAAGGAAAGTGTGCAAATTAAAACTGGACGAGAATGTATTATATTATGATTTGATTTTACGTTTGCTTAAAACTGGGAGTGCTAGGCCAAATCTAACTGGGAAAGTTAAGATTTAGTCTCTAAATCTACTGAACTCAATTTTAAGCAAACGGACCCTCAGTTTTTCTTAAACTCTGCTGACAGTTAATTCCCTGAGTATCTAACTAATTTGTTCTGTAAAAGCCAGACTGTATCTTCTTCCTTCCTTTTCTTGAATAAAACCCGTAGAACTACGAAAGTAAATCCTTAAAAACAGTGCATGATGTTTGCATGTCTCAAGAATTTCGGATCTGTTGCATTCCAATTTTCCGACAATTCTAAACATTAATTTCAATCGAATTCGAATCTGAATCATCTTAAAATTATCTGATTCATGCTTACAATCCTAATTGCAGGATTATGGGGAGCACTAATAGAAGGCCCGAGAATCGGGCGATTCGACCATTCGGGCCGGGCCGTAGCACTCCGCGGCCATAACGCTTCTCTTGTCGTCTTAGGCACATTCCTGTTATGGTTCGGGTGGTACGGGTTCAACCCCGGGTCATTTACCAAGATCCTAAACCCATACTCAAGCGGCACATTCTACGGCCAATGGTCCGCCGTGGGACGCACGGCAGTAACCACCACATTAGCCGGTTGCACCGCCGCTTTAACCACTCTTTTCGTTAAACGCATCCTTTCCGGCCACTGGAACGTGACGGATGTATGCAACGGGCTATTAGGCGGGTTCGCAGCCATCACGTCGGGCTGCTCCGTCGTAGAACCATGGGCGGCGTTGATTTGCGGATTCGTGGCGGCGCTGGTGCTTATCGGGTGCAACAGGCTGGCGGAGAAGGTGAAGTACGACGACCCGTTAGAGGCCGCGCAGCTGCATGGCGGCTGCGGGGCGTGGGGGGTGATATTTACGGCGTTGTTTGCTACGGAGAAGTATGTGAACGAGGTTTATCCGGGGAAATTGGGTCGGGGATTCGGGCTGTTTATGGGTGGCGGGTGGGGACTGTTCGCAGCCCATATTATCCAAATTCTGGTGATAATCGGGTGGGTCAGTGTAACAATGGGTCTGTTATTTTATGCTCTGCATAAGCTTGAACTTCTTCGGATATCCGCGGAAGATGAAATGTCGGGTATGGATCTTACCCGACATGGTGGATTTGCTTACGTCTACGAGGATGATTCGCATCGGAATAAGAATGGAGGAGTGGAATTGCCAACAATTTCTCAAAATCAGTCAGTTTGATATAAAAAAATATTCTTCTCCGAAACTTCGTTCGTCCTCTGTATATTTTTTTTTTTTCAGTTGTCACCTCCTGTTTTGCACACCATCAAAATTGAAAGGAATCTTATCATCTTCATTCTTAAAATTCACTTTTGGAAAAGTCAATTAAAAAGCAAAAATCAATTTTTTCTTAATATACGTATTGAAGCACGTGTGTAAAATTAGATCGGGACGAAGGAAGTATTAGCCAAAGATAGTTTGGTCATGATTAGGATTTTTCCTAAAAATATTGTGAAGGATTAAAGTTTTTGTTGTGTGGTTGATGTTGAAGATAACGTGAAATGTTTGGTTCTTTTGTTTTTTATCTTATTTGACAAGATGATTTATACTTTGATAGTACGAGATATATACAATAATAGTATCATTAATAATTATGACATGATTCAAAGGCTCTAGGCTTCCATAAGATTTAGGGTTCGTTTACTTAAGATTGAGGATTGTTCGGTCAAATTTGGTTGAGGAAGTTAATGAGTACGTTTTATTGAAATTCGATCTTCTAAATCTACTGAGCTTAATTTTAAGCAAACGGACCCTTATTGAGTTTGAATTATCTAAAATGACTAATACTCCCTTCGTCCCGGCTTAATTGCCTACCTTGGTTGGACACGGAGACTAAGAAAAAACAGATTTTCTGGAATTTTTGACTTTTTCAAAGGCGGAGATTAAGAGTGGACATTTTGAAGGTGGAGATTGTGAGATAAATTGATCATTTATGAACTATTTCACTTAAATTGAGACAAACAAAAACAGAAGGTAGACCAATTAGGCCGGGACGGAGGGAGTATATGCCAATTTAAAATATATTGGTTACTGATGGTATACATAAACAACTTGCCAACCTCATGTAATTTCATATGCATAATTAGTTAATCACACACACACATATATATTAATATATATAAAAGTCGTTAGATGTTAACCAGACGGTAGATTAGAGTTTAGCGATTACTCAGTTTCTAGATAAAGTTAAACGGTATATAGCGTATTTAGACAGTGAAAAATCGAAAAAGACGATCAATAAGAACTACGTACGAATCAATATGAATCAGAAAAGACTGTCTAGACGAGGATTAGTAGGGAATTTTTGCAACAAAAATAAATACTCTTAAATTAAAGTGAAGCTAGTCAAACCCCCGCTACTTATTTATTTATTTATTTTATTCATATTTAATATACGTGTTCGATCTCCACCACAATCACCGCCTAAAAATAAAAATATCTCGTTTAATTTAGTCCAAAATTTTCGAAAAATAATGGAAAAGAAAGTCACATCGGAAAATTGGCGTTGTCTTCCTAAAATAAAGAAATTGCCATGCCTCCAAAAGTCACGGGAGAAAAACTTTCTACATAATGAAAAGGAAAGAGTCTTGTGATCCAAAGAATGAGGAAATAATAAATGTTACTCCCTCCGTGAGTTCTAATATAAAATGTACTCCCTCCGTCCCACCTTATCTTGCACACTTTCCTTAAACGGCCGTCCCACCTTATCTTGCACAGCCTAAAAAAGGAAAGTTATAACATAATCTTCACCCTCAAAATCTTCAGTTTCAATCTCCACCTTCAAATCACCTTTGAAAAGTCAACAAACAACCAAAAAGCAACTTTTCTTAATATCTGTGCCGACCCCCCCTGTGCAAGATAAGCCGGGACGGAGGGAGTATAATTTTTTTTATTTTCGATCAATTTCATAAAAGTTAAATTCTCTGAAAACTATCGAATCATACTCACGCACGTATTTAAAAGAATACATACATACTTATGTCTATCGAGCTTATTATTACCATACGATCAGAGAAATTCGATTTCGTACTCCCTCTAACTGAAAAAAATGATCCCTTTTTCCTCTTTTTTGATTCTCCCCGTTTATTTATAAGTGTATTAAAAGCTTTTTTCTCTTAATATACCTCTATATTATGGAGTGACCCATTTTTATATAATTCATCGTATACGCCATGATTTACATGTACAATCAATAAATTGTTTAGTCATGTTAAACATTACTTCAAAGTGAAAGTGGAAGATTTTAAAACCGTATCGATTGAAACCACCACCGTATATTTGCCAATCTGAATTTTAAATCTACATACAAAATATTCAAAATCGAACACACCTAAGATCAATTGTACAAATTTATAAAATCAGCAAGTTTTGAAACGAAATTCTTATCTACTCAGTCGAGCAACTAAAATAAAAACGAAGCTTTGAGCTAATATATACCTCAGGAACTAAGTCCTACATTAGCCAACATTCTCAGTTACTCAACACCTCGAATAGTCATCGACGAAGAAGAAGTGCGATGCAAACTAAAAATGGAATAAATGCCAAGAAATTGAACACTAGAAAGAAGTCACCTTTACAGATAACAATACATATGGTTGTCAAGGCAACACAGCGTCGTACCTTGAACGCATACTTGAGATTTTCCTGTTTCTGAAGAATCGATCCTTGACAAGATATACGATGTAATGAACAAGCGTCGAGCAATCCTTGAAGTTCATATTCGAGCAAGACATCCGCTGTGGTAACAAAACAATGATGCAAACAATCATCTGCTTACAGAATGTCTAAAGAAATTTAGTCCAAGAGCTCAAAAATGGGAAAAAGGATATCAGTAGCCTTAATAATAAAGGCCCATCACTATCACTCGGTCTCCCCATTTTGCCCTTCCGTGCAGGTCTCCCTCGAAATCTACTTGTTTTCCGACCTGCCTTTCTAGAAGTTTCCACCTCAGAATCCATCCCCAAGTCTAGCTCATCCCATCCATTAAAACTGGCTGCGCTTCTATCATTGCTATTAGCATTGGCATCATCTTTAGAAACCCAAGATTGATATCCGTTACTTTTCTTTCTTGCCCCTCGGCTACGATTAAACTGTGGTGCTCCTCCCAATCCAATGTCTTTTGAACTATAGAAACGTGATCTTCCTTTCTTGGTTGGGTTTTTGCGCCTTGGCTTGATCTTGTCCCTGTTCTGATACCTTCGTATTGCAAATGCGAATGTTGACTGTCCAAGCGGAAGGGCTAAAGCCAAAAGAAACGCTTTTAGACCGTTAGCTAGCAGCAATGAAAGTAGAATCGGTGGAAGCATCCATCCAAAGGATCCGAAAACCTGAATAGGCAGAATGTTTTACCTTGAGGTAGAGGAGATGCATTACATAGAAAATAGAATTAGCAGAAGTTTTTATCGCTAACAAATAGCTAATAACAAAACGAATATTAGACGAATAATAAGAAACCTACTTCTGAATCTCTGATCAAGAAGCAGAAAATTTACTGAAAGCTGTTAAGACTGAGAGTAGGAAAGCAATGATATCCCTCATTCCATACCTAAGCATCATATATCGATTCAAGAATCTTCTGAAATTTGACGTGAGATTAGCGTATGGAAAAGTCGTCCTTTAACTTATACGTGGTCCCAAAACCAGTCTTTTATCTTCTAAGTTCCTCGAATTTGGTTGTTTTTTAAACCAGAATTCGATATTCTCCTCGAATAATAGTACGTGCACAGCATATGACAGCATAAAATTGGGTTTTCGATTGTCCTAGCGTTTGGAAATGACTTAAACCTTCCATCCTTATAAACAACATATGGCGTAACAAATATACCAAAATTGACGCGACCTCAAATTCATTGGAGAAATGAAAAATCTCTAATTTAAGGCGGTCATGTGCGGTGCACGTGCACGTACCCAATAAAAATTTCAAATTCCTGCAGAAAAATAACTAAACTCGAACAATTAAAAAGATAAATGACTGATTATGAGATCGATTATTAATTATAGGATGTATAGCAATTTTCACCCAATAAATATAACATACAACCAGTACACAGTAAACCCTTCACCAGTAAGAGGGTGTTTGATGAGCTTATAAGCTCTTGCAAAGCGTTGGGAAAAAAAATGCTTAGGAGCTAATAAAACACAAAAATAAGCTCTAAGAGCTTATAAGATCTAAAAAAATAAGTTGTTATATTCCATCTTATTTTTAAGATCTTAATTATTACAATCAAATTTCCCACACAATTCACACACTTATGCACACAACACACATTTCACACACTACACACTACACACACTTCACGCACTAATCAAAATGTGTGTTTAATATTAACTTTTAAATTAGACTCGAAATTAATGCAAACTTATAAATTATTTTATCCAAACACTTTGTTAACTTATAAGCTTCTTAAAAATTACATCTTATAAGCTCTTGAAACAACTTTTAAGAAGTTTAGCCAAACACCGTCTAAGTTTACACTATAACGAATAACAAACCGATTTACAAACAATGCAGATCATTTCTACACAATCCAGATGCAATCAAATTGACCAGTTAACTCCAATTCCGATAAAAGTAATCGAAAACCACATAGCAAAACTCATAATTAACGCAGTGTAACTTCATTTCACACACACAGAACTTATTGATTACCTTAAAAATCCAGATGCTATCAATAAAATCATCAAAAGCTTCAACCCACTCCTCAACACTGTCATCGAAATCTTCAATTTCATCGTCAGCGTCAAAATTGAAGGTGTCCGTGTTGTAGAATTCAGCATTGGAGTCCCACCGGCGGATGTGAAGCTGCCATGGCGAAAGCAAGAAGATAAATCGATGTCTGGATATAGAAATTGGGCCGCAATGGAAATAGCAAAGACGGTTTCGCGAGTGTAGTAGATGAGTGTGGCGGGTGGAGAACAGAGGTGGGTGGAGATGAAGCCCAACCTCTGCCATTACCGCCATCGACACAGTTCGCTTTATGATCTTATCTAATTACTAAATGGTACCCGCCCAGAGATTTTATTTTTTTTATCAATTTTTGGTTCATTGGTGTAATTTATATATACTCCCTCATCCCGAATAAATTTGCACATTTTTTATTTTCGACTGTCCAAATAAACTTAAACACTTCTTAATAAAGAAAATGAATAATTGAAAAAATTCCACCAAACTATCAACGTTTTTGTATATAAACTACTAGATTTTTTTTGTGTCATTGATACATACAAACTATACGAATTTGGCAGATAAACCACCAAACTTATTTTTCGATTGACAGAGAAATCACCAAACTTATTCTCCGATCAT
Source organism: Ajuga chamaepitys (assembly GCA_958295605.1). Classification (NCBI taxonomy): domain Eukaryota; kingdom Viridiplantae; phylum Streptophyta; class Magnoliopsida; order Lamiales; family Lamiaceae; genus Ajuga; species Ajuga chamaepitys. The sequence goes on from OY282506.1 coordinate 56,208,495, forward strand.
TTTTTGTTGCAGTTTCACGCGTGATAAACTTTTAATGATTTTTTTTTACAAACAACCTTTTTAGTATGTCAAACGTGTAAAATTCTTTCATATCTTTCTTTTCCAGATTTAATTTCTTTGAATATTCAGTATCTAGTACCGCCATTGTTGATGAGCGGCTCCTCTACTTACTAAAAAACATGTTTGAACATGAAAATTTCTTAACATTTATAACACGCGCGTCACATGCGGAATACCGACTAAAAATGATTGAAAAATAAGTTTGGTGGTTTCTCTGTCGAAACCCGCGCAAGAACTTTGGAATGGTTCTATCACAAAATTTGTAGCTAACTCACTTACCTTTCCAAAAACAAAAAATTCACTTTGTGGAGGTTCCTACATGGGGAGTAGTGATTTGTGCATTTGTACATTAACGTTCATATAAATTTCACATACAATAGGACCCAATGAAAAGCACTTTTTGAAATTTCAACTTTTTGAATATTTTGTATAATTTTCCAGTAGCCCTGTGTGTTAGCTTTGCAATGCATCAAGTTTAACCTAAAAATCATTTTTGTAGCCCAAGTTATGACCAAAATACTAAAGGTATGCTGGAAAGTACCTCAAAATGCACCACAGTCACTTCCTTTGAGCTTTTGGCCACTTTCTTGCAAGAAATTTGGAATGGTTCCAACACAAAAGTTGTAGCTAATTCACTTAGCTTTCTAAAAATATTCGAGTCACTTCGGGGAGGTTCCTACGGTAGGAGTTGTGATCGTGCATTTATACATTAACGTTCGTATGAAGTTCACATCTAATTAGCCCCAAATAAAAAGCACTTTTTGAAATTTTATTTTCATTTTCTAGTAGCCCTACGTGCTACCTTTCCAACACATCTTGTTTCACTTAAAAATCATTTTTTTAGCCCAAGATATGATCAAAATACTATAGGTATGCCGAAAACTACCTTACAATGCACCACTGTCACTTCCTTTGAGCTTTTGGAATCTTTCTTGCAAGAACTTTGGAATGGTTCTATCACAAAATTTGTAGCTAACACACTTACCTTTCCAAAAACAAAAGATTCACTTTGTGGAGGTTCCTACATGGGGGGTAGTGATTTGTGCATTTGTACATTAACGTTCATATAAATTTTGCATACAATAGGCCCCAATAAAAATCATTTTTTGAAATTTCAACTCTTTGAACATTTTGTATAATTTTCCAGTAGCCCTGTGTGTTAGCTTTGCAATGCATCAAGTTTCACCTAAAAATCATTTTGGTAGCCCAAGTTATGACCAAAATACTAAAGATATGCTGGAAAGTACCTCAAAATGCACCACAGTCACTTCCTTTGAGCTTTTGGCCACTTTCTTGCAAGAAATTTGGAATGGTTCCAACACAAAAGTTGTAGCTAATTCACTTAGCTTTCTAAAAATATTCGAGTCACTTCGGGAAGGTTCCTACGGTAGGAGTTGTGATCGTGCTTTTATACATTAACGTTCGTATAAAGTTCACATCTAATTAGCCCCAAATAAAAAGCACTTTTTGAAATTTTCTATTCAATTTCTAGTAGCCCTACGTGCTACCTTTCCAACACATCTTGTTTCACTTAAAAATCATTTTTTTATCCCATGATATGATCAAAATACTATAGGTATGCCGAAAACTACCTTATAATGCACCACTGTCACTTCCTTTGAGCTTTTGGAACCTTTCTTGCAAGAACTTTGGAATGGTTCTATCACAAAATTTGTAGCTAACTCACTTACCTTTCCAAAAACAAAAGATTCACTTTGTGGAGGTTCCTACATGGGGAGTAGTGATTTGTGCATTTGTACATTAACGTTCATATAAATTTCGCATACAATAGGCCTCAATAAAAAACACTTTTTGAAATTTCAACTTTTTGAACATTTTGTATAATTTTCCAGTAGCCCTGTGTGTTAGCTTTGCAATGCATCAAGTTTCACCTAAAATCATTTTTGTAGCCCAAGTTATGTCCAAAATACTAAAGGTATAATGGAAAGTACCTCAATATGCACCACAGTCACTTCCTTTGAGCTTTTGGCCACTTTCTTGCAAGAAATTTGGAATGGTTCCAACACAAAAGTTGTAGCTAATTCACTTAGCTTTCTAAAAATATTTGAGTCACTTCGGGGAGGTTCCTACGGTAGGAGTTGTGATCGTGCATTTATACATTAACGTTCATATAAAGTTCACATCTAATTTACACCAAATGAAAAGCACTTTTTGAAATTTTCTTTTCATTTTCTAGTAGCCTTACGTGTTAGCTTTCCAACGCATCTTGTTTCACTTAAAAATCATTTTTTTAGCCCAAGATATGATCAAAATACTATAGGTATGCCGAAAACTACCTTACAATGCACCACTGTCACTTCCTTTGAGCTTTTGGAACCTTTCTTGCAAGAACTTTGGAATGGTTCTATCATAAAATTTGTAGCTAACTCACTTACCTTTCCAAAAACAAAAGATTCACTTTGTGGAGGTTCCTACACGGGGAGTAGTGATTTGTGCATTTGTACATTAACGTTCATATAAATTTCGCATACAATAGGCCCCAACAAAAAGCACTTTTTGAAATTTCAACTTTTTGAACATTTTGTATAATTTTCCAGTAGCCCTGTGTGTTAGCTTTGCAATGCATCAAGTTTCATCTAAAATCATTTTTGTAGCCCAAATTATGTCCAAAATACTAAAGGTATGCTGGAAAGTACCTCAATATGCACCACAATCACTTCCTTTGAGCTTTTGGCCCCTTTATTGCAAGAAATTTGGAATGGTTCCAACACAAAAGTTGTAGCTAATTCACTTAGCTTTCTAAAAATATTCGAGTCACTTCGGGAAGGTTCTTACGGTAGGAGTTGTGTCGTGCTTTTATACTTTAACGTTCGTATAAAGTTCATATCTAATTAGCCCCAAATGAAAAGCACTTTTTGAAATTTTCATTTCATTTTCTAGTAGCCCTACATGTTAGCTTTCCAACGCATCTTGTTTCACATAAAAATCATTTTTTTAGCCCAAGATATGATCAAAATACTATAGGTATGCCAAAAACTACCTTACAATGCACCACTGTCACTTCCTTTGAGCTTTTCGAACCTTTCTTGCAAGAACTTTGGAATGGTTCTATCACAAAATTTGTAGCTAACTCACTTACCTTTCCAAAAACAAAATATTCACTTTGTGGAGGTTCCTACATGGGGAGTAGTGATTTGTGCAATTTCGCATACAATAGGCCCCAATAAAAAGCACTTTTTTAAATTTCAACTTTTTGAACATTTTATATAATTTTCCAGTAGCCCTGTGTGTTAGCTTTGCAATGCATCAAGTTTCATCTAAAATCATTTTTGTAGCCCAAGTTATGTCCAAAATACTAAAGGTATGCTTGAAAGTCCCTCAATATGCACCACAATCACTTCCTTTGAGCTTTTGGCCACTTTCTTGCAAGAAATTTGGAATGGTTCCAACACAAAAGTTGTAGCTAATTCACTTAGCTTTCTAAAAATATTCGAGTCACTTCGGGGAGGTTCCTACGGTAGGAGTTGTGATCGTGCTTTTATACATTAACGTTCGTATAAAGTTCACATCAAATTAGCCCCAAATAAAAAGCACTTTCTGAAATTTTCTTTTCATTTTCTAGTAGCTCTATTTGATAGCTTTCCAACACATCTTGTTTCAATTAAAAATCAATTTTTTTGCCAAGATATTATCAAAATACTATAGGTATGCCGAAAACTACCTTACAATGCACCACTGTAACTTCCTTTGAGCTTTTGGAACCTTTCTTGCAAGAACTTTGGAATAGTTCTATCATAAAATTTGTAGCTAACTCACTTACCTTTCCAAAAACAAAAGATTAACTTTGTGGAGGTTCCTACATGGGGAGTAGTGATTTGTGCATTTGTACATTAACGTTCATATAAATTTCGCATACAATAGGCCCCAATAAAAAGCACTTTTTGAAATTTCAACTTTTTGAACATTTTGTATTATTTTCCAGTAGCCATGTGTGTTAACTTTGAAATGCATCAAGTTTCACCTAAAAATCATTTTTGTAGCCCAAGTTATGACCAAAATACTAAAGGTATGCTGGAAAGTACTTCAAAATGCACCACAGTCACTTCCTTTGAGCTTTTGGCCACTTTCTTGCAAGAAATTTGGAATGGTTCCAACACAAAAGTTGTAGCTAATTCACTTAGCTTTCTAAAAATATTCGAGTCACTTCGGGGAGGTTCCTGTGGTAGGAGTTGTGATCGTGCTTTTATACATTAACATTCGTATAAAGTTCACATCTAATTAGCCCCAAATAAAAAGCACTTTTTGAAATTTTCTTTTTGTTTTCTAGTATCCCCATTTGTTAGCTTTCCAACGCATCTTGTTTCACATAAAAATCATTTTTTTAGCCCAAGATTTGATCAAAATACTATCGGTATGCTGAAAACTGCCTTACAATGCACCACTGTCACTTCATTTGAGCTTTTGGAACCTTTCTTGCAAGAACTTTGGAATGGTTCTATCATAAAATTTGTAGCTAACTCACTTACCTTTCCAAAAACAAAAGATTCACTTTGTGGAGGTTCCTACACGGGGAGTAGTGATTTGTGCATTTGTACATTAACGTTCATATAAATTTCGCATACAATAGGCCCCAATAAAAAGCACTTTTTGAAATTTCAACTTTTTGAACATTTTGTATAATTTTCCAGTAGCCTTGTGTGTTAGCTTTGCAATGCATCAAGTTTCATCTAAAATCATTTTTGTAGCCCAAGTGATGTCCAAAATACTAAAGGTATGCTGGAAAGTACCTCAATATGCACCACAATCACTTCCTTTGAGCTTTTGGCCACTTTCTTGCAAGAAATTTGGAATGGTTCCAACACAAAAATTGTAGCTAATTCACTTAGCTTTCTAAAAATATTCGAGTCACTTCGGGGAGGTTCCTACGGTAGGAGTTGTGATCGTGCTTTTATACATTAACATTCGTATAAAGTTCACATCTAATTAGCCCCAAATAAAAAGCACTTTTTGAAATTTTCTTTTTGTTTTCTAGTAGCCCCATTTGTTAGCTTTCCAACACATCTTGTTTCACTTAAAAATCATTTTTTTAGCCCAAGATTTGATCAAAATACTATCGGTATGCTGAAAACTACCTTACAATGCACCACTGTCACTTCATTTGAGCTTTTGGAACCTTTCTTGCAAGAACTTTGGAATGGTTCTATCAAAAACTTTGTAGCTAACTCCCATACCTTTCCAAAAACAAAAGATTCACTTTGTGGAGGTTCCTACATGGGGAGTAGTGATTTGTGCATTTGTACATTAACGTTCATATAAATTTCGCATACAATAGGCCCCAATAAAAAGCACTTTTTGAAATTTCAACTTTTTGAACATTTTGTATAATTTTCCAGTAGCCCTGTGTGTTAGCTTTGCAATGCATCAAGTTTCATCTAAAATCATTTTTGTGGCCCAAGTTATGTCCAAAATACTAAAGGTATGCTGGAAAGTACCTCAATATGCACCACAATCACTTCCTTTGAGCTTTTGGCCACTTTCTTGCAAGAAATTTGGAATGGTTCCAACACAAAAGTTGTAGCTAATTCACTTAGCTTTCTAAAAATATTCGACTCACTTCGTGAAGGTTCTTACGGTAGGAGTTGTGTTGTGCTTTTATACATTAACGTTCGTATAAAGTTCACATCTAATTAGCCCCAAATAAAAAGCACTTTTTGAAATTTTCTTTTCATTTTCTAGTAGCCCTATGTGTTAGCTTACCAACGCATCTTGTTTCACTTAAAAATCATTTTTTTAGCCCAAGATATGATCAAAATACTATAGGTATGCCGAAAACTACCTTACAATGCACCACTGTCACTTCCTTTGAGCTTTTGGAACCTTTCTTGCAAGAACTTTAGAATGGTTCTATCACAAAGTTGTAGCTAACTCACTTACCGTTCCAAAAACAAAAGATTCACTTTGTGGAGGTTCCTACATGGGGAGTAGTGATTTGTGCATTTGTACATTAACGTTCATATAAATTTCGCATACAATAGGCCCCAATAAAAAGCACTTTTTGAAATTTCAACTTTTTGAACATTTTGTATAATGTTCCAGTAGCCCTGTGTGTTAGCTTCGCAATGCATCAAGTTTCACCTAAAAATCATTTTTGTAGCCCAAGTTATGACCAAAATACTAAAGGTATGCTGGAAAGTACCTCAAAATGCAACACAATCACTTCCTTTGAGCTTTTGGCCACTTTCTTGCAAGAAATTTTGAATGGTTCCAACACAAAAGTTGTATCTAATTCACTTAGATTTCTAAAAATATTCGAGTCACTTCGGGGAGGTTCCTACGGTAGGAGTTGTGATCGTGCTTTTATACATTAACGTTCATATAAAGTTCACATCTAATTAGCCCCAAATAAAAAGCACTTTTTGAAATTTTCTTTTCGTTTTCTAGTAGGCCCATTTGTTAGCTTTCCAACGCATCTTTTTCACTTAAAAATCATTTTTTTAGCCCAAGATATGATCAAAATACTATAGGTATGCCAAAAACTACCTTACAATGCACCACTGTCACTTCCTTTGAGCTTTTGGAACCTTTCTTGCAAGAACTTTGGAATGGTTCTATCACAAAATTTGTAGCTAACTCACTTACCTTTCCAAAAATAAAAGATTCACTTTGTGGAGGTTCCTACATGGGGAGTAGTGATTTGTGCATTTGTACATTAACGTTCATATAAATTTCGCATACAATAGGCCCCAATAAAAAGCACTTTTTGAAATTTCAACTTTTTGAACATTTTGTATTATTTTCCAGTAGCCCTGTGTGTTAACTTTGAAATGCATCAAGTTTCACCTAAAAATCATTTTTGTAGCCCAAGTTATGACCAAAATACTAAAGGTATGCTGGAAAGTACCTCAATATGCACCACAATCACTTCCTTTGAGCTTTTGGCCACTTTCTTGCAAGAAATTTGGAATGGTTCCAACACAAAAGTTGTAGCTAATTCACTTAGATTTCTAAAAATATTCGAGTCACTTCGGGGAGGTTCCTACGGTAGGAGTTGTGATCGTGCTTTTATACATTAACATTCGTATAAAGTTCACATCTAATTAGCCCCAAATAAAAAGCACTTTTTGAAATTTTCTTTTTGTTTTCTAGTAGCCCCATTTGTTAGCTTTCCAACGCATCTTGTTTCACTTCAAAATCATTTTTTTAGCCCAAGATTTGATCAAAATACTATCGGTATGCTGAAAACTACCTTACAATGCACCACTGTCACTTCCTTTGAGCTTTTGGAACCTTTCTTGCAAGAACTTTAGAATGGTTCTATCACAAAAGTTGTAGCTAACTCACTTACCTTTCCAAAAACAAAAGATTCACTTTGTGGATGTTCCTACATGGGGAGTACTGATTTGTGCATTTGTACATTAACGTTCATATAAATTTCGCATACAATAGGCCCAATAAAAAACACTTTTTGAAATTTCAACTTTTTGAATATTTTGTATAATGTTCCTGTAGCCCTGTGTGTTAGCTTTGCAATGCATCAAGTTTCAGTTAAAAATCATTTTTGTAGCCCAAGTTATGACCAAAATACTAAAGGTATGCTGGAAAGTACCTCAATATGCACCACAATCACTTCCTTTGAGCTTTTGGCCACTTTCTTGCAAGAAATTTGGAATGGTTCCAACACAAAAGTTGTAGCTAATTCACTTTGCTTTTTAAAAATGTTCGAGTCAGTTCGGGGAGGTTCCTACGATAGGAGTTGTGATCGTGCTTTTATACATTAACGTTCGTATATAGTTCACATCTAATTAGCCCCAAATAAAAAGCACTTTTTGAAATTTTATTTTCATTTTCTAGTAGCCCCATTTGTTAGATTTCCAACACATCTTGTTTCACTTAAAATCATTTTTTTAGCCCAAGATATGATCAAAATACTATAGGTATGCCGAAAACAACCTTACAATGCACCACTGTCACTTCCTTTGAGCTTTTGGAACCTTTCTTGCAAGAACTTTGGAATGGTTCTATCACAAAATTTGTGGCTAACTCACTTAACTTTCCAAAAACAAAAGATTCACTTTGTGGAGGTTCCTACATGGGGAGTAGTGATTTGTGCATTTGTACATTAACGTTCATATAAATTTCGCATACAATAGGCCCCAATAAAAAGCACTGTTTGAAATTTCAACTTTTTGAACATTTTGTATAATTTTCCAGTAGCCCTGTGTGTTAGCTTTGCAATGCATCAAGTTTCACCTAAAAATCATTTTTGTAGCCCAAGTTATGACCACAATACTAAAGGTATGCTGGAAAGTACCTCAAAATGCACCACAGTCACTTCCTTTGAGCTTTTAGCCACTTTCTTGCAAGAAATTTGGAATGGTTCCAACAAAAAAGTTGTAGCTAATTCACTTAGCTTTCTAAAAATATTCGACTCACTTTGGGGAGGGTCCTACGGTAGGAGTTGTGAACGTGCATTTATACATTAACGTTCGTATAAAGTTCACATCTAATTAGCCCCAAATAAAAAACACTTTTTGAAATTTTCTTTTCAATTTCTTGTAGCCCTATATTTAGCTTTCCAACGCATCTTGTTTCACTTAAAAATCATTTTTTTAGCTCAAGATATGATCAAAATACTATAGGTATGCCAAAAACTACCTTATAATGCACCACTGTCACTTCCTTTGAGCTTTTGGAACCTTTCTTGCAAGAACTCTGGAATGGTTCTATCATAAAATTTGTAGCTAACTCACTTACCTTTCCAAAAAAAAAAGATTCACTTTGTGGAGGTTTCTACATGGGGAGTAGTGATTTGTGCATTTGTACATTAACGTTCATATAAATTTCGCATACAATAGCCCCAATAAAAAGCACTTTTTGAAATTTCAACTTTTTGAATATTTTGTATAATGTTCCTGTAGCCCTGTGTGTTACCTTTGCAATGCAACAAGTTTCACCTAAAAATCATTTTTGTAGCCCAAGTTATGACCAAAATACTAAAGGTATGCTGGAAAGTACCTTAAAATGCACCACAGTCATTTCCTTCGAACTTTTGGCCACTTTCTTGCAAGAAATTTGGAATGGTTCAAACACAAAAGTTGTAGCTAATTCACTTTGCTTTTTAAAAATATTCGAGTCAGTTCGGGGAGGTTCCTATAGTAGGAGTTGTGATCGTGCATTTATACATTAACGTTTGTATAAAGTTCACATCTAATTAGCCCCAAATAAAAAGCACTTTTTGAAATTTTCTTTTCGTTTTCTAGTAGCCCTACGTGTTAGCTTTCCAATGCATCTTGTTTCACTTAAAACTCATTTTTTTAGCCCAAGATATGACCAAAATACTATAGGTATGCCGAAAACTACCTTACAATGCACCACTGTCACTTCCTATGAGCTTTTGGAACCTTTCTTGCAAGAACTTTGGAATGGTTCTGTCACAAAAGTTGTAGCTAACTCACTTACCTTTCCAAAAACAAAACATTCACTTTGTGGAGGTTCCTACATGGGGAGTAGTGATTTGTGCATTTGTACATTAACGTTCATATAAATTTCGCATACAATAGGCCCCAATAAAAAGCACTTTTTGAATTTCAACTTTTTGAACATTTTGTATAATTTTCCAGTAGCCCTGTGTGTTAGCTTTTCAATGCATCAAGTTTCACCTAAAAATCATTTTTGTAGCCCAAGTTATGACCAAATACTAAAGGTATGCTGGAAAGTACCTCAAAATGCACCACAGTCAATTCCGTCGAGCTTTTGGATACTTTCTTGCAAGAAATTTGGAATGGTTCCAACACAAAAGTTGTAGCTAATTCACTTGGATTTTTAAAAATATTCGAGTCAGTTCGGGGAGGTTCCTATAGTAGGAGTAGTGATCGCGCATTTATACATTAACGTTCGTATAAAGTTCACATCTAATTAGTTCCAAATAAAAAGCACTTTTTGAAATTCTCTTTTTATTTTATAGTAGCCCTATGTGTTAGCTTACCAACGCATCTTGTTTCACTTAAAAATGATTTTTTTAGCCCTAGATATTATCAAAATACTATAGGTATGCCGAAAACTACCTTACAATGCACTACTGTCACTTCCTTTGAACTTTTGGAACCTTTCTTGCAAGAACTTTGGAATGGTTCTATCACAAAAGTTGTAGCTAACTCTCTTACCTTTCCAAAAACAAAAGATTCACTTTGTGGAGGTTCCTACATGGGGAGTAGTGATTTGTGCATTTGTACATTAACGTTCATATATTTCGCATACAATAGGCCCCAATAAAAAGCACTTTTTGAAATTTCAACTTTTTGAACATTTTGTATAATTTTCCAATAGCCCTTTGTGTTATCTTTGCAATGCATCAAGTTTCACCTAAAAATCATTTTTTTAGCCCAAGTTATGACCAAAATACTAAAGGTATGCTAGAAAGTACCTCAAAATGCACCACAGTCACTTCCTTCGAGCTTTTGGTCACTTTCTTGCAAGAAATTTGGAATGTTTATACACAAAAGTTGTAGCTAATTCACTTTTCTTTCTAAAAATATTCGAATCAGTTCGGGGAGGTTCCTATAGTAGGAGTTGTGATCAGGCATTTATACATTAACGTTCGTATAAAGTTCACATCTAATTAGCCGCAAATAAAAAGAACTTTTTGAAATTTTCTTTTCATTTTCTAGTAGCCCTATGTGTTAGCTTACCAACGCATCTTGTTTCACTTAAAAATCATTTTTTTAGCCCTAGATATGATCAAAATACTATAGGTATGCCGAAAACTACCTTACAATGCACCACTGTCACTTCCTTTGAGCTTTTGGAACCTTTCTTGCAAGAACTTTGGAATGGTTCTATCACAAAAGTTGTAGCTAACTCTCTTACCTTTCCAAAAACAAAAGATTCACTTTGTGGAGGTTCCTACATGGGGAGTAGTGATTTGTGCATTTGTACATTAACGTTCATATAAATTTCGCATACAATAGGCCCCAATAAAAAGCCCTTTTTGAAATTTCAACTTTTTGAACATTTTGTATAATTTTCCAGTAGCCCTGTGTGTTAGCTTTGCAATGCATTAAGTTTCACCTAAAAATCATTTTTGTTGCCCAAATTATGACAAAAATACTAAAGGTATGCTTGAAAGTACCTCAAAATGCACCACGGTCACTTCCTTCGAGCTTTTGGCCACTTTCTTGCAAGAAATTTGGAATGGTTCCAACACAAAAGTTGTAGCTAATTCACTTTGCTTTCTAAAAATATTCGATTAAGTTCGGGGAGGTTCCTACAGTAGGAGTTTGGATCGTGCATTTATACATTAACGTTCGTATAAAGTTCACATCTAATTAGCCCCAAATAAAAAGCACTTTATGAAATTTTATTTTCTTTTTCTAGTAGCCCTATTTGTTAGCTTTCCAACGCATCTTTTTTCACTTAAAAATCATTTTTTTAGCCCAAGATATGATCAAAATACTATAGGTATGCCGAAAACTACCTTACAATACACCACTGTCACTTCCTGTGGGCTTTTGGAACCTTTCTTGCAAGAACTTTGGAATGGTTCTATCACAAAAGTTCTAGCTAACTCACTTACCTTTCCAAAAACAAAAGATTCACTTTGTGGAGGTTCCTACATGGGGAGTAGTGATTTGTGCATTTGTACATTAACGTTCATATCAATTTCGCATGCAATAGGCCCAATAAAAAGCACATTTTGAAATTTCAACTTTTTGAACATTTTGTATAATTTTCCAGTAGCCCTGTGTGTTAGCTTTGCAATGCATCAAGTTTCACCTAAAAATCATTTTTTTGTAGCCCAAGTTATGACAAAAATACTAAAGGTATGCTGGAAAGTACCTCAAAATGCACCACAGTCACTTCCTTTGAGCTTTTGGCCACTTTCTTGCAAGAAATTTGGAATGGTTCCAACACAAAAGTTGTAGCTAATTCACTTTGATTTCTAAAAATATTCGAGTAAGTTCGGGGAGGTTCCTACGGTAGGAGTTTGGATCGTGCATTTATACATTAACGTTCGTATAAAGTTCACATCTAATTAGCCCCAAATAAAAAGCACTTTTTAAAATTTTCTTTTCATTTTCTAGTAGTCCTTTGTGTTAGCTTACCAACACATCTTGTTTCACTTAAAAATCATTTTTTTAGCCCAAAATATGATCAAAATACTATAGGTATGCCGAAAACTACCTTACAATGCACCACTGTCACTTCCTTTGAGCTTTTGGAAACTTTCTTGCAAGAACTTTGGAATGATTCTATCACAAAAGTTGTAGCTAACTCACTTACCTTTCCAAAAACAAAAGATTCACTTTGTGGAGGTTCCTACATGGGGAGTAGTGATTTGTGCATTTGTACATTAACGTTCATATAAATTTCGCATACAATAGGCCCCAATAAAAATCATTTTTTGAAATTTCAACTCTTTGAACATTTTGTATAATTTTCCAGTAGCCCTGTGTGTTAGCTTTGCAATGCATCAAGTTTCACCTAAAAATCATTTTTGTAGCCCAAGTTATGACCAAAATACTAAAGGTATGCTGGAAAGTACCTCAAAATGCACCACATTCACTTCCTTTGAGCTTTTGGCCACTTTCTTGCAAGAAATTTGGAATGGTTCCAACATAAAAGTTGTAGCTAATTCACTTAGCTTTTTAAAAATATTCGATTCACTTCGGGGAGGTTCCTACGGTAGGAGTTGTGATCGTGCATTTATACATTAACGTTCGTATAAAGTTCACATCTAATTAGCCCCAAATAAAAAGCACTTTTTGAAATTTTATTTTCATTTTCTAGTAGCCTTATGTGTTAGCTTACCAACGCATCTTGTTTCACTTAAAAATCATTTTTTAGCCCAAGATATGATCAAAATACTATAAGTATGCCGAAAACTACCTTACAATGCACCACTGTCACTTCCTTTGAGCTTTTGGAACCTTTCTTGCAAGAACTTTGGAATGATTCTATCACAAAAGTTGTAGCTAACTCACTTACCTTTCTAAAAACAAAAGATTCACTTTGTGGAGGTTCCTACATGGGGAGTAATGATTTGTGCATTTGTACATTAACGTTCATATAAATTTCGCATACAATAGGCCCCAATAAAAAGCACTTTTTGAAATTTCAACTTTTTGAACATTTTGTATAATTTTCCAGTAGCCCTGTGTGTTAGCTTTGCAATGCATCAAGTTTCACCTAAAAATCATTTTTGTTGCCCAAGTTATGACCAAAATACTAAAGGTATGCTGGAAAGTACCTCAAAATGCACCACAGTCACTTCCTTCGAGCTTTTGGCCACTTTCTTGCAAGAAATTTGGAATGGTTCCAACACAAAAGTTGTATCTAATTCACTTAGCTTTCTAAAAATATTCGAGTCAGTTCGGGGAGGTTCCTACGGTAGGAGTTGTGATCGTGCATTTATACATTAACGTTCGTATAAAGTTCACATCTAATTAGCCCCAAATAAAAAGAACTTTTTGAAATTTTCTTTTAATTTTCTAGTAGCTCTATGTGTTAGCTTTCCAACGCATCTTGTTTCACTTTAAAATCATTTTTTTAGCCCAAGATATGATCAAAATACTATAGGTATGCCGAAAACTACCTTACAATGCACCACTATCACTTCCTTTGAGCTTTTGGAACCTTTCTTGCAAGAACATTGGAATGGTTCTATCACAAAAGTTGTAGCTAACTCACTTACCTTTCCAAAAACAAAAGATTCACTTTTTGGAGGTTCCTACATGGGGAGTAGTGATTTGTGCATTTGTTCATTAACGTTCATATAAATTTCGCATACAATAGGCCCCAATAAAAAACACTTTTTGAAATTTCAACTTTTTAAACATTTTGTATCCTTTTCCAGTAGCCCTGTGTGCTAGCTTTGCAATGCATCAAGTTTCACCTAAAAATCATTTTTGTAGCCCAAGTTATGACCAAAATACTAAAGGTATGCTGGAAAGTACCTCAAAATGCACCACAGTCACTTCCTTTGAGCTTTTGGCCACTTTCTTGCAAGAAATTTGGAATGGTTCCAACACAAAAGTTGTAGCTAATTCACTTAGCTTTCTAAAAATATTCGACTCACTTCGGGGAGGTTCCTACGGTAGGAGTTGTGATCGTGCGTTTATACATTAAAGTTCGTATAAAGTTCACATCTAATTAGCCCCAAATAAAAAGCACTTTTTGAAATTTTCTTTTCATTTTCTATTAGCCCTATGTGTTAGCTTTCCAACGCATCTTGTTTCACTTAAAAATCATTTTTTTAGCCCAAGATATGATTAAAATACTATAGGTATGCCGTATAGTTTATATGTATGGGTGCCATAAGAAACACTTCAGTGGTTTATGATAATTTGATGTGATTACTGTAATTAACTCTAAAAAAAATAATCTTCACTCTTAATTCACCTTCGAAGAGACAATAAAATTTCAAAAAATAAATTTTCTCAATAATATTTATGATGGCCCAACAATAGTATCAAGTCATTAACCGTATTATCCACAACCACTAAAGGCCCAATCAGATAAGCCCATCTTATGCAGGCCCAAGTGTTGGCTTTACCTTCTCACGCAGAGAAATATAGAGCCGAACAGAAAACAAAGGACAGAATGAAGACAGTGGCGATGGACTACTTCGGGGAGGCGGAGGAGCAAAGCGGCGGTGTCACGGTGGCGATGGACGTCGACGACGTCGATTCATCCTTAGATCTGTTCGGCGAGGGGCCAATTCTCGACCTCCACCGTCTCGCAGATTCCGATTTCTTCAATTCCTTCCAAGACGATTTCGACGATGAAGACATCAACTAGTTCGCTACGCTGTGTATTTTCCTTTCTGTTTCCTCTTAATTTTCGTCACTTTTATTAGGAAAAAACAGCTCTGTTCGGAAGAATCTCTCGAAGTTGTATGGTAGATGGATTTGATTTTCAATCTGTTTTCACCTCTATGACTATAATCGTGCTCTTATTCTGTTTTACTTGTTCATCGACTGTGAATTGCTATTCGGATTTTTTATTTTCTTAATTGATTGATTGCTGCGATCACCCAAAATTTTTGGTGATTTAGTCTCTTTTTTTGTTTCAATTTCTGTTGACACCCTAATTATACAGTTATTTTCAATCGTGAAAATAGAAGTAATTGTTTGTTTGCGTTTTTCCATTTGGAATAGTTTCTTGCTGGAATGCTTAATTCCAGCTAGTATTTGATCTTTGTTCTTTACCATATTAATTTCAGTTTTATATGTAAAGTTGAAGCAGTTGTTCACACCCATTTTCTAAACGATACCCGGTGCTAGTCGGACGGGAGGCTAGGTCTACCGCCCTAACTGGAATTTAGGTTGTGGCTTAATCGAATCTAAGCAGAGTTAAGTAAGGAGTCGGAGGAAAAAATATAAGCGATCCAGAATAGTCGAGCAACAAGAATAGTTTGAGGCTTGGAGCTAAATGAAAGAAACAGATTCCGAGCTTGGAATCTGATAAACCCACAACTTAAGCATAACTTAATTCCAACAGATTGGCACTATTTATCTCAGTGATAAAAAGAAACTCCCCTTGAAACCATAAGAAAAGATTGCAAGACATTCATGAGCTATTCGAGCAAAGCCTTTGGCCCGATTGTCCTCTTATCACCAACACAAACAACCATTTTGGTTGAATCGAAATAAGAACATGTCCGGTCGTTAGGTGGTCTTGTCCAATGGAAAAGGAAAATTTAGAAATATATGGTGAAGCGTACCAAAGTTTCAACCGTTTATCCTTATTAAAGCTACCTTGAAATTGTTGTTGCTCCTCCCTAGTAATGCCGCAATAAGGTTTTAATCCACCACCGGTCTTACGATCAAACTCCTTAGTGGAATACACAAGTCATGTTGGGAGCTCCAGCTGATCCTCTAATTTTGAGCTCTTGAACTGAACAACCATCAATTTACTGTGGTTGTATGTAGAGAATTCTTGACAGGATGGTGTTTGTGACTTCTCCTTTATCTTATTCTGGTCGAGCTCCGTGAAGCATTGAGGCAACCTTGTCGGGAGCCTCAATAGCTCATCTGGCATAAAACTCATCCTTTGAGAAGCCGCCGGCTTACCACCACTAGATGTTGGGTATTCATGGAGACATTATCTGTTCACATCCTTCTTTTCTGAATGTTTCATCACTGTTTGCATCTAGTATCACAGCATTTTGCTCAGATATGATGATCTTCTTACAAGATCCCGATACATCATGCCTCACATTAACCCTCGGTCATGATCTCACCTCAGTTAAGACAGGTAATTCATGCAAACTTGATTTTCCATTTTCAGCAGATCCGGAAGCTTTTGCAGCACAAATCATTATTCCGACGTGAACTTTGTTGACGATAAGTGTCACAAGCGTATCACTCTCAACATCTTCAGCAATTATCACACTAGGCACTTGCCTCTTTAAAGATACTTCTAGGATGTTGACAATAACATTAATAGTTGATTTTTTCTTCTCATGAATCAATATTAGAGGATCAATCAATTCACGTGTTTGCGTCTCCTGGTTTACAATGAAATATGGGGATATATAACCTCGACCCAGTTTCATCCGCTCTGAAATTGTACCATCGAGCAATTTCCACAGTTATTGTGAAGGTTGTGGTGAGTGACAATGAATCCACCGTTGACAACGGAGAGATCATCGGGACTACCTTCGAGATACAAGTTCCTCATTCAGGCATTTCAACAAACACCTTGCGTATAACTTCCATGGTTTGATGAGGTGATTGCTTGTGGAAAGATTTATTAGTCTGAGAACAATGGGACTCCATAGAAATCATGTTTATTGAATTGTTTGATAGAGAATCACTGTTTGATTCTCAATCGTGGCCTCCAAGGACTTCAAGGCAGCAAAGATTTTTGATTTAGCAATAAAATTCTCTCAATGAAAAAACCAATTGATATGACCCCTAATAGGATTCATATCGATAATTCGCTCTTTGAGTGAGCGTCCTAATAATGAGAGTAAGCGTAGACTCCTAACTATTGTTTTTGCATTTGGTACACGTCTCAAATGGTATTCTTTATCCTTTTTGCGATGTCTTCAGTGCATCTTTTTAAGCTCTTAATACTTAAATTTCACATGCTACATCTACACACACTACATACTACGCACACTACACTACATGTATTACACACACTGCACACACTACACACACAATCCACACTGTCAACACTAGTAAAAATGTGTGTTTAATAGTAATTTTCAAATTAGTCTCACAAACTCATGCTAAATGACTCCATTCATTTGCAAGTTTATAAGTTATTTTATCCAAACACTTTATAAACTTATAAGCTTTCGACAAATTATATCTCATAAATTCTTGAAACAACTTATACGATGTTAGAACTTATTAAATGTCAAAAAAAAATTAGCCAACATCATGTAATTGTACCAAAGTTAAAGTTCCCATAAATGCACATACGCCTGATACAACAAAATTTATAGCGCCTATGAATATTGAAAAAATTTAGACAAAATAATACTCGAGTTGTCTCATAATTAGAATCATATTTAAAATACATACCTATTCTATTTTCAATTCATGAAGGTGCGAAAAAATCATCCAACTCTATTTACACGACTTATTTTATTTTATAACTTTGACTTATTCAATTATATACAATTACTTACGAAATTAAAATTTTAAATTTTTACTCGAATCGAATATAAATTTTTGAAAAATGCTTGGTGAAGCAGATTTTCAGCCAAAACATGGACACTAATTTACCTAGGACAAAGTCAAAAACAGCCAAATTCACTCATTACCACATATTTTATCAGACAAAAATATCACTTCGAATTTTAGCATTATTCACAAACACTATAAATAACCTCAAAAACTTCAATCTTCTCATCACTCACTCTTAATCTTCTTTACTTACAAATTCTTTAATCACTTTTCTTACCAACAATTTTCAGACAAAATGTCGAACACTCAGTTCAACGCTGGACAATCCCACGGCCAAGCTCAGGTATATAATACTGCGATTTTTTCGGTCGTAGTTTTAAATTTTGTGAAACGGATATCTTGATCTTTTCTTCGTATTTCTTCTAATACTACAAGAAAGAATATAAAGAAAAAAGTAGAAATTTAGAGATTTGGGGTGGGAGAAGAAAAAAATTAGTTCAGGACTTATTTGTCAATTTACCTACTTCTTAATTTTCTTCTCCTCAACCTAAAGAAAAAAAACTCCCTTCGTTTCATGTTAATGTTCGTTCTAGCTGCTTCTTCCTTTTTCCAATTCATTGGTATTTTAAATATTTTTCACCAATTCTACCAATTTTCGCTCTCAATTCTAGAATATCTTTACTTTTTAGCCTATTACAGATATTTTAGTTGGTTAAATTTGTATTCCCTAATATTAACTCAGGGTGTATTTGTCAAATTATTTCATACTTAATTCTTTCATATTTTTTCTAATACGATAATTAATATGAAACGAATGGAGAGTATTACTGGCATAAAAATTAGAATTATTTTTTCTCGACCTCAATACGATATATTGGGCCACGGCCCACAAATAAATGGGCTTGGAGTAATATCTTTTTTGGGCCAGTCCAAGACAGAAGATTGGATTGAGTCAGCTAAGAACACAGCCAATTCGGCCCACGATAAGGCCTGCGATGCAGCTGGTCAATCCCAAGAACAGGCCCAAAGGAGCAAGGAGGAAAATGCTGGATTCATTCAACAGGTGTCTTTTTCGTGCGTCCCACTTAATTTTCACACTTGTCTTTTCCATCCGTCCCACTTAACTTTACACATCATTATAAAAGAAACTTTTCTCACAAGCAAAAGCAGTTTTTCTTAACATTCGTATCCGGTCAGTCCCGTAAAATTAAGTGGGACAGAGGAAGTAATTTTTCGAAAATATTAATTACTGATTTATTTATTTTCTTGGCATAATTTACAGACAGGACAGCAGGTGGCGAACATGGCTCAAGGTGCCATTGATGGTGTAAAGAACACTCTAGGAATGAACGAGAAGAAGTGAAAGAAGGGCAAAAATGTCATATCATATTATCTATAGTTTTATTTAGGGAATTTTAATAATTTTTTGGGATTTCTTTATAAACTATTTACCAAGATGTAATAAGAGTCATAGCTAACTTATATATGCTATGATGAGGTAGGTAGTATTTTTGTTTCGCTGACATACGTCACGTGTATATTGACGATATTGTCACTGTACATAGTATGTATCGGGGAAATATTCAATAAGATGAATATAAAGTAGAATGGATTATATTAATTTATGTTTTTACTTTTTATCCTTTGTTGTGTTATTAATGTATTAATTCGGCACAAATTTTCACGAATTTTGAGTATTTATCGTGGTATATCGAATAATTTTGACTCTAGATTATCGTATGTAGTATAAAGACGGTAAAATCTTATGTTCATCGAAAATGTGATTCTAATTTATAGGAGTCTTTTAAAAAAAGGCAAGTACAGGGCTTACTCTATACAATAGAATGAGAACGGTGAATATGATGAACCATAATCTAGTTCAGGGGTTTTCAAGAAGATTGGAAATATATGAACCATAATCTAGCTCATGAGTTTTAAAGAAAACTCGAAAGTACTTAGCTACTCATGTGTAAAACACCGTAATTTTATTTTTGAAAAAATCTCTTCCTTTCAACTACTGCAATCCTATATTATAGTAGTATCTTTTTACAAGCAAACAAACATTAAAATGTTGCCTAGACTACCTAACTAAAACGTTTATAGCATTAAAAACTTAGCCCTAGCTAAGGGCTTAGGATTGGGCTAGGGTTGACTATGATTTTGTTTGTTTCTTTCTCCTTTTCCTGTTCCTGAGATCCTCTATCCCACTTTTATCCTGTTCCAACTATATATATTCATTTTAAAATTAAGTCAATTATAATAACTTTGTTACAAATTGTGAATTTACAGTTCATGATTTAGGTTCAGTATTCAGAATTCATGTTTAGATTTCATGTTTATACCTTTTTTGGATTAGGATATATTTCTATTCTATACTTACGATTTCACGATTCACGGTTCATGGTTCATGATTTAATGGTTCAGTGTTTATAATTCAATAGTTCATAGTTTAGGGTTCATGATCTCATGTGTCGTCTAGGTTCACAATTCTTGTTATATGGCTCGATTTTGAAATGGAACACGGTTGAGATTGGATAAATGTGAGACAAAGGACCCGAATTGCCTCCTTTACATGCTCCCTCCGTTCCGGTCCAATTTACCCACCTTGGCCGGGCACGGAGATTAAGAAAAAATAAATTTTATGGAATCTTTGACTTTTTCAAAGGTCAAGATTGAATGTGGAGATTGTGAGGAGAAATTTGTCATTTATCTACTGGCAAATTAAATTGAAACAAACCGAAAGAAAAATAGACAACTTAGAACAGACCGGAGGGAGTAAGTAACAATTTATCATTTGTACCAATCATTAACAAAAACGAAAAAGCTTACTAGCAATCTAAGTAAAAGGATAGTTCATAACTTCATATTTAATACAACTTATCAATATCAAACTATATACTATTGGGTACATAGAAAATAGTCAAAACTCTTAATCAAAGTCATTATAAAATACAAAAGAGAGCTATATATATTTTGCTTGTATATGAGACTTATACATAAATATTAACTATGGTTCTTGATGCCCAATTAAGTAACCTTAATTAATACTTACCTCAAACTGGTCGAGGCGATGCCGCTAGACTACTAACGTCTGGGCATTTTGGCTAACATTATTCATCAAAGAACAAAATTACTAGATTACCCTCTTGGTTGATCTCTTTTTGTGGCTCATAATCCTCAAACTTTGCCTTAATATGTCCATCTCTCTTTCTCTCCTCAATTCTTGATTCTCCATTGATGCTATCTTTGCTTGCAGAAATTCAATTATTTCTTCCTTGTCTGAAAGCTCCTTCTTCAGTTCTAGTATTATGTTTTCTTCCTCTGCTTTCCAGCAAAATCTTTCTTCTGTATTTTTTAAAAAATAATCGGTTAATCCGGTAAAACTAGCCCGAGTTGCTCATTTGGGCTTAGAGTAATATGTAGATATGGGAAAATATGTAGATCTCTTTTAGGGAAAATTACAGGCTGCATCCAATCTTTTCGTATTTTTGCATTTTGCCATGAAAATTATTTTTTGTTGCAGGTTATCATCTGACTTATGATTTTGTTGCAAACTACCATATGAAAGAAATTTCAGTCGTTTATAATTGAACAATCAACGATTGAGATTTGTTCTATATGACAATTTGTAATAAAAAAAATTAAACTGCAAACTGTAAAAACGCAAAAAGGTGGGATGGTACCTTGCAATAATCCTTTTTTTATTTAGTAGCTAACTAGGGACTGCTAAAACAAGGCCCTAAGTAATATAAATAGCAAAATTATTTTTTTGTCTTCTAACCAATATTTATTACACCTAACAACAAAAGCATGGAATATATCTACCATCCTCAAAGTTGGATGAAATTATTAAATAAACCCTGAGATTGGTGAAAATTATGATTAACCCCCTTTAACAATTAATTTTCAACAAACGACCTTTTTTGGGTCTTAAAAGAAGCCTGATGCATTCAATCCAAATATTGGCTATACACCAAACTATTCAATAATGAACCATAAATCGTGAATTGTGAAATCGTAAGTCTACATAAAAAATATATCTTAGTTTAAGAAAGTCAATTACATACCTTAAACATGTAATCTAAACATGAATTTTAAATCATAAACTTTAAATTCACAAACTACATAAAATAATTATAATTAACTCGATTTTAAAATGGAATATTGTTATAACTTAGGACATGATAAAATAGGATAGAAGATTCCACGTGCATTACTAGGAGACCTGATTGTAATTTTCATAAACCTCTGTATATGTAATTTATAAAAACTAGTACTACCTTCGTCTCGACTTAATTTGCCTACTATAATCGAGCACGGAAGTTAAGAAAAAATAAATTTTGTGAAATCTTTAGCCTTTTTAAAGGTAGAGATTGAGGACGGAGATTTCGAGAGTAGAGAAGAATTTTCATTTTCAAAAAGACAAATAGGCAAATTAAGTCGGGACAGAGGGAGCAATTGAAAAATTTACCTTGACGTGTCCTCTGAATAAGCTGATCAAGCTCAACTTTAATGGCGAAATAGAGCTGCTTCCATTTTTCAACAGTTTGATCTCTCCTAACTTCTTCTTCCTTAATCTGGTCAACAATAATGGAGTAGGTTGTATCTTTCTGATCCATGCACCTTTTTTCTTCCAGAACCTTCCTGAGTTTCTTAACCTCCTCCTTCATTCTCTTTCTCTCTCTCTTCCATTCCGCCTGCTTGAAAGCAAACACCATTAATTCTCTCTCATACATTTGGCTCTCTGTCTCTCTTATGCACATGATTTCGTTGATTTCGCCTTGCAGAACTCTCACTTTGTTCTTCAGACCTTCTACTACCTTCTCACTTGGACTGTGTTTCTCTTTCGTCTGAGAAATCCCCATTTTTCTCTCTCTGTAACTCTCTCTCTCTCTGCGTCTCTCTCTGTGTCTCTCTGTGTGTGAATATGTATGTATTGTGACGGTGGAGAGGGAGAAGGTTTGTTGGTACAACGGTTATTGAATTTTGGGACATATAGGCTGTGGTGGTGGGTAAGGATTCTCTGTTCCACTCGTATCCCACTTTAAAATCGAACGATACAATATGAATGTGAATTTTAAGTATAATTTTTTCGTCTCAGTTAATTTTGCATGGTTGACTGGACACAAATATTGAAAAAACAGATTTTGAAAAATATTTGATTTTTCCAAAAAAGGAGATTGAGATTGAGGGTGAAAATTGTAAGAGAAACTTCATTTTTAAGGATGTGTAAAGTTAAGTGGGACGGAGGGAGAATAAATTATGAGCCCTAAACTATGAACTATTGAATTATAAACACTGAACGATACGACTATGAATTATGAAATTGTAAGTTTAGGATAGAAAATACGTCCTCGTCCTACTTAATTTTGCAGGGTTGACCGGATATGAATGTTAAGAAAAGTTCGTTTTTGCTTTTAAGTTGACTTATCAACGGTGTAGATTGATGATGGAGATTGTGAGAAAAAATTCTTTTTGAGAATTGTAAATCTGCAATAGAAAATATACACTAATCCAAGAAAATCGAACTCTAGATCATGGATTTTAAATTTACAAATGGTAAACACAAAATTATAATTGATTCGATTTTAAGGTGAGACACGATTAGAACAGGATAAAAGTCGGATAAGAATTCTTGTGGTGGACCCACACATATATCTAAATTGAGAATTTTGAGCATGTATACATTGTTGTCTAATAATTCATAACTGAACGTCATTTATTGGTCTAATATAAGCTTTTTGGGAAATTTTGGGAAATGGTGACTAATTCTCTCTCTCTATCATTGAGTTTACTAGATTTGGTTAGTGACTGGACTTACGTCATACCGAGGTTGTGATGGGGATCTATTCCGACTCGGTTTAGTGGGTGTTTGCGATTATTTTTGCTTTTGAAAAAGTTATTAAAGTCAGAGATTCTATAAAAATCACTTATATAAAAAGTAGGTTGTGTTAGTGAAAAAAAACGATTTCCAATAAAAACAGAAGTTTTAGTGTTTGTCATAAACACTTATGTCTTTTAAAAAATAACATATTATTTACAGAATTGTCATTGAGTAGTTAAAGCATTAAATTTCTGCTTTTAACTTTTATATTAGAAGCATTTCTTTTAACGCAGAAGTTGGTTTTGCAAACACTACAAAATGATTTTTCTAAAGTTATAAGTTGAAAATCACTTAGAAAAAACAAATGCAAACACCTCCTTATTGGGCCAACATCATGAAAATTCTTACCTATACCTACTGGTAGTGTCTATCCATGACACATGAATGAAAAATAAAAGAAAACTACCTTTTCGTTTATGTATCTTGTACTAACTTCGTCCCAACTTAACCTGTCTACTTGTCATTTTAATTTTTCCTACCTTAACCTGCCAGCTCCATAAATAACAAATTTCTCTCGCAATCTCCACCCTCAAATTCTCCATTCTCAATCTCCACCTTTAAAAAAGTCAGATTCCACAAAATCTATTTTTTCTTAATTTCCGTGTTCAGTCAACCTAGGCAGGTTAAGCCGGGACGAATGGAGTATCAAATAGAATGCAAAGAACTCCCTTCAATATCATATGTAGGACTCGATCAAGCTGGTTCAGAATTGAATTGAATTGAAAATTAATAATTCCAATTACTCGCTCTCCTCGTTAATAAATCCCGACTCCGTCCATCATATTATCGATTATCATAATTGTTGTAAATAAGAACAAAATGATAAGCACGTGACATACACACACTAGAATTGGTAGTGTTGATTCATTTATTGATACCTAACAAGTTATGAAAAGATTCTTGCAAAGGCTCCCTTTCACGAATGTGAAGTTAAGGCAGTGACCCTACACATTATTTCTACTGTTAGTGTTTGGTTTTCTCTCATTAACTCTCTCTATTTATGCTACTCTCAAAGATTGCTCGTGAGAGGGGGCTCCTCTTGTTTTCCCCATTTTTAAGATGGTGACATTTCCGAAATAATTCAATCCACAATATGTAAATGCATGGTTCATGTTTTCCGAACTTATCTCCGATGTCGATTCTTGTTTCAACTAGAATTTTCCGTCGTACGGTACACATGAGCTTTGTGAAGAAGAGGGGAAAGCCCGGAAAACATGTCACATGTTAAAAGAGTGTTGCAGACTTGGACAACGTTTGGTTGGGGGTGGGGTGACTGGGCTGGGGAAAGTGGCTGGAGTTAGTGGCTGTGAATGTTAGAGAGTGATGTTTGGTTGGGTAGCTGGGGTTATAGTTGGAGTGTGATATTTAATTATTAATTATAAAATGTGATGTGATATGTGTAAGAGGTAGTTATTAATAATTGGGAGAAGATTAAAGTAGTATTGAGATTTGTTGGTTTATTAGGCCCAATTCTGATAAGCCCAATTAACCCCAAGCCCAAACCCAAATGGCAGCCCCAACTCTTTGTATACCCCCACCAGATTCATCCCCTCTATTTGAGTCTCTTTGATTTACGTTCAATCAACCATTGTTTTCTGCTCCATTCTTTTCTATAAGAATGGAACCCCTTCTTCTTGTGAGAGTGTGTAGCAGAATAAGAGTGATACACTTTTGTGTGTGTGTGAGTCTCTCTGCCACCATTAACGTCCCTTTCTTCGTCTACGTCTTCCTTGTTCCCTTTTGTGGGTCGGGTGGGTTGAGTGCTAGAGAAGAGTGTGGGAGTTACCGGGGTTAAGGGTTTGGATTTCTACTTTGTGTGGAAATCACCCATAGGGCTCCAAATTCGCTGCTGTCATTATTCGATCGGAAACGGGCTCAAGATTTTTCTGAGCCATAGTCGAACCTCGACCACGGTTCGATTCCTAACAGTGGTATCAGAGCCACGGTTGTCAAACCGTGGTCTTTTCGGTGTGTGAATTCCAGTCGTGGGATTGGAGGGTTTTTTCCGGCGAATTTCGAAGTCTGTTCGTCTTCACAAAATTTCTGACGGAGATTCAATCTCGGTCGAGACTCACCAATTTCTCGGCCGAGACGGGCGTCCAGAGATTCCAGCTTTCGTAACAGAGAAACTATCTCGGCCGAGACTCTTTCTCTTCTCGGCCGAGACGGGCTTACCGCGAAATTGAGAATTTTTTCTGTCAAATAATCTCGGCCGAGACACCTTCTTCTTCTCGGCCGAGACGTGTCTCCCGGGTCAAAGAACAGAATCTGCTGTGAAGTTTTCTCGGCCGAAACCACTCTCCTTCTCGGCCGAGATTGGTGGTCCGAGGTCCAGTGACCAAAAGTCAGCAGTCCAGCCCCCTTGGCTGTCCTCCCGTCGCGCCTTTGCCCGACGCGAGCCGTGTTCTCTCCCAGTTAGGTAAGTCGGGTTCTCCTCCCGGTGAGGACCCGCTCGGGTAAATTGACTTGATCCCTTAGCTGCCGTTTGTGAACGGATAGGATTGACTTTACGTGCTGGTAGCTTAGGATTATCTTTGTGATTAATTGCTTCCGCTTCCATTCTGATCTCTATGATTAGTTTTTTGCATTCTTTGTGATTGCTTGCTCGTTTTCTGGAGGTTATCAAGTGACCCCCTGCTCCACTGATTAATCAGTGTTGAGAACTGGGAAATCCTTGATTGTTCTATCCTCTTAAAATCTGTGTGATTTTGTGATGGGTCCTATGTCTGTTTTTAGTCTGGCTCCGTTTGACGGACGTTCAGACTTTTGCATTTGGCAACAGAAAATGAGGGGTATTCTTGTACAACAGCGTGTGTACAAGTGTATCAGCTTGCAATTTTCTGAGTCTGATTCTGACGAGAAAAAGGCTGAAATGGATGAGCTTGCGTACTCATCCATTATCCTTAACCTTTCTGACTCGGTGTTAAGAAAGGTTAGTAATCAGAGTACTGCCAAAGGGTTGTGGGAAAAATTGCAAGAATTATATACTGAGACTTCATTGCCTAGTAAAATGTTTTTGCTTGAAAAATTTTTCCGATTCAAACTTGATTTGAATAAAGACATAGAAGAAAATCTTGATGTTTTTACAAAACTGGTTCAAGATATTAAGAAAACGGGTGATAAAAACATTGATGACTACTCTCCGATTGTGCTCTTAAATGCCATCCCTGATACATGTAGTGATGTAAAATCTGCTATTAAATATGGTAGAGATCAGGTTAGCCTTGAAACTGTGATAAGTGGCTTAAAAAGCAAGGAGATGGATTTAAGAACTAATTCGGGTAGGGAAAATCATGGTGAGGTTATGCATGTGAGAGGGAGAGATAATGACAAAAATGGTCAATCTCACAATAACCTGAAAAAGAAGAAAGAAAACCGCAATTGGTCTAAGTCTAGGCCCAAAAAGTGTTATAATTGCGGTGAAACTAGTCATTTTATAAAAGAATGTCCTGAGAAACAGAAAGAACAAGCTAATAAGGCTTCGGGGGATGAGACAAACGGTGTTGTCTTTTCGGTAACCGAGTCTGACCCTGCTCTTTTCGAGGTGGAGCAATCAGATTTATCTGTTTTTTGACTGTGTGTCATGTTTCTTGACTATGTGTCATGTTTCTTGTCTGTGTATCTGTTCTCCTTGACTGAGTGTCATTCCCCTTGACTGAGTGTCATTCCCTTGACTGAGTGTCATGCCCTTGACTAAGTGTCATACACTTGACTTTGTGTCATACCCATCGACTGTGTGTCATGTTCATCGACTTTGTGTCATTCGACTTTGTGTTTTGTGCATGTTGACTTTGTGTCTATCCTATGCTTTGTGCATTAGACTTTGTGTCTGTTACTTGCTCTTGACTTTGTGTCTGTTTCATGCTTTGTGCATTTCTTGACTTTGTGTCTACTTCGTGCTTTGACTGTGTGTCACATTCGACTTTGTGTCGATTGACTTTGTGTCGTTTTTTTCCTTGGTGAAAAATAACATGCTTTGTGCTTGTTATCTCCTGTACTTTGTGTACAGGAGTTTGGCGATGATGATTCCTCCGTTTCCGTGATCGATCGACAGCGTATGTGAATTGGGCCCAAGGTGGAGATTGTTGGTTTATTAGGCCCAATTCTGATAGCCAATTAACCCCAAGCCCAAACCCAAATGGCAGCCCCAACTCTTTGTATACCCCCGCCAGATTCATCCCCTCTATTTGAGTCTCTTTGATTTACGTTCAATCAACCATTGTTTTCTGCTCCATTCTTTTCTATAAGAATGGAGCCCCTTCTTCTTGTGAGAGTGTGTAGCAGAATAAGAGTGATACACTTTTGTGTGTGTGTGAGTCTCTCTGCCACCATTAACGTCCCTTTCTTCGTCTACGTCTTCCTTGTTCCCTTTTGTGGGTCGGGTGGGTTGAGTGCTAGAGAAGAGTGTGGGAGTTACCGGGGTTAAGGGTTTGGATTTCTACTTTGTGTGGAAATCACCCATAGGGCTCCAAATTCGCTGCTGTCATTATTCGATCGGAAACGGGCTCAAGGTTTTTCTGAGCCGTAGTCGAACCTCGATCACGGTTCGATTCCTAACAAGATTTGTGATTGATGTCCCCCCACCAAATCCTAATACCTCGACTTGGCAAAACCAGTCCAAAAAAACACGAGATTGTGTTGGCCCAACTGATGAGAGGTTGGGCCAACCCCAACCAAACATGCCCTTGGTTTGTATTGAAACACAACATTTTTTAGCACTAAATAATAATATATAGTAATTATACTCTCTCTCTCTTGAACACACTTGCGGAGGAGGTCATAAAAGAGAAGGTCTCTTATGCACCAGTTGCACGAATCTTAAATCCATGCAATTTGTGTTATAGGTAAAAAAGTATTATTATTTATGTCTAAAGATATTATATAATCTGGGTAAATGTATATATCATGGTTAAAAAATATCACAGATTATGCTTAAAGGTATAATACATTCAATCAGAATCGAAGATTCCTTTAAGCATAAATCCTGATACCTACTCTGAATTGTATCGTACAACTGGTGCACATGAGACTTTGTTAATCACTAAATTAGTGGCCATTCGAATAGCGAACAAGAGAACTTGTATATGAATCACATGGCAAAATGTATGTTTTGATCCCTCAATTATCTGTGAATATTTGTAAAGATCTTTCAATAATTATAATAGTGACAGAGACCCTTCAGTTATTGAATATGAATTTATAGAAATCCTTTCATCTTATTTTATTAGTGTTATACGCATACGGTCGATGTTTGTGAATGAAATTGGGGTATTAACGTCGCATAATTGAAAATGATACGTCGGTTGCTACTAAGGGGCATACAAACGCTCGTCACATTCCAATGCATATGGACCTATATAAATTCACATTAATAACTAAGAGATCTATATACATTCATATTCAATAATGAGAAATCTCTGCCATTATTACAATAACTAAGGAACCTTTGCTTCTTGCTTACAACCATTTTAATTTTTTTAAATTTATTTATTTGGTGAAAAAAAGAAAAAAAAAATAAATTATGTTGTTCTTTTACGATTTAATTGTATCTTTTATTTGTCAAAATATAGTTTATGTATTATGATATTTTTTATGTGCTACCTTTTATTAATTTTATCTATTTAGACATTAATTATATTACTATTAGAATTTAAATTTGGTCGATTAGTATAAATATGTGTTTTCACTATTGTATTATGTGGTTGATTTGATAATTGATAATTGGAAATATACAACGTATTGGGACAATACATGTCAAATTGAATGTGCATGTTTGTCTTATGGTGACCCAATTAAAATGATTTAATAAGAATTTAAGTTACGGGCCTTGATGAAATTACATATCATGGGCTTTATGTGTAGATACCGTAAAGGATTTTCAATTTGTTGAGGGACCAAATTGAAAACAAAGGAAACTTATTATTATTATTATTATTATTATTATTATTATTATTATTATTATTATTATTATTATTATTATTATTATTATTATTATTATTATTATTATTATTATAAGTTAGGGTTAAGTTGATTAATCCCACGTTCTGTACTCTCTCTGCAGAAAAGTGAATAAGGATGAAACTGATCGGTTGGAAGATCATTCCGGTTCTCGCACAAGATCATAATATATGGATTCATATACGCTTCCGCTATCTCGATTATTGTTCTTCCTATTTCAGACTATCATCGTAGGGGGTATATAATTAAGTTGTTAATGACATGCTTATTCGGTCCGATTAATGATATATTAATTGTTAAAACATGCAATTACGGATTAAATATTTTTAACATATCACATTTCTGTTTTCATCAATTAAAAACTGAAACATGTGATATTTGTCTCAAATAATGCTTCCTTCGTCTCATAAAAAGAGTCATGCTTACAAACTCTCTTGCCCCAAAAAAGTGTACTTCTTGTTGTAAAAATTAATGGCTCATTTTACTATTTCAAGTAAAGTTAAATCTGTAATTTTACAAATTAACCAAATATGATTGAATAACTCAAATAAAAAAATCTTGTATAAATGCATATCGATAAATTTTGAAGAGTTGTACCATCTCCAAATCGACAAATAAAAAAGTCGTACATTTTAACAAAAATCTTTCTATGAAACGAACGGAGTATATTGTATTTGAAAAGGACGGGTGCAAGAAAAAAAAATTCCCGAGTCAATTATGTAGATGGCGAACTAAAGGGTCATTTCTTTGGGGAATATTTTGATTGAAAATAGAAAACAATTTAGTACTCCCTCCGTTTCATATTATCTTTCACATTTTTCTTAAACGATCGTTCCATCTTATCTTGCACATAATCTCAATCCTCAAAATCTCAATCCTCAAAATCTTCACCCTCAATTAATCTTTAAAAAATCACCAAACAATTAAAAAGTAATTATTTTAATACGCACGTCGATCTCTTTGTGCAAGATAGATCGAAACGGAGAAAGTAATTTACTTGAAGTCACATGTAAATTTTCCATCAAAATAAAAGTCACATGTAAATTATAACTATTTTTTTAGGGTAAATTATATCGGTTGATTTTGGAAGTATTAGGTGACATTTGATGTTTCTGTCAGCAGAATGGTCCTACATATTTTTCCACCAAAATTTATGAGGTGACAGGGACTTTAGGCAAAAGGAGCATCCAAAGACTCCTCAAATATGTTTTTTTTTTTTTTTTTTTTATAAATATAAATAGAGTTTGAATAATTAAGATTTAAGAGCTCGTTTGATTTACTAGTTGGGATATATACGACAATAAAAAGGATTTTTTGAGATAATAAAAGTAGTCTCAAATAATGATTATTTGTTACAACTTATGAGCATTTGTCATAATTTTATTGTCGTCTCAATAACTAGGACGTAAATGATATAATTGTGACGACAAACGTGGTCTCAAATATGCCGTCTCAAATATTTTTTGCAACAACTAGTTGTTTCTAAAAGTAGTCTTAAAATGGCCTCAAATAATTTTTAGAGGGATTTGAGACAACAATTGGTCACAAATAACTTATTATTAGTGACCATAATTGTGATCTCAAAAAATGTTATACAAAGACCTTTTAAGGATATACCAAGATAGGATATCATCATTAAAAAAGATAAAAATGGGGGGTATTATTCATCTGCCGAAATTGGTGTGATTAATAGCAGCAAATTTGTTGAGAAAAGTTAAAGTTTGGACCAAAATTCCCTTCTAGATAGACCTTTAGATAATCAAACCAAACACAGGTTTAATAAGGACAAATAACCTAGTTCCAAGTAATGACACAAATCAAACAAACCCTAAGTATTTAACTCAGTATATCGATTTCAAATGGAGGTCAGATGTTCAATCCTCACTTACTCTATCGATTTATGATGAAGATCAGATGTTCAACTCTCACTTACTCTATCGATTTCTTGTGGAGGTCAAATGTTCGATTCGCACTTACTCCATCCCTATAAAAAATAAAAATAAAAATCATGTGATTATTTTAAGAGAAAAATAAAATAATTTAAGGATAATAAAGGGCCTCCACCATTTTATTTCTCCCTCAATAAAAAACAAAAAAAAAAATGTGTCGTTAAGTTGCAGAAAATGTGCAGTGTTGGAGGCAATTTTCTGACTAGGGACAATAATATTCTAAACTATGTTCTGAAATATCCAAAAATATTATTTTGCCTGCAAGCGATTTAGTAATTCTTACAATAATGCTTACTGCAAAAATGCAGGGCAATAATAACTAAACAAGGGCGATAGGTATGACAGTTTCCAACATTACCCAAGTCGGATATCTCGAGTGGCCGAGCGTCCACTATCAATAACTATGATTCTAGGTTCGAGGCATTTTGAAAGAGAAATAGGAGGATTTTTTCTTTATTTCTATATTAGGAGGAAAAAATAAAATATATGACAGTTTCCAACATTGATTATCTATTTTATTTTTTTATTTTCGATTCATTTTTTAGTATGGGTAATTTACAGATCTCCATCTTAACTTTTTGTGTTTTTGTATTTTGCCGTATAAACTTTTTCGTTACAATCCACTAACTCTACTTACAATTGGTTGCAAATTGCAATTTAGAAGAAATCTCAACCGCGCAATGTTAGACGTATGTACATCAACTTTTGAAAACGAACTTTCATTTTTGGGACAAGATTTTTTTAAACATAACTCTCGTTACGAGACTAAAGGGGGCATGCACTGCATTATCAATATAAATATGAGATATATTAGTAAAACAAATTAAAAATAAATTTATGAAAATAAATAGAGATGAGTTTATAAGTAAGTACTGAGCATTGTTTTTATCCACTATTTTCATGTTTGGATATATATTTTGAAGTTAAATGAAATTTATGAACTATAATTTTTTATTTAAGTATTCATTTTTTGTGGTGGTAATATGTATAACTACATTAAAAATAAATTAATGGTTATTACTAATTTTTTATTAAACCGTTGATCGATTGAACCGTCAATCGATAATGAGAAAGGATTAGATTGTCGATTCCAATATAACAACACAGTTCTTATAATTCACGTTTAAAACGGTATAACTGGCAAGGAGCCCAATTGTTTGGGCCAAGAATAACTAAAAAGTTATACATAATTTCAATTCTTTTTGGGCTTTTGAGTATTTAGTAGAACATGTACGACTTTGGGCTTATTTTCTCCTTTGGGCCTAAGACAAGCCCAAAAAGAACCAAGGTTTAGTACTTGGTTGAATTTTGCGCATGTTACGTATGGTAACTTGAGTTTTTGTATTTTTTTTTTTATATTTAATCGAATTTACCTTATTGTTAATCATGTACTCCCTCCGTCTCAGTTAACTTCTCACAGTTAACCGGACACGGATGTTAAGAAAAAACAGATTTTGTGGAATCTTTAATTTTTTTAAAGGTGGAGATTGAATGTGGATATTATGAGGATGAAGATTGTTGTCTTTAATTGTCATTTATGAGTGTGAAAAGTTAAGTGTGACGGATCAAAATGAAAGTGTGACAAGTTAACTGGGACGGAGGGAGTATGTTTTATCTTATATTAAAATTGGTGTTAATATTATAATTCATATAATAAAAAATAATTAATTTTAATTAACCAATTAAACTACCAATTATTTAAACTAGTTAAGAGATGGAAACATAGAATATAAAATGTCTGAATTTAATTAACTCAAACACGTAAACAAAATGGTTTTATAGATGTCTTTATCTACCGTTAGAGTTACTTTTATCGTAAAAAGTATTATATTTAATGTAAAAAGCGTTGCTTTGAGTAAATATTTATACAAAACCAACCATTTTCAAACTTAAAGTAATGTTTATTTATGATAAGAGTACTCCTCCATTACATTTTAATTATCGTTTTATTTTGTTAAGGATCTTTGTAATTAATTGTCGTTCTAATGTTTTTCTTATTTTCTTCTATTTTATCCCTTTCTCAATCCAAAATATCTTAGTTTTCAACTATCGTATCAAAGAGTAAGAGGGTGGATCCTTATTGAGAGTATGATTGTAAGGATTAATGAGAGATGAGAGATTCATCGAGGGATATATTTTTAAATTCATTTAATCCTTAGGTCATTTAAATTATTCTAAAACATCAATTTATAGAAAGAAACGGAGAGAGTCACATTTTTTACATATGTCAAAAGTAACAATTTTTTTATAATAAAAGTAAATTAAGATTTACGAAAAACGATTTTACACAAATATTACTCATTAATTGATCAAATTGATTTCACATGCATGTTCCCACATATGCCAAATATCTATCTATATATATATATATATATATATATGGGCCAATAAACTAATTATCAAGGCTCCATTAATTACCGTTCTTCGTCATGTTTAATTTTCAACCTCCATCATCAGACCGGAAAATTCTTACCTATTTCTATAGTAATATATGCACTCTATTAAATGTAGGGTATATTTACATAAAATATATTTACAGTATATTTTTCTCATGTATCGTACATTCAATAAAGAACATTATAGGTATGGGCTTTGTTACAAAAAACTCTCCGACTAACTTCGATCAATCTCCGTCTAGGCACTAGGCTTCCATTGACCGTCTAATTATTTTTTTTTCCAATACCTTCTCGCCTATGCCCGATTAACCCCGCCCAAATTTCGATTGATCGTTAAGTTCCAGTTCACCGCCTGATTAGCGCCTAACTGACTTTAGGATCTTGGGTATGGGAAGGTAATAACTCCCTCATGTGACCACATGAATGAATTCCCAACACAAACTATCAAATAAACTAAGAGGGTCTGCCAAAAAATAATAAATAAATAAATAAATAAACTAAGAGGTTTTTCAGTTTTTTCAGTTATGGAGTTAGTTGCAACAAATTAAATATTGCAGAGTTCATTAATTATATGATATGAACCTAGTTCTTGGGGAATGTGATTGTGTAATAATATATATGTACTTTGAATGGAAAAAATAATATGTGTTGATTCTTTGGATGAAGACACATAATTTTGCTAAAAACAGCATTAACTAAAATCATTGTGTGGAACATGAAATCTAAGACTTTGCTTGTCAATTAAGTATGAAATCTTCATATATACAATGAACTCTCACAAGGAATTAAGTATATATCAAGGTTGTAAAAGTCGTTAGGCGCTAATTAGGTGGTGGATTGAGGTCTAGTGACTGATCACGGTCTGAGCAAGACTAATCGGGACATAGATATAGTTAAGCGGAAAGAAATCGAGAAATAAACGTAGGCGGTCAATGAGAACCTAGCATCTAGGCGGAGATTAATCGAAGTTAGTTGGGATTTTAGAACAGAAGTATATGTATAAGGGCAAATACTCAAGAATCTAGCACATGGTTTAAGTATTGTGTTTCCTTCGGATTTGCTAAATGTTTTCCTTGTAACGAGTGAATTAGTAGCAAGTCTAGTTAGTTAGCGGTAATATTCATGTCGTGGTTCGGGTCCTTTTCTACATCATTATTCTTCATATTTTTTTACAACTATTTTCAAGGATTTGACAAAGAAAATTGGAGGCTCTAAAGTGAATTAGGTGGGCCTAATTTTAATAGTAACAAGGTCACAAGATCACCTATTGCGTTTGTCTATTTTATCTTATATTTTTACAATATTCATCAAGAAATATATGTATATTTAGTTGATGTCTTTAGTTAACACGTGCAGTGTACTAAAAAAAATTTAAAAATTAGATTGTACTATCACCTGATAAGTCATGCTAGCAATGCTATAAGGGGGAGGTCTCTTGTGCACCAGTTAAATCCGTGTAATTCGGATTATGAGTCAAAAATGTATTAGTATTTATGCTTACTCTGAGTAAATATATCACGTTGAAAATGTATCATGATTTATACTTAAAAGTATTTCTTGTTCTGAGTAAAGGTAGAACAAGGAATACCTTTAAATATATATCATGATACCAAATCAAAATTGTACTGTGTAATTGGTGCACACGAGACATTACGTGCAAAAAGAAAAAGAAAGTCAACGTGTAACATTTATTGAATCGACATTAATCTGACTCATATTTCTATAACAGAATTCTGTTAATGAGATCTGGAGTTTGGTTTATGCATGAATGAGGGACAAAATTTTATCATTAGTTTAGTAAAACTGCTTTGCAATGTAACGATATTTGCGATGGGGACTGCATCTATCGTGATCAAATCTTCCTCTTGTAACAGAATCTATATTTGGGTTTATACGTCATGATAAACTCTCATGTGCACCAGTTCAACGATGTAATTTAAGTTGTGCATCATTATTTATGGTTAAAGATATTACAATATCTTTAAACAGAACGTGTAATACTTAAGCATAAATTTTGGTACATTTTTTCACAACCTTTACACATCACATATAATACCTTTAGGTATAAATAGTAATATTTTTTTTACCCATAATCCGAATTGTACGGATTTAAGGTCCGTGCAACTCGTGCACAAAAGATCTCCTCATACTTCAATGCACATATTTGGTAATAGTTTCTGGTGTTTATTATTGTGTTTCAATTGCAAAAATATATCATTAATCACATCGTTCGAAGGTTAATTGTGATGCCACCATTATCACAAAATGTATCGTTTCTAATCCACTACCTATTTCACCATTCTCGGGGTCTCATCAAAGGATGAATGGTGAAATATATGGTTAATGGTGAATATGTGTTTGATTTGTAATGACCTCGTCAAGCAACGTTCAAGGATGGTGGTAATGTTGCCATTACTTACCAAACGTATGTTATTGATGTTACAATTCAATTTTTTTTTTATAGCACGTGACTGGAGGTGACAAGGTTATTCTGATCGTCCCAAAATATTAGTGGTTCTAAGAATCATAGCCCAAGGTTTGTCGGGTCCACCAAATCGGATTGAGCAATAAGCCGATGGATTTGGCAGGCTGCGGATTAGTCCAACAAATTTTAGTATATTGAATCATGAGAGGGTTGATTACTTTATCTTAAAATCTACTCTTTCTATTCAAAACTCGAAGTAAATACACATATTGCAAGGCGAATGCATTTTCAGAGCATTAGGATTAGAGGTGGCAGTTTAGGCCACTCGAACTGATCGGGTCGAGTTCATCAGGTCAACATCATATTTCGAATTAGATGAATTGGGCCACATTTTGGCCAGGCCTAAAATTAGTCGGCTCGACCCAAGATATTCTCTTATAATATACTAAGATTATCGGATCGGTTCGGGACCAGTCGGGCTTTTGGTCCATTGGACCGGCCCAATCAGACCAAATAGTATTTCGAACCTATATTTCTATGATATAATTCATCTAAAATATCGAACCTACTGAACCGATCCATAGGACCGGACCGATTTTGTCACCTCTAAACTAGCAAATGGCGATATATAGAATTTAAAGCCGTTAGGTCTCGACCCAGCTTATTTCTAAAATCTGGCAAGCCCAGCCCATTTGTGAAATAGGATATCTTTGTTTTTGTTGCCCAAATATTAATTTCGTTCCTTCCTTACAAATCAAAAAATGATCATATTTTAATGCTTTTGAAATAAATCATTAATGCTGATATGTTTTTCTATAATGTCCTACTTCGTTTTATAAAAGAAAAACAATGGGTCTGTTTGCTTAAGATTGAGCTCAGTAAATTTAGAGGATCGAATTTCAATAAAGCACATTCATTAATTCCCTCAGTCTGATTTGGTACAACATTCTCCAGTCTTAAGCAAACAGATCCAACTTGTAATTGTAGCGTTGGAAAAGAAAATTAAGATGTAAGTAGAATGGACAAATATGTCTCTAACTATTTTTTTTCTCGCTCTCTTAAACCCTAAATATCCTCTCTTTCCAGAGAATTTCTCGAAACATTGATACGAGTAGTTTTGAAAGAAAAATTTGGTGATATAGTTAAACCAACGAGTAAATAAAAATGAAGGTAGTAACATTTTTTATTAAAATTTATCGCAATTTTAAAGGTATATCCAATTTGACCCAAGATGGAATTCAACAATCTAATATCACATTTGTCGTAGAATCGATCCTCTAAAATTTAAAGTACTTCACCATGCATTTCGGAAAAGGGAATGGCACACTGTATGTGTGATTAAAGATTAGCTATGTGAACTCTACTCATCATTTATTACTCTATTAGAGTATAGAAGATTATAACCTTAGCTTAACAAACACAAATAAGTGAGTTAAGAGTTAGTTACAAAATGTTAATCATAACAATAAGTTAGTTATATAGTTTGTGATTAGCTAAGAGAACTTGTATGTAGCCATCATCTAGAAGAGTAAGCTGCAAGGTTACTATCTTGTATAAATACACCTTACGATCAATAGAGAAACTGAGAAAGTGTCGTTATTTTCAACATGGTATCAAGAGACCTTTCTCAATTTTCTGCACTCTAGCTTTCTTACCTATGCTAGTATAGGTGGATTCTTACCTACGTTAATATAATACAGTTTTTAATATTTTACACCACATATGGTTCATATACTAACATGAATGTATGCGTGAATATATAAGGGAAAATTGCGACTAGGTCACCAAATTATTACTCTTTTGGGACTAAGATATATAAAGTATCAATACTTACTAATAAACGGCCAAATTATTAAAACATTGCACTTTGGTAGCTGCTGCCACCTTTCAGACAAAATAAGAGTCATGTGTTCTAAACAGATTTTATATAAGGATAAAATTGGGTACCCTACGACACAAATTATAATACCACTTTAGATTAACAGTTTCATGGTAAAATTATAGATAAAATTTTCATCAAATTGTTTCGCTAATGTTAGACATTTACCAAGGATTAATCTAATTTTCTCTTGTGTACATTATTTTGAGAGTTTAAACCCTAATCTATCTTCATTTTCTCTCGAGTCTGCATATAATTGGAATGATCCTACTCATATAAAAAGGCTTGTGTTTAGAGAGACAGATTTGTCTTACAAAAAATGCTTGCACAGCATGTAACTTTCGTTTGGCCAGAAGATTAGAAAATAGCTACGTACCGAAATACATCTTTTTAATAGCTTAGCTGTCTTTAGTAAAAATTAATATTTTATATGCTTTAATAAAAAACAAAAAAAAAAAATTAACGCCTATTAGCAATTTCCCAATATATACTCCCTCCGTCCTGGTTAAAGCTTCCTACTTGCCTTATCGGTCCGTCCCACTTAAAGTTGCCAACCCAAAAAAGGAAACTAATCCCTCAATCCTCACCCTCAAAATCTCAACCACTCAATTCCACCTTTAAAAAAGTCAAATAACTGTTTTTTCTTAACATCCGTGTCCGGTCAAAGTGGAAGCTTTAACCGGGACGGAGGGAGTAATATATTTCCACTTGATGTAGCATCTCTCAAACCATAAATGTAATGATTGAGCAAAATATATCAGAACATAGGTATGCCGAACAGATATATGTTTTTGAATTATTGTTATTATAATGATCCACTGATTTGAAATTAAAAATAAACGTCTGAACTTTCATTCTTAAAAAAGGGCCCGTTAACGAGTGAGTCTTGTGTGTGACGGTCTCACGTATGACGGAATATTGTTGATCTATATAATATTGGTTTCTAAAATTTAGAGATCAATTTTATTTTGTCTCTAAATTTAGTGACGAATTCCCTCTCTATTATGAAATTAGATACTGAATAGAGACGGATTATGTCCGTCTCTAATATTCTATTGCTAATTCGTTGCTAATGGGATACTAATGATTTTTTGCCACTTTCTGTCACTATTATATTTACATTTTGTTTTTATTTTGTGATCGATATTATCCGTTAATAATTTTCTTCCCTAATATAATTTCTTTTTTGTAATGTAATGATATTTTTTTTCCCGTAACACGATGTAACGATCTCATACGGGTTTTTATCCCCCTCAATTTGCTCAAAGTCATGTGATGAACTTTTACAGCCTCCATGTGATCTTCCTTTTAACTTATTATTATCGTTAATCACAATCCAATTTGCTCAAAGTCAACATTTTGGAAACAAGTGTATGGAGTAACACTGTTTGGTTTTGGATATATTCATAAATAAATAAACTATAAGTAGCATATAAATTAATTGATAAATTATGATTAGCGAATTAAAATAATATTGTGGGACCCTAACTAATCATTGGTTCGGTTCAATTTAGGCCCATGAAATTACCCGTTTCATTTCTATATTTCATTTTGTGTTTCATCTTAATTGTATATCATTTACATATGTCGTGTATTAAATATGTATTATGCTACAAAAATTACTAATTTTAATGTAAAAAGTGTTATTATAAGCGTTAATATTATATAACATCAATCGTTTTAAAAAGTAGCAGTTTTTTAAAATAAAGGTAATATTTTTAATGTAAAAGATAACAGTTTTTATGATAAAAGTGCTCCCATTTTATGGACAAATCTTAAAAAAAGTTACATCTACCTAAAAGATACTCCCTCCATTTTAAAAAGAATGTCATTTTAGACATTTTGAAAAATTTCACAATAAGTATCACTTTACCAAAAAAACTACAATTCTTCCAATATTATGTATAAAAACCTACTTAATTTAGTTGATTACTTCCTTATTTCACAAAACATATCAATTAAATAACAATCTTTAATTTCTCCAATGCACACATATTTTCATATACATCAGGTGCACAAATTTTGTACAATCTGGGTTGTTGGGTGATCAATAAAATGTATCATTGTTCATATTATAAGGTAT
Organism: Ajuga chamaepitys; assembly: GCA_958295605.1. Lineage (NCBI taxonomy): Eukaryota > Viridiplantae > Streptophyta > Magnoliopsida > Lamiales > Lamiaceae > Ajuga > Ajuga chamaepitys. The sequence continues at coordinate 56,248,729 of OY282506.1, forward strand.
TACTTAATCTGAAAGAAAGATTTCAACATAAACATTGATACTTTTCTTAGAATAATACTCCTTCATCCGGGATGAACTTGCACACTTTCCGTCTTTGTTCGTCCCAAGGAAAACTTGCACACCCTTAAAAGGAAAAGTTATACCACAATCTCCATCCTCAATCAACCTTTGAAAAATCAACAAAATCTCAAGCAACTTTTTCTTAATATGTGTGCCGATCACCCTGTGCAAGTTCATTTGGGATGGATGGAGTATCTTCTTTAGAACAAGCAATATCTTTCACTATAAAGACTAATACATTTTCATAAGAATGTTCATGGCTCGGACTACAGACATCTGATTCGTGCAGCTGGTGTACAAGAAAACTACTCGTTAATGTATTGTGATCCCATTATTATGGTGATCTTTATCTTTAAATTTCATGTTATAAGTTTATAATGTCTTATGATATACATATATAAATATATCTATAAATGGTATAAACACATTGACATAGTGGTCCTTCCAAAAATGTGCATGAGCGTGGGTTGGCACAAAATCATGAGTTAAAAGTGGACCTAAATCAACAAATTTTGAAATCTCCATGCACAACATTTATAACACACCTAGCAACTATTTTTCAACTTCTTTACCTAAAAAAAATAATAAATAAAATAAAAAAAGGGTTGGGGGTATTTTAGGCATTCCACTTGTTTTTGTACTCCTTACCATTTATTTATTTATTTATACATTTTTTGAGGAAAAAACTCCAATGAATTGGTTTTCTTTAATCTAGTATGAAATTTTGCGTGTTTAGAAATTCATCTAAGTTTTTAAGGGTTTCGACGTTTTTTTTTCTAGCAAATATCTAATTCATTACGGACAAGAGTGATTAATGATAATGTTGAATATGGATGACAGTGGAGTGGGTTGTGACTTAGTCCCATAACAAAGTCATCGGGTATGAATTAGGGTGGTCCAAACATGTTACAGGAAGATCGAAACCAGCATATCATTGAATCACATCAATCTCAATTATATAGTTAATATGTACTTACAAAGCCATTATATGGAATATATTCTTAAAATTCAATTATTTCTAAAAAAATTATTTAAGAATTTTCTTGTACAAAAATATTGAAAATATACTTGAATTTTTAGAAGAATCCATAAATTATTTTATCATAATTAGTGCTTCCCTACGAATACACACCAAACTTCCTTATAGGGGTGAGGGCAGATCACAAGGTCCGAGTCCAAATATTTTGTTTGTGATTCTTCACTTATTCATAGTCGATACATGTTAATACGTCGACTACTAATATTTTAAGGGTCCGTTTCTTTAAGGTTGAGCTCAATAGATTTAAAGGACCGAATTTCAATGAAGCACATTCATTAATTTTCTCAGCCAAGTTTCATCCATCACTCCTCAGTTTTAAGCAAACGGAGCCTAAGATTTTATAAAGTTAGATGCATCATCGAATAGATTCATGAACATGTGTCCACTGTAAATAGAGAAACAATCATACACATATGTAATGAAATAATACTCCATCCGTCCCAGTTAAATTTGCACACTTGTCTTATTCATTCCATCTCACTTAACTTTGAACACCCCTAAAATAGAATCTACTTCCCACAATTTTCATCAAAATCTCAACCCTCAATAACTGTTGTAAAACTCTCCGATTAATTCTCGCCTAGGCGCTACGCTCTCATTGACCGTCTACGTTTATTTCCCTATTCCTTCCTGTCTAACTACGTCTATGCCTCGATTTGTCTCGCTCAAATCTCGATTAGTCGCTAGGTCCCAGTCTATCGCCTAACTAGCGTCTAACGACTTTTACAACTTTACCCTCAATCTTTATCTTTTAGAAAATTCAAATAAAATCTATTTTTCCTTAATATCTGTATTCGATCAACCCTATAAATTTAACCGAGACAGAGGGAGACTAATTTAGTGTGCTGAAAGTCAATCACCCAATTTGGCATATGTATTGTAATAATTTAGTGTGCTGAAAGTCAATTTCCCAATTTGTCAGCATTAATTAATTAATATGACAAATGTGTGGCTCCATAACCCCAAATGGAAATTTGGTAAAATGTGACCCCCGGGGGCCCGGCCCCCCTGGCCCGCAGTCCATGTCGCCCACTTCACGTGGACTCACAGCGGGTTTATCACTTTCACCGTTTGCCTTATGACCACTCCTCGACTGTGATATATCATATATATTCCCATTTGTTATATTGTGGGATATTTTTAGGTAGTTTCAGTTCGGGGTGAGGAGAGTCGACTCGAAATCGAAAAATCGATCCGAATTGAGTGGTTTGATTTGTTTCAGTCTGATTTTATATATATAATATGTTTGATTTAATTTTAAATACTAGAAGATTTATAATTCGATTCGGTTCTTAATCAAAACGAATTTGATTGATTGTACCGAATTAAACCGAACAAACTACTAATATTTAATTACATTTTTCAATAATTTATTGTTTTGTGTATTGTTTTACTTGACTGAATTGATATATATAAGCAATTTTCACCTTGTAACTTTTATGAAAACTAAAACTTATGCTTTTATTTTGGTCTCTTATTTAATTTTTCTATTTCAGAAAAAAATATCATGCTATAAAAATTAAAAAATAAATATGTAAAATTTTAAAACCTAAATAGACAATCGAATTGAACAAAACCGAAATTTTCGATTCGATTCGGTTAGGAAGATGTACTTGATTTGATTTTGTTTCAAAAATATGAAAACGTTCGATTTTTGCACCGATCGATTGCTCACTCCTATTTTCAGCCTTTCGGAAATTTTATTTATATTTTTTAGTAACCAACTATAAAACCTTATCTAAATGTGAAACTCACGTCTTTTTTGTAAATTAAACTTCCTATATTCTTACTTCTAAAAAACAAAAAACCAGAAAACAAAGATATGGGAAAATGTGCAGGTATGGCACTGATGTTTAGGTTTTGGTGCAAATATTTTTTTGATATTTGGTCTTTTTTACTACGAAAGTGACCTTCAAGTATTTTCACAACAACACAATATCTAACATAATTTAGGTGTCAAGTATTCCGAGCGAAATTATGGTGAAAAATTGAGTTGTATATTCGAATAAGTCAATAAATTTAATATAGTTGTTGGTTGAGGTTGATCGTTCAGTTGAGTCATAGGTTAGGACTTTTGAGCGTTAGTGTTATAACATACAATCGAGAGAAGAAGTTCCGAGGCGAGTTCGGAAGATCTCGTTCGGTCATCGATGATTTTCTGTGTTAATGTCGGTCCAGTCAACGGGAGTTGTCAGAAGTTATTGGTAATACAATAGGTTATGTATAAAAGAGTGAGGTCTTCTTGTAAAACATAGTCTATTTGGCGATATTATTAATAACATAAAGTCTGAGAGGTCTGAGAGATTCATCTCCGTATATATTATGGTGTTTGTGTTTGAGTTTGATTCATAATTATCTAAATTTCAATTTATACCACAACCTGAATCCGAATGAGTATTATAACACATAGTTAGTAAGTCTATTAAAATTTCAATAGTAATTAAATGCCGTCTCTTGATACTTGCACGAAATATTCCATTTCAAATAATGTTCTATCTAGAATTTTTATAGATACTACGAAAGAAATGACAATAAAAAAGGGTCTTAAATAATAAGTATGTTGTTACTTATTAGTTGTCTTAGTAACTTGGATGCAAATGATATATTTGAGACAACGAAAGTCGTATCAAATGCGTCTCAAATATATTTTGCAACAACTAGTTGTCTCTAAAAGTAGTCTTAAAATGGTCTCAAATAATTTGTAGAGAGTTTTGTGATAACAATTGATCACAAATAACTTATTATGGGCTAGACTTTGCTCAATAATTTTTTGCCTGATAAAGTTTTATCTAGTCTGACTCAATAATTAACGTCGACGTTGACTTCAACGTCGACAGATTGAGTTGCTCAAATTGTAACTTCTAAATAGTCATTCTTGTCATACATTATCCCAAGTACAACCCACATAAATAACATAACTTTCCCAAGAGTTGGGGTAATAATTTTGTGACAAAATATAAGTCGGTATCCCAATTATGCCCTTATATCAAGTAGCTCTGAGTCAATGCCACGTCACCAGGGCAATATTCTACTGGAATGCTGACGTGGCTGAAGTATTTCTGACGGAATATTTCACATATCACATATATCTTCCAATCAATGCCTCTACTTTCATCTAATTGTTTTGCTACCACCGTAAATATATCTTGACGAGCTCGTTATAAACTCATCATCTATATTAGCATCCATAAAGATGTAATGAGCCGATCATTAAAGTTGTACTTGTCACAAATTTCATTCTTTATTCACGGTGATGGAGATGGCAAATTATAAAATAAGTGCGAATATACAAAGGTCTCGTAGAAACAATTTTGATCATCGTTGTGGTGAAAGAATTAGATGATCAAAGTTTTTTTTTTTTTAGTATAAATGATAAAAGAATGTGGTTGATATTGTAAACGTAAAAAAATTGAGACTATTTTCTGATGTCTCAAAAGACTGCAAATGTATGTAGTCGTATAAATGCCGCTTAACAATATTTAAAAGATTGCACATTTTTGTAATTGGTCCGGCCAGCACACTCTATATTTAGACAAACTCGGAGTATCATCGAACCCAACAGACAGAAATGTGTTAAATTGAGCTAGCCTCACCAATATTTGACCCCTATTAAATTTGAGTTCGCTCTGGCCTAGCCTAATATAGGCATTGAAGTGAGGGGTAGATTGATCAAACATGACATTTTAGGGCTTTTTCTATGTTGGCCGATCGGATAGTGTTCGAATCAACCAGCGGTTGACATATGGCGGCAGCAACCCAAGTAAAGTGAGGGTTGTTTTGAAGAGAGAAAAGGCACACTTTACCTGGATTGCTGCTACCACGTATCAACCGCTGGTCGACTCGGGCATTACCCGATCGACTAGCATAGAAAAAGCCACATTCTGGGGACTGAAGAGTACTATTTTACACTGAATTATAACATGTATGAATTTCCAGAATATAATATTCACCAAGTTAAAAACATGTAACCAAAATCATCTGAAAAGGACAGAGGAAGCATCATTTTCAAATCCTAATAACAAGCTGCCATTTTAGCAGCTTCCCCCCTATTTAAACTCCCCACTCTTCTAATCCCCCTCCACACATTTCTTCATATTCCATTCCATCTCTCTTCTGTCCTATTCAATCTCCCAAACACCCCCTTAATATTCCACATTTATCCATCTCTACTTCTCCCACTAACAAACATTCTTGATGAATAATCCTTGTAATCTTTGTCTGCAACCGGACCTTCTCAATGATGACTTCTTCTCGGGCCGATGCATACTCGTAAACGGTCCTGTCATCGTTGGCGCAGGTCCGTCGGGGTTAGCAGTTGCTGCTGGCCTCAAACAACAAGGCGTCCCTTTTGTGATCCTTGACAGAGCCAACTGCATTGCTTCGCTTTGGCAGAACCGAACATACGACCGACTAAAACTCCACCTCCCGAAGCAATTCTGCGAGCTTCCACACTTCCCTTTTCCGGAGGACTTCCCTGAATACCCCTCGAAGCACCAGTTCATCGAGTACCTTGAGTCCTACGCGAAGAAGTTTGAGATTGATCCGAGGTTCAATGAGTCGGTTCAGGCTGCTAAGTACGATGAAACATGTGGCTTGTGGCGTGTTAAGACGGTTAGTAGTGAAAATTCGACGGTAGAGTATATTTGCAGGTGGCTTGTGGTGGCGAGTGGGGAGAATGCAGAGAAAGTTGTACCGGATTTTGAAGGTCTGCATGAGTTCGGTGGGAGTGTAATGCATGCTTGTGATTATAAATCGGGTGAGGCGTATAACGGGAAACGCGTGTTAGTCGTTGGATGTGGCAATTCAGGAATGGAAGTTTCTCTTGATCTTTGCCACCATAATGCAATCCCATCAATGGTGGTTAGAAGCTCTGTAAGTCTCTCTCTTGCTCCCTCTTTCTCTCTGTCTTTCAAGACAGGAACTGATATTCATTATCTGATCAAACAGGTTCATGTATTGCCAAGAGAAATCTTTGGAAAATCGACGTTTGAGCTAGGGATTTCGTTGATGAAATGGATGCCGATTTGGCTTGTCGATAAGATACTGTTATTAGCAGCAAGATTGATTCTTGGAAAAACAGAGAAGTATGGCCTAAAAAGGCCATCTATGGGTCCACTACAGCTCAAGAATACAGTCGGAAAAACTCCGGTTTTGGATATAGGAACACTGTCCAAAATTCGATCCGGCGAAATCAAGGTTGTTCCTGCAATCAAGAAGTTTATTCAAGGAGGAGTTGAGCTTGTTAATGGCGAAATCCTGGAAATCGATTCGGTTATTTTGGCAACTGGATATTGCAGCAATGTTCCATCATGGCTAAAGGTGAGAATATTGTCACTAACTCTATGTTTCTGGGAAATTCTTGTCAACTCTGTCAAGTAGTACACGACTGTGACAATTCACTCATGATTTAGTGAATCGTCACAGTCGTGTACTACCTGGGTAGACAATAATTAACCGGGTTTTGTTAGTATAGGTCAGTACTATCTGTATGTGGATAAGTGGACTCATGTGACAGTTATGGAAGTTGGGTTCACTCTAGATTCGCTTTTCTGAATCTAGTCACTAGTGAGGTTGTTGAAATCTGTTCTTCTTACAAATTTTTTATATATTTTTAATAAATATATTTGCAACAGAAAAATGTTGCTTAGGATTTTACCTCTACATTGGTTCTAGAGTAGGATTTATTTCCCCAAGAATAGGGATAAATGGTCACATGCACTTTGAAAATCTTACTCACTAGATTGCCTTTTTTGCCCTTCACATAATTTTCTTAGTATAAGTTTTCAAGATTTCTAACAAAGAAAAATCATATGTGATTATATGTATAATGTTTATTTTCTACACTATAACCTAACAAGTTTAACTTCTGTGCAGGAAAATGAATTCTTTTCGAGAAAAGGATTTCCAGTAGCTCCGTTTCCAAATGGATGGAAAGGCCAAGCAGGACTATATGCAGTCGGTTTCGCTAGAAGAGGCCTTTCCGGTGCTTCTATAGATGCTATAAAAGTCTCACAAGATATAATCCAAATATGGAAAGCTGAAACGAAGCAAAAAAGTCATTCTGTTAGCGTATCATGTCATCGTAAATGTTAGCCTTAGTCATATCACAGTAAAGTTATTGATGTTGTTGTTGTCGTCATCTTTCTATCGTTTTTTGGTATGTAGTAGCTAGAGCAATGTAAGAGGAATCTAAGAGTAGCCCTCTTCATAAATAGCCCAAGACTTAAGGCATTTTTGTACAGAGGAAGATGAGGCACCCCCACCCGAACCCCAACCCCGACCCACCCACCCTTGTACAAAGTGTTTGATGAAATGTTTGCATCCATATTGTATCATTCTCTAAATTTGGTCCAGACTAGTGTTTAATACTACAAGTGATGGGATCTATCTACCTTGAGAAAATTGGTCCATATTTGGACCCAATTAAATATGGTGGACCCTGTATTTATAATCCCCCCAGCATCCATAATCTATTCAATGTGATACTGACTTCACTGTTTCTTTTAGGATGTACACATAAAAAAAACTCTCTAGAGTCCATGTTGTCTAGCACATGGATAGAGCCCACTGTAAGGACAAAACTACTATGTAAGGATTCTATGTAACTAATCGGGTCGTTTAGATGCTACACTGAGTGAGTGAGTGTGTGATTGCGTATTTTTGGATAATGCATACATACTTGCAATTAAGCGTAGCCCGAAAGAAACCCACAAGAAAATGAAATATAAGGCTGAAATACAGAATCGAGAGAATGGCAATCTGGTTAAATGAGATAAGTGAAGATGTTTTATAGTCACTTTTTTCGTATAGATGTTTTATAGTTACTTTTAAGGCTAGAGAACCAAAATATCCTTAACGAATAGAAGTGTGAAAACGCAACATTTTAGTTTTATATTGAAGCATTTATCGAAGGACATGACCTTTGATATAAACATATATTGAAGGTAGTGACTTTTTTGATGTAAACATAGAGTTTCGTTATATCGAACGTGCATATATCAAAGGTCTGATAAAGTAATATTTTTTATGCAAGTTACCTTTCATATAAGTATTGAACAACAGTGACACGCATTTTTGGATTTTCACTCACTAAGAACTCAAGAGAATGTCGATTTTTTTTTTTTTCTAATCTAAGAATAAAGAAAAAATTCTCCATTTTTCAAAATGACTCAATCCTAAGACCAAAGGTCTCGGCAGTGGATGTTCTTGCCACTTGAATTATCCAACTTCGTCAAGAGTTTCGATGTTGACATTAAATAAATATGGTAGTTGAAGGTGTGTATGGTTTTCATTCAAGTATTATAAGCCTGCATTACTAATACCTTGCCTTAATGTCACAATACTCAGCTAGTCATTTTCACAAACACCTTCAGTGCATATCAGATTTAAGTTCCAAATAGACATTTTAAAGGATGAAAACCTTCAAAATCCAACAACAAATTAATCCATTAAGAAAGTTTCGCTTGTAATTACCTGACAAAAGGCGTTCATTCCAGGTTAAAGCGATCGAACCGTTTGACAGGAGCAATGAAATATAAGTACCTGAGAAAATTTTGGAAGAGAATGATGACATGGACAAGGCACATGAGTTCCCATGCTGTGGATTCAGCCATGCAAAATAAACTTGGCCCATCGAATATTGCCTCAGCACCACACACAAAAATCTAGCTCGAACACAAACAAAACAGTCAATTCAAAATCTTGATCAACATAATAACACAGCTCAACTTCACCAACTTGTTTCACATTTAGAGATCATGTTTGAATTTTGCACTCCTTATCGAATACTACAGTTGTACTATATATACTGTCCTTTTCCACTCTTTATTTTTTCCTTAATTATTTTCATTTTTGTCAACTCTGGAAATGTCTACCCAGAGTTGATGTATTTGTGGGAAAATTGTAGGTTCTGTCTGCACATCACGAGATGTATGATATGTTGCATATTTTAAAAATGTTATACGGTATTTATCGTTGATTCTTTAGATGAGCTACATATCATACATCACGTAATATGCAGACACTACTTTTAAGAATAGTATAGTATCACCTGTATTCATGACACTAATATTCATTACACACACCTATACCCGGGGTGACTAGAAGTGTCTATCTAGTTTTCGAACTAAAATAGGACATGGTCAATGATTCGGTTAACTGTTGATACAGTTTTTGTTCCAAATTAAAAGTGAAAGATGTATAGAAGGTTCGGTTTCTATTTGGACTTAAAACTAACCATAACCGGTGGATACTCCGGTTTGTGGTTTTCTTTTTTTAGTTTTTCCTTTTTGCTTTTTGTAATTTTTATATGTATATATACTATCACACCATTTTTTCACATAATTTAACTCTTAAATCTTAACGAAAGAGACAATTTCATGATGTATTTGTTTTGGGTTGTCCTCAATTCATTAAAAATACTCAATACCAATAAGCCACAATCATATATTTTCACAGTCAACAGTAACTCAACACTCTCCGAAACTCTAAGCAAACACACCCTCGGTTCTATACAATTACATTGCAATAAATTTAATATACTGCAATTTTGTGTTTTATTAGTTTTAGCTTTCAAGTTATGGTGTGATTGTTTAATGTTCCCAATATATTGCGGAAGACCAAACATATTTTTTCACCACTTTATTTACCTTAGTCAACAGTACTTCAGCACTTTCAAACCTTAAACAAACACATTTAGGGTATGTTTGTTTAAGGCTGAAGAGTGCTGGGCCAAACTTGGTTGAGGGAGCTAATGAGTGTGCTTTATTGGAATTTGTTCCCCTAAATTTACTGGACTAAACCATAAACAAACGTTCTCTTAGTGTCAATATAAAATAAGTCTCATACAATTAAACATATTAGAAACGTAATATATATATATATTTTTTTTATTTTTTATTTTTTTTTTGGAAAAGGGAAAAAAAACCGTATGAATCCCTAGTTCCAACTTCCAACGGCATTGCCTGTTCCGAAATTGTGTACACACGGTTCAGTTTTTGTTTGACTTCTAACAATTTTTTAAACCATCAAGGGTTCGAACCGTTTAGACACCTCCGATGTAAATATATGCAAATTTGTGTGTTAAATCGAGTGTAGGATGGAGGTGGGGTTAGATCGAGTTGATGATGGGTTGGCCCTGGCCCTCTTATCCTACATCCGATCTTACTATTTGTGTCCCTAAAATGTTTATAATATGTATATTGCGTGTTTATTTTGAAAAATATGTGTATTTGGACCCCCTCAAAAACATTCTAAACTTCAATATATAGGTAATTAATATCCCCTCCGTCTCAGCTAACTTTTCACAGTTGACCGGACACTGATTTTAAAAAAACAGATTTTGCTTTTTCTTTGACTTTTTTAAAGATGGAGATTGAGTGTGGAGATTGTGAGATAAATGTTCTTTTTAAGGGTGTGAAAAGTTAAGTGGAACGGAGCGAAATAAAAAGTAGGAAAAGTTAGTTGGGATAGAGGGAGTAATACATTTCGACATATTTATTAATAAATATTGTTGATATTTTATTTAAATAATAAAAATAACATAGTTAATGTTTATTATCACATTTATATTAATGTTGATCGGTGGTTTATTATTTGTCGACCCCTCTCTAACTGTATGTTCTGGGTCCGCCCCGAAGTTGGACAATCCCAAATACCAAGAGAAGAGAAACACATGGGGAGGTCACAAACTGTATATCCTCTACTTACTCATGAACAAAGCCCATCCCTTCATGTTGTCATCTTGCCCCTTGTATTTCATCTTATTGTCTTCCAAGGTACACTATGTCCTTATGCCCTACTTCTTTGGGGCCCACAAGACAATGTGCAATCTAAATGTGAAATTTTATCGGGTGGGTTCGTTTATCACTTTACAATTCACTGAGGATTGGATCAACTTCAACCGTGTTTGTTTGTATATTCAGCATAATAAAGTAGTTTCTCTCTCATCTTTCTGTCTAACTATCTCTTACACACATTATATCACTTTGCTCATATATTATAATATAAACAAACAAAATTCTATCTTCAACCAACAAAATCAAACACTCGTTTATTTCAAGTGTCAATTAGACGTTAAACATGTAGAATTGCACCATATACTATGATATACATGGGCGGGTAATGCAGAATTTGCTAATCACGCATACATGCACATATATCGAATTAATAGTAGATATCGTACGATGTACTTCTTTAAATGTAGCATCAGCACTATCGACATAATCAAAATGGATTGTAAAATATAAATGTTAAGAAATACCTAAACCGGCAAATTCAATTACAACCATTATTGATCTTAATGATGCTCAAAACTAATATTAAGCATTTTCAAATTTCAAGATAAATATTTCCTTTTCTTGAATTTTATGTTAGCCCAAATAAAACAAATAATTGTACAACAAAACGAGAATTCTCATGGATGTATTCGTGTGATGCACGTTATAAGATGTTTTTATGATACGAGAATCTATAATAAGATAGTTTTGGTATTAGGTAGGTATATTGAGTAACTTAACTTGTTCAAATTTACTTCTAAGTGTTCTCATTTTACAAAAAAATAATACAATAAATTCAAATTACTTATATTAATCTATCTTTTAACGAGAGATAAATCGGACAAGCTCAAGTGGCGAGAGCACAACTATCCATAAATAATTGTGTGGTTTGACTTCTCTAAGTTTCTTTGTATTTAAATTAGGGAAAGTTTAAGAGTAATTTGTGAACAAAATAGACTATAGCAAACAAAAAAAATATTTTATACGGCATACTGTGTGTTTGCTCAAGGTTAAAGAGTGCGTAGTCAAATTTGATTGAAGAAGTTAATGAGTGTGCTTTATTAGGATCCGATCCTCTAAATTCACTGAGACCAACCTAAAACAAACTTAGATTGCTGAGTTCTTTTTATGATCATGAAAAAATTCAATTAACCCTTTTCTCAATATTTTTTAACTTGTTCAAAAATAAACAAAAAGTAACTTAATTATGCTCAAAATGTAGATATAGATGACTAAATAATAGATTTATCATAAATCAAGTCAGCGATTACATAAATCGAAATTTAGGGTTAAATCAATCAATTGGATCTGCAAATTCATAATTTTCAATAATAATTTCATAAATCATAGCCATGGTTGCATAAATCTATCTAACCACAAAATCAAAATTCCAACTATAAAAATGAGTTGAATGGTTCCTAAATGTAAAATAAACTCAATTTTTATTAAAAATGAAACTCACATTTACAAAAACCCTATTTTTTGTATTTCATCTAGTATTGTTATCTAGCTTTCTCCAAACGATTCATGGGGGAATAATTATTAACCCTAAATATGAAGTTCGAATTCTGAACGCTATCAACTCTACGGGAGCCCCTCCGTTGAGATTACGTTGTCAGTCTGGAAACGATGACCTCGGATATCATACATTGTATTATAGACAAAATTTTCACTTCCAATTCCGAGTGAATTTTTTCGGAAGTACTCGTTTTTTCTGCCATTTCTATTGGGGCGGGAAACAGAGAGTTTTCGATGTGTTCTATGCGGGTTGGAGTGAGTTTTGTGATACTGATTTTGATGATTTGTGCTATTGGGTGGTAAAAACTGATGGTTTTTACTTCACTAATAAACTGATGTACACTCCTAATGATATAGAAAGGAAATATACATGGAAGTAGTCATCTAGATTTGGCAAAATTAATAAGAGATTTTTTTTCTCAGTTTTTAACCATGAAAAATAAACATGATGTTTGGTTATGTTCTCGTTTCCAATTTTCAGTTTTTAGTTTTTCCAGTATTGTTTACGAGATTATATTTGATATGATTTGATAAATATAATTGACGTTTAAATAGATGTGACTAAGCGTTGAATAATATGTTTGTGTAATGATATTTTCGTAATCAGCTAACTAGACGTGCACCTGTGACCCGTCCAATGCACAGTCACATTTGGTTGGTAACTCAGAAAACAACTCATTACTATTAACTGAACGTATGCAAAACTACATATATGTAATTTAACTTTCTTGAAATCGAAGGGTGACAAATTATTCTATATAATATAAAATTTCAAATACTATAAAATCCTCTCATATAAATATACCGATCATCATAAATTTTTATTAATTTTTTTCTCCTAATAAGGTGACTCGAACCCAGGATCAAAGGTCTAAATAGTGAATGTTCTCGTCGCTTGATTTATCCAACTTAGTCTAATATTCCGATCATCATAAACTTCACTATTTATATATTTATATGGTACATTAATATTACTACACATCTACGGCGTATATATGCAGAAGCAAATTCAATGGGCTTGGACTTGAGCTGGTATTGGACTCTTAATAATTTATTGTCATTGGGCCATATCATATACCAACTTTTTCAGTTCCTTTTCCTCACCAGTATCCATGAAATCAGAGACAGGATCTAAAATTTTATTTTGGGGGCGAATTTCTTTTAACTATATTATTTAACATAGGGACGAAGTTTTTTAGTCAAGAATGCAAAGTTTGAAAAAGTAAGTGACGAACTCTTACATATTAAGAGTATCAAATAAAATTATTAAATAAAATTACATGTAAATTATTTCTTTTGGAAATCCGGGAGGGAGAGGGGGTGTGTTGTCCAATTTTCTCCATATCATTCATGGTATAATTTTTTTCCCTAAATATAAATTCAAGTTCTCGACGATATCAACTCTACGCTGAAAATTCATTGTGCCTCTGGAGACGATGATCTCGAATATCGAACGTTGTTTCAAAGTCGATCTTTATCTTGAAATGTTGATTCAATATAGAAATAAAATGTGTTCATATATACATGTGTAATTTACTACGTACTTTAAGACGGTAGCAATAATTTGTTCAAAACTATATCATCGATATCACAATAATTTATAACCATTATTATACATATTGTATCATAAGACTTACCACCTTCGTCCAGCTCTATCTTGTTTACTTTCCTTTTCAATTTGTCCCAACTTAACTTGTCAGCATAAATGACAATTTTTTTATCACAATCTCCACCCTCAAAATCTCCACCTTTAAAAAAATCAAAGATTCCACAAAATCTGCTTTCTCTTAACCTCCGTGTCCGGTCCAAGTAGAAAAGTTAGACCGGGACGAGAGGAGTACTGTTTTTTATGTAATCTAGGAAAAATATCAAACTCTGTACGCATACATGTATATATGTGGTTTGATCGATATGGACACACACACGTTAAATGGTTTATTATATATAATAAAGAATAATGTTGATTTTGTAAGAATTTCTCATACCTAGTGTGATCATTTCAAGTTTTTTACATATATAATATAACAAAACATTTTAATATGTATCTGCGAATAATATCGAACTAAAAAAGGTTATTTAATTTAATTTCACAGACACATTAACCGGCACTAGACGCTGAGATTGTTTGCAACTGCTTTTGTTTTGGTCGAAATGATTTAAATAAGAATCGGTAAAAAGCAACAATTTATAACTTACAACTTTCGGCCTCAATCAACTTAAACTTAACCATAAGTTGCGCCATACGATAAGAGCAACCATTTTCAGCTTATTTGAAACAAAAAACTTGAAAAGTATTTATTTTTAAGCATCTGCAAACACCCCCTAATACATTACAGTTACTTCTTTTCGAAAGGAAAGGATTTCAGCCCTTGCTTTAAGATTTGAGCCATAATTTCCATCTTAATAACAACCGAATAATTTGCAGTAGCTGCAGTGTTAAGTTGAAAACAAAGCTCTTCGAAAGGTAACAGGAGAGATCAATATGGTCACACAACAATTGTTGTAGTCACTGTTATAAAACGAAGCAGATTTCCAACAGTGTTCTTATTTAAAATTAAGAAGCAAGCGAAAGGAAAGTTACTAAGAAGCTTTCAGCGAAGAAATTGACCTTTTGCTGCATTCCATGTGCAAGAACTGTGATTAAGAAGGGCCACAAATTTACCAGATATCAGGGCGAAGCTCTCCAGTGGCTGGAGGCATCCATTTTCCGGAGTGATACACACTTTCACCAACTTTCCAACCTGGCACGTCTTTCATGATTCTGGCCTCCTCCTCAAGGTACTTCTTCCATTCTTTGACAAATCTATGGAAGAAAATGGAGATTTTAGTCGGGAAAGTGAGGGGTGATAACAAATTTGCATTAGAGGTAATACAAAACCTATTCTGAAGTTTTAGTCTAATTACAAAACAACTAATGGAGTATGTTTTCTTACAAGGGTATTACAAAGAGTCGCTATAAGTTTTTTTATATTGACAAACAAGTGCACAGGGTCGTCCCTATAAGATTATTGTGGAGGGTTCAATCAAACTACATGGTTTACCTCTCATCTTCTTCAGCTTGAAGAATTGGCAAAATAGCCCGGCGAGCAGAATATTTTTCTTCCTTCAATGCCCTGCAAGTAGGAAAAAGCTTTCTCAGCAAACAATTTCATACCAGACTGCAACAAAATCAGGCAGATTCATCACCAATTGTGCAAGTTTCACTTTTCAAGCTATGGGACCAAGCCATTTAACATGAGTAGAAGCTCGGTAGAGTCATAATGGAGCTTCAGATGATGCCACTTTCACAGGATGATATACTACAAAATATTTACTTAACAAAGAACGAACGAATATCCCCAATCTCAAGGCAGAGTCTATTATCTTACCTCTCAAGAAACGCATGAAATCAAGCACTTCAAACAAGCATATATCATGAAGAGGACTTGCTTTAAACCCAATAAGACACAAGTTTTCGACCATTCTGACGCTCATTTTACTTAAAAATAAGTACATAACTTGTCTATAGGAGCACCATATAAATATACAACCAACTCCAATTCAACTAGACAACCAGCTGTACTTGAAAGTTCTTCTTGATCCTTTCATCTTATAATCATGGTAGATAAAGCATCTTGAAGCACCATCTAAGTTGTAAGGATGGCTACATAAGTTGAAAGGATTGCTACATGGGTCCTCACATGGTTCAAGTACTACAACTTGAAGTCTATCAACAAGGCACCTCTCTTCTCCAACTATTCCATGTTATTTCATCGAGAAAGAGAACAAAAGAAAATGATGCTTACGATACAGTCTAGCATACATGATAAGTCAATAGCTCATGATAGAGCTTGTCAGGGGAATAATCACCAGCTTATTTCATGCACATTACAGACTGGTTTGGAGGGTTTACGGAGCTGATCAGGAGAAATAATTACCCTCTTTTCACTAGCACGTTACGGTGTTGATCCTAGGCATAAAATTAGGGGTACTATCTTAGAGATAACGGTTGTATTTAGGATGGATATACGCAGAAAATTAGTTTCAGCTTCTTTGTATCTGGCCTTCTGCTGGGCAGCTTTGGCTAACAGGGTTCATCCTGGAATATCTTTTACTTCACCCAAATATAATTTTATTCTCAATTGAATGATCTGCTCTTTACTCAGCTCATGATAAAATTCCACATCTTCATACAGAAGGAACTCCATAGTCCATGATGTTGGCAAAACCAGCAGCATCCAGGGCTTTCATCAATCAGCTTTGTATGAACTGATGAGTTCATCTGAACATAACACACGAATCTGAAACGACTTGCATATAACAAGGAATTTCTACTTCTCATTAGATAAACTAGACGAAAAAAGAACCAGATATTCCTCTAAAGCTTACCATCTTGAGAAGTGGTCACCTTTTTCTTTTCATTTCTCTTGGTTTCCAAAGAAGTGGGTAACGGGTTTCATACCCCCATTGAGGAGGGGCAAGGCATAATAGCCCAAAGTGAGAAACCAAATTCATATTGGACTCTTTATCAAGCACCCACATTTCACTACAATCCCATTCCTCAGTCCCCAAACCCCGTATCAAGCACCCATACTTCCAATAGAACCACAGATATCAGTCCTTAAATGAGGTGATGAAAATGTTGCAGAATAGCAGGCAATCAAGCTGAAATAACACTACAGAACCCCGTTTTTCACTTCACAAGTTCATAAATGTAGAAACAGAACAATTTCAAAGCCACCTAAAACAAAAATGCTGGAGCAGCACACGTTAGTGGTAGATAGAGTAACTCTTTTCACCCTGTATACATTGCTGGCGTAGCAAAAGCTCACAAAACAAATTCATTTTCCCCAAGTACCCGAGAATTCGAACAACAAGCATAATAATCTGAAAATCAGAATCCACCTAATAATCAATCTGGAACTTTAGCCAACAAAACATCAGACTAGAAAGTCGTGACTAATAAACTAACCTCAACTTTCGCCTAAACTAACACCAATTAAGTAAATTAGTCCTCAATGTAGATTCACGAATTCGAATTTTCCATAATTAGCTTCGAAATCAAAATTTCTCAATACAATTCAACCGTAAGGGCAGCAATCGTACCTCCGGATCTTGTTTCCTTTGCCAACCTGGTACATGCCCCATGAGAAAGCACCAAAAGCTGCCAAAAAAATGGCCATGGCACTGGGGCCCGTGTTCGGGATCCGCCGCGCGAATCTAACCGGTGCGAACCCGCCCGGTGGAGGACCGTCCTGCAGAACAGGCATATCCTTCACGCTCGCCATACCTGCCTTCTTCCTTATCATCGCCTCCGTCATCTTGCTGCTTCAATTTTCCGACCAGTTTGTATGTTATGATGTTAGGTATTTTCTCTCTTCTGACTGTACACAGTGAGAAATGGGTCGACGAAGATGCTGGAGAAAGGAGAGGTAGCTAAATCTACTGCGGTTAGACTCTCTCCGGTTTTCTCCAATTCATATTGATCTAAAAAGCGTCTTTCAGCAACAAATTAAGCACCCCGGTATGGGCTTTACCCGGTCCATTCTATTCGCAATATATGGGCCACTTTTCGTCCGACTACTGATTTTCGACTTTATGTATAGACTATAAAATAGAAACTCGTGATAAAACTACTAATCATGATTACCTGTGGTGAATAATTAATTAGATACCTTCCTTTGCAATTTTGTGATTAATTAGCTCAATACTTAGTTAATAGTGCACGTACTTTATAATTGATTCCGCGACAACTTAAAATCATATTTCGTTTTATTATTAACGTATTAGTTTCTTAAACACGTGCGTTACTTCTTTAAAATATATTATGTCGTTTTATTTTACAATTTTCAATTAAATAAAATTTCACTACACAAATATTAATATAAAGCAATATATCACTCAACTTCATAGTTTTCCTTCTTCCTTTTACTTGGTGATTAATACTGTATATGATAATTTGTTAAAAAAAAAAATAATAACGTATATGATAATTATTTGTTTTAGAAAAACAAATATGTTGTTTGAGTAAAATTAATACATAAAATCAAAATCCAAAAATTCATTTAGACACTGTTTGATATTCAAAATTATTATTTTATGTAATATTGTAAAAGTAGTTAGTCGTTAGTTGAGTCATAGACTTAACTTAGTTAAGCGAGGTTAGTGGGTCATATACCTAATTAAGCGGGTAAGAATTAATACTAGAGCTTATATAGACGTTAGTTGGGCTTTTGCAATACTATTTCACCATTTCTTTTTCTTCTACGAATCCCGTTTTATCATTATTTGTAGTAAGCTAGAGCCTAGTGACAATTCAGGAGTAGAGGTGGTAATTCAAACGTTCCGATTCGATTGGGCCAACGTAATATTTCGAATCGGTTCGAAATATTCTCATATATACTAAGATTATTAAGTTGGTCCGAGTTCGTTGGGCTTTTGGATCATTGGACCGGTTCGATCGAATCAAGTAGTACTTAGGACCTACATTTCTATGATCTTGTCCATTTAAAATATCGGACCTACTGAATCGACCCGTGAGCTGGATTGATTTTGACACTTGTACTCAGGAGTTAGGCTGAGCTAATGGAAATAGAGACATGTGGATAAACGGAGAGATATCGAAAATAAACGTAAATTACTATCACCTATGTCGAAGTTAGTCGGGAATTTTGCAACGGGTGGTAGGTGGGTTTAAGCCGCATTATCTTCATCTCAAGAATCCCCATAATTACATAGAGTTCTATGAATGAAAACTTGTGAATTACAGGTTCACTCCACCTTCCACAACTTTTTTCCATTTAAATCTTTCCAGTTTAACACTTAACAGACATAATCGGCAAATGATTCCCACTTTTGTAAACTCAATCTCTCTCCTCCAGCTTTACTATCTTCTCTTGTAATTAACTCCACCATCACACTCCAGCTTAGTGAAAAAACCAGAATCAGAATCCAATTCACCACTACTTGATCAACAATCCATAAATCTGAACCAAACATTGCCCAATGCACCACCACCCACCGCCCGCCGCCGCCTCCGCCGCTGCCGGCGTATCCAATCCTTCTCTATGGGTCGTAATAGGCACTACTCTTTTCTCTCTCCTCCTTGTCCTTTCTCTCACCACCGCCCCCACTCCACCGCGGGCCCCCTCGCAACCCCACCCCTCCCTCTTCCCGGACCACCACCGCCTCCTCTTCCACCACAATCAGAATAACGAAACCACCACTGATTCACCACCGCCCCCACCTACCCCGCCCAGCTTAGCCTATCTCATATCCGGATCCGCCAACGACTCGGGTCGAATCATCCGGCTTCTCTACTCCGTCTACCATCCGAAGAATCAGTACTTGCTTCACCTCGACCGGTCCGCTAACCAGACCGAACGTGACGCTTTGGCCGTCATTGTTCAATCAGTGCCGCTCTTCAACGCTGCGCAGAATGTTCATGTCGTCGGCAAGGCGGACTATGTGTTCCCCGGTGGGCCTTCTGCACTTTCATCCACACTTCACGGTGCTTCTGTTTTGCTTCGTGTCGCTTCTAGCTGGGATTGGTTCATAAATCTTTCTGCAGCTGATTATCCGCTTGTCACTCAGGATGGTACCTAATTTCATCGAACTTTGTATGTTTTTCGTGATTACTTTGGTAATTGAGCTTCTAGGTTTTGCTACATTCTGAAATTGCTTTGGCTGTTGTCTGCTTTGTGTATATAATTTGTAATGAGCTTTGGATTGGTGTGCAATTGAATAACACAGTCTGTATATGTATGCTTATGTATATTCGATTTGCACGAGTTCTGCTGCGTATTAGCACTAAATGATAACATTTTTGCAGCTGCAAGTGAAATAACTGATGCAATGTGTTCTTATAGGCTCATTCCGTACGAAAGCGCACCTAATTCTTGATGAGTTTGTGTATGTTATTTGTGTTGTTGAGCTTCGCTGCATATAGAATTTTAGGGCAATAGTGGGTATATTCTCTACGTGTTTATGTACAACCATGTACGTAATTGGGGATTTATTCTTCTTTGCAGTTTTTTAATTCTTCCATCATATTTCTTCTGCACTTAAGTATGTGAATGCCGGTAATTTAATTTGTATTGTTTCGTGTGATAATGTTTAGACAATGTTGGTGACAAGTATTGTAGTCTTTGTTTAGACGTCTATAGCACCTTGATAATATAGTAGATTTATGCTCCATATAGTAGGTTAGGAATGATGTTGTGCTTGTGTGCAGTGCGCAGAGTGGAGGAGGAGGTGTGTAGTTGTATATTAGTTTATTTATTCATTATTTACTGCGAGCTTTTGCTTGCCCTACTG
The DNA here is from genome assembly GCA_958295605.1 of Ajuga chamaepitys. Taxonomy (NCBI): domain Eukaryota; kingdom Viridiplantae; phylum Streptophyta; class Magnoliopsida; order Lamiales; family Lamiaceae; genus Ajuga; species Ajuga chamaepitys. The sequence continues at coordinate 56,269,417 of OY282506.1, forward strand.
GGATAGTTTCATCTACTTATTTAGAAGTTTTACTTGACCTTTTTCTTTTTGATCTCCAAGTATGCTTAGATGCACCTTTCTGCTCCATGTAGCAGTCCATTGTCGGTACTGTCACTGCGGAATTTGGTCATGAATGATGTGCACGTGTGCTCGTGAGCAATGTGCAGTGCAGAGTGGGGGAAGGGGTCTGTCGGTGTATATCTAATTTGGTTTATTAATTATCTACCCCGAGGTTTTGCTTATCGATTTGGTTCTATTATAAACTTTACCCTATAGGAAAGTTTCATCAGCTTCTGTAGTTTAGTTTAAATTGAGTTTTACCTGTGATTGTGGTGAGCAACTTTATCATTTGGTGACGTGAATTTTTAGTGTTTTCAGATATTTATCATATATATCGGTACATATTCTACTTTTGTTTGTCTACCTTATCACCTAACTATGCCTGTTGAAGCATAAGCTTTTTTGAACTTGTAAAGTTCAAAATGAAACGTGCAGATCTTCTCTACGTATCATGTTAACTAGATTTGTCACATAATTTATTCAATTTGTCAGCAATACTCATTACATTTTGCTTGCTATAGTATCTTTGAAACTAATAGTCTTTTGCTAGTTTCCGACCTGTTGCTTGTGAAATTTATGGGCATTGACATGGTGCCGTTTTTCTATTGCAGATCTTTTGCACATATTATCATATCTCCCTAGGGATCTTAATTTTGTGAATCATACAAGCTATATTGGCTGGAGAGAGTAAGTTTCCATCTTTTAGATTTTTTAAATTTGTAGATTGAAAAGGATTGGAAGCTTAAGTTTTTCGGAAGAAATTCGGGGGTTAATGTCTCGTGTTGATACATTCTTATAGATCAAGGAAATTGAAGCCAATATTTGTTGATCCAGCACTCTACCTTACAGAGAACAGCGAAATGTTCTTCGCCACTGAAAAGAGACCGCTCCCAGACGCTTATCGGTTGTTTACAGGTCAGTGTCACAGTACTTCACGTCGTTCTTTTGAGATGTTTGGGCGTTGTGTTGGGTGACAATAATGTGATAAAGAGAACACGTTAAGGGAGAGACCATAAGGTTTATTTATATTTGAAACTGCCAAAAATAGTCGGGGTCTCTACAAGTCTTCATATGAAAAGGCTTAATAGCTAAAATCCTAAGCTTTTGCTATTTTGCTATTTCATTTAAATCGTCAACTTAGTGCGATTTTGCAAATTGAGTGCAATATTTAACAATCCAACTTCATGTGTGTCTACGTGGATGACGCATAGATTTATCCACGAAACAGAAACAAATATATACCTCTATGTAAATATACGGACAGACGATAGACATTATGTCCTTTATATTTACAATTGTAGAATTTACTAGACTGAATTTCATTAGGATTGTTATTAGGGGTTATGTATTTGGATACATAAAATCTGATCAATGTCAACGCATCAGCGAATTTTAATCAACTCTGACAAATCAGCCAAAATTGCACCCGGTTTACCAAATCAAATTTATGTCGGTAAATTTGTAAGAATTTGCCAAAATAGCAAAGCTTTTGATTTTTCTTGGCTATTAGGACCATTTAAAGTACACTAGTGAACTTCCTGTGATGTTCGCTCGGTCAATGACGGTGTATTCAATGAACACAACGAAATCTCCACTAGTGGACGAGACATGTAACTAACATTTTCCTTACAGGTTCATCAATGGCTCTTTTGAGTCGCAAGTTTATCGAGTTTTGCATCTTGGGAACAGACAACCTACCTAGGACTCTTTTAATGTACCTATCCAACACACCATCATCACCGTCCGTTTACTTCCCGACAGTTCTTTGCAACTCCAATCAATTCAAACGAACTACAGTCAACCACAGCTTATGTTATTCTTCTCTCGATTCCAAACAGAACCCTTCGTTGCTAAATTCAAGCAACTTCGACCAACTGATCCAGAGCGGAGCTGCCTTTGCTTCGCAATTTCACCATAACGACCCTGATCTTGATCGAATTGACAAAGAGCTCCTTCAGCGTAGCCCTGGGAAGCCGGTGCCAGGTGGGTGGTGTTTAGGTGACGGTGAGGATCAGTGCACCGTTTGGGGAGATGCCAATGTTCTGAAGCCCGGCCCAGGTGCTAAACGGCTTGAACTGCGGCTTGTGCAGCTTCTGTCGAATGAACAGACTCAATGTTTAGACGAATGATTTATTGGCCGAACAGTGGAAGAAGATGTAGAGAAGTTACGTATAGAGGTCCATGGCCGTGAAGCCGATTTTTCGAAATATTGTTAATGCAGTTAGCCGATTCTTTGGAAGTGATGGTGGTTCTAATTGTTGTATACTTGGCTGACAAGAAGCTGAGTTTGTTGTATGTTTGGATACTGTGTTATATAACCATTCCATTCATTATCTGACCTGATTGGCTCATTTGGTTCGGCTCGATGGGCAGTGCGCGTGCTGGATTGGGCTAAGATTCCGGCCCCAATGAGGCCCGGCCGAGCCACATGCATCAGCACCACCAGTCTCAAACAGGTCGGGCAGTCCTAATTGTCAACTCTAACCATGATCCTTAAAATGATATGGCATTGTAGAAAATCTCATATAGGAATCTTTTGGTACGACTCACGTGTCCTTGTTTAAGTTTATTTATTATCTTTTTTTAAAGTTGTGTATTTTTCTACCTTATTAACAATATTTTCTCATTTGCAGGACTCATTTATAATATTGGTAATATTGAAAGATTAGTAGATAATGCGTTGAATGTCTACAATAAAAATTATTTGGTATGAAATTTTATGCTAAAATGGCAAATAATGGTATGAAATTTTATGCTAAAATGGCAATTATGTTGGGACGGAGAAGCCTTCAAGTGTGAAGTTTGACAATCTTTAATACATGACAATATCAGGGGCGGATCTTCTTTAGGGCAGCACTGGGCTTTAGCCCAGTGCAAAGTCCCTACAACTGTATTCCCACGCCTGTCATTTTGTTTTTAGCCCACCCAAATAAATGCCCAGCCCATCCTAAACAAAATGACTGACAAAGGATTGATTCTCCCAAGAGAAAGAAAAGATACTGCCGCTGCATATGTGTATTTTTATATATATTCGCATATATCTGTATCATATTTTTTATATTAAATCTACATATATATACGCATACTTTGAAAATGAATTGCATAAGTACGTGTATATATACCTTCATCATAAATACAAATATTTAATATGATATATGATGAGTTTTCCTTTTCAAAAGTTATATACAACTACATACGTTTTTTTATTAAAAAATAGTGTGTACCTGGCAGCATGTGTGGCGGAGCACATTTTAATTACAGGAAATGAATGGTACTTTTACAGATAAAAATAATACTTTTGCAAATAAAAATGACACTTTCGTTAGAATAAATAACATTTTTTTGAGTCAGTCTTTTGTGTGACGATTCTACAGTTCTCATTCTTTATGACGGAGCCTCATTTCCACAAACTAATGGGAAAAGGCGGAGAACCATTTACTTATTTCCTTTTAACTATACCTAAGTTAACCCGTCACACGGATAGTCACATACAATTTTTTGTCTAGAAAATTTAATACTTATGCAAATAAAAATAATATTTTTGCTGCAAAAACAAATACATTTTATGTTGTCAAACACATTTTTTGTGAATTTCTTACGTCTATATGTATATCTTAGTATATATTTTATATAAACCTACATATTTTATTTATATATTTGTACTTTCCATATATTTGAATTATATGTACTCACATACATATGTATCTACACGCACGATTTTAAGCAAGTGCTACATAGCGTATAGCATGGTAGTTATTCACTAATGTTCACTTTCTAGCCCACCCTATTATCAGTTTCTGGATCCGTCCCTGCATGACATGTGTTAATTTATGATATCATTTAATACACGTGTTGTGGACAAATAAAATATAAGTAAAGTGAAATACAGTATCAAACACCAACATGTAATAGGTGATGTCTCGAGAATAAATTCCCATCTTCGAAAATGGAAATTATTGCTTCTCATGCTTTCTAGTGTACGAGAGGGGTAATCCTGTCTTTTCAGTGAAGGTGCTTTAATTAATGTGTTGTTATTATCAATGAATTTTTCTCTCGATCTCCGGCCATAACAATGCTACAATTTAATCTAACATCGTTAAAATGCAACAATAAAAAAAATAAAAGAACTAAAATTATTTTGGTTTTTAAATAAATTAAATTTAAATTGTTACAGTAAAATATTATAATATGGGATCATGTATTGATGAGATTGTACCAAAATAATTACACTAATTAACAAATATATTGCATTCGTGGATTGATTACGATCTTTCTTGCCTAGCCACTTTCCTCCTTTGACTAGTAGTAGATAGAGGTCGCAATCCAAACGGGCTGACCTGACCCGACCCAGATTAGCATAGCATGAGCCCTAAGGCCATGTCATTTGTTTAAGTCAGACCAACTTAAAATATCGTGTATCTAAAAAATAGTGTATATTTTGATATATATTTAAAAATGCACTAATTTATTTTGGGCCGTTTTATAGCCCGCTAGGCCATCAGGTCAGGCCTGGTGTTTCCGAGCCCGACGATACGATTTCTACTAACCAACCCGTCTAAAGTCTCAACCAGGGGTTGGACCCTAATTTTTGCCAACTTGAATGCTAAATGAGATCCTCTATTTCAATTCGTGTTTCATCTTCTATTCCAACTTTATCAATACGTATCACATGTTTATGTGTGATGTTATATTGATGTTTTTTTGTACACGTGTTATGTATTGATGGTGTTGGAATAGATGATGAAATACTATTTGGAATAGAGAATCTTATCCGCTCTAATACTCCCTCCGTCCTACTTTATCTTGCACACTTTCCTTAAAAGCTTAAAAAATAAAAATGTTATAAACCATCAACTTTTCTCTTTCTAAAAACAAAATTAAATATGGAGGTAGTTTATCAGATAATTGCTGCATGTTTAGCTCTCGTAGTTTTGGCATACACATGGAGGATTCTGAACTGGGCTTACATTACTCCACGAGGCTAGAAAAAGCCCTAAGGAAACAGGGCCTTCTGGGGAATTCTTACAGATTCATCCATGGAGATTTGAAGGACTTGATGAAGATAATCCAAGAAGCTAGGTCCAGACCCATCACCTTTGACGATGACATCAAGCCCAGAGTCCTCGCTTTGGTCACCAAAACCATTCAGAAATACGGTACATTGTAGTCGAATTTAGTGTTTCATCTCGTATTTCATCAATATGTTTTTTTCTTTGTAGTGTGGGAATCGGTGTGACGATGCCACTAGGTTACTTAAGTCTGGCTCGTGTTCCATCATTGTTACTTCCTCCGTTTTATTCAGATTTGCACATAGGACTAGATACGTATATTAAGAAAAAACTGTTCTTTTCGTTTTGATTGATATTTTTAAAGATAGAGATTGAGAGTCGAGATTGTAAGAGAAATTCCAGGGTGAAAGTGTGTAAATAGCGAAAGTATGTATTAGAAGAAAGTAATCATTGATGTCATGTTATCCTTCTTTGGAGTTTGTGAACGGGTTGGGGATCGCGTCTTAATCTCATTGCAGGAAAGGACTCCTTTTGGTTCGGGACGAGGCCGTTCGTGATCATCACGGAACCTGAACTAATTAAGGAGGTGATGAACAAGATTACTGTGTACCAGAAGCCGCAGGATTCGAATCCACTGACGAAGCTGCTCTCACATGGCCTTCTCAGCTTCGAGAAAGAAAAATGCGCAAAACACAGGAAGATCAACAACCCGGCTTTCCATCTCGACAGATTGAAGGTACATTCAAGATTTCAGTTCTCGATTAATATACAGGTAGGGGATCATGCCTTAATCTCCGTTCTGACTCCTTTTGAATGCAGCTCATGATACCTGCCTTCTATTTGAGTTGTGAAGAAGTTTTGAACAAGTGGGAAACGAGCCTCTCGGCGAAGGATCATACGAGGTGGATGTATGGCCTCATTTACAAACCATAACCGGCGATGCAATATCAAGAACTGCATTAGGTAGCAGCTACCAAGAAGGCCGAAATGACTCTTCCAACTCCTCAGAGAGCAGGGCTTGCACGTCTTCATGGCTTCGCGTTCCGTGTATTTATCCGGATGGAGGTAAAGACTACTAAACAAATTCGCAATTCTGGCTCCGTCCCTGCATACATTCACAATTCTAGCTCCGTCCCTGCATACATTTCTTGATGTGTAGATTTGTGCCAACAAAGAGGAACAAGAGAATGAAGGAAATGGAGAGAGAAGTTCAGTCACTCGTACGAGGTCTCATCCATAGAAGAGTCGAGGCGATGGAAACAGGGAAAGGGAGTTATGAGGACTTATTGGGAATACTTTTTGAGTCTAATTCGAACGAAATCAAAGAGCAAGGTGGCAAGAGTTTCGGGATGAGCATTGACGAAGTAGTCGAAGAATGCAAGCTGTTCTATTCCGCGGGGAAGGAAACCACTTCAGTGTTGCTTGTTTGGACATTGGTTTTACTGAGTAAATACTCCGACTGGCAGATCAAAGCCCGCGAAGAGATCTTGCAAGTCATCGGTAACCAACAACCCGACTACGATGCTCTGAATCACCTCAAGATTGTAAGTAATCTGATTAATCAGCACTCAATCTTATGACAATTTTGTATCTTGTGTTATGTTTGACACTTTGACATGTTGTGGTTACAGGTTACTATGATTCTGTACGAGGTCTTAAGGTTTTATCCACCCGTAGTTGCTCTTGGTCAAAGAGTTACTAAAGAGGCCAAGTTGGGGAGATTAACTCTACCAGCCGGCACCCACGTGTCATTGCCAACTATCTTTTTACATCACAGTTACAAGATTTGGGTTGACGATGCAACGGAATTCAATCCACAGAGATTCAGTGAAGGAGTGTTGAAGGCACAGAAGGGCTCGCGTGTATTCTTCCCGTTCAGGTGGGGGCCTCGGATATGCATTGGACAAACGTTTGCAATGATGGAGGCAAAAGTGGTACTGGCAATGATTCTACAACGCTTCTCGTTTGAGCTTTCGCCGTTGTACACGCACGCTCCTCAGTCGATCATTACCACTCAGCCTCAGCATGGTGCACACTTGATTTTGCACAAGCTTTAGAGTTTTATGAGAGTATGGCCTTGTTAGTAGTGTTGTTTAATTAGGGGCGTGTTCATCGGTTGAAAAGGGAATCGAACCGATTTAAAATTGAAAATTAAAACTCGAAACCAATTGGATATTACCGAAAACCAAAATCAACCGAACCAAAAAAAATTGTTCGATTTTGGTCAAAACTGAAAATGGAAAACAGATTTTTCAGTTTTTCACTAAACAAACAAGACTAATATGATAGATCAAATCAATCTGCACGAAGTAACAATTTGCACAAAGTTCAAACAAGATTCCACCAAATTTAACGACAAATACATCAAGGAACATTCGACAAATCGACATCTAGTTCACACTAAATAAATAAAAAGAAAAACGTGAATAGAATGAGCATGTACTAGTTTCTTTCCATAGCATCAGACAATTAGATAGTTGATAACTATATAAATATAGGAAGCAGAACTTGAAAATAAATTTCGGGTGGTTTAGGTTAATTTGTGGGTTTTAATATCAAAATCGAACCGAAATTGATAATAGAAAAATTAACAAATTGAAAATCGAATTGCACATCTCAATTTGCTTCTATCGTTTTTTTCTGAACTTTAACCGAATAATGAACACCCCTGCCATTAATATAAGCTCTTGTTCCCGCAAATGTCATGGTGTGATGTGAAAGCTTATATAACTATAAATTTTATTCAATTTTATAACACTTACGAGAAGAGTGTGAACATTGATCGTCTAATTTAAGTATTAGTGATTATCTTAATTATAAAAAATCTATCATTACACACCATCACCACAGGTAGAATGACAATCGTTGAAAGACTGTGTCACGACAAGATCGCTTAGACCGGTCCAAATGTACAAGATCGATCCGCTACAAGGGTCCGCCACCATCATTGACCGCCAGCATTGACAGCAAGTAAGAATGTCCCGATCGCCAATCAGGTACCAAAAAAGACCTCAGATCGCGGAATGATTACTCCACATGCCAAACATGGGAGTTGTTCGTGATGTTACCTCAGCTGGATCGTGCCAAGTGGCAGACCGTGGGCAGTCAGACTTGCCACTTGTCATCCACATGTCAGACATACAAAAGCAGTTTAACCTCTATAAATACCCCATATGTATTTGTAGAGGATATATGAAATTTGATGAAAAAACCTACTGAAAGATAAATAGAAAGAGAAGAAATTTCAAACACCAGAGAAAAGACAAGTGTAAGCTACATCTTTACCTTGAAAATAACATGACGATTGCATGAGACATGCTTTCCCCTATTTTTATCTTAAACGATCGTCACACGTTATCTTTTTTTAGATCATCGATTGCACTTTTATCACTTTTTTATTATTGTGAATTAGTGATCACGTCACCACGACCATTACTCTAATTATTCCAGTAAATCTCAGCTCTCAACGTCGATCAAGACCGCGCGTCTAGAAAGAGATTTGAGGATTGCTTTTATGGCAAATAAGAATCATCACCACCGAGTTCGTCTGCAATTCGATATTAAAATTCATGCTCATTAGTTTCGAGATATGAAACTTATATCGAATTGTTGAAAAATTCGAGGGATATCATAGGTTTCGTTCAAATTCTGATTACTCTGCCCATTTTAGTTATTCCTTCCGTCTCGTACAGTTTTGCACGTAAGAACAGACACATATATTAAAAAAAAACTGTTTTTGCTTTTGGTTGATCTTTTTAAAGGTGAAGATTGGGGGTGGGGATTTTTAAGGTGAAGATTGTAAGAAAACTTTCATTTTTAAGGATGTCAACACTGAATGAGACGGACCATAAAAAATAATGTGCAAAACTGAACAGGATAAAGGGATTATATTATTCCACAAATTTTAATTTTAGGTACATTGTTGGGCATTGAGAATTTAATATCTTTATCAATGGTACTAAGTACGGGGAAGACTTCTTGCAATATCATCAATGCCGGAAGAAAAAGAAAAAAATATTGAGGAGGTTTCTCGTGCATCAGTTGCACGGATGTTAGGCCCGTATAATTTGAGTCATGGTTCAAAAGATATTACTAGTTGTATGTAAAGTATTATATATGATGGTAAAGGTATCACGATTTATGGTTAAAAATATCACATGTTCTGGGTGTTGGGATTGTCAACAAAGTCTTACAACGAATATACATGGGAAGATCATGAGATTTAATAGGATTGAAGTATCTTCACCGGTATGAAGCCTTTTGGAGTTAGTCCAAGAACAAAACTATGCGAGTTTGGCCCAAAGCGGACAATATCATGCGAATGTGGAGGCAGGCCTCGTCAGGGCCCAACAAGTGGTATCAGAGCTATGGTCCAGTTTGGACCGATGTGGTGGAGATCCTCGGAGTGCCATATAAAGCCCGACAGAGTCAACGCGACAGTCCTTGGAGTGCCAAACAAAGGTCCGCAGAGACGATGCGACAGGCTCTACGAACCAGGTGCGGTGCACCTAGGTAAAGCAAGCTCCTGGAGTCTACGGACCAAGTGCGGTGCACCTAGGTAAATCAGGCTCCTCACCAAAGACGAAGGCGGTATTATAATACATTTATCCAGTTCATTTAATACCTTTAAATATAAATAATAGTACTTCATCTAAATTACACCGTGTAACTGATACACATGAATTTTTGCCAACATTATCCCAAAGAAAAAAAATGAAAAGAACAATTGCTGTGGGGCGCAAGGAGAAAAAGATATTTTATTTTACTAAAAAGGTGAAAAGTAATAATTGAAAGGCCAAAAGGTTGTTTTTTTCTTCTTTTTCTTCACAGCTACTTTTATATTTTTTGAGAAATATTACTTATTTATCATCAAAGTAATATCTTTAAATAATTAACAAAAAGTTATTCATACAATGATAGTGAAGTTGCTGTCTATAAGAAGATACTCTCTCCGTTTTTTTAGTTGTTCTTTTTACTTAGGATTTAAAAATTTAAAAGTGAATGAAATAGACAATCAAGTCCTTAAATAATTTTACTTTATTTACTCAAACTTCTAAAAATTATATCATTCTTTCATTTATATTATATTTATTTTTCAATTACAAAGAAGTAGCATCAGAAAATTTATGATTAAAAAAAAAGAAAAACTGAAAAACAATTATCGATAAACATATGACAAAACCTAAAAGAACGACCGAAAAAATGAAGGGAGTATAATATAGTGGTCTTATATGACAGAGGTCAAATCTTTGTATTATATATAATGGGCTAGACATCCAAGATACGGCCCAAATGTTATCTAAATAAACAGCCCAAATACCTTGGGTCCAGATTTGTCGAGACAAACATAAAATTAAGTTTGTGCCACTTTTACCTAGTTCTAACGGTAATTTACTTTAAAATTGAATCTTGCAAGACGAAACGTGAACTTTGTGTTGGGATAATCGAACAAATCATACATCGAAAATATAAAGGAAGGATCATGGGTATATAAGGAAGATGGATCTCCATTGGTATGAGGCAATTTAGGAGTTAGTCAAAAAATAAATTCGTGTAGATTTTGTTCAAAGCGAGATATTATATCATTGTGAAGATCAGGAATTTAGTCATGGCCTAATATTCTGAACACATGGATTATGAATCCTGAAATCATAAGTCTAGAATAGAAAATATACCTTGGTCTAAAAAATCGAACCCTAGAATAAAAAATATACCTTGGTCTAAAAAATTGAACCCTAGGCTGTAGGCATTGAATAGAAAATACAACTTTCTTCCAAAAATCGACCCTAAACTCTACACATTGAATCTTATTTTCTATTTGTTAATTTGTATTGCAGGCTGAAACATAAGTTGCAATTTAAAAAATAAAATTTAAACCACCAACAATATATATCTCAAGTAAGAGTAGAGGTGGAAATTCATGTCACCGAGTAACCCGATCCAGCCCATTAAAATATGATTGATCGGTCCAAAAAAATATGTCAGACTAATTAAAAGTGGTGAGTTTGACAGTCTATTTCCCTTAATACATTAAAAAATAGAGTGAGTCTTGTGTGTGAACGGTCACACGTGTGACGGAATGCACTTTTACAGAAAACATTGATACTTTTACAGGAAAAAGTGATACTTTTACTACATTGATATTTTTACAGATAAATGTGATACTTTTTTTTGTTCAAAAAAAGTGATACTTTTACAGATAAACGTGATACTTTTACCACAAAACAGTAATACTTTTTCCTGTTACACCGTGTGACCACCGTGTGACAGTCACATACGAGTTTTTGCCTAAAAAATATTGGGTAGGTCTACAATATATCGGGCTATTAGCCTATGGATCAAATCACTAGGCTGAAAATCAAATCAAGTTACTCGATACTCGATTTAAGATCATTCATTAGAGCTCGTTTGAACTATGTTCGATTAAAGATATCAAACAAGATTAAACATATTTTTACGTTTGAAAAAATCTAAAGCTCGATCTGAACTCGAGCTCAATAATCAAAGATGTTAAAATAAGTGTCAAAATGTCAAACTACTCGAGTTCAACTCGTGTTCGGCTCGATTAAAGCTCGTTCAAGTTCAATTCATTAATAATCAAACAAACTCAAACATTATACTAAAAGCTCGAAAATATCTCAAACAAGCTTAAACAATATACGTTTGACTCGACTCGACTCGACTCATTTACGTTAAATTCCAAGATTATAGCGACAGGGCTACTTAATCATAGACCATGAAATTTAATTTCTACAGTTTGACCGTAACCCGACGGCAAGGGCAATTATATTGTACAAAATAATTTATATTCCCGAATATTACTCCACGTGGCAAAATTTAGAAATTTCATGTAAAGTCAAATAGTATCGAAAATTAAGACGTGACTGGCCATTTTCAATTTCGTGACAAAAATTATTACATGATTTGAATCAAGTACAAATCTAGATGGGACACACAAAACTATATAATATGATATTTCAATCAATCTTATTAATATTATTCGAACAAAATCAAATTAGTGGGACACCATGTTCTCATAACAAAATTATGCTGATTTGACTAATTTTAATTTATTCTGTTTTATAAAAAAACCAATATGGGTGTTAGGACTGGTTTGATTTCATGTCACGTCTTATGTTTAACAAATTAGCACTTTGGTCAAACCAAAACGAAACAAAAACGATCTCTCTTCGTTCCACTTAATTTTACGGGATTGACTGAATACGAATATTAAGAAAAAACTATTTTTATTTTTAAGTTAACTTTATCAAAGATGTAGATTGAAGGTGGAGATTCTAAGAAAAAAATTATTTTTAAGGATGTATAAAGTTAAATGAGACGGTCGGAAAATATAAGTGTTTAAATTTAAGTGAGATGGAAGGAGTATGTTTTTTATAACCTAACATAAAAAAAAAAAAAAAATAGGTTTAAAATTTAATCATGAGAAGTTGCATTAATATGAATAACATTGGTGCAAAGATCAACTTCTGTAAAAAGGGAGTTACTATTGTCATAAAACGTGGCACTTTTGACATATAAGATAGTACTTTTATTAAAAAAAATGCATTGTTAATTTTGCACTTTATTTAAACCTAAAGTAACACTTTTTTACATTAAAAGAAATATATTTTATCATGATAAAAGTAACTCTTGTTTTACAGATAAATTCCATAAAATAATCTTATTGAGGTGTTTGCCTAGAAATATCAGGTACATGACTGCCTGATTTATTGAACTCCGTGTGTGTTATTTTTAAATAGTGAATAAGGTTTGTCCCCAATTCAGAAATGAGTGCGTGTGTTTGGTTTATATCTAATTTCGTGATAACCTAAAATTACTATAGTTATATTGTTGATTTTCTGAAGGTGTGTTGCGTCTAAAATAAGAATATGGAGTCTATGAACCACTTAAAACAAATATATTTTTCAACATTAGACATTAAAATAGAATAATTCACACGTTCATAGGACTTACATTGAAATATTCTAATTCGATACCCTAAATTACCATTTTTATCATGTTCAAATCATAACTAAATGATCTGGCAAATATTATGGCAAAAACATTACTCCTGTCGTCCTAACAAATTTTGCACATATGAAGAACGCTTATATTAAGAAAAAAAAATTCTTTTGTTTTTTTGTGACGCCCGAGATCGACGAGGGCGGGGAGTGATCGCCGCTGCAATAAGAAGAAAGCACGGACAATGAGCAGCTCCTGTCAGACTTCTAGGTGAAGGGAGACATGAACGAACCGAAACCATACCCGAAAAAGAGGGTATCCTGAGACTGTGTGTGTATGGGACCGTATAGTCGGTTATGTGGACCATTCCGAGACTATGTAGGTATGGGACTGCATAAGTTGAAAAAAGCTTAAAGAATTGATTAGTGCTACTCATACCACCAAGGTGCATCTTCTTTCTTGTGCACATTCAAGAAAACTCTGAGGTCAAGCGTGCTTGACTGGAGCAATTTCAGGACCCCTGGGAAGTTTCTCAGGATGTGCGTGAATGAGGACAAACAGTCCGCCAAATCTAGAAGCGAGTCGTTACATTTTCAATTGACTTTTTAAAAATTGGAGATTTCGATGGTAGAAATTGTGAAATAAATTTCATTTTTAAAAAATGTATAAAATTGTGAGTGAGTCTTGTGTGTAAACGGTCACACGTGCGACGAAATACACTTTTACAGAAAACATTGATACTTTTACAGGGAAAATTGATACTTTTACAGGAAAAAGTGATACATTTACTACATTGATATTTTTACAGATAAATGTGATACTTTTGCTACAAAAAGTAATACTTTTTTTTGTTCAAAGAAGGTGATACTTTTACTACAAAAAGTGATACTTTTTCCTGTCATACTGCGTGACGATCGTGTGACGGTCGAGTTTTTGCCTAAAATTGTATAGGACGGACAAGAAAATAGAAATGGTTAAATTGGGCCGGGACGGAGGTAATAAGATATTATAGAGATTTATCAGGTAGAATTTGGTTGGTCACAACTAAGGTAGCTTACGTGTCCCACATGAGTGAATAATGGAGGAAGATCACAAGAATATGTACATAATTCAGATATTTCATTTCTTTTTTCGCTTTCATAATCAATTTTAATTTAATAAAGGCGTGACTTTTTTTTCTTTCTTGCACGTGACCAGCACATGTTTCTTTTGAAGAGTAGTTGGAGACCTTCAACGTGGATGGGCCCCACATAACGTGCATTGGCGGGACCCACGCCCAAAATTTCAAATCGTTGCACGATACATACTAGTAATTGGTAGGGAAAATGTCTTTAATTTTATATTCATTTTCTTTATGAGGTGTGCTAGGGGTTGAATTGGTTAGGTTATCTTTGTTGTACGAGTATATTTTCCTCATATTCTATTCTATTTAATTCGGATATTAATACTTATTCGTTGGTAATCGAGTTATCCGCGAATAATCGAATTATCCGATTAATATATAAAAAATATACAATAATATGTAATATGTATATATATCATATATAATTTGAATATAACATATTCATACTTAATATAACAACAAAATTCGTCAAAAATAGAAACTAAGAAATTTTTTCGCCAAACAAATATTACTATTAGTCAATTTTCTTTTATTTACTTAACAAAAGAAAGATTAGTCAATTATTTTTTCTCAATTATTTGATCTTATTTTTATCTTTTAAAACAAATATATATTTTAAAGTAATTCTAGTATAATATGTAAACGTTATATTGTATGTTATTTTATGTATTAAATCATATATTATAAACATAATATATTAAATATAATGCTAATTATATATATAACATATAAAATAATACATGAGTATGTAACCAGGGAGGCAGATAGGGTAATCGGATAGGGTAAATGAGTAATATGTTATATCCGTACCCTATTCTACCTGATGACAAAATAATCGGGTTCGGGCGATACCCGCCCTATTACCTGTGTACCCGTCAGGTAAAGTTACCGCGGGTAAAATTGATTCCCTATCTATAATAAAAGATGTAACTTTTTCTACGATAAGTATTTAATTATATACACATAATCACTATTAAGATAATGCTTTAATAATTATGGATTTGTCGTAGAAGATATTATACTCCTAATTATAGAAGATTTCATTCCTTATTTACCACGTGTAGATATGTAATATATCTACTAGATGATTTGCCAAAAATCACGTAAAAAAGGGTAAATTATTTTATTTAAAATTTAATATAAATTTATACTCATCAACAGTCGACATATTAACATATGTTTACGAACCACAATAGTAGATTATTTTATCTAAAATTCAAGAAGAAATTTATACATTTTAGCAGTATTATATCAATATGTATTCAAAGGTGGTAGGGAAGAGTTTTCGTTGTTAACCCGTATAGTGGACAAACATTCAAATAATAATATTAATCATTACATCTTTAGTACTCTCTCTATCTCAAAAAGTGTTACTCATAAATGATAATTTCAATGAACTCTCTCTGTTCCAAACTAATTGTCGTTTTAGAAAATTATACACAGATAATGAGCTTCATAAAATGACTTGCATACCCTTATTTAAATTTAATTATGACATTGTTATTGAAAAAGGTTTTGCCATTCTCTATTTTATCATTATTTCATTTCCAACTCATTTATAACATGGACAATTTTGGAAAATTAGTTAAAATTATGTCTTGAATTCTTAAAACGACAATTATTTTGAGCAATTCATATGCTAAAATAAAAATTATTTTAGAACGAGTATCATTTAGTGAAGAATATTAAAAAGATAAACATAATACACACTTAAAAGAGAATTACAACTATCTTTTTTAAACATCCAAAAAGGAGAACTGTCTTTCCGAAACGAAGAAAATATATGTTATCACTTTATCTCGTATCCCTTTATCTAGAAACAAACATACTCCATCGGGTCAACCGTATGTTCATACCTCCTATCCGGCTCCTAAACCATCATTCAACAACTAATTTCTAATTTTTAATTTAAATAAATCGAATGTCTTTTGCTGTAATAGTACCTTCGTTTTTTTATTGCTTGTTCTTTTAGGTTTTGTTAAATATTTATAAATACTTGTTCGTTTAACTTTTTTTCATATTTGTTCCAATTATATCAATATAGTAATTGAAAAGAGATATAATATA
Organism: Ajuga chamaepitys; assembly: GCA_958295605.1. NCBI lineage: Eukaryota > Viridiplantae > Streptophyta > Magnoliopsida > Lamiales > Lamiaceae > Ajuga > Ajuga chamaepitys. The sequence goes on from OY282506.1 coordinate 56,285,638, forward strand.
GTGGTAATAGTGGTATAATTATAGAAATTTGAGGAAATGTAGAAAAATTAATTGAAGACTTATTTGTCCATTTTATTTACTCCTTAATTGTATAGAGTAAGTCTTGTGTGTGAACCGTCACACGTGTGACGGAATGCACTTTTACAGAAAATATTGATACTTTTACAGGAAAAAGTGATACTTTTACAATAAAATGTGATACTTTTACTACATTGATACTTTTACAGATAAAGGTGATATTTTTACTACAAAAAGTGATATTTTTTTTTGTTAAACAAAAATGATACTTTTACAGATAAACGTGATACTTTTATCACAAAAAGTGATACTTTTTCCTGTCACTTCGTGTGATCACCGTGTGACGGTCACATACGAATTTTTACCAATTGTATAATCCTCAATCAAAAATAATAACTAAATAAAAACGGAGGTAGTATATTTCTATAAGATTTCTTCCTAGTCGCAATAGAAAAATCAAGACTCGCTCTAATTAATTAATTAAATCATCTTAAATGAGAAGAAAACACCAAAGATCGATTGTGAGCATTTTGAATCTTCTACTTTATACCATACATCTTCTATTACATTTCAATTTATATACAACACATCTATATAATAACATCACGAATATATTATAAGAATTTATATGATATGATCAGTATAAAATGTTGTACCAAATGTGATACAAATTCAAGAGGTCGAGGAACAAATACTATTCCCTCCGTCCCACCTTATTTTGCACATTTTCTTAAACGGCCGTCCCACTTTATCTTGCATAGCCTTAAAGAGAAAAGTTATATCAATTTCTTTTAATACTCACGTGGACTTTTTTTATGCAAGATAAGTCGGGACGGCGAATTTCGACGCCAAACATGCCTTTAAGGCCCTCCCCAATGGGAGGTTTTTGGGTGACATGGAGGTGAGAGAAATACCCAATATTGGGTATTTTCTCATTGGGGGAGGGTGGGGTATTTAGTTGAGGTAGGGAATTCACTACTTGGGTTTTTTAGAAAGGGGGAGAGTGGGGGAATGGGGAAGTGGGGGTCACGCAGCCAAAAAGAGGGGGACAGCTGGCGCGTGGAGGACACGCGCGCGTGGGCGGCGCGCGCGGTGGGCCCCACCGCTGCAGCTTGTCCCCCACTCATATTTATATATATATATATATATATATATATTTCTTTTTCGTTTTATTTTAATTATTTTCTGGTTTCTTTATTAATTTAATGTATAAATGAGTGTAAATTAGGAATAATATATCCGTTTGCAATATTTTGTAATGGCTATTTTTTTTTACGGTGTTTGCTTTCAATTTGTATTTTTACGTTTTATATAATAAAAAAATTAATAATATTTTTGTGGAGTTTTTTTTTCTAAAATATAATAAAATTAAAACAATCGGAATATTTTTTTTTCCTTTTTTTGTGTTTTTTTAATTTTTTGCTTCTTTATTGATATTAGTTGAATGTAAACTGTCAGAGGCACCAGATAAAAAAGAAATTAATAATATTTTTTTGTTTTCTTTTTTTCCGAAAATATACTAAAAAATTAAAAATTAGAACAATCGGAATATTTAATTATGTATTATTTATCCGAAAATAAGTTAATTATTATATAGATGATAACTTAAAATATAATGGGGATAAGGTGGGTCCCCCAAAAATACAAACTTTTTGGGTATATTGTTGGGGAGGAGTTTTATTTTGGAGGTAGGGGTATTTTTGCTTTTGAGGTGGCGCTGATGTAACAGCAAAATACCTGCTTTTTAGGTATTATGATTGGGGAAGGCCTAATAAGTTCTTATGAAGCCATGAAGTAGATAAAAAGTAGAAGTACTGTCAGGACTTTGGCGGCTTCCAGCTCACTACACAACGCCACGTGTATTCATAGAATCTATTTTCTTTCTACCCTTAATGGGACACGTTGCACTTACTCATTGGCTGAATGACGTGTTGCTTTTTCGCCGCCCGTTTAAATTAACGCCGTCCGGATATACTTTATCTGACGATATTACCCTTTGGTTTGAAAATTAGGAGTTGAGGAGAGACATAATGAGGTTGACCGTGGGCCCGCGGACAGTCTATTGGTTGATTGATTTTGCATGCTCATTATATATATATATATGTTATGTGTATATATTTTTTCGCTGCTAAATTGTTTTCGACTTATAGTTTTTTTTAACTTCATTTATTTAGTTCCTTCTAATCATTATCTAGATGTTAAACTTTGGTTTATCGTTTCACTAGTGTATCTCGTCTTTTAGAACATTGGATATATATCTGTTAGGAATCGAACCGTGGTCGAGGTTCGAGTATGGCTCAGAAAAACCTTGAGCCCGTTTCCGATCGAATAATGACAGCAGCGAATTTGGAGCCCTATGGGTGATTTCCACACAAAGTAGAAATCCAAACCCTTAACCCCGGTAACTCCCACACTCTTCTCTAGCACTCAACCCACCCGACCCACAAAAGGGAACAAGGAAGACGTAGACGAAGAAAGGGACGTTAATGGTGGCAGAGAGACTTACACACACACAAAAGTGTATCACTCTTATTCTGCTACACACTTCACAAAGAAGAGGGTGCTCCATTCTTATAGGGAAGAATGGAGCAGAAAACCAGGAGGAGTAAATGACATCCCGTAAATCAAAGAGACACCATAAAGAAGGGGGAATGAATCTGGTGGGGGTAAGTGAAGAGGTGGGGCTGCCATTGGGTTTGGGCTTAGGGATCAAATTGGGCTTATTAGAATTTGGCCTAACAAACCAACAATATCTCTCATTTTTAAGGGATCTCAAAATTAATAATGGAATGAACTCGAAGACAATTAAAATTAGAATAGGAATATTCTTTAAAATTTGCATCCCTATGTGTGCCACATGGCATACGACTTAAAAATTATTGGCATTTCAACTACTTTGTCACATGATATATATTTATTGGGGTCATGGATGGATTTAGGGGGGTTTGAGGGGGTTGGGAGTTACATCTCATTATCCTAGCAAAAGAAAAATAAGTAATAGAGTGGGGTATGAAAACGGATAACCATATTCTATTCTATCCGTTGCAAATAAAATTCTCTATTTTAAATAGTGTCCAATGTAAGCTACCTACTTGTTTATGATGTTATCATAATATCATTTTATATATCAAATAGTATTCTACTTATTATGTCATCATAATCGATATAGTACCATAATATTATTTTAGACACATGACGTATTCATATAGTTGAAATAAGAGTTGAACACCATTTAAAATGGAAAATTCCGTAACGTCGGTTGACCTAGAGGTGGTACCGTACCCAATCGCATATATTGTTAGCGTACCGAAATTTTCGGTACGCCGAAGATTCAGACCATTATCGTACCGAAAATTCGGTATGTTATCGGTAAATATCAATACAGTACCAACAATTCGGTATTCCGAATTTTGCATCGGTATATACCGATCCATACTGTTGATTTTGGTATACCGAAATTTCGGTGTACCGAAAATTTACGGTATATCGTTAGGAATTTGGTATATCGAAATACCGAAAAAAATTTGGTATCGATATATAAATACCAAACTTTTTTTAGTACTTTGTTATATACCAAAATACCGAAATTTTTTAGCTGATTATACCATTATTGTACTAAATTTCAATATTTTCATAATTTTTCAATACGATACGTGCGATATTTTGATATTTCGGCTTCCCTATCCCTAAGTTGACCACCTCATATCGCTTATGATTCTGATTGACATCTAGGGATTTGCATAATCCTTTCCGATAATTTTGTTCCTTTTTTTTTTTTTTTCTGAGGTGGAAATCGTTGTTCGATTTTAGACTTGCAAATTTGATTGTATCCGAAACCTTGATTTACTTACTACAATTAACTTCGTTACTAACTTACTACCAATAACGCATAATCGCTATCAATATTATCTCCGTCTCGATTAATTTTGTACATTGCTTTTTATCTGTTCATACAATTTTGTACTTCCTCCGTCTCGAATGAACTTGCACACTTTCCGTTTTCATCCGTCTCAAATGAACTTGCATACCCTTGAAAAGGAAAGTTCTAACACAATCTCCACCCTCAAAATCTCCACTCTCAATCTCCACCCTCAATCACCCTTTGAAAAGTCAACAAAATCCCAAAAAAATAACTTTTTCTTAATATGCGCGCCGACCCCCTGTGCAAGTTCATTCGGGACGGAGGGAGTACATCCTTAAAAGTGAAATTTCTTTCACAATCATCACTCTTAAAATCTCTCCACATTTGAAAAAGCCAATTAAAAAGTAAAAAAAAAAACAATTTTTTTTTAATATACGTGTCCTTTCATATGTGCAATATTAACTAGGTTGGGAGAATATTATATTCTCTTTATAATAAAACATGAAATAATTAATCTTGATAAAAAATTGTACAAGACCGTTACACGATATGAAGGTAAAAAAATATATTTTTTTATATTAAAGTATCATTTTTATCTGTAAAAATATAACTCTTTTTTGGTATACTTTTTCTTAACAAAAAAATGTACTCCCTACATCCTGGCCTAATTGACCTACTTTGTCCGGGCACGGAAACTAAGAAAAAAAAAATTTGTGGATACTTTGATTTTTTCAAAGGTAGAGATTAAGGGTGGAGATTGTGAGAGAAATTTATCATTTATGTGCTGGTCAATTAGATAGGAACAAACAAAAATGGAAGATAATCCAATTAGACCGGGAAGGAAGGAGTATCACTTTTTATAGCAAAAATATCATTTTTATCTATAAAAATATCACTTTATGTAAAAATAATACTTTGCCTTATGATAAGTGATACGTGATATCGTCACACACAACACCCACTCATCGATCTTTTTTATCTTCACGAAAATAGGAAACTACTCTCAATGGGATTTCCAATTTCCATTTTTTTCAAAATTGTAAACCTAAAATCAAAGAGGGCCCACCAATATTTAATCAGTAAAGATAGACAGAGTGGAGGCTGATAGGAAACATGGTATAATAACTCCTTCCATAAAACACAAATTAAAGCAAAATATTATCAGAAAAAAAAATTGCCTCGTTGAATTCAACACCTCTCGATAATAATTTCACTCTCCCAATAACAAAACATCACAGGAAAAAAGAGAGCCTCTCTCTCTCTCTCTCTCTCTCTAAACCTAACGCTTTCCCTCTCTCAACTTCCTCAAACGAATGGAGAAATTGGACACAACACAGGCGTGTTTGATGGCGGACGAAGACCTTCTGGACTTCGCTCTCGAAGACGAAGCCGAAGACGAGGAGGAACTCACTATATTCAAAGCCGAAAATCACGCGGCGGCGACGCCGTTTCGCCGTGCGTCTCTGGCCGGTTCGTTTCATGTAAGTTCATATCGTTATGTGTGTGACTGTTAATGTGCGAAAAAATGGAGTTTCTGACCGAGTCTGGTGGTGACTCGGACTGTTGTTTTGAGAACCGGTGTGAATGTGCCTTCGTTTTGAGTTGACTCGGCCGAGTTGTGTCCGAGTTACCGAGTCGGGATGCACAGTCCACTCATGGTCTCTCGTTGTTGCTAAGAATAATGAAACTTTACTCTAAATGAGGCTATGGGAAGTTTGTTTGTTTGGACGGATTTGCCCTTTTTGGAAACCCTAGTCTTTTTGAAACTCTTTTTTTGGGAATTATAATTTAGGGGTAGTTTTGGGAATGTGAATATTTTGGACGCGTTCTTTGGCACTGGGGCATTGTTCTTCACGACATGAATGAGCTGTAATTTTAAATTCCTAAAAAATGTCATTTTCAAGATATGTTGATAATGTGGGCATGTATGGCCCATACTCCAAACCAAATCATATATGGAATATTATAATTTTCATATCCTATTATTTAAAAAAATTATATATATATATATTGCCTTTATTCACCGCTTTGAATTATATACACTAAAATGTGTCCACTTGCATTAGCCCACTTGGAAAAAACCTTTTGACATGTGATCCAATCATGTTTCCCCTTTCATACTATTAGTTGAAAAAAGAAAATTTAATATTACCCAATTTTGAAAAATTCTGGAGGCAACACTATTTCATGAAAATGGACTCAAATTCTCAATTATGATTCATAGACCTTATTTCATTATTTAACCATTTGGGGTTTGATAAAATATGTGTTCTATCATTCCATTTTCACCTACACAAATAATAAAAATTGAATCTTGATTGTATTGATCATGGTCTCATCCCTGTTTACATTCATGTTTCAGGAAATGGTGGAAGAGGAGCTTGAATGGCTATCGAACAAGGACGCCTTTCCGTCGGTGGAGACTTGCTTCGGCATTTTGGCCGACAACCCGGAGCTTGTGCTGAACCACCAGAGCCCGGTTTCTGTTCTTGAAAACAGCAGCACAAGCAGCAATACGAACAGCAACGGAGCTTGTGTTGCAAGCTGTTGCAACAGCCTCAAGGTCCCGGTGAACTACCCTGTTCGTGCCCGGAGCAAGAGGAGACGAAGAAGGGCGGGCTTTGGTTATTTAGCAAGCCAGCAGTCATGGTTGAGTCAAGTTAATGCTAAGAACAAGCATGAACTATCGTTTTCGTTGTCACCATTGCCAACTGTGTCGTGTAGCAGCGGTGGCAGCATGGGAAGAAGGTGCCTGCATTGCCAAGCAGATAAGACACCCCAGTGGCGGGCTGGGCCTATGGGGCCGAAAACACTCTGTAATGCTTGTGGAGTGCGGTACAAGTCAGGCCGCCTGTTGCCGGAGTATCGGCCTGCGAATAGCCCAACATTCTCGAGTGCAAAACACTCGAATTCACATAGGAAGGTGGTGGAGATGAGACGGCAGAAGCAGGGGGTCGACGGAGATGGGATAGCGGTGAATGTTGGTTGTGGATATAGTGTAGGATAGTGTTGAGTAGGTCAGTGTTTACAGTGTTGCATTTTTGGTTATTTAGATTAGATTAGATTAGGGTTAGGATTGCTTCTTTGGTTTATGAAATTTACTTAGGTGTTGTTTGTAATGGACTAGATGGTTAGTGAAGCCATATTGGTATTTTCTTTAAGAAAATTCATTGGGGATTTTCAGTTTTTGTGTTTGGCTTTGCATCAGAATAGACAATATAGAAAAGTATATGTTCTTTGCAGTTGGTTGTTTTTCATCTCTAAACCATAATTTTAACCATAATTTTGGCCATAGTTATAACATACTACTTCCGTCCCACTATAACTTTCCTACTTTCCTTTTCGGTTTGTCTCAACTAAGCGCTCTAGCTCATAAATGATAAATTTCTCTCACAATCTTCACCCTCAAAATCTCCACCTTTAAAAAAATCAAAGATTCTACAAAATCTATTTTTTCTTAACCTCCGTGCCCGATCAAAGTAGGAAAGTTAAGCCGGGATGGAGGGAGTAATTTTGTCGTCGAATTAGACTCGCGTCTAGGGGTGTGCGTTGGGTCGGGTATGTCGAGTTCGGATAATTCGGATCAGATTCCCGAAATTTTGGGTACCAAAATTTGATACCCGAATCCGATCCGAAATTTACAGGTCTCGACACTTCGGGTACCCAAATCTTTGGGGTACCCGAATTTAGAACAACTGCTGGTACATTTTTCAAAGCACCAATAGTAATCCTGATCCTAAATCGATACTAATATAACATAAGTTGATTACAATTTTACCCTACAAAATCCAAATTATCTTAGGAAATGGGGCAAAAACGAACTGGTGAGTGAGTTAGTGAGTAATGACCCATTTTTTTATTATTAAAAAATTAGGCTGGGTAATGAGTAGGCTGAATTTGGTTGTTGAAATTAGGATGAATATATTTTCCACTTACGGATCTATAGTTTATTAGACGGGGGAAATGGGCCATATCAAATTTTGACCACAAGTCTTGTTCTTGGACTATTATCTATCTTAAATAATTAGAAATACAAATCAATATACATATATATGTATATATATTGGGTACCCGATTGAATTTTTCGGATAATTTTTAAATACTGAAACCGAACCCAAAAATATATTTTCGGGTTCGGATAACCCAATACCTGAAAATAATAATTAAAACCCGATTCAATCGGGTAAAATCCGATCGGGTCGAGTACCGAAAACCTGAAAAAATTTGCCCATCCCTAATAGGAATAGAGAAACAAACGTAAAAAGTCCGTGAGAACCAAATGCATAAACAGAAATTAGTCGGGAATTTTTGCGATAGACGTTTTTCCTTTGTTTTTGTGAGAAGGAAAAGAAAAAGGTGTACATATGTTACCACTCTTTAGTAAAGTTCAATTTCTTGCCATATTCCATTAAATTTGTCTTGTAGGGTGGGAAAACAGTTCAGTTTCTTGCCGTATTCCATTAACTTTGTCTGAGTACGGTGGGAAAGACATCCAATACTTGCGTATAACAATAAAATATCGGATTTCGGTATATTAAAATTTTAGCGATACGTAAAAATGTCAATAAACTGTATTGAATCTCAAATCCACATCAAATAAGCACGTTTTGGTTAGGTAAAAATTCGATCAAATAGGTCATACTAAGTTCGAAGTGACAATATACTATTCCTAACCCGACCCTTATAAAGGTTGCAGCTAGAGAACCATCCAAATTAAGAGTATGTAAACCTAACCTGGGACAAATCAAAAAAGAAAGTACACAAATTAGAACGGGACGGAGGGATACATAGTTTTAAGTAATGTGGACTTGGAATTTTTTTTATTCCTAAAGGACATAAATTTGGGCCGAATTGAGGCATATCTTGGGCTTAGTCCATTTAATGGAGCTTTTGTGGTGGTTATTTTTTAGCAAAATGGCCCAACGAGTGATTAGATAGTTGTCAGATGAGTGGGCCATAGGCCCATATTTTTAACTTCAGCAATACAAATCGAAACTGGTCCAATAGTCTAAATAATAACGACGGATTCATGCCAATTTTGGGTAGTATTTACTAATGTTTTACAAAAATGCCAGACGCTAATCGGACAACAGGCTTGAATCGAGCGTGTAGTGCCTAGTTGTAATTTAGGTGGGGTCTAGCAGAGATTTAGTAAAGAGTGACTGAAAAATGTAAGCAATTGAGGACATTAGATAAACGAAATGTTTTAGAATATACTTATTTAGTGAACCTATCATGTATGTATATATAATAGTGTCCATTTTATTATTGATAAAGCTAAGCGGGCACATTGTGTCCGGGCCCATTTTTTTTTTTTTGTTTGTTTTTCGTTTGCTTTTTTTTTTTTTTTTTAATGAATGTATGGAAAATTATTATTGAAGACGATAATTTAACTTTTAATAATAAAACACGATTACGGGTCAAAAAAAATAAAAAAGACATTAATTTTTTTAGATTGCTTCAAAATGATAGTTAACGTTTCTTTTTCGTTTTATGATAGTTATCAATTATATTTGTAATTGTAATTAGTAGATGATGAAAAAAAGAAAAAAAAATCATTGGGTCCGAGTACAATGTGCTCGTTTACGCATCCTCTTTTATTACTATTATTATAGTTGTTTCTTTTGTCGTAATTATTACATTTCAAATGGAGATCGAGATACAGAAATAAAAATAAGTAGTACGACCCGCTGTCGATTCTTGTACATGTTAGGGTCGACAGTAAAAAATAAATAAATAAATAAAATTAGGTTTAAAATGAAATTTAAATTATTTTATTTATCAACCAATTATCTGCGGACATCTGTACAATTTGAAGTCAAAGGATTTTCTTAAATATATTTTTGTAGACTTTTAACGTACTTCTCGTACAATATGGTCTGACCAAAGTACATATTTTTTTGCCTTTTTATTACCGCTCTGAATCTGAAATCGTGTATTGGAATTTAGGATATCGTACACTTTTCGTTTCACACTGCAAGCTTTAAGGTATACAAATAAATCGAGTCTTGTGTGTAATCGTTACACGAAACTTATTTCATATGGTCGAAGTAATTTGGTTTTTGAATAGAATTAGAATTCGAATGTGAGTGTTTGGGTCATTAATTTAGTCATAGATTAGATCCGGCAAATTATAAATAATTTTTCATAAAAATGTATTACTCCCTCTGTCTCGCTTTAATTTGCACACTTTCCTTTTTTCGGTCGTCCCAACTTATTTTGCACACCCCTAAAATGGAAAGGAATATTACAATCTCCACCCTCAATCTTTACCTTTAAAAGAGTCAAAGATTCCACAAAATCTGTTTTTCTCTTAATATACGCACCGATGCTGGTGTGCAAATTAAGCCGGGACGGAGGGAGTAGTATTTATATTTAAATGTAAGATGTTGAAAATGTATTAGTGTTTATCTTTTATCCAGAGCGAGTACTATTTTTCAGTATAAATAGTGATATTTTACCCGGATTGCACCTTGCACAGATATTGCACCTTGCACCTGATGTACGATAAACTTTGCCTCAAAATATTTATTATAAAAACAAAAATAAAAACCAAAATTTATTTATGATTTCTAAATAATAATATGATTTTCTAACCTATTAATCATATATGATTGACTTTTATGTGGATTTTTTTAAGAAAAAAAAAGAACATTATGTGGAATAGGCTTAAAAATTAGAGAATATATTTTTGATGATATCAAAGAAAATCCATAAGATAACATAACTGGAAAACTTAGACATTGGAAGGACCTTTTTCCTTTCCAAGCAACCATGGCATAAGTATGTGATAACCGGGTGAAAGACTAATTCTATGCTATCCAGTCGGATAGTGCTCAATTAAATGATCAAATCATTCATTAAGAAAGTGAGCTGAAATAAATGACTAACTTTTATTTGATCTTAATATATTTTTTGGATGGACGATTGAATCACCGAATCGAATAACGTGTAACATAGAATTTCTCCTAAAGTTATAGGCCTTTACAGAGAAAAGTGTGGCCCTCTTAGCTTCACCTATGTTCATTGTTTTCTTTTTCTTTCCAACTGTTTATGATCTTTTACAAAAAAAAAAAAAAAACATATATGATAATTAATAATTCATGTGATTCATGCTCATTACAGATATTCAATCCTAAAAAAAAGTAAAAATAAATAAATAAATAAAAACTCAAATTCTTATTGTTTATTTCAATGTCTACGTTGTTGATTATAACCATGAAACTTTACAAAACATCAAGGTTTCATCAAGCCTTCTTTAATTAATTTATCTGTAATTAAAATCTTACTTAGTTACTATAAAATTTATTTATTTCAAAAGATACGCTCACAGTTATTTTGACACAGATTAAAAATGATACTTTCTCCGTCCCCAATGAACTTATACTGCTAAGTGAGCACACACATTAAGAAAAGTTATGTTTTGGGTTATGTTGACTTTTCAAAGTTTAACTTTTTGTTTTATGTTTTTTTTTTAAGAAAGTATGCAAATTACTTGGGACGAAATAGTTAAAACATTAAATTTTAGCTCTATTTTCCTTTCACACATCCACATCCTATATTATTTGAATACATATACTAATGAAAATATAAGTAGGTCGTATTATAAAATAAAAAGAAAAGGAAATGAATAAATATAAATGTGAAGATCACAAAACGATCACTCACAGACGAGAGCAGAAAACCCTTTTCATGTCATAATTCGACAGATTACGGTATCAAAAATAAACTAATAGAATTAAAAATAAAGACGCAACGACCAGTGAATGCAAGACTACGTAATAGATCTCGGACTTTGTTTACAAGTTAAATCGTCAATTAGCCTTTGGAATATAAAATTGTATCTGATTAGTTCAACTTCACTATTTGGAATATAAAATTTTATATATATAGGATTATAAATATTTTAATTTAATTTAATATTATTTTCTGACTGTGTCAATAAATCTTGTATTCTGATTAGGTTTTAGGTTATTAATTTATACCATTAACTTTGAAAAATATTAAACATTAAATTATCCTTGACCACATAATGTTTTTAATAGTAAAAGAATATATGACACTAAATTCTTGTAGACCACATCATAGTAACAAAATACTCCGATTTTTTCAATTTCTCTCGTATTTATCCCGCAGTTTTAAATAAAAGTAAAAAATACGAATAATACTCGAGATTTTCAAAATATAGTCATATGTACGAATATATCGCAAATAATACCCGTATAAATCCCGAGAATTGTGAGACTTTATTTAATTTTTTTTTTATATTTTCTTTCCAAATTTTCAGTTTAGAAGTAATATATTCGTAGAGATAAAGATAGCACTTAGAATTATAAATTTGGTAAATAATATAAATTTCAATAAACTTTAAGCTTATGTTAGAATAATCAATAGTAATACATGTAGATATAAGAAAGAATCACGAATTCTGGACTCAAAATATGTTCTCTAAAATAAAGAGAAAATAAGTAGTACATATTAATTAATGAGCAATACAAAAATATGATATAATAAGAATACAATCCTAGTTACTCTAACAATAAAACAATTATGTTTGAAATTATTTCATTTAATGAACTTGAAATAAATAGCATAAAATCACAACAAATAACATGTGTAGTAATAGATAAAATTAGAAAGAATTAATAAAATTAACACCTAAACATAAGATAATTAATAAAATTAAGAAAGATATCTAAGATTATGAAAATTTTAATTTAACGAATTAAACCCGATTTATTCCCGAATAATTTGCCGAATCTGGTCGATTAGACGCTATTTTCTCGATTTTATCTGTTTTATTCACGAATAAAACCCGAACTGCGAATAATTGATAGTGCCGAATAATATCCGTATCCAAATTTTGTTACTATGGACCACATCATATTCTATTTTAATCACTATCTACGTGATAAGGAATTCAATCAATTAAGTTATACTCGATTAATATTAGATTATTGTTCTTAAAATTAGAACGTTTAGATGCATATGTAGCTTAACATACGTTAAAAATTGTGATTTTGAAATACTCCTTTCATTTTAACAAAAATGTCGATTTGAAGAAGATAATTTTTTTTTTTAAAGAAATGTCATCATAACAAGAAAACAATTCTTTCAATTTTAATTTTGCAGTATAATTCTTTATTTATTAGTATGTGATAAATATGACCTTAAAAAATAAAAAGAATATATAATAACATAAATGTGGAAAAAATTAATGAAGCTAAAATTTAATATATGAAATTTGAAACGTATTTAAATAAATTAAGAAAATTAAAAAATTATTCAGTTATTTAGAAATATAAAGTGGTTGTTCCGGGTTGACTTGGTAGTTGGTCGGACCTAACTCGTTTTATTTTCATGTCGGTCTGGTTCGATGAATGTATAACTGGAACCTAACTAAGATCAACCTAACCATCTGTGTCCGGATTCGGCCAGGTTAAATTTTTCGGGTCGTGCCGTGTTGAACCATCCTTAACTCTCGGTTCATTCTTTAATCCGAAAGGCATAGTTAGGCTATTAATTAATAGAAGATAATTTTTTCCATATATTTTAGTTTCCAATAAATGATTGCCACCTCATCTTGAAGAGTGAAAAATAAGAGAATCTTTCCTACGTCTATAATGACTGGTTTTGAATTTATCCAATTAATTAAGTACTAATTAATATTTTTTAGTTGACTAATATGTAAGTTGACAGTCTGGTCAATTTATGCCAAACCCCATCCCCGTATTTATTACTCGCGTGTATTATGTATTATTGGATTGGTGTATAGATACAAGATGAAAATAATATAATCTTCCGTCCTATATCTATACACCGACCCAATATATAGTGTACATAATACATACGAGTAGTACCCAACTTGCTCGTCTAAATACATATACGTACATCAACGCACATGTATATATATGAGTATAATTCAACCTAGCATGGGGGAAAGTAACAATTTTTTAAGAACATTATGTTTGGTTCAGTAGCATTTTTACGACTTTCTGTTTGCTGTTTTGTAATTACAGCTCTCTAATTTTTTAATTTTTCGTAATTTTAGTGCTCTTTTGCCGAACTTGCTAGACTCGCCAGAAATGTTCACGTGTCGCATTTCATGATTTACATATTTGATCATCTCCGTCCATTAACTACACGTGATCGAATCCTAACCTTCAAAGTACAAGCAATAAAGAAGAACACCAATAGCAACAATTAAGAAATCCAACCACGTTCAAGAAAAAATTTGCTTTCGTAAGACAGAAGATAAATTAGGTGAAGAAATTTTACGTTGTAATCGGCATAAGAAAACATTTTTCTCAGGATTATCGTCGGTCCAAGATGTTCGAAGAACTGCATCATTCCCACATCGGCACTGGACCAAGCCACCGTCATGCACCATCGAGGTTTGGGACCTATGGTGTTTGGGAAGCTGTAATCGATCGAGAACAGACGTCGTTAATGATAGATATTGGTCTAGAGGAAATTACCTCTACAAATTATTGAAGACAATTTTAACACTATTCTTAGAGATTACTACTGGTTGCATAAAATATTACATACTTGGGTAAGAATTCTATACTTCTTAATTAATTAGTACTTGCAACATGATATTTTAACTGAGCATATAAATATACTATTTTTTTTTTTTTTTTTTAAAATGATTCAATGCACACAAATCAGTTTTGGAATCTAATGATTAATGTGGAGTCGACAATTAAAACTTTGACCCGTTTAATTACATACGTGTAATTGTACAAATTCTTTGGTTTCTTGTAAATTTACACGTGAGCTCTGGCAATTAATAAATTGTCTTGTCCCGGGAAATATTGAAGATAGAATGGCCTCGGTGAGGGAATGGATTTTTGAAATGACCAATTCTTTGAGATGTTTTGACGGGGGTTTGTTCGGGTGGAGGACGGATCAATTTCATTTTGTGTTTGAATGTTAAAATTAAAAAAATTCAATTCACTTAAATCCAAGTTTATTTTACTTTCTCTTTTTAGTACTCTATCTCTCTCTCCATTTTCAACATAATCATTGCACCTTTCATAAATCCTACCCTATTCCGGAGCCGAATCTTCTGTAGTTCAGGCTTGTGAATTTCAGTGGAGTTCTCTCACATTGTCTCTCTATAATGTAGTTATTCACATTCTCTTTCTACAAAGTTTTCTACATTGTAGAAAGAGAATATGAAAGAACTCCACCGAAATGCACAGTCTCAACTACAGAGGATCCAGGTCCACCATATTCCATTATAAAACAAACACAAGATTTACACCATCATTTGGAGTCACACGTCTTAGAATTTAAACGCCCGGATTTACCATGGCCGACTCAGTCAACAAACAAACATACCCTTAGGAGATATTTGTGTTGGCATGTTGCCATCCGAGTAGGGTATGACTCGTCCCCAACGTATTTTATTTTACGGCCGGATGATCCATCTCTCCACATCTACACCATATTACTTACATCACATTTTTTTATTTCTAATACACCTTTTATAGTTTTCAATACACATTTTATAATTTTCAACACATCATATCCTAAAACTCCTTAAACAAAAACACATTTTTACTATTTAATTGGATGTACATCCGAAGATATGTTACAACGATCGTAATAAATAAATATACCATCCGAAGATATACCACAGCGATCGTAAACGGGGGATGAACCTAAGACCCAAAAAAAATCATCATGGGAGCAAGCAGCAGATAATGGAGGTGGGGTCCATGTCTGATCAACAGTACCATACTTATATATAATGAGAAGTCCAGTCACCATGTGACCATTGGCATTGATATGCCCTATCGAATTATAATTTACCATGATTATTATGAAATAATGAGATATTTATGTCGTACAAGTATAAAAATCTAATTTTTAAATCACAAAATGTACAAACATATCCTAATAAATCAATAAATATTGTTAAATCACAACTTATCAAAGGTTTTTCGATACTTTTATCAACTTATCAATAAACGTGATACTTTTATTATAAAAAATAATATTTTTTTTCTCATGTGACGATCTCATATAATTTTTTGTCTATTAAGTTTAGCTTTGTCTTTGTTCAATACTGACCTTATATGATCCCCCTCCCCAAAAGGAAGAAGATTACAGTAAATAGTTTTAATTTTCTTGGTTTGAAAAGTTTTTCGTGGCAAATTGAACTATTTTCGTGCCAATATATTCGTAGCAAATTATATTTTATTTTCATAGCAAGTTCAGTAGTATACTTGGTAAAATAAAAACTATCATCATGACAAATGAATAATTTTCGTCGCGATAATTTTGTGACAAACTACTTCGTGGTTAGCTAGTATCATTGCAAAAATAGGCACATGTTCCTAGATGACAAAAACGATAAATATGTCGAAGATAGTTATAGCTATACTAAGAAATGCTAAAATTATGGTCTAGCTATAATAGTGACAAAATCCAGTAATAGTTAAAAGAAAAAATGGCTATTTTATGTTTTCTCATTTCATTAATAACCTAATTCATCTTATTTGTTGTTTTTTCATATTTTGAGAATCCAGTTTAAAACAAAAAAGTTGTCACAAAATAAGAGTTATGATTCAAAAGTCAATGTCTTGTCTTATTAATTTGGATAAAAACTTACTGAAAACAAAAGAAATGAGTAGCATATAATTGAATATGCATTAAATTTACCATTGTGAATAAATTATGGAATATAAAGAAACATTTATTGAGAAAGAGTTACTCCCTCCGTCCCGGCCTAACTTTTCTACTTTGACCCGGCACGGAGGTTAAGAAAAAACAAATTTTGTGAAATATTTGACTTTTTTAAAGGTGAAAATTTTGAGGGTGGAGATTGTGAGAAAAATTTGTCATTTGTGGGCTGAAAAGTTAAGTTTGGACAAACCAAAAAGAAAAGTAGGAAAGTTAGAGCGGAACGGAGGTAGTATATTAGAAAATTTCTAGAAAACTTTTAGATGCAAATAAAGATGGCAATCCATTCCTTTTATTGTTCATAGGATCAGTTTACGTTGAGAATAACATGGACAACATAAGATTTCGGTTAATAATTTTGAGTTTACGTCTTTTTCTTCGAAATTACAATAAATCCACTATTTCGACTTAGTCTGATACTATAGTACCTAAAATCTCATTATTTGGTCTCACTTCTTTTAGGACTAATATAATCGCACTAAATCCATCAAATTTATCACATATTATGAATTAGGACCGAAACTTGATCCTCGAAGTAAAGTGATACCCAGAGGGAGGATAAACCATGAAATTAGAATTGAGCAGAAATTACATGTGTGATTTTGGAGCCATTGGGAAATATATAAATAATGAATTGGTGTGGGAGAAGAAGACACAACTTTCAAGAAACCAATGATAAGTGGTGAGACTATGTGAATCATTGATTTGGACATAAAGTTAGTGGTTAGTGTAGGAAAACCAAATCATCTTCAATTTCTGGTCCTCTGCCTGGCCCCACCTACTCATCAAATTTCATCTTCTAGCTGCCTACCACATTGTGTATTGTGTGTTGAGGTGGAAACCATCCCTCCGTTATCGTTATTGCACCGAAATTTTCGTTATAAAAATTTATACTGTTAGCATATGTTTCATTTGTTGTAAGGTAATTTGTACATTCTTTTCGACACGTGAAATAAAAAAGAACTATTTTTACTTTTTAGTTGACCATTTTAAAGGTGGAGATTTTAAGGATGGAGATTGTAAGAAAATTTTCTTTTTTAAGGATGTGCAAATTATCTCGTGACAAAAAAAAAATGTATAAATTATCTCTGGACGGAGGAAGTAATTTTTTACTATATTGAAAATTATGTATAGAAAATTTTGATATACAAAAAATCTAATAAAATATAAATGAATCATATATATTTGTACCGGTATATACCGAAATACTAAAATATTAAAAAAGGTTGGTATACCAGAATACCCAAAAAAAGAATTGTATTTCCAACCTTTTTAAACATTTGAATTCTTATATCGTCACTGTAGCAAAAAATTCCCACATAATTTTCTTATACACAATACACAATGTGGTAATTTCTTATAAATTGTGTATTGTGTCTTGAGGTGGTAATCATCACTGTCTTATCACTATCGTATCGAAATTTTCGTTATTGATAGATATGACCCAATTTTCTCAGGTCGGCCTAGTCCGTCATTCCACGTAAATCTTCGTGTTATTTATATTTCTGCTAGTTTTACCATTCCAGTTAATTGTCTTAATTGCGATTCAATTAATATTCGGATCTCCGCATTATCTGTTATAAAATCTACTACCTCCGTTCTACTCTAATTTTTCTATTTTCATTTTAGGTTTGTTTCAACTTAATTTGTCAGTTCATAAATGATAGATTTATCTCACAATCTTCACCTTTAAAAAAATTAAAGATTCCACAAATATTTTTTTTTCTTAACATCTGTGCTCGTTCAAAGTAGAAAAGTTAAGCCGGGACGGAGAAAGTATACTGTTAGCATATAATGTTTTACTATATTGAAAATTATGTATAGAAAATTTTAGTATACCAAAAGTCTAATAAGATATCAATAAATATAGATTTGTATCGATATATACCGAACTACTAAAATATCAAAAGAAGGTTGGTATACCAAAATACCCCAAAAAAATATTGTATTTCCAACCTTTAAAACATTTGAATTCTTATACTATCACTGTAGCAAAAATTTCCTTTATAATTATTTTCTTTAAATATTTTAGTAAGTACGATATTTCGATATTTTTCTCCGTTATCTACCTATGTGCGTGTTTGCATATTTCTTAGTGGAGCTACCTCACCTCGTAAGAAGCTTTGGGGAAAAATTTCATGGCATTATGAATTTGGGATTACCGGGATTTCTAGCGCTTAAAACACTCTCTTTTTTGTAAAAGACTATGTCTTTAGAATGTTATGCATTTTTTGTGGTTCTAGACCGCGATTCTTTCTTCCCTTCGTGAGGCGAATTGTGCCACGTATTCTTTGCATGTTCGATAAAAGAATTGTTATTCTTATTGCCGTCTTGTAATCTATTTTGAATTAGTAGGGCGGATACTTTCGTAGCTCATAATCTCGCTCAGTTTGTGAAGTCTAGCTTGTTTACTTTTCATCGATGGACTTTGCAACCCTTTTTCATTTATCAATTAGCGCCCAACGTTCATTAATGAAGTTATTTCTCGTTTCAAACAAAAATATCTCACTATAATATTTTCCACATAGATAAATTAGAATTAGTTGTGTGATTGCAACATGTCTTGTAGGCTTGTAGTTTGGTATGAATGTCGAGGTATTACATGACTAGAATGCTCTAGCTTATAAATCTTATGCACTTGAAAAGTGGATCGAGATCCACATCCAACTGTTTTAACATATTTAAATCAATGATATACTTTTATCTTTTTCTATTTTATACGTGCATAAGCTAAATAAAAACACGAAAATTTAGACTTAAATCATAATTCCACAAATGTAGCTTAATTAAATCTTGTCTTTTTCAAAGACATTTATCTGTATAAACATGAAAGGTGGTCAATTCTATTTCAATGTGACATCCATAGTCTCATGTTTAACATCTTCAAAATTCTAGGGACATTATGATGACATTTGATAACTACATCCTAGTTGTGTTTACATCAAGCCATCGTAGCAATAGTAGTAGTAGTGTTCGTTGGAACAGATTTAGGGACGGCGATTGTTATAGCGTAGTTAATTATCTAGGGGTAGTTGATTCAGATATAGTCTATATAGGTAGTTATTAGTTATAGTCTATATGCTTACGGAATACAAGATCATTGATTTAGGCGCTTCCTTGGACTTTTAATTTTTAATACCTAATTTTGCTCTCTATATTTTCTTTAAATGCTTTAAAAAAAAAGTTTGTGCCCTTATTTCTTTTAGTAATTTTATATATCATATATATATACACACACATATATACCTTTTGTTACATGGACCAACGAGATATGTAAATAATTTTAGTGGCTTATCATATTCTTTTGAATCATCAATAAGCCCATCAAATACCCGAAATTTAGTAAAATTAAATAGTTAAACTAAAAAAATAAATAAATAAGAGAACTGATGGTAAAGTAAATTACGAATTTTTGATAATCCGAATATGATAAACTCGCCATTGGTGCTGCTACTGAACAACATCCAATGCTTTCTTCCAAGTTTTTTCTTCAAAATTCTTAGAAATCCTCGTTCAATTTCTCATTCCTTTTACTTTTAATACGTTAACTTGTGATCCTAAACAATTTTTTTTTTTTTTAATTATCATCATCAGAAAATTGTCTTCTATAGTTCTATTTATTGGTCTTTATATAATTTTTTTACATAATTCTGATCTACAATTATATTTGTTATTCTTTCTTTATGTAATTAAAGTAATTAGAGCCCTTTTTTGGTTTATGCCACGGGACGTCAAAATGTCTGGGCACGAATAAGTTACATATAATTAAATAAGTCACGTAAAAAATTAAAATAGATCGTATAAGTACAACTTTATGATTTTTAAAGAGTTTCACCCTCATTTAATTAACATAAAATAAAAACATTACACCTTTACAAAACATGGTTCTCATTCTGGATAGAGACTATCAGATATTGAATTTTTTAATTGGGTTACTGTTTGAAATTTCGAATATCTTAATCAATATTTTATTTATATTCCTTTAATTATATATTAGCATTTGAATAGTTCATTATCATTGTACTATGTAATATTTATTGACTAAGAAATACTTCCTCTGTACGTCCTAATTTACACACTTTCATTTTCGGTCGTCCCATTCTATTTTGCACCTCTAAAATGTAATTTCCTTTTTTTACCATCTTCATCCTCAATCTCCACCTATAAAAAAGTCAACTAAGAAACAAAAAACAGTTTCTTTTAATAAACGTGTTGGAGTAGATGTGTAAATTGAGTTGGGACGGAGGAAGTAGTCAGTTGACTATACATAATAAAAAATATTTCAATTATGGATGAAGGATGTTTTCACGCCCATCTTGCGCCATTACATCACCGCTGTGGTCATGAATAGCATGTGAGACGTAGCAAGTTGAGAAATAAAAAAATAATTTTTTTTAATAAAATAAATATATTTTCTTTATAATATTTACAATTTTATAGAAAATAAAATAGGATAATGCATTCAATCATCTTTTTGTTTTTTTAGTAGAATAAAATAATTTTTGGACTATTTAAAAAAACAATAATAAACTTGTAAAAGTGAAAACATAAAAAACTAAATTTGAAACTGCTCATAAATTAGAGGACGAATTTTGCAATTCCAAGTAAGATATTAAAAAAGGTCAATAGACTTTTTGGTCTTTCTCTCTTTACTGAAATGTGATTTCGATAATTTTCTCATTTAGATTATGTCATTTTAATGGGCGAGACCTATGTAATATAACGGTAATACTGCTTTGTCAGATTCTCAACTGGCCATATATTAATGCTTGATTATTTATGAAGACGGTAATTAAATTTTAATATTAATGCTTGATTAATGGTTAAAGTAAAAAGATGGCAAATATGTTAGAGTGCTTCAAAATGATTAACATTTATATTTCGTCATACGATAGTTGTTAATTATATTTGTAAATTTAAGTAGAGACGGGTCAAAAAAAATTAATTTTAACAAAGACTAGAAAAATTCGGCTATTCATAATGTGGTCAAATAGCAAGGAGCATAATATAGTAAGTTTTTTTTTTTTTTCAAAATATACTTTTGTTGTAATCAAATTATGTTTTAACTTATTAATTCCAAATTGGTATGGAAAAAAATCATTATAAAGTAGAAGTTAATGATTTAGTAAGAATTTTTACAGAGATTTTACTTATGAATTTAGGAAAGTTCAATATGAAATTATGAATTATCACATAATTCTCAATTTATATGAAATTTACTTACTATAAATGCTAATTGTTTTAATTTACATCTACTATATAATATATGGAAATTATCATTTATATTTGACATTATTTAATTTACTATATTAAGTTAGAGGACAATAGAAATTTCATGAATATAAATACAATTCTCAATTTATATGAAATTTGAAGAACTTTTTTCTTTTTTCTTTTTATGTAAGTTAAAGGATCTTATTACTTAAACAATGTTTATAAGTACAAGACTCTCGATCCAATCAGTAAAATTACCTCATTCAAATAGACGGATAGGTAGAAGAAAAAGGAAAGAAAAACACGACTCGAAGAAAGTCCTGCTCCGTTACTGTATGCGCAACAAGTAAAAATAAAAAAGCCACTATTTTTATACCGAACAATAAAACATACGTTATCTAAAAAAAGAAATCGAAACTAAAAACGTGACCAGAAAGACGGTTGAAAGGCCCGGAAAAACGAACATTTTATAAGAGGGAAAAATTCAAACGGAATCTTGCACAGCAGTGACTTCACAGAGGCGATATATATACAAATTTCATAACACCGGCTTACCTACCAATTGGTGTCCCCATCCTCAAATTCTTGAATATAAAATAGAAAATGAAAAGATTAGGCTGCAGTCCAAAAATAAAAGATGAGGATGAAACAATTTAAAAAAATGCACTTTTGAAGCTTTCCTTGTTGCCTAAAAAGTTCCCTTTTCACAAGCACTCAAAGATCCCACTTTTTAGAGAGAGAAACAAACTGGGAAAATGATAGAGAGAGGGAAATTAAGAGCTTCAAGATTGGTGAGAAAGGAAAAATCTTGATGACAGGGAGAGGCCAAAACAAATTCTTGCACGCATTCTGATATATATAGATATATACATTCAGAAACAGCAAGAAACAAGAGAAAAGACACATGTATAGATAGTGTATATAGATATAACACATATTTAGAGAGAGAGAGATTGTGAAAGCATGCTTTGTCGGCCATTAGAGCTTCAGTGAAGAGACTATCAAGAATTATCCTCCATCCATCAAGTAGATTTTTCCATTTCAAGAAGCCCCTTTTTCACTAGTTACAAAAAGCACAATTCTTCATCTGTTTTCTGCTCTTCTTTTGCTTCCTGAGCAACAAATCTTTCCATTTCATATTTTTTAGAAAAAAGCTGTTTCATTCTTTGCATTTGGATTCTGGGCCTTCTTTGATTCTTCATCAGAAATCTTGTTTGTGGATTGAAATTACCTACCATTCTTGGAAAAGGAGCTGAAGTAATGGGATGTTTGATTTTTTTGTTTGATTGATGAATTCTATGAATTTGGCTTTATGTTCATCACAAGGCATCACTTGATATACTGATGCAATTTACCAGTGGGCTTTCATGGAGCTGAAGGTATGTAAAATATTTCAATTTCCCCCCTTTTTTTTTTCCAGTTGTTGATTTTTGTGCAGTTTCTTATAGTTTCCATTATTGATCATTTGCAGAGGTAAAGGTATCTGAATTGTTGAGAAATGTCTATTCATATGAGTAGCTATCAGAAGTTGGAATCTTGGAGATCCCTGATTATGGTTGACAGCTTTAGGTGATTGTACCTTTGAATTTGCAAAACCCTTTTAGCAGAATCAAGGAATCACTTATCTTGTTGGTGTTTTAGTAGTTTTTGGCAAATTTGAAGATGTTCAAATTGAGGAAAGGTCTTTTTCATGGATGTACAACTGTTTTGTTGGTTATGATGATGGTGATTTGTACTGCTGAGGCGTTGAGTGAGGATGGAATTTACCTCTTAGAGTTGAAGAAAAGCATGATTGATCCATTTAATTTTCTGCAAAATTGGAACCCTAATGATCAAACACCTTGTAATTGGGTAGGTGTGAATTGCACGTCGGATTATAATCCAGTCGTGTGGTCTCTCAATCTCAACTCGTATAATCTGTCAGGCACTGTGAGTCACTGGATTGGTAGTTTGGTTCATCTAACCGTTCTTGATCTTTCCTTTAATGGGTTTAGGGGGAGTATTCCTAAGGAGATTGGAAATTGCTCAAAATTAGAAACTCTTAACTTGAATGACAATCAGTTTGATGGTGAAATCCCAGTTGAATTAGGCGATTTGTCTAGTTTACTCGTCCTGAATTTGTGTAACAACCAGCTTTCTGGGCCCATTCCAGAGGAGTTTGGCAAGCTAACTTCTCTTGTCCAATTAGTGGCCTACACTAATAACCTGACCGGCCCCGTACCTCCTTCTTTCGGTAACCTTAGAAACCTGTGGATTTTCCGGGCAGGGCAGAATGCGCTTTCTGGAAGCTTACCGCCTGAGATAGGCCGTTGTGAGAGTCTGAAAATTCTTGGTCTGGCCCAAAACCAAATCGGAGGTAACTTGCCGAAAGAGCTGGGCCAGCTCAAGAAATTGAAAGATCTCATTCTTTGGGACAATCAGTTCACCGGGTCCATACCGAAAGAGATTGGAAACTGTACAAGCCTTCAGACATTGGCCTTGTACCAAAACAGTCTTGTAGGAGAGATTCCTCGTGAAATTGGGAGCCTCGTGTCTTTGAGGTGGTTATATCTGTATCGAAATGGTTTAAACGGAAGTATTCCAAGGGAGATTGGGAACCTTAGTCTAATCATAGAAATTGATTTTTCGGAGAATTATTTGTCTGGAGAGATTCCAACTACACTGGTTCAAATAAAGGGCTTATATCTACTCTACTTGTTCCAAAATCAGCTTACAGGTGTCATCCCTCCCGAGCTTAGTAACCTCAAGAACTTAACTAAGCTAGATCTCTCCATTAACTACCTAACCGGCCCGATTCCATTTGGCTTTCAGTATCTTCCTCGTATGAGTCAATTACAGCTTTTTGATAACAATTTGAGTGGTACAATTCCTCAGCGTCTAGGGCTGTATAGCCGCCTTTGGGTAGTCGATTTTTCTGAAAATGACCTTACGGGTAGGATCCCACCTCATATTTGTTGGCATTCGAACTTGATATTGCTGAATCTAGAGTCTAACAGATTCTATGGGACTATTCCATTTGATGTCCTCAACTGTACGTCTTTGATCCAACTTCGTCTATCTGGTAATCGGCTAACTGGGACGTTTCCTTCTGATATATGCAAGCTGACAAATCTGTCTGCTGTCGATTTGGGCCAGAACAAACTTAGTGGGCCCGTACCTCCGGAGATAAGGAAATGCCAGAAGTTGCAGAGGCTCGATCTCTCGGGGAATTACTTTACAGCTGAACTCCCTCGAGAGATAGGAACTCTGTCACAGCTTGCAGCATTCAATGTTTCGTCGAATTTTTTCACCGGAAAGATACCGCTGGAGATTCTCAACTGCAAGGCTCTGCAAAGGCTTGATCTTAGTCGGAACAGCTTTACGGGTAACATACCCAGTAAGTTGGGGACTCTTTCTCTTCTTGAACGCCTTAGCTTGTCGGAAAATATGTTTTCTGGGAATATTCCAGCAGAATTAGGCAATCTCTCCCATTTGACTGAACTGCAAATGGGTGGGAATTCGTTATCCGGTGAGATACCGAAGGAGTTGGGAAATCTTGCGGGCTTGCAGATAGCAATGAACCTGAGTCACAATAATCTGTCGGGCCCGATTCCTCCTCAGCTTGGAAATCTCATCTTGTTGGAGTTCCTTTATCTCGATCACAACGAGCTGAGTGGCGAGATTCCAAGCACATTTGGAAATCTGTCGAGTCTTCTTGGTTGCAACTTCTCGTACAATGAGTTAACGGGTTCTTTGCCTCCCGGACAGTTGTTGAACATGAGTATCAGTAGCTTTCTTGGAAATGAAGGACTTTGTGGAGGGCCTCTTGGTAATTGCATCGGGACGACGCCTTCCAACACCATCCCTCCTTCTGTTAGAAGCACGGATTCTCCTCGAGGAAACATTATTACCGTAGTTGCTGCTGTTATTGGTGGAATTTCCCTTGTTCTAATTGCAGTGATTTTGTTTCTAATGAAGCGCCGCCCTGTTGATAAGCGTCCTTCTTCCCAAGAAAAGGACATATCCTCTGTCGATTCAGACATTTATTTTCCTCCTAAAGACGGGTTCACTTTTCATGACCTAGTGGAGGCTACTCACAATTTTCACGACTCGTTTGTGATCGGAAGAGGAGCAGTTGGGACAGTTTACAAGGCGGTTCTGCATTCGACTCAAACAGTTGCAGTTAAGAAGCTAGCATCCAACAGAGAGGGTAATAACATCGAGAACAGCTTCCGGGCTGAGATTTTAACTCTTGGAAAGATTAGGCATCGTAATATTGTGAAGCTATATGGTTTCTGCTATCACCAAGGATCAAATCTCCTTCTGTATGAGTACATGGCAAGGGGTAGCTTGGGGGAATTGCTTCACGGATCAGCTTACGAGCTGGACTGGTCCACGAGGTTTACGATTGCTCTTGGAGCAGCTGAAGGACTTGCTTATTTGCATCACGATTGCAGGCCCAGAATCATCCACCGCGATATAAAGTCCAACAATATATTGCTTGATGACAACTTTGAAGCCCATGTTGGTGATTTTGGTTTGGCCAAAGTGATCGATATGCCCCAGTCGAAGTCGGTGTCCGCAGTTGCTGGATCATATGGTTACATAGCCCCTGGTAAGCACCCTTTCTCCTTCTATGCTATAGTTGGAAAGTTCATGTTGTAAATGATAATTTACTAACTATTCCTTTAGCCTAATGCTTATTCAGATCTTCAAGAAAATCCAAATTTCATCAATAAGGTTTCTTTTAAAACTTAATTTCTTAATGCATCTGTTTTCATGTTGCTTCCCTTGCAGAATACGCATACACGATGAAGGTTACAGAAAAATGTGATATTTACAGCTACGGTGTAGTTCTCTTGGAGTTGCTGACCGGTAAAACTCCAGTACAGCCGATAGAACAAGGAGGCGATCTTGTTACATGGGTGCGAAATTACATTCGAGCCAATTCATTGTCATCGGAGATACTAGATACTCGTCTGAACCCCAAAGATGAAATCACAGTTAATCACATGATTACCGTACTGAAAATCGCGCTTATGTGCACGAGCATGAACCCCTTTGATCGACCAACAATGAGGGAGGTTGTTATAATGCTGATCGAATCCAGCGAGAGAGAAGGGAACGGCGTTTCGCCTCCAGATTACGATGTTTCTACGAAAGACGATGCGTTATGAGTGTACGTATCACTTCCTATTTTTTCTTGAGATCTAAGAAGTTTAATTGATCATAGCTGCGTAAAAATCATATGAGTTCATGTAAATTTGCTTTGAACAAATTAGTGGTAGCCATAGCTTGATTCATGCAGCTGGTTCTGGCTGCATAATTAGTTGTACATTCAGATTGGTCTGCTTATTTGATTGCTTACAGTCAGATTCTTTCTTGCTAATCTCAGAGACTACTTCTGTTTTATGAGTTGGATCTTTTGACTCAGCAGACGAACATATTATTGTTCAAGCTTGTTTGAAACGTAATCGATCATATCAAATTTGAACGAGTTTTAACCATGGATGCCAAAGGCGGTTTAGGCGGCCGCCTAGGTACTAGGTGACGCCAATCCATTCCGCTTTTGTCGAAACCGCCTTCCTTAGGCCTTTTTAGGTCTAGGCGGTCCTATTTTATAAATTTTTACTATTTTTTGTATTATTTGTTATTGAAAACGCTGTCATTTTTAAACTTGAAGCAGTTGATTAGATTCAAAAGATAAAACTTAAAAGTTAAAATGCTCACTTTCCTCATTCCAATGGCAAAAAAAAGGGAATAAAAGTTAAAATCATCTCCTTCACAATTCAATTTCCTCCGTCGCCCTCTCTTTTCATTCCATCTTGCATTATTAATTAACTATACGAACATTTGTAGTGAAATACGGTCTAATATACGTATAAATCTTTAAATTAGACATGAAAAATTAAATTTGAAAAAAAAAAGAGGAATTCTCTAGGCGCCGCGTAGCTACCGCCTGGGCGGCCCCAAACCGCTCTGCTTTCCGCCTTCTGCAACCGTGGTTTTAACCGAGCCTAACACAAGTTGAGCTCGAGTAGTTTGATATTTTCTCACCTATGACCTATTTTAACAATTTTTATTTGTTGAGTAGTTTGATTCAAGCTCAAGCTTGAAAAGAGAAAAAATCTTAAAATAAGTGTAAAAATCTTAAACTACTCGAACTTCACTCGTGTTTAGCTCAACTAGAGCTTGTTAAAGTTCGATTTGATCTAAAATTAAACAAACTTATTTGCTCAATAATATTCTAAACAAGCTTCAACTACAATACTTTCAACTCGCATCGACTCAGTTACAGGCCACCATCAACAACAGAAAGGGGGACACAGATTGCATCTAAAGTAATTCATTACTTATTTACTTTTAGTCCTCAACAACCACATTATCCCAACATCACCCCAATAGTTATTACATTTGACAATCCACACACATTATGGCCAGTGAAACTGCAAAACATAGACAGTACTATTAATCAACAATGACAGCCCTTCTACACCAATGTGCCAATAACAAACCTTGTCGGAACATCTGTTTCTATCTCTGTCCCAGTCGAAGACATCGAAGCTCCCGTGCAAGTTCCCAAGTGTCATCAAACACGAAGCAACCGTTCTCTGTTTCACGAGCACAGGTGAGGCGAAATTGCTGGTGTGGAAGGGGGCGATCATGAACGTCCCTACGTCCGCCTCATTCGCCTTACAGCTCGCTGTTAGAGTTCGGTTTGGAGCGATGTTGGTGAGCACAATTGTGGCGTCGAATAAGGTTATTGAGATAGCAGAAGGGGTGCAAGAAATGATCATGAGAAGTAGTAGCAAGGTTTTTGAGGGATGGGATATCATTTTTGGTTTATTCATGTTCATGAGTTTTTTCCCCTTTAAATAATGCTCTTTTTTTTTTTGAGAAAATCTGTAAAGAAAAGTACATTGGTGAGTTAGAGATTGCAGAAATGCCCTTTTTGTTTTCTGAATTTATGGTTTTTTTCCAATGTTTGTTTTGAGTAATTTGAATTTTCCGAGTTTATGGTTGATTTCCAATGTTTTCATTTACTACGGTATATTGCTTTTGTGTAATTTTATTGTTGTTGCCATTTAACTTTTATTTATGAGTCCAATTTCGATATAACTGTGAGAGAAGAATACATATTTACTTAAATATGAGGGACCCACTTGTTTACCTTACCCGATGAATTGTCAAGGTCGTGTCCGAAACATGGAAAAACAATAACCATCTCAAACGTGGAGATATTCTGGTGCTGAAGTTCATATTGGCAACCCCTGAATCATACCAGAATGGGGGCTACCCAGCATTTCATTTCATAAAGCTACAAAAATTCGATACCAGACAGGCAAACAAGAATATGTCTACCCAAGAGCACAAGATCCCATTAGTATCAACCTTTACGGAGGAATATTGCCACAAGGAGAGCGTTCGACCTATGGATTTGCCTCATGAAAATGAGAAAGGTCAAGGGAAGTTTCAAGGTATTTCGTAGCACAACGAAGACCGGATCCATCTTGATCAACACTATGACATCCAAAACCACTTCATACGCAGAGTCAATCTTTAAACAGAAAAGAGAGATTTATAGAAGAACGAGCTACCAGCAAGTTCAGAAACCCCCAGAAAATATTGCAACGTGGCGCATGACAGACGATGGACGGGCCGAATTTGTCCTAGGTGCCTAGAACGGGAAAATGCACTATTTGGGTCATCGTTCCCGATCATAAATGACAAAGGAAAACTAAAAAGAACCATCGAGAAAGCAAAAGATGTCAAGGGAACAACCCAGAAAAAATTAATGAAGGGTTCGGCAACAAGCAATGATGGGTTAAGCCACAATAATTATTTCCACCAAAAAAGACAAAAGGTAGAAAGATAAAGAAACATCCAAAGCAGGAATAATAGCACTCTGCATGTGATGCAAGGTTCACACCCATGAAAACCATGTGAAGACTGGACCACAACAAAGATAGGGAGAATCTAGAAATCTGCAACCACAAACAAGAGGTTGACAACTGGATACAATAACTCAAGAAGAGGGTTTCAAACCTCTATAAAATTAGGGTAGAAAGAAGCAAAATGCATCAACCATTCCTCTCTATTTTCAAATAAAATAAACATTAATGTCTGCAGTTTTCTTCCATATTTTTAGTTTTCATTCAAGTGTAATTGTGTTAAGAGTATAGATACTGAAATTCCTGGCGGGCTCCAATCTCCACAATTGGTATGATATTGTCCGCTTTGGGCCAGGCCCACACGGATTTGTTCTTGGGTCTTACCCCAAAAGGCCTCATACCAATGGAGAAGCATGCCCAACTAATATGCCCATGATCTTTCCCGAATTTAACCGATGTGGGACTTTGGTTGACACCCCAAAGTCCTAACAATCCCCCCCTCAAACAAAGGACCACCGATTCAGCCACCCAATGCGATTGCCCAAGTCTTACGTACAACCTATACCAAACTCATCCCGAGCCCAAGGTATTGTATTGCGTTGTACGCGCGAAGCTCCCCGCGTTGTACGCGCGAAGCTCCCCTCCACTCAACCGCACCATGTGCTTTGCGACAACCGACTTATGTGGCGTCGAAACTGAGTCGGGCTTGTTCTTCGGGCACCAGGGATTCGAACCACATGGTTAAGGGTCAACCATGCTCTGATACCACTTGAAATTCTTGGCGGGCTCCAATCTCCACAATTGGTATGATATTGTCCGCTTTGGGCCAGGCCCGCACGAATTTGTTCTTGGGTCTTACCCCAAAAGGCCTCATACCAATGGAGAAGCATGCCCAACTAATATGCCCATGATCTTTCCCGAATTTAACCGATGTGGGACTTTGGTTGACACCCCAAAGTCCTAACAGATACCATGGGTAGCTAAACAAGTTGTCTACTCTCAAAAGGAGATATAGTAGTTTAATAAATAAGTTTTTTATTTTTTAAATAAGAACGAGCTTTTGTTCATCATCTTCCAAAAAATTATATTCTGTTTCGTCAACCAATTAAGTAAAATCCTCTACGCCTTGAGGTAGAAAAAGAATCAAGGTTGTGCTGGTTGTTGCTGAAGGAATCTGCCTCTGGAATCATCGATTGCGATTAAGTGGTTGGACTACGAGTAGTAGTTCGTAAAATCCGACAGATACGACCCGGTGGCAATATAGTCAAAAGGTATGGATCTTGATTTATGGTTCAAAAATTTATAATTGACAGAAGCATGATGGCCTGGTATGGTCGTAATTAACTATTTTCAAATTTATGTTGAAGATTAATTTTAGATGAGTATTTTAATTTGGACCAATTTATAATTAAGAAAATATCGGACAAAACTTGGAAAAATAAAATTTTATGAACTGAGTTGATAAATATAGAAATTTACTCGCTCGAAATTTAGAAATCAAAATAAACAGTGAACAGTTTAGTAAAAAGATTATCAGGAGCATATTGATCATTTTTAATATATCGCAATTTAAAAATTAAAGTGTCATAAAAAAAAAATTGGAGTTTTTAACAATTTTTTTTTCTCTTAATTTAAGAACAAAGAAAAAATTCTCCCCTTCTCCTCCAAAATGACTCGAATCCACGACCAAAGGCCTAGGTAGGTAGAGTTTCTACATGGGCAGAGTCACTTGTTACTCTAATTGTCTGTATATATGTAATGTGGATTTGACGTCTTTTGACAATATTGTAAATTACATTTGACCAACTTGTAATCAATTAATAAAGATCACAAAAATTCAGAGAAAACACAGTCATAATGACTCAATCCTATATATTCTTATTTTACGATGTCGGTTATTACTATTATTCAAATATTCATTGCAATTTTAGGCATCTAAATAAGATTTTGTCCGAAATAGTTGTTTGTCTGTCTCGATCCATGGCCAGAGAGAGAGAGAGATTGATTTAGACGGAGAAAAGAACAAATCCACCATCATCAATCTTGAAAATTAATATATTGATTTTGTAACTTTTCACTCGTACAATTTTTGTTTCAGAAAAAACAAAAATTAATTTCGTGTCTTTATAATTTACTGCATTTAATCTTTTTTTGGCCGAAAAATCACATGTGTCGATCATTCATTAGTGCCATGTACTTAAATCGACCGGAAGAAATGATCATGCGGCTGACGTGCAATTTACCGATCAAGTTGGTAACTAACAACGAAAAAATAACTAAATGTCAGACAATTCTAAAAATACAAGACTAATTGAACTTTTACCATTTTTTAAACTAAAATTATACGAATAAAAATTACGGAATAAAAAATAATTTTATGTCGAAAACCAAATAAATTTATAGAATGGACTAAATAATTACATCCATGGAAAATCCTTTATCCAATTAATTTCATCGTTACTAAAATAAAAACCATCTTCTTTCACCAGCCAAAAACATTTCCCACTAGCACCACACTTATACCTGTCTCGACTTGCTACAAACGCTTCAAGTGTCTTCCTCTTCTCATCCCATTTCACGGTGCAAATGAATCGAGTCGAGCTGAAGAAGAGGCCCGTTTCAACAGTCCAGCTATAATCGTCGTGCTCTTGGAGCGCTCTTCCGCCGATATCCCCCGAGGAATGTGACACGCACCACACGACCAACGGCAACGACGAGTTGTCGGAGAAGCCGTTGATTATTCGGACATCGTAGATTCTGTTGTTGAAGTACAAATGGTGTCTGAATGAAAAGAGTGTAATGTATAGTGCAAGAACTAGAAGGAAGAGTAGCAAAATGTTGTGAATTTTCATTGTAGATATGTATGGTGTTTAGTCACATGGGAAATGTTGTGGCCATGGTTTATTTTGAGTGAAAGATGTAGTGCTAGTCATAGTCAATATATAGTTAAGGCCCGCTTGGTCGGAGGTTTAAGGGTAAGGAATGAGAATGAATGATGACTCATTCTTATTTATGATACTTGGTACATAATAAATAAGTTAATCATCATACCTTTTTATTAACAATACCTTTCACTTCATTTCATAGTATGACTAACCTCTCGTTCATACTCAATACTATTGTCATTGATGATTTGTAACCAGGCGGGCCATTAGAAAGGAATTTGATTTATGTGTAGTTTCCTTTTATTGGTGTTTGATATAATTGGTGTTCTATAGATGCTTGTAATATAGAATATTTCATATATGAGATTTGAATTAATAGAATTGGAGAACATAATTATAAAACTTTTAAGACTGTACGAGTAGTAGATGAGGACAAAAGAAAATTAATACTCCATCCGTCCCGACTCAATTTGCCTATTTTAGATCGAGCACAGAGATTAAGAAAAAATAGATTTTGTGGAATCTTTGATTTTTTTAAAGGTGGAGATTGAATGTGGAGATTTTGAGGGTGAAGATTGTGAGAGAAAATTGTCATTTATGGACTGATAAATAAGAGTGGGACAAACCAAAAGGAAAGCAGACCAATTAAAGCGGGACGAAGGGAGTAACTTATTGCAACACTATGACTGCTTGCACGAAAATGAAAGAAGCTACAAAGATTCAAATATGCAATAATTAACACTTCAATGAATCAAACCATCATTAACACTACAATGAGGAATTCTATGTTTGGTTTAAGGTTCAAGATTTGATGATCAAGATAGGCATTGTTTCGTATGTAAGTCAGGTGGAGATTTGTGAGAAGTGTGTTGAACTTAACATACTCATCAATCGGGTCAGAATAGGGTCAGAAATCGGGTTAAAATGCAGCTGGATAGAAAGAGTGCAAAACTGTCAAGTTTGGCAGTTATAACAGAATTGTGCAACGGTTTTCTGAAAACCGTTGTCTATGACAGTTTAACAGATTCAGTTTTAACTGTGCAGTTTGAATCCATTTTTTGGTCACTTCTCAACCGTTTTTGGATATGAGCTTATATATGATATTGTAATTCAATATTCTCTTAGTACTTCATATCTAGAGTGAGAAAGATAGATTGTAGAGAGAGAAACACTTCAGTCAATTAGAAACCTCGGAGTAGGAGAGAGTTCATCCTTGACAGTATTTTGTTATCTTTTGCTGTAAATTGCAGTAGAAGGTGTTATCTTGTATATGTTCTTGTTCATTAAAGGAAAACCAGAAGCCCTCCGTGGACGTTGGTCAATTGACCGAACCACGTAAACCATTGTGTCATTTTACGTTCTTTTTTAGTGCTTGAGTAATTGTTCTTGATTGTTTTCCCACAACAACCCAAACACTCACTAATTTTGGATCAACTTATATCCAATTATTGGAAATGTTATTAACTTTTTCTGTTCTTGAAAAGTTATACTCCCTCTGTCCCACTTTATCTTGTACACTTTTCGTTTTCGTCCGTCTTAGATGAACTTGCACACCCCTTAAAAAGGAAAGTTATAACACAATCTCCGCCCTCAATCTTCTCCCTCAATCAACCTTTAAAAAATCAATAAAATTTAAAATATTTTTCTTAATACTTGTGCTAACCTTTGTGTGTAAGATAAGATGGGACGGAGAGACTACAAATATTGTTATCTTCAGAAATGGGCTCCTGGGCCTATTGAATTGTTATGTACTGAAAATTGTAATAAATGGGTTACCTTTTGGAAATGGAAGCACTGTTCAGACTTTAGATAGATGGGGGTAGCTACTGGAATAAGTAGGGTAGAAGAATTGTCATTGTCATAAATAATTAAAGTAAGTAATAAAAAGTCGTATTTCTTCGTCCCAAATGAACTTGCACACTTTCTATTGATTTATTCTAAGCAATTTGTACATTTTTTAAAAAGGAAATAAATTTCACAAATTCAACTCACCATACATCTTTATTTATCAAATAAAACAAAAAGATAAGTTTGAAAAATCAACATAATCCAAAAAATAATTTTTTCTTAATATGTGTGTCTACTTGCCAGTGCAGGTTCTTTAATTTGGAATGTAGAAAGTATAAAAAAATATGTAACAACATGTATGAACTCATGAGGCCCAATTACATCAATAGCCCCCTCTCAGTCTCAGTGAAATACTCCTTCTGTCCCGACTTAATTTGCCTATATTTTTTTTGGTTTGTTCCAAATAAATTTGTCAGCTCAAAAAAGGAAATTTTTCTTACAATGTCTGCCCTCAAATTCTCTACCCTCAATCTTCATCTTTGAAAAAGTCAAAGATTTCATAAAATTTGTTCTTTTATTCATTTTTTTTTCGATTATGTTCTAGTTAAAATTACAAATATAATTAATAATTATCACAAGGTAAAATTTAAATGTTAACTATTAAATTAAAGTACTTTAATATTCTTGGCCTTTTTCTTTGCTCCATAATCGACTATTAATGTTAAAAATTTAATTATTGCCTCCAAAAATAATTTTAATACATTTTGGCCCAATACAATCTCAACTTTAACCAAACGGACATGCATCCAACGGCTGATTAGTCATCGGTTTTCGGTGCACCCACCGTATTTGATAACTGTCACTTATTTCAAGTTACCCGATAAATATCTCGAGTGGCGGGAAACGAAGAAAGGGGGTAGCGAATTTTAGAGAGAGAGAGAGAGAGAGAAAGTGGTCGAAGCAGGGAGAAAGAAATGAAGAGCTCGAGCACAGGCAGAGAATTGCAGACCTTATTGGAGGCAATAAAATTATCTGAGGCAAGCTTCTGTTAGCTCCGAATTAAAGCTCATTCTGTTATTCTGATTCTATGTCCGATTTTCTTATAGTGTTGTTTATGGACTGTGTTTTGTTTTTTAAATTTTGGTTTCCGATATGGAGAGAATGGTGTCCGTGCCTTATGAAGTTGATGGATGTGATTGTCTAATGATTCACAAATGAATATATGATAGTGCTGAAAAAGCGAGGTTGATTGTTCTTTTTTTTACTTGGCTAAAACTGTATACTGAGATTACAGTGTTGAGGTTTACAACAGTAAACTTGCGTTGATTTTATTCACTTGTTAAACTTTTAATTTGAATTTGCTGATAAATTTTTGTAATAATTGAATTTGTTAAAACTTTGCAGGTCGTTGAGAACCGTGTACAACTACTAAAGGAATTGGAGGAGTTAGATGTAAATGAGAAGTCTGCAGTGAATTCTTTAGTAGAATCCTTGACAGTATCCTAATTAAGCAAGGACAATGCAAATTGCGTTCTTATGCTTTTACCTAACTGGTATTGGTTTTCTGTCTGCAATAGAGTAGAAAAATGTGTACGTTATGGATGTTCCAAGTGTTTAGACAGTTTCTTGTGGAGACTAAGGAGGGTAGTTCATTTTGTACGTGCCTTTTCCTTCGCATGAGAAAACGGTTAAGATAACTTGATACCTCTTTTCTCTAGGTAATGTGCATCTAGTCCTAGATTGACTTTGATCACATCTGTGGATCTTCTTGGTGTTGATGAATAACCGATAGTTTTGTGGCTCATATATTCATTAGCTTGTGAATGGGAACCTAATGAAGTTATATTTGTAACATTGATCATCTGTGGTTGGTGTTGCTATTTCCGTGATGCCTCTTGTTGGCATTAGGATCCTATTTTTATTTAAAATTTAAATATAATGCTATATCTCGCAATAGAAATTTTATTTCGCAATAGACGTTCATATCACTCCTCTTTTTCCTTATATTGTGACTGTGTATACCGTGTCCAATGATCTGAGTAACTGATGTTGCAGCTTATCTTGTTATTTGCCTTGATCATTTTAGATATATTGGGAAGACTTTACTTGCTTGGATATATCTCAGTGCACACTGAATAAAGCTATTTTACATGTGGCTGCAAAATACTTAGAGACAGACATCTCGAGTTGCCTAGTACAATTTCTTATACTAGGAACAAAAGTGAGTTCTTTGTTCCTTCACATTGAAAGTATTTTTTGGACTATCAGAAGCCCCTCATTTCAGGTAGTTATTCTATTGGTTGAACTAACTAACAATGCATGATAATTAAATTACCATCAATTGTTAGGCAAATATATGGTGCAGAAAGCATCTTAAAATGACTCTGATGTCAATGGAGGATTCTCCAGAGGAGGAGCATTCTAGTTTCTTCTATCAGGTAAATGTCACTTGCTGGTTTAACGTTATCATCCTCTTCGGCTACAACTCTGAACTTCTCCAGACGTTGGACTAGAATATGTGTGCATAATATCGAATGACAAGTCTGAAAGGTCTTTCATGTCATACTGATAATTCCAGAAAAGATCTTGAACTTATGCTAGTATCTGTTATATAAGCTGTGAAGTTCACATTCCTGATTCTGATTCTGGGGATTGGACTTTGTTTGGGAGTAATTATGATCGCATGTCAGTACCTCTTAAGAGTGAACTTGCAGGATGATACTGTAAGAATCAAGTATGCATGCTGAGTGTTTCTACAAGTGCTGGCTGTTTCTACATGTACTATTGATTGGACTTTGTGCACTTATAAATCTGTACCAAAGATAATAGGTTCATGTTGCTTGCGAAGGTTAGTTACTTAGTTGTAGAAATTGCCACATGTTCTAGTGCAAATTCGAAGAGTCTGAAAGCTAAATGAAAAGTTTTTGCTTACTTTTCACATGGACTGAAGAACCTGACGGTTTGGTCTTTCATCTAATGATAGTACAAATTTGAAAAGTCTGAAAGCCTAAATGAGAAGTTTTTGCTTTCTCTTTTAATGGAGTGGAGGTTCCGTGGGTGATTGATCTTTCACCAAATGATTTTTTCAGTTAGGCTTCTTGCTTCCTCATTACAACTTTCCACCATTTTCTTTATCCCTATACTGTGTCAATATTATCATCCTGTTAATACATGTCTTCAAGATGAGCAATTTTTTTCTAGTCTATTATGTTATTGGAACAATGTTTAAAACTTGTGTTCTTCTGACATTTGTCAACTTTATTTTCAGTTGGTTTTGGATTTGCTGAGCTACTCTGCTGCTAGTTATTCAGCTTTGGCAAGATACCCTGCTTCCATTGATAATGAGTTGGTGGTCAACCTAGAGAGTTTCATCTCAGAACAGTTTACCTTGATGAAAGATTTGGTATCTGAAATAAAGGTAATTGTCATGTAAATAGAATTGAGGAATCTTATTTGTTAACCTTGTCTTCTGCACTGTGTTATAAACTGGAGAAATTTATACAATCACCCTTCATTTGTTTTGCATACTTCTAGTAGCAGGACCTTCATTAAGTATACCAAACCAAGTACTTTTGTTGCTTAAAATATCTTCATGTAAACTCTGTCAATTACTTTTTCAAGGATAGATTTGTAGATGGAGCTAATGGTAGGATATTGAGTTTTTTGTTAAACGATTGAACTGTTTATCTTACTCATTTGGCAATAACTCATTTACAGCGTATGAATTTATGTTAAGGAAATTATGCTCCAGAACTCTTGAGTGTTCTGCATTGCTTGTTGACATTTACAACTTATAATAACTTCAGCACAATGGTGTTAGCTTTTAGATTAGGAGGCAACTTTCAATTTGAGGCTTAAAGAGAAGCAACAAGGTCCGTGCATTAGATGTCCAACAGATGTAGTTGGGCTTGATGAAGGCCAATGCCATTTATGGAACTCACCTTGCTTCTTCCCTTTGTTATTTCAAAATTCAATCTAGCAGTTAAAGCATTCATAAAGCAAAGTTTGTGTTTGTGTGGCTTTTTCTTTTCCTTTCTTCCCTGATATTTCAGTAATCAGGATGAGCCTAGATGCATGCTAGCATTCTCATTTTTCGCATTTCTATGACTTCTCTCCAGATGATTCCTACAATAGGTTCAGATTTACTAAAAGCAGCACAGATGACTGTGGATGCTGTGACTCGATTATGCAAGGTATATTGCAATGGCGTAACTTGGGACATGCACCATGCAGAAACTGAAGACGAAAGTATGAGAAATTGCAGTAACACTGAAATTAGAGACCAAATCATCCATGTAACCAATTGCACAGTTATGAAATTATGTGAATTGGGCACAGCTGCAGCTAATGACGGTGGCAGTCTTGTGAGCCTACTGAATCTGTCGTGGAAAGGCGTAGTTTCGTTGCTTCAATTTGGCAAGGGTTGTTTAGCAACAAAGGTGAATATAACAGCTGTTATTATGAACCTAATTTCACTAGCCAATGGATCACTCAGATATGCTTCAGAGACTTGGTCGTCTTTGGTGAAGGAAGTGGTATCTGTGGCAGAGGCCAAAAGGATTTTCCTTCCAGTTAAGTTTTATCTGATTAATGCTGTAAGAATTATCTCACAATACCAAACCCAAGCCCTTCTTCTGTACAAAAATATAAGCCTATTGGTTGTTCAGATATTAACCTTCAGAATCTCACTCTGTAGTATCGAACATTTGAAATCTGCAAGTGAAGTTTTGACAGAAATTTTGGAGGCCACATCCTTACACCTACTCAACTCTCTCTTAAACTCAGCTCAGGTGAAGCAAGAAGACAAGTTCCAGATTTTGGACTGGTTGTTTGGTAATGGAAATAGTACTAGTTCTGAGGCCGAGACCAGTCACAGAAGAAACAATTCATTAGATGTTATATTTTCCATGAGTTCTGATGCTATTAACAAGGATAATGCTCTTGACCAGGGGAGAGTTGCCTTATTTCTTAGTCTTCTGACATGTGCGCCTGATCTAGAAGATGAGATCATACTTGGTATTTCCAGGAAGCTTGGGTGGCTTCTAGATATGCTCGTCGATGAAGAAATATATTGCTCGGTTCTTCTGTTGCAAACTCCTACAAAAAATGGTTCTACGCAAAACAATGAATTGACTTACCAACCCATGTTTTCTGCTCTACTTCATGCACTAAAGACATTCACTATCGTAGCCTCTTCTAGTATAGCATGGAGTGAAGTAGAATCCTTCCTCATAGAGAACCTTTTCCATCCACACTTCCTCTGTCGGGAGATTGTCACTGAACTTTGGTGTTTCATTCTGAGACATGCTGAGGGCAACATGGTTAATGACATTGTTGATAAGCTCTGCACGCTATTGATGCTAACATCTGGACAATCAGTACTGTTTCCTGATAGTGCTCTGAGAAAAACTGCAAGACTCATCTGCACTCTTGTGACTTACGGGCCAGAATTGATGGTTGATCGAGTTTACAGTACAGTATTTGAAGGGAGCAGATCTCAGTATGTGTTAGACGTGCATATTGCACTGCTAATGGAAGGGTTTCCCCTGAATTTACTTCCAGAAAAGAAAAGAAGCATTGCTAAACAGAAAATTGTAACTCAATATTATGACTTCTTGGATAGCTTGGAAGACGTGCCACATGGACAAAATGGTATATATGGTGCTCCTGTTTTCGCTCTCTGTGCCGCTTTACAGGCTCTGTAAGTTTTACTTACTATGAAAATCATCATCCCTTTCGTTATATTTCATTATACCCAATTTGTGAACTTTTTTGTTTTCTAAAGGCAGGTTAGCCTATCTGATACTGACATGAAGACAATAAAGACATTGGTTGCTGTTATTCACAAGTACAAAAGCTCCTCAGTCAGCGCAGTCAAGGACGATTACAGGCGACTTCTGGGAGAACTACTAGGGATAATTTCTAACATGAAGCATTTGTACACATTCGACGAAATGGAAGAAGTTATTTTGGAGCTCCAAAACCTCTTTATCTCAAAGCCAGCAGTATCTGATACCCAGCTCTTCCTATGCAAACCCAATCTAGCTCATTTCATGGCTGGACTCGGCCACGTGGAATTAGCAGACAATGACGACAGCGCGAAAAGCTCAGCTGCATGGGAGCTATATCACATGCTATTAAAGGAAAGACATTGGGCTTTTGTACACTTAGCAATCACAGCATTTGGCTATTTCGCTGCTCATACTTCGTGTAACCAGCTATGGAGATTCGTCCCACAAGACGCGGCTCTGTCGTTTGATTTGGATTCGGGAAATGAAGCGGATGAAGAACGGTTTATGTCTGAGTTGAAAGCAGTTTTGGAGAAGGAAATACGGGTTAGTGCAGATGAGATAGATGTGGTGGTTAAAGATGGTCGAGTACTTAGAGACGTTTTACGGAACAATGTGAGATGTGATGAAGAGGTTGTGTTGTGTGATGTGATGGATATCGAGAGTGAGAAGCAGCCCAATAAGAAGAGGAAGTTTCCAGATGGAATTTGCAGAGGAGTTGAAGTTTTGCAGAATGGGTTGAAGATTGTAGTGGATGGGCTTACAGAATGGCAACAGAATCAGCATGATTCAACTGAGGTTTGTGAGATGTTTTTGGCCCATTTTAGTCGCCTTCAAAATGAGATTGCACACTTGGCTGGCCTTGCTAATGTTTAAGTGCATGTGTGTGTGCGTTTTTTTTTTTCCGAAAGCCCAACCCGTAGTCCAAACCGCTGATCCATTCTTTAGATTACGGGTGATTCTATAAACGATCACTAAATTCGCAGCCATCATTTTAAAATATATTACAAAAAATAATTTAGAGAGAATATGTAGTTGTATTACTATTTAGAATTATCATAGATTATGGTTGACAATTTTGAAGCCCAAACCGCCTCCTCCGGCCTATACCCATTGCATGGTGTACCGGTGATTAATACCACATTTGCACACATTCACCAACTAGTTAGAATGGAGTTAAAATTATTTTTTGTTAGATAATTTTTCATTCGTATAATTTTAGTTTTAAAAAGTAAAAAGGTTAATATAGCCTTATATCTTTAGAATTTATTCGTATTTTGTCATTTTTTCACCGCCTATGATCAGTTTGAGCGGAAAAATGCATGTGTCGGTCACATGATTGCTATCTTATGAAATGCAAGATCTAAGTTGCATTATCATAAGCTTGATTGATCAATTCCATAATATGGTATGATCCGAGACAACCTATGCACACATATGTTATGATAAATTTTGTAAGTTGATTGTTATTCATGTTATGTTTCACTCATATATTCTTAGTAAAGACTTGTAAGAGGTTGGTGGTAACTTATCCCACAATTAACATTTTCAAGTTTAGGCTTAGGAGGTAACGAGGAGACGAGAGCGGTACGACGAAAGCTTATGAGATATTTGATATTATTTGCCAATCAAGTTATAAGTCTCAATTGTTACATGTTGTCAAATTTGTAATATTAGATATTCGATCTAATTATGTTAAATATTATGTTGATATTATATAAGCATGTTTATGATCTAATTATGTTTCACTGCCACAAATTTAGATTTATGAAATTAGATTATATTAAATACTTTGTGTGAAGAAAATATGAATATTTGTATATTTTTAGTGAAATTTATACCCAAAATGTTTTTAACGGTTTAATTTATGAATTATTTTTTTATTAAAATAAAGGGTCAAATGAAATTATTATTTGCTTATTTAAATGCTTTTAAAATATTTTACCAAAATCGAGTCGTTACAATCGGTCTTTGGAAAAATAATATATTAAGACTCCAACATAATAGAAAGTTAACTTGAATAAAAATGCATTAGACATTAGAGAGGCATCTTTAGGGATATAATGTCATACTGAAAGATCAAATAGAGGCCTCTCCTTCCAATCGCAGTCTCTTGGGACATTTCTCTTCATCGTGACCATTTGCCGACACCCTAGAATCCTTTGCCTCCGATGAGCATCTCTTGTAAGGTTTAAATCCGGTTCGTCGCACTTTAAGATTACCTTGTCCAAGTCCTAGAGCCAGCAGTCCCTCGTCCTTGTTTTCGCCGATCAAACACGCACCGTCTTCCATGCGTTGTTTCTGGGGGCAACCACTGTCCCAAGTCTTCACGTTAAGGTCTAGCTCTAAGCCATGTTCATCCTTATTGCAGTTTTCGTTGCCCATATGAGGAGGTGAAAAACTTTGGGGCAGTACTTGTCTAGTGAAGAGCGCCTGAAATGCAAGTCGTCCCTGCGTACAAAAATTGAAAGATGATGTGAAATTGATATATAAACACCAAACAAATTTATAAGCACCCTATTTACAGAGGCAGAATTGTTCATTACCCCTTCCGACACTTCCTTCCAAGCATCATTGACATTGGTGGTGCTGCTTCTGCAACGTCGACTAAATGGGTCACCAAAAGGATGAGTTGCATCAAGTTCTTCAGGATCCTCTTTATTATCTTCCATGACCTTTTCCTCATTTCCCTTTGCATCCTTTACTAAAGCATAGCCTTCTACTTCACTGCTAGAAGGTGTGTTGGACCCACATGAGGAACGGTCCACTGGCTTTTTGTTCTTGGACTTGTCTGCATCGTCCAGCTCAGCTGCATCATCAACTTTTGCTGTTTCAGAAGCGGCTAACCCAACATTCAGCTCCACACCTTGACTCTCATCGGAATCTGATGATGATAGAGTTGGAGACTTTGGAAGCGAGTGTTGTTGCTGTTCGTGCAGAGCCTCGGAACATTCTTGTTCC
Organism: Ajuga chamaepitys; assembly: GCA_958295605.1. Classification (NCBI taxonomy): domain Eukaryota; kingdom Viridiplantae; phylum Streptophyta; class Magnoliopsida; order Lamiales; family Lamiaceae; genus Ajuga; species Ajuga chamaepitys. The sequence goes on from OY282506.1 coordinate 56,328,719, forward strand.
AGTTGTTGGCCTCCCGAGGCAGGGCCTGGACTGTTCTCTCTTCTTTCGCTGTTTACGGCTTTATCATGGCTGCTATCCATTGGAGTTGCAGATGATGGAGAGCATGTGAAAGAATGAAATGGAGCACATAAAGGAAGTAGGCCGTGGGCGGTCCACCACGCTGTTGCAGCTGCTACAGTAGCTGCAGCAATTGCTCCAATGCTAGGAGTTGTGCCTATTGGCCTTGATTGAGTAGATTGTTCAACTGGAGCTTCCGTATTCACAGACGGCCACAAGGTCGCTGCAAAGCTAGCTGCAGCATAGGCTGCAGGGTTTTGTGATAGAGCAGATAAGATAAGACTGGACAACGTGGTTGACATGTGTACGAATGAGTGGTAATCATCTTGGTTCTGCACTGTATTGAAGACTGGATGGTAACTAGGAAATGACTGATGAACAGAAGATCTTGATGAACTACTGTAATGTTCGGAATTAGCAGATGCAGCTGGATTCATGAATAAATTTTGATGACCATGAACTCCACCCATCTGACGAAACATAGAGTCCGTAAATGTGATGTCAGGGGAGATATTGCATGCACTTGGTCCCAAGCTCCCGTCAAGAATATGCACAGGGACATGGCGAGGGTAGTTTTGTGAGGCTTGCACATCAGCTGTTTGCAATGTATCGGCATTTTCAGACTGTTTTGGCTCATCAATTCTTTTACTATGCACAGATTTCTCTTGTGGAAGGTACGAATTGACAACATTTGAAATCTTGAAAGGGTGATTATCCTGAAAAGACTGTTTGTTATCAGATTTCTCTGTCTGAGATCCTTTGGCTTCGATAGTGACCTGGGATGCAGCAGTTTCATCAAGTTTAGTTGCTTCCTTCGAGAGTGGCACATACTGCCTAAAACTACGTGGTTTCTTAGATGTGTCAGATACCGAGGAGATGTTTGCTGAAGATGGGGAAGCACATGGAGCTGTCTTGAGAAGAGTGAAAGCCTCGGAGCAATTTTCATTGTCATGGTATTCAGTACTGCTCCCTATTTCCCCATCACAACAAGGTTTCTGGCAAAAAACATGACATCAGTCAAGTGAACAAACAGAATAAAATGTTTATAAGCTGAAAAAAATACGACCAACTTTCCAGAAATTTCCAAGCAAGAGAGAGAGGGCACCAGGGAGAGAGAAGGGGGGGGGGGGGGAGTGGAGGACCTTTAGGTTGTGTTTCAACTCAAAGCAACAGTGGCTTTTCAATCTGTTGGAATCCAGAGTGTCCTTTAGTTTTTGGAGATGTTTTATCATGGTGCTAAAACACGACAGAACAAGGGGCCAGTAGGGCGCACATGCTGGACTTCGTACCGCTGAAAAACTCATAGGCGCTTTTAGTTGCAATGCAACCTAAAGGTTCATGCTTTTTCTTTCTTATTATTTCTTTGTTTTTCTGCAATTTCCTGAAAGTTCGCTTTTTTGGCCAATTAACCCCCACCGCCCAAACACCCCACATATACAAAAATAATTATAGAAGAATTTATTTTTTAAAATCAAAGTTTTAAATACAAAAAGAAGAGGTATAGAAGAACTCGAATACAAAGAGGTACAGAAGAACCAGATCAAAACTGTAGCAGGAAAATTGCAAACATTCGTACAAGACGAGTAAAATGATAAACACTGGGATCGCCAACAAAACAAAATCGGCCCATACCTCAGGTTCTTTCTCCATAGCCACCGTCATCTTACTATGGCAAGATGAAGAAACTGGAGTTGATATTTTCCCATCTTTCACTCCAACCTGGGAAGCAAGTGTTCCCACATTCGTCTTTCGAGGATAAGGATTATTGGGTTTTCTTTTAGGCCGTGGTGGAGGGATTTCTATGTCAAGAGCATGTCCTACCGGAACTCCTTTAACAATGGCTTCCTTTTCCAACTGGATTGCAGAAAACACAAGCTAAGTGTCAGAACATAATTGCAGACAAAAATCTTAAGGCACAGAAAGAGTATCATATTGTAAGAGGAGAAATTAGTAATCACCAATTCTGCCCAATGGGGAAAACAATACCCTCTATGTAACTAATGGTTGAATTCAGTAACTTAATAGATAAAGAAGTGGTGAATAAAATTGAAACAGCTCTTTAGAAAACAGCAAGCTACAATGTCGTTAAAGCCAATGGAAAAAGAATCGGTTGAACTTGATCTGAAGTGAATAACGAATTACAATGGCCAATGCAATATTTATGCATTTTGCTCAACTCTCTCTCACACTTATGGATGTTTCTATTAATAGAATTTCGCCTCAAATTATTACATGTCAGATAAGGTTCACAAAACAAAAAGGGTTGACTTAACCAGGCAGATGGCTTGACAAAACAGTGTCGTATCCTCAATTTTACACTTCTACACTGACATAATCTTTCTATCCAGCCAAAAATACATCCCCAAGTCCCACGCAACCATGATGACAAGAAAGTTTGTTGGGATGACAGAGCCATGCTTCATGTGTTATTTCACAGAGATTGACAAATAGAAGACTGATAAATAACAAGGACATCCACTCTAAAATGAAAGTCTACCTACCTATGGAAGCATCAATAAGCTTTGTAGTTTCCCTCCATCTATTGATAATAATGACAGTTTTCCTGGTTCTGTTACATTCAAAGAAGTCTCTGATAGACTTCTTCATGTCAGTCACTACCAAGTGTGCAATCAGCCGGACACAGAACCAATTTTCCAATTTCGTGAATCCTGGAATTTCATTTTCATGCTCCTCAATGGAATTTGATACCCATTACCATCATGGTAAAGAATATGTTGACCATTTTTTAGCAACGAGGCCATAGGTTTCGGACTCTATCTTTGATCTCTCACCTGCTTCTTATTTACTAACTTACTATCTTATCTTCGCTAATAATATATGAAAGAAGCTATCAGAAAAAATAAAATCTGCAGCAATTCAACTTTAACCATCTTACTATACACTCTTTTCATTAAGACATGCATAAATTAAAGCTCATCAGGTTACTAACATTGTCGGCTAAAAATGGAAAACCCATCCATGTTCTGAAAAGCTCCAAGCACACATGAAAACATCTCCCGCCTTCCCATAACGAGTCTTGTTTCACAAAGGCACAACTTTGCGTCAACTAGATGAAGGTACAACTCTGTGAAAACCATTAATTCGCACTTATAAGAGTTATTTTATTTTTTAATTTGACTTACTCGATCATATTTAACTTATCGTGAACTGGCAAGTTTCAATTTTTTTACTCAACTAAAAAGATTAGACCTTGACTTTTGAAAGTTCAATTTATTTTCTTCCCAAGCCTCTTCACTTAATTTCATTAGGTCTTGAAAATTTTACAGTGGATGAGGCTTTCATAGGGACAACGGTATTGATACCGGCCATTGAGAGAGAGAACTATGAAGGAGACTATTACATCCGGTAAGGGTTTTTATCCCTCATTCTAATAATCCACCCTATTTTCTACAACCCAAAGTAAACGGGCCTTAAGAGGATTGTTAGTTCTCTAATGGGTACGTACGCCTTGTAGTTATATTTTGTTAGTTAGATGTTACTCATTGATAAGAAGAGAATATCATCAGGGCCTAAAACCAAACAGAGAGAACATTGTCCCAAATTAATTCTCTTTGATTTTCTAACCAAGCTAAGGGAGCTTATCTTGAGACAGTTAACAACTCACCTACCAAGAGATGTTGCACTACTGTTTCTCATACCCACAACAAACTTCAGAACCATATGTGCTAAGATCTCAAGGAAGGCTTATAAGGCTAATATAATTTCTTGGAGAGGAGAGAGAAGGAAATCAAAGCCGATGTCAATCTCAAAATCACACAAGTTGAGCTGGATGTAACTTCTCAGAATTGCCAACTACCTATAGTCACATTTATTTTATAACCCCTGCTATAGATCAGAATGATAAGGGCACTAGTAGCAGTTTCTCTTTCGGAACTTATCACATACGTGTACTGAACCCACAATCTTATATAAAATATGTTCCACATAAAACCCAATTTCATATGTATATGCTCAGAGGAATCGCAAATACTTTTTTCCTGCCTAACACAATATACACTTCTTAAAAGGAAAATAACAAATTCCAGCATGAGAGCCAAGACCAGCAAAAGGTAAGTTTTATATATGATGATCTGATGAGAGAAGGCAATGGGATTGACCTTAGTAAAAAACTTCTGTGCATGACTTCTGATCTGCACAGCAGTCTTGGTTCCTATATGTTCTGCGCCATCACCAGATACAAAACAAAAAGAAGAGCGGGGACAATTCTATAATCAAAAGGAAATATATCCAAGAAATAGACTTCAACAATGGACTTAAATAAATTATAGAAAAAGTGAGCAATCAACCTGAAACAATCCGCAGTTTTGACCTATTTAGGTACTAATGACATAAAAAAAGTAAGAGAATAGCAACCTTCTATTCGCTGCCAAGCGCGGCCATAGAGCTTGAGGGCTTCCAGAAACCTATTATGCTCCTCCTCGGTCCATCGCTCACGTTGCTTAGTGATTGTATAAGGTTTCCTTGTCTGCCAATCACGAATAAATTTCATTGCTCCTAGAAAGAAAAGTGAGAAATAGAAACTAGGGAGCTAAAATTCCGTACAAATAAAACAGTAAGTAAACGAAACCTTAGTCACAAGGTCTTCTCCAGATGAATAAGGGTCCATTCAACCCAAGGACCTGGGTAGGCGTCAGATACGGAGGACGCTTTTGTTCATCCCTTGCAACAACAATGCCAAATTGCTTTGCCGTGGTGGTGGTATTATTGTACAGGACCTGATAAAGTAACACTAGTGCTGCAAAATTGAAAAGATAGTAACAGAAAAAATTGTAAAAAATGGAGTTTCTGGAAATCTGCCTCTGTTTCCGATAATAATTACTCACACACAGTAATTTCAATATTTCAGTAGTATTAGAAAGAGAAATTGGATACAGATATAGAAGATCTATACTGATTTCTTGCTTGGATATCATTAAAGGATAGGTAAGCCAGTAGTCAGAAAACCAGGATTAGAAGTGGAAACAGAGACAGACAGAGAGCAAGAATAAAGAGACGCATCTCTGAATCCGAAAGAAGTACAAGAGTAGTTGCAGTAAAACAAGTAGTACGTAATTCCTTATCCAGAATCCTCACCAAAACGAACCGCATGTTGCCTTAACCTTTGCATCCAACCAGAACAACATGAAAAGGAAACAAAGAGGAAAGGACAGACCAGAAAAAAGAAACGGTTCAATCAGTACGCTCAGTAGACTGGGGATTCAGTGAGCCACCACAAGGGCGTCATTAATATTGGCATCACCAATAAATTAAAATTTAGCAATAATAATATAAATAGAGCTGAAATAATACCTTCAAACATAGCCATGGCGTCTGAAACTTCAGATCTTCACCAGGAAGCTCATACATGCAGATCCGAAACTTTAGCACTCCGCCGCAGATTCAAAACTATCAAACGCTAGGAACTGCTTACTAATCGAAGATTTGATGAGAAAAGAGCTGAAAACTGGAGTGAATACACAGACAGCGGACGGGAGTAGAGAGAAGAAGGAGCTGAAAATTTGCTCAATTTTGTTTTCCAATTTTCGGTGTGAGGAAAAATCTGAGCCACTAGAAATTACGGAGTGGATTGATTTATGAAAAAATGAAGAAATGGGGGAAATTATTTGAGGCTGGTGAACAGCGAAAATGGAGTTAGGGCAAGGAATGATGCCATGTGGCAGAAACATAGTGGCTCATCTGTCCCCTCCTGACCCCACTATGCACTTTTTTTTTGTTTTCTTTTTATTACAGGTGCAAGCCTTTCCTCCACCACAAACTCGGAGTTTGGCACTGACTTGACTCGCACGAGTTCGCAGGACTCACAAAATTTTGCCACGTCAGCTTTAGCAGTGCGGGACCCAATATATCTACGTGGCCTTTCTGCCCTTTTTCCAGAAACTTCCCCAACTAACCTGTTTTAATATTTTCCTATTCATAAATATAATACAAGTTTCTAGAAAAATATTAGTTTTGGTTCATAATTAATAGCTTCCGCTTGGGGTGTTCATTTGGATGGATAGTCCGGTTTTTGGGTTATTCGGGATTGGATTCATCGAGTTTGAAGATTTTAAAAGGTTATCTATAATTCGATTTGAAAGAGTTTGGATATTTGGATATTCGGATTAATAGGATTGAATGTCAAATTATCCGAAATTCTCATGTCCACAACAACAAAGACATTCACATTTCCAAGTGAATTACTTCAACTCGTAAGTGTATCAAGAAGTTCAATATGTAAACTTCTTTACATGAACCCTTTTAGCTGATATTGAATGTGATTATTATATAACTAATCCTACATGAACCCTTTTAGCTGAGAGTTTGAGAATCATTGTGGGAATGTCTCTTTGGTACTGTTAGGAGTTGCATGCATCATCAGGTCTAACAGGGATGTCGATCTATGTATTATAATTTACAAATTAATCGTTTTGATACTAGAATTAAAATACACTTTACCGAAGCCTCACGATAATATGAACGTGCTAATTAGTATTTGATAACTGAAATCTACAACTCTAAAATAAGCTTTATGATCTGCGTAAATATGTGCATTGCTTTGATTTGCCATCCTACTTTAATATTATGTGTCGATAATTAGATACTTTGATAAAACAAACAACTTAACTTGGATAGTTTGGACAAACTAGAACTAGGCCCATGACAGTACTTTAATTAGTGTTTATACTGATACGTGGGACGACCTTGCTCATCACTACCTATCAATTTGCCTCGTAGACCTGTATGTTAGACTGAAATTGTGAACATAAAAGTTATATAACATGTTGTATAGATATATTTTTTATTTTTTTTAATCTGGAGATACCTAAGCCCATTTAGTACATATATATGTGTAATATGATAGTTTAGAGTATGTGGCTAATTACAAAAGCTTCAATATTTTTACAAACCCATTATTATCTAATTTGTATAGTTTTTTTGTTTTTTTGTTTTTTTAAGACAAATTCCATAATTATAAGTACCCAAATCAAATAATTTTTTATCCATTCAATTGTTAATTATGTTGATTTTATTATTTATTATTGGACGTTTTAACATGGATGTTAGACATAAAATAATTGAATACATACTTTTGAATTAACATACATGATGTTACTCAAATTAAATGATTATTTATCATTCAATAATTAATCTTACTGTGCTAATTTTATTTTCTTAAACTCATTTATTTATTATTGGACGATTTAACATCGATATTAGATATAAAATAATTGGATACATATTTTTAAGTTAACATACATGCCTTCTGATCTTTTATTTAAGAATCAACCATTCGAGATTAGTCTTGAAGAATAAAAAATTAAACTTTTCTAACTGCTAAAAATTCAAACATTCTTTCTTTTATTTAAGAATCAACCATTCAAGACTATTAATTAGAGGTCACAATTCAAGTTGTGTCGTGCCGGACCAAGACTTGGTAAAATTAATCGGTTCAATTCGGGATATTCTCTTATAATATACTAAGAGCTTGTTTGATACAAGGTATAAGATCTTGATTGATGCACTATCCCTTATTTTCCTATGTTTGCTTTACAATATAAATAATACCTAAAACTCAATAAAAAGTAAAAGCACCGTCTCTATTTTCCTATCTACGCCTGATTACAGATCCGACCTCATAGGTGGGATCCAATTTCCTACCGTCTATCACTCGTCTAATTGGGACGTGAAATTACTAAATAACCCAATAATTTGATTTTTTTTTAATTCTTTTAATTTTTATTTTAGTTTGATTCGACGTATTTATCACTTTTATTTCTAAGTTGTCCTTTAATTTGAACTCGTTAGTTATTGTAGTCTTTTTAATGAATAATGTTTATTAGTTCAATCTTTCTTGTTTAGATTCATCTACATTAATGTTAGAAGTAATGTAAAATTTTGATATCTGTTATTGTACACATAAACTTTGGTAAAATTTCTAACAATGTTATGAATTAACTCATTTGATGATCTAATATATTGCATATTACTAAAATAAAATATACTTAACAAACAACGAAAGTAATCATAGCGATGAAAGTAATTTATTATTTATTTTATGATTTTAATTTTAATAAAGTTATTCAAAAAAATTATCAAACTTGTTAATATTGCAAAAATTTGATTATATAATTTTATTTTAAATTTTAATGCAAGAAAAGGAGTATTTTTTATTTCCATAAAAGAGGATCCGGATAAAAAATTGTAAATACTTGGAAATATTAGGGGTAGACTAGTCAAAATCTAAATTAATCTCTATTTTAATAAGTTGAAGCAAATACTATACTACATATCAACATGTCATATCATAGAATATATTATTGCATACAAAACAGGAGATTGATAGGTAATAGTGTATACTAGATTCTAGGTTTATGTATCACACATTATCTTATCAAATAAAACAAACGAGCTCTAAGATTATAGAGTCGATTTGAGGCCGGTTCAATTTTTCACTCATCAGACCCGTTCGGTCGAATCAATCATCTAAAATATCAAATTTACTGGATCAATTCGTCGGACCGGACCAATTCTTCATCGGTTTAAGGCGCTAATTTAGGCACCTCAGGAGGGCGTGGTTTAGAGTAGCCTCAACATTTTTACAAGCCCATTATTACCAAATTTGTATAGTTTTTTGTTTTTTAAGACAATTTCTATAATTATAAGTACCCAAATCAAATAAGCATCGAACTAAATACCTCATCTAAATGAGAGAATTTCCCCTACCAAGGCTAACCAAATAAACTACATCACTTAATGATATAATTATTCATCTATAATTATTATATAACTTTTTTATACAGGTGTATATATATATAATACTAAAAAAAATTTGAGGGCCCTGGCCGGCGGGAGCCCGGTGCAGCGGCACCGCTCGACCTCCCCTGAAAATAATTGAATACATACTTTTGAGTTTTGAGTTAACATACATTATGTAACTCAAATTAAATTATTATTTATCATTTAATAATTAATCCTACTATGCTAATTTTATTTTCTTAAACTTATTTATTTATTATTGGACGATTTAACATCGATATTAGATATAAAAGAATTGCATACATTCGAGTTATGTCGTGTCGGGCCAAGATTTGATAAAAATAATTGGTCCAATTCGGGGTATTCTTCTATAATATACTAAGTTTATAAAGTCAATTTGAGGTCCGTTGAATTTTTCACCCATCAGACTGATTCGGTCGGGTCAACCATCTAAAATATCAAACCTACTGAATCGATTCATCGGAACGAGCCAATTCTTCGTCTTTTTAAGCCACTAATTTAGGCACTGGCTTAAGAGGGCGTGTGTTTAAATCACATTTATGACATTTTACTTTATTTATTTCTTCTTTAATGTGAAGAATTATTGAAAGGTTTATGTCGATGTGTATAAATCTAACACGTCAATTTTGTTAATTTATTCAAGGCTTCAGATTCAGATACTGGTTTGAAAGAGTGGTTTAAATAATATTGTTAACATTTTAGTTTACTTTTTTATTTTTTTTAAATAAGAAAGATTTTTTAATAAATTTATTCTTATTTTTACAGGTTCTCTGTTTTTCATTCTTGTTTCTTTCTCACAATAATTTGATGTTATTTTTATTACTCACAAATCACAATCCCCATATTTTTATTTTCTTTTTTCTTTCATTTATTGTTTATGATCAAGCGATAACTATTATTAACCTTTTTTACTATTTTCATTCTTTATCTTATATTTTTTATACAAATATATTTTTCTTAAATCTCAATCAAATTATTATAACAAAAAATGTATTTTGTAATACAAATACATTTTTTGAGACCACAATTATGTAACTAATAATAAGTTATTTGTGACCCCCTGTTGTCACAAAACTCTCTAAAATTATTTGAGACCATTTTTAGACTTCTTTTAGAGAAAATTAGTTGTTCAAAAAAATATTTGAGATGCATTAGAGATAATTTTTGTCGTCTCAAATATATAATTTGCAACCGAGTCATTAACTCGATTAATTATGTTATCTTTATTAATAATGTTGTAAAAAATACTCATTATTTAAAATTACTTTCGGTGTCTTGTAAGACGATTTTCTTGTAGTGAATCATTCGTTAATGTGTTCATCCTCAATCACCACTCCCAGATTTACATGCACTCTTGATAAATAGTTTTAAGCTATCAAATAAATTACACTTAATATATATAAAAGTGAGAAGAAAATAATTTGTTGTTGTAACTAATTTTTTACACTAAATTATGCACATTTATACCAATCATCACGGTTATAAATGGAAGATCATAATTTAATCTATCATAGGATAGAAACTTTTTATCATAACATATATAGTTCTACAAAATTTCTTTAACCTTCTTAGAATGTTTGTTAAAGTAAATATCTTCAATTCTTTAGTTTTAAAAATATCTACAATATCCTAAAACTATATTTTATTACATTTCAATAGTTTTAAATATCTATGGTAATTGTCTTGTTTATAAGTTTGATAATTATTTTTATTCGGATAATCTATACTAATATCATAATGAAACATCTTGTAATTGATGAGACCGTCTTAAATAACAACAATAACAACAACGAGACTACTTAGAAATAGGTAGAAAAATATTTTCTCGCTTGTTACATTTCCATGTGTGGATATTTTTTGTAAAATTATAGCTTTCAATTTTCTCGTATGTCGCAACTCTTCCCAATTAAATTTAAAATGCAAATATACTTTCATTCCTAATTATTCATTTATAATATATCAACCTCTTTTTACGATGATTAGTTCAATAACCATATAGCATTTATTAAAATAAATTGTTATGGTAGGCACATAAAATTTGTGCCCATTACATAGTGACGTGCAAAATATTAAAAAGATACCAATTGAAATTTGCGATTTATAGTTTAGAAATTTATTCAAAGTGATTCCTAAAGTAGATAGATAAAATAAATTAATAAATTAATATTTTAATATTAATATTTTTCATCAAATCAAATATTGTCAAGTATCGAAAATATATATTTAGTAATGAAGATGCAATCTTGAATACACGTAAGAAAATTATCAAATCAAATAAAATCGCTTCTTCTTATCAAAGATATGAGAATTACTAAATCAAATTTTATCTCCCTATAAAAAGCAAGGAGCATCGCCAAATCGAGAATGGTCAATCAAATAACATCATCTCATTCGGCTAGAAACAACTAGAATGCATTATAATAATGAAAAATCATGTTAAGAGATTTTGATAGATTAATTTTGTACTTAGAACATGGTGTCTTATGTCTCGACTCATCTTCAACATGACAACAAGAATCTTTGCAATAATGATTAATTTGTAATTTGGGAAATTAATATTACTAATATATACTTCCTCCGTTTCATAAAGAATGTTATTTTACACTCTGAAAAATTTCACAATAAGTGTCACTTTACCAAAAAAATTACAATTCTTCCAATATTATTTAAAAACACCTACTTAATTTAGTTGATTATTTCCTTATTTCACAAAACATATCAATTAAATACCAATCCTTAATTTCTCCAAAATAATTAAAATGACATTTTTTATGAAACGACGGGAGTATAATTTGGAAAATAACTAAAATGACATAACTAACCATTAATTAATTAAAGGGGGCATACCAAAATCCAAAACACATCCAAACCTACATGCAAATCATGCATGCATTACACAAACAAATAAAACCAAATTACTCCAAACTCATAACAAAATAAAACCTAGGACAAAACAAACCTTAAACTTGCAACAATGGTTAAACCTAGCTAGCTAGACCATAACACCCTTACAAAAACCACACAATAACACAAATTACTTATTTATACCAATGCCAAATTCAAGGAACAACGCCACCAATTCCGGCCACGCCGCCGACGCCGCCACCAACTCCAATGCCACCAACTTTACCGATCCCACCACCGAGGCCACCTAATCCGCCGAGCCCACCAAGCCCACCGGCACCGCCAGCTCCAATGCCACCGATAATCGGTAGCACACCAACATAGCCACCAACGCCGCCCCAGCCACCTACGCCGCCGTATGAGATGAAGTTCTTCTCATCACCGACGGAAGTAGCTGGTGCACCGGCGGCGGTGGTGGCTAGAGTGTCTGTGTTCTGCACAGGGGCTGCTGCATTTGTATCAGTTGGAATGTTTCTTGCAGTTGCATGTGTTAGTACAACTGCAAGCAAAAGAGTAAAGTACAGTTTTGCCATTTCTGTCTGTAATAAAACACAGTGATGGAAGTAGGATAGGATGAGGGTTGCGACATGCATGAGTTTATATAGGCAAATTTGGAACGGTGGAGGACAGTTGTGTAATAAATTTTTGGTTGTAATAATCTCGAGAACAGCATTGTTTTCTGATGAATGGACAGAGTTAGGTGAATTGAAAGGAGAGGTAATTAAAGAGAAGATGGTGGGGAAAATGGTCAACTCACAACAAAACAAATCCGTATTCCTTTTGCAATTTCTGAACATCACAAACTTGGGGGGGTGGAATCTCGTATCGAAAAATTATTAAAAATATCGAAATTTTGGTACGATATCAAAATTTTGGTATAATAACGGTATAATAATCTACAAATTTAGGTATTTCGATATATATCGAAAATATCGGTATATCGAATTTTTTTCGATATTTTAGTAGTTCGATATTTCGGTATACCAATTTTCTAATGGTATACCGTAAATTTTCGATATACCAAAATCAACGGTATGAATCGGTATATATCGATACCGATACAAATTTCGGTATGTCGAATTTCGATATACAGAAATTTTCGGTACAGTAACGATTTAACGATTTATAGGGCCAAACTCATTTTTTGTCTTGTAACTTTTTACTCGTACAATTTTGGTCTAAAAAAATTTAAAAATTTAATTTAGTCCCGTAACTTTAGAATTAATTAGGATTTAGTCACGTGACCGGCACGTGTGATTTTCAGCCATATTAGTCACTGGCAGCGAAAAAAAAATAAAATTCGGATCAATTCCAAAATTACGCAACCAAATAAATTTTTAACTCTTTTTTGAATCAAAATTATATGAGCGAAAATTTATAGGACCTAAAATAATTTCAGTCCACGATTTATATGTTGTTTCTTGGACTATAAAAAAATTATGTATTTCTCCCCTACCTCTAAAAAAAAAACAACAAAACTCCCTCTAAATTCGACATAAATTAATAAATTTCTTTTATTACACTTGTAAATTACCTATAAATACCTATTTACTATAGTGAATAAAAGAGTGTTATACATGAATAAGTAATACTGTTACTCTTTTAACAAACCATAACATCCTTAGTTAAAAAAATAAATACTAAGGGATTTAATGTTTGTTTCTCAACAGAACGCGAGTAATACATTTTAGCGAAAAATAGTGTGATAAAAGTAAAATGAGTAAATAGATGTGATGAATTCACATGTGGTCTCACATCGAAATATTGATGGAATTTATAAGCCTAGCGGGCTACTTTAGCTCGTTTTGTGATGAGATCGAGCTGATGACAACTAATTTCTCCCGAACATATTAGGTAGCTTAATCCCCCGACTTTAACTTGGTATTATAGTTGACGTTATGCTTGAGCCGGGTTCAGGGACGGCCGGACCGGATAGTTATCGGCTCCCACCCCAAAATTCAGCTAGTCTTCCTATTACTAATTAATTGATTTAAAGATAGAACATTATTAGCTAGGGCGCTAATTCCTCTCACTCACTTATTGAGTACATTTTATATGTGAAAACACATCGAGCTTCCTCAATTTAAAAATACACTTGAGGTATACTAATAACGGTGCATCAGTTGCACACGAGTTTTTAATTATTTTTTTCAAAATATTACTATATTCTTCAAAATATGCAATAAAACTATAATTAATTTTTATTATACGTAGTAATTATACTGCCTATTGGACTACAAATCAGTACTAAGATAATTTAAGACGAAAGTTGGACAGCTCAACGTGCAGTGCCCTAGGTTTGAGTCATTTTGGAGAAAGGAAAATGATTTTTTCTTTATTCTTAAATTAGGAGGAAAAAAAAAAAGTACTATCTCCGTCCCGTCTAATTTTGTAAATTTTTCTTGTTGGTCCGTCCTACACAATTTTGCACACCCTTAAAAAGGAAATTTCTCTCAGAATCAAATGGAAACAACAAACAACAAGATTCAAACTCCGATTGATGAAAAGAGAATTCACATGCGCTAGTGTTGCGCCAACATGACAATAATACCTAAAAATGCTACCTATAAATTAAAAAATCTAAATATTTTGGCCGTACAACTACTTGTTACCGCTGCACAACATGACAATAATGTCTAAAAATGCTACCTGCAAATGAAAAAACTAAACATTTTAAGGGTACAACTCTACCCCTTATTCTAGGATGAATACACCACTGACGTATAGTACCCTTTCGTATATGTAAAATTAGCTGGGACGGGGGGAGTAGTAAGATAATTTAACCAGCAACCTACTTCTGAATTATTAAACTAAATGCTATAATTCCACCCAATAATATTTCACGCAGAGAAAAAAGTGAGTCTGCATGCATTTATTTTTGTCATGGGTTCAACGCCATGCAATGTATACCACCTCAGTTGCCTACACTTGTTGCAATTTCATATTTAATTTTGGCAACAACTTGCTTCTTTTATTTATTATGTTACTTCATAATTTTGTGTCAGTATCATCAGATTCTGATGTTTCCAATATTGTTTGTTCTTCACTTTACTTTCTTTACTAAAATATTTGAAATTTCCATTTAGAGAGTATTTATCTAAATTTATTTGAACATTTTATAAGTACTGGCATCTTAAGGTTGTTTTAGTAGTATATACGATGTAATGTTTTATGAGTTAGGGTCGGTTCATCTATGAGACAGTTGTTTCAAGTAGAGCTGTTAAAATGGGTTTTAGCTCGTGGGCTGGTCAGTCCCGCCTTGCATAATAGGTGGGTGATGAATGTCAAACCGCTAAATTGAATAACCTAAATTTTAACTTACGAGTATAATGATGAGTAGGGTCGAATCTACGGGGAACGGGAACTAATTTCTTTTGATATAAAAATGGACTAACAACAGGAGGGTTTTGGATTTATGTTTTATCTAACTAAACTAAGATTCTAATAATTAAAATATATAGACGAATAAAAATCATCACAAAAATAAGCATGAATCTACAGATAATAGAATAAACGCAAGAATAACATTAAGAGCAAGATCCCCCGGTCAAAACAATTGAAATAGTATTACCCTTGAATCAGACGGAAAAATTAGCCCTTAATAATTTTTAATGAAGGAGAAATAAAGAAAAGAAAAGAGAAGGGGAAATGGCGTAAGTTATTGGGGAGAGGACGGAGAGAGCGTGTATTAGGAAACTGATTTGTTGTTATCCGCGTCCCCTTCCTAATATTCAAGCTTAATTATTTTTTTCTACTCCTAATCAAATTTTAATCAAATTAAAATATCTAGATAAGTAAAATATAGCTCTTCATGAGCTTCTTAATAAAATTGGACTCATTAACAAATCCAAGCACATTTCCTCTTTTCTCTTCAGTCCAATTAACTCATATCTTCACGATTCAGCCAAAAATACCATTTTAATCCCACTTTTTGCTTCAAGTCTCATATTATTTTCTACATCAAAAGACAATTAATTTAGACCAATAAAAAACTAAAACAATCCAAAAATAGGGTATGTTTCCTTAAAAAAAAAAAAAAATTAGGGGAAACATGAGTATAAATTACATAATAATATATGCATATTAGTGGGTTGGGCCAAGGTTTTAGTGACCCACCATTATCGCGGCTCGCCTCACCCCCGCCCCGCCAAATGGTGGGCTTTGGTGCTTTTGGCCTGCCCCACCCCATCAGTTCACTGACAGCTCTATATGTCATCTTGTAAAGTTGTATATTATATATTAATGTTTGACGGATATTGAAGAATAGATGAACTTTGGAAATTATTTCGATTTGTATATTAACAAATGACGAATAAAATTATGAGTTGTCTAATTGTTAGACCAGAGAGAGAGGGAGAGTAGTTGCTCATATAAAACAAAAAAAAAAAAAAAGCAAAAATAAAGATGGGGTCCACATATCGGACCCTCACTACCAAACATGACAATAAAAAGAAACCTATCAATGCCACATGTCGACGGGATTAGAAAACAACGACATAAATCTCATAGGACCTATATTAACGAAAAGAAGAGTTCAGGAATGCGTCATCTGGGTCTGGGTTATCTATATAATCACCCCACTTTGTATTGGTTACCAATCGCATCGTCTGTAAAGCAGCATTACACGGAACATCAGAAATAATATTACAATTGGCCAAAGAAAAATTTTGTTTGACCCGAATACGTTGTTGCAGCCTAGCAGACCTGCGAGTAGGTTGCATAATATCCTGCAATGCTTGATAGGAAGAAGTAATAGCTCGGGGGAGTTGAGCCAGCGGTTGGGGACTGAAAGCCTCCAGGTCCTTAATCACCATTGTTGAGGAGGTTATTGTAAAATCGTAACTTTTAGATGGACTTGATATGCTATGAGGTGATAACCAACGATTCTATGAAGTAGGGGAACGACCCCATGACTTGGACCAAGGCTTGGATGTGAGCCCGACAACAGGAGTAGTTTGTGTCTACCCGAATTATTGTGTTTCTCCTTTTCTTGTTGTGCCACTTTATGTTTGCGACAAGACGAAATCAAATGACTAACTATGCGAAAGTGTAAGCAATATAATGGAAAACTCTCATATGCAAGGAAACTAGAGAGCATTGTCTCACTCTTTCAACATAACCTGTTTCAGTAAAAGAAATTTTGAAAAATCATTCTCCGCCATTACACGTGCAAAATGGCCTAAGGATCCTTCCAATGTGCGGGTACCAATTTGTAACGAATTATCCACCGATTTAGCAATTCCCCATATAGATGGAATATCTCAATGTTCCATGCGAAGCTCATAAATTTAGATCCATACTTAAGCTATGAATGACTTCAGTTGATATGGATTAAAATTCGACATCTATCATGACAATCGTAATGTACTCGATTTGAGAGATCAAGCTGTATGTGAAAAAGCTTTAGATCGATCATTATCATCAAAATTAAAACATCCCCCGCCTAGAGGAACCATTCCCCAATTCTTCTCGGTCGTCCAAATTGATTTAAGCTTTGTTTGCAATTCTGAAATAGACCAAGGTCTATCCTTCTTGACATAGAACAAACAACCAATTAATAAATACTGAATCCATTGCTTCTACCTATTTGAGATGCATTTAAGATCACTTTTGTTATCACAAATATATTATTTGCGACCGAGTTATTGAGACGACAGTAAAGTTGTGACAAATACTCATTATTTGAGACATCTTTTTGTGACCTAAAAAAAATATACCATTTTTGTTAGTGACACCATAAAAGTAATTCTTCTGCAATCACTAAAATTAATCACTTTTTCTAAAGTAAAAGCAATCGTAAACACTCGACTATATCCACGGTCCACCTCACCTTATTACCCGACTCACATTTTTTCTGGTTAATTTTCGGTCTCTCCAAATCCGAATTACAAAAACAATCTTCCTCCAATAGACAAGAAAATAAAATAGAACATTATTATGGTTAATAATGACTAAAATCGAAGAGTTGAACAGGCAGAGATATATAGGGAACTGTAAAAATCGTTTCAGGTCCATCCGCTGTTAAAAGCCATTGTATTATTAAGACTAATCATATTCACTGCTTGTTCTTACAGTACAAACAAAAAATTCTACTCAGATTTTCAGACAATGGCTCTATTTCCTGCAGACAACAAGGGTTGGTGTTCACCATTCTCCTTAAACATTCAACTCATCAATATTTCTCGTTTTTGGATTGGATCTTCTATTCCAATTTGTGTTTCATCTAGTATTCTATTATATCTACTACACGTCATGTGTAAATTAGTGACGTCATCATATACACATGACATGTAGTGGTTGTTTTGAAATACAAGATGAAAGACGGATTGAAATAGAGCATCTCATTTGCTTATCTTTTGGGATTAAAACTTTTTACGTTAACTTTTAATCTTCAAAATGAGGTTTTGATTGTATTTATTTATAAATGATCTGAAATTTCCCAATCCGAATTCTCTGTTACAGTAGGTGTTTCATCCTCTGTTACTTAATTCACTACGTGACACAAGAATTTGTGACATCATACCATACACATGTCGATTGGTGAAACACAAGATGTAACACCAAATGTAACAAAGGATCTCATCGGAAATTTCCTACTTGGTCTTTTAACTTTAAAGGTGTTTTACTGTTGTTGGTGTTGATTATTTCTCAGAATTTACTGTGGAAACAAGATATGTTTCACCTGCACACCTGCTGTTCAGAATCGAGTCCTTTTCCTTGCTAATGGAGAATAAGATTCAGCAAATCGAATCAACGGAATTTGCGGCAGGGGACTACAAATGGTAAGAATTCAGATTCCTCGTTACACTATCTGCTGCATCTTCTATTACACTATCTTTCATACACGACACATGATGGGTCCTCACATACGTATATATTGAATTTGGACAGGAGACTTATGATCTGTCTTAATAAAGACAAGAGCGAAAATGCAGATGACCATATTTCTGTGTACTTGTCTGCAGCGGATACCAGTTCCCTCCCAATGGATTGGGAGGTTAATGCCATATTCAGCGTCTTTTTGTATAATCAGATCTTAGACAATTATCTTTGTTTCCGAGGTAATATATATAATAATGTTACGTTTTGTAGTTTTTTTTAATTTTTTTTCTCCTAATCTAAAAACAAAGAAAAAATTCTCCCCTCCTTTCACGGTGACTCGAACTCAGTATCAAAGGTCTAGGTAGTAGATACTCTGTCACTTGAGCTATCCAACTTCGTCAATGTTACGTTTTGTAGTTGAAAATTTGTATTACTGCTCCCTTAATCCCCTATATAAGCTGAATTTCAATTTTTTGTTCCATGTTTCTATAATGTATATTGAAATAGATATCAATCTTCTTTGGGTTTGGGAGATTTACTAGTACTACCTCCACTTTTTTTAGATGTTCTTCTAGACGGATAAAAAAATTAAGGGATAGGAAGAATAGATAAATAAGTCCTTCTTTAGATATCGCTCTCTCCTTAAATCCCTTAATTTTCTCAACATTTCTTTTTTATTGTTATCTAATTATATGGTAGATTGTATAATAAGAGATTTTTTATAAATAGTCAAAGGGGCAGTATTGAAAAAATTATGGAAAAAAAGCTAAATGAACATTTAATTATAAATAAAACACAAAAGCTAAAAGAACGTCTAAAAAAAAATGTATTTTTAGGGCATTTTAACAACACATATTTTTAGTCACTTATTCCTAAACAAATATAATATTGTCCTCAATGAATGAAATTTCGAAATGTATGGAACCACTATTTTAATTGAAGGTTTTATTTATTGAGTGAGTTTTGTGTGTGAACGGTCACATGTGTGCCGGAATATACTTTTACAGAAAACATTAATACTTTTACAAGAAAAAACTTTTACAGGAAAAAGTGATATTTTTTTTTGTTCAAAAAAGGTGATACTCTTATAGATAAACGTGATACTTTTACCACAAAAAGTAATACTTTTTACCGTCACACCGTGTGACGGCCGTGCGACGATCAACATAAACATATCACAGATAAATCAGAAGTAACTCTTTATATTAAGGGTCATGACCCTTGATATAGACAATGATATTCAATTGTACGTTCATGAGAGGTACTTTATACTTAAACTTGGTTGACTATATTTTACTCTTGCTCTGTTGCTACTCAAAATTGGTTAGGAAATTTGTGGAGGTTTCATGCAATGTATTCCAAACGGGGATTTTCCAAATTGATTACCAAAAAATTCTTGAGGACGCCGTCTAATGGATACCTTGTTGATGACAATTGTGTGTTCGGAGCCGAAGTTTATGTTATCAAAAGCCAACGAGTCACGGAGTCTGTGTCTTTGCTAAAAGTGGCAAATACACACAAGTATACTTGGACGATTACACACTTCTCCAAATTGAAAGATGTTTGGACTTCCGACGAATTCACTATCCAATATTACCGATGGTACGTATCACTTTCTTCTTGTTATATCGTTGTGGATCCCCTATTACATACATGTGTTATATTTTCTGTTACACTAGTTAGAAACATATTCATAATTGGAGGGTAACAGACGATTTTTTAGGAAAATGATTCAGAGGAATTCTCATGGCAGAATTAAAATTGTTCTATACAAATTAAGAAAATTAAATTATACAACCACCTCAACAAGAAAAAAAGATTAATAATAAAATAAAGTCATCCTTTAACATCAGTGAGTTTATGAGCCACAAAAATCTTCACGATGCAATTGATTCAGTCCTCTAAAAAGTCCGACGGCGTAACGTCTCAACCCAGAAATTGCATAGCATACACATCGGCTACCATTCAAATTATGCAGAAAGTGATTAAGACAGATCAGTGGAAGGGTTTACCACCAAGAAACATTATAATCATGTTTAAGAGATCGAACGACTGCTGAACAATATTTAGGATTAAAGATTTTACTAATCCTCTTCTTGCTCGTAATTCTCTTCTTGCTCGTTTAATAATTTGTTACATCTGTACACGTGGCTTAAATATGAAATGTACAACAAGTGATGTAACATATAAATGTAATAGGGGATCTGAAGCGGTATTATATATATATTGCATTAACAATATATTTAATTTTCTAATATAACTAATAAGTTTTATATGATTGCGTGAGTGTGTGTGCATTTTGTGCAAATCTAATGCAGATTCTATTTATGAACCCAGGAAGATCTTATTATATCCAAATGGAAATGGAACTGGAAAAGGCAGCAGCGTTTCCATTTATTTGGAGTGTGTTGATGCCAATAGTTTTGTTACGAATCAAAAAGTGAAGGCAGACTATTGCTTGCGCATAAAAAACAAGCTCAATGACAGTCACTACTCCAGAAACTGTACACTTCTTTTTTAAGCTTATTTTGTATGTACGAGATCTTTTATTTTAAATCGTGTTTCATCTTGTATTTCAAAATATCCATATATGATGACATCATATATATACACATGACAGTGAGTGGAGGATATGAGATGAAACGTGGTTTAGAATAGAGAATCTTAACTATCCAAACCATGTTTCATATTGTATTTGATGACTTCCACTAGTTGCCAAGTGTATATTTATGATGTTATACTATACACGTGACATGTAGTGGATGCTTTGGAACACAAATGAAACACAGTTTAGAATAGAATATCTCATCAGTTGGTATTGGGCCTCCTCTAGTAGCAATTCGGATTTCCTGTTACAGTAGGTGTTTCATCCTCTATTACACTCAATTCACTAGGTGACACATATTAATTTGTGACATCATACCATACACGTATCGGTTAGTGAATGAGTGAAATACAAGATGTAGCACGAAAGTGTAACAGACGATCTCATGGGCTCTAGTAGAGGGGAGGAAGCTTAAGAGGTTTAAATTTTTGCCTACCTTACAATTTGTAACTTCCAATTTTTTAAAAAAAATGAAAAACTAAAATTCTAATACGGATTAGTGTTGAAACACGCTTATCTTTTACTCCCTCCGTTCCACTCAATTTTGCACGTATGGACGGACACATATATTAAGAAAAAATTGTGTTTTACTTTTTGATTGACTTTTTTAAAGGTGAAGATTTTGAGGGTGGAGATTGTAAGAGAAATTTTCTTTTTAAGAGTGTGCAAAACTAAATGGGACATATCGAAAAGGAAAGTGTGTAAAACTGAGCGGGACGAAGGAAGTAATAAATAATTTCGTTTTATACATAGCTCTTGAACTCTAATTTTACATATATTGATCACTTTTGCAGTATCTTGTTGGTTCAAATCTTCTGAAAAAAATTGGGGATTGCCGGAATTCTTATCGCTTGCCGATATGCGTGACCCTAAAAAAGGATTTGTTGTTGATGACTGCTGCGTTCTAGAAGCTGATATATTTGTGGACGTGGATGCATTCAAACAGTAGTAGTAAAGCTGTTCTAGCGATTTATACGTGTGTTGTACGTGATTCATGTATTTCGTTCGAATATTATATTATTATGACGTTTTATTAAATGTTATTTCTAATTATATGATATTTTATATAATTAATTTTCGTCATTGTTATTTAATTAAATTATTTGAGGTTATTTTAATTTTTTTCTGTATAATTTGTTAAGGAGTGACATTCATGTGCATAAGATGCACATTAGTGTTATTGTACACCTTGTGGGGCCCACTTATGATTTTCGCACGCGTGATATATATATCTTAAGGTGTGTTTGAAATCACAAAACAGGCATTGACTTAGTTGGTAAAAGCGCGACGTTGTATCCTTCAGTGCGCGGGTTCGAATCTTAACACCACTTTTTTATTTTTCACAACAGTATATTCAATTTAATATTTCGATGTAGTATACTTATTTTCACCAACAGTATATTCAAATTCCGAGCATAGTATATGTTATAAAGTCTGACAGTATATTTAAAGGTGCGTTTGAAATCACAAAACAGGCGCTGACTTAGTTGGTAAAAGCGCGACATTGTACCCTTCAGTGCGCGGGTTCGAATCTTAACATCACCTTTTTATTTTTCACCAACAGTATATTCAAATTCCGAGCATAGTATATGTTATAAAGTCTGGCAGTATATTTAATATTTCGATGTAGTATCTTATTTTTCACCAACAGTATATTCAAATTTCGAGCATAGTATATGTTATAAAGTCTGACAATATATTTAATATTTCGATGTAGTATACGTTATGTTGCATGACAATATACGTTGTTCCTTTTTATTTTCAACCAGTAGTATATTCAAATTTCAAGCATAATATATGTTATGATGCCTAACAGTATATTTAATATTTCGATGTAGTATACGTTATGTTGCATGAGAGTATACGTTGTTTTAGTTAAGTTTTGTTTTATACTACGAAATATTTGTTTTTTCCAACTTACAATACTCACAGTATATTTAATATTTCGACACAGTATACGTTATGATGCCTGACAGTATACGTTATTTTAATTAATTTTTGTTTTATACTGCGAATTTATTTTTTCCAACTTACAATACTCACAGTATATTTAATATTTCGATGCAGTATACGTTGTAATGTCTAACAGTATATGTTGTTTTAGTTAATTTTTGTTTCATACTGCGAAATATTTATTTTTTCCAACTTACAATACTCACAATATATTTAATATTTCGATACAGTGTATATTATGATGTATGACAGTATAGGTTTGGTTAGATTAATTTTTCTTGTATATTGTACAATATTTATGTTTTGAACTTACAATACAATTATTGTTGCGTTATAAAAAAAACTTAATAATACAATTTATAATTTTTTCCAGACTCACAGGCTAAAAGATAAAAAAATTAAAGGGCAAAAAAGAAAGAAAGAAGAAGGAAAAAAGATGCAAACAGAATTGAACCCTTGACCTCAAGGTTGAGATATTTAAGACTGCATTAAATATCACCAGACCACTTACTTTTAGTGTTCAATAAACAGGCCACTAAGTATATAACATGTGCGCGCGGAAAAATATTAATATAATAATAATTGACCGGTTCAGATCGGTCCGAACCGCGCGAATTTTTGGGGCTGAATCGGTGGGCCCCACAATGTATACAATAACACTATGGTGCATCTTATGGTTTAGGGTTTAGGGTTTAGGGTTAAATGCAACGTAACAATTAGATATAAGCGTTAAATATTTACGTGAATTCCTATTTTTGTAAGGCACGATCCTCAACTTCATATAAATTGTTAAATACAACCTAACAGTTAGATATAAGCGTTAAATATTTCTTTTTCCTAATTCGACTAAATTTAATACTTCCTTCATTTCGTATTAATTGATATTTTAGAATGAAAAAGAAGAATTAAAGATTGAATATTTTGACAGATGTACTCTCAAAATCAAAATATCTCTGATAGATTGAAAAGTAGAAATATTTTAGGATTGAGTTCAGTGAGAAAATTTGGTAGAATTGGTGAAAAATATGTGAAACATCAATTAATTGAAAAAAAAAAAAGAACATCCTACAACGTCAATTAATATGGAACGGAGGGAGTATTCTTCTTAAAAGAGTTATTTCCCTTCATTTCTAATTAATTGATTTTTTAGCTTCTTAATGATTTTTCAAATTAATTGATGTTTTAGCTATTTTTCACCATTTCTCTGAATTCTGACTCTATGTCAATCATAAAATATATTTTACTTTTCAAACTCCTACTAATATTTGGTTTGATCAGTTCTTCTTATCGCTTGGGGTACATTTGATAACACATTTTATT
Source organism: Ajuga chamaepitys (assembly GCA_958295605.1). Classification (NCBI taxonomy): domain Eukaryota; kingdom Viridiplantae; phylum Streptophyta; class Magnoliopsida; order Lamiales; family Lamiaceae; genus Ajuga; species Ajuga chamaepitys. The sequence continues at coordinate 56,353,158 of OY282506.1, forward strand.
TTAAATTAGCAATTTCTTTCTAAAACATCAATTAATTTGAAACAGACGGAATATATTTTTTATGTCATAAATAAAACTTTTACGTCAAAAGCAAGGTTGTAGAAATCGCAAGGAGCTAGTTAGGTGGTGAACTCGGGACCTACGACTAATCAGAATTTAGACGGGGCTTATTGGGGTTATAGGTGTGGTTAGGCAAGGCAGAAACGAAAAAAAAAAAAAAAAATCGTAGGCATTCAATAGGAGCCTAGTACCTAGCTAGACGGAGATTAATTGAAATTAATTGAAAGCTTTAACAATATAAATTAAAAATAACTCTTATCTTATAAGAAACAGTCTTACACAAGTATTAGGATTTCTGAAATTTCAATACTTTTCCAAGATTAAAGGAAAATCATAACCGAAAGATTTCACTTTCTTTTTCCTCTTTCCTTTTCTTAAGGATTAAAGGGAGATTTTTTGAGATTGATGAAATCCAAAATCTTAAAGATCCTTTTCTTAAGGAAAAATCTAAAGCTCTTCAATTTAGATTTTCTCTTACATTACTTGTTTCATCTTGTGTTACGTTTTATTTAATAGATGATACATACTATTAATTAGTGACATCATTAAAATATATAACGCTCAGTGAACATCGTAAAGGTTATTACCTCAATTTTCTTTAGTTGTCATTCTAGCATTGAATAAGAAAATTAAGGGACTTGAGGAGTAGACAAATAAGCCATCAACTAATTTCCTTAATTCCCTTCATTTTTTTCTCATTTTCTTATTATTATTAATACTTTCCATAACTATGGGGTTAATATTGGAAAAAAATACTTCCTCCGTCCCAGCTAACTTTTCCTATTTTTCATTTCGGTCCATCCCACTTAACTTTTCACACCCTTAAAAAGGAAATTTCTCTCACAATCTCTACCCCGAAAATCTCCACGCTCAATCTCCACCTTTAAAAAAGTCAAAGAAAAAGCAAAATCTGTTTTTTCTTAACATCCGTGCTCGGTCAACTGTGAAAAGTTAACTGGGACGGAGGGAGTAGTAAAAAAGCTAGAATGACAACTTAAAAAAAAAAAACGAAGGTAGCAAGATAAAACACAATAATATAACATGTGATCTCATATCAAAGCTCCTTCACTCTTTATACATGTAAGTAAAATAATCTATTCTAAAGTGTATTTCATCTTGAGTTAAAACGACAAAGAGTTTTCTCAAATAATAAGAAATTATCACAACTAAATTATTAAAGATAAATACTATCGTTTTGCAAATAATACATTTGAGATGACAAAAATCGTCCCAAATATTTTTTGCAACAATTGATGTTTCTAAAATTAATCTAAAAATGCTCTAAATAAACTAAACTAAACTAAACTGAACCTCCGTCCCAGTTAACTTGTCCTACTTTTCATTTCGATTCGTTTCACTTAACTTGTCACACCCATAAATGGCAATTAAAGGCAACAATCTCCATCCTTAAAATATCCACATTCAATCTCCCCTTTAAAAATATCAAAGATTTCACAAAATTTGTTTTTTATTAACATCTGTGCCCGATCAACTGTGACAAGTTAACCGGGACAGAGGGAGTACAACTTTTGACACGAAACGATGTGTCATTTCATTTATCATTTCTAATTTGTATTGACCCTAAAATCATGGAATACAAAACGCAATTTTCATTAAATAAAAATGGCAAATTGCTTTTAAGTGTCCAGATTTTCAAAAGGTAAGTTACTTGTGTACATTGATTTTTCTTTGTCTATATAAATCCCAACCATTGAAGCCATTTACGATTCATCAGAACTAAAAATGGAGAAGAAACTTGCAACGGCCATCGTAATGACCCTTTTGCTGCTGATCTCTCTCGGTATATATTTTTATTTACCGCATCCTATTTAAGTGATTTGCAAAACTCATTCCGTAATTTATGGATAGTTTCAAAATCGGCATTTGTTTTCTTTTATTTACTAATTTAGTCATTTGTAGCCGAAAATTAAATTTTCATTAAATAGTTTCATGTGCTCCACATAACGTCATCAAATCAGATATTTTCGTAATTCCGGTCACTTTTTTGTTTTCCATAGTCAATTTTGGTATGCCTTTCATGTCACATTGTTGATCATGCCATTTTGCAACGCCGAAAAAATGAAAAAAAGTCAATTTGAAGCCGACATATACGATGCACATACAATCATCTAGTAAGAACTTAAAATACCAATTTGAAAAAACAACTAATTCGAACAATTATAAGATTAAATAATTAAATTTGAGTATTTAAAAGATGAAAGATTAATTTTAGGATAGCCTATAATTATCCTTATGTATACACATATATTCAGGAACGGATCTAGGGGGCGGGGAGGCAGTCGCCTTCCTTGGACTTCTATTTTTATTTTTTCACATGTAATTTTATATAATAATTTTTATTAATACTGCTTACATATAAGAGTTCGTCCCCGCTTTATTCGTCAAAGTTTGCCCCTTTAAATATAAAATTTCATCTCAATACTTTATAACATAGTTTAAAAATTTTATCCTCCTTGAAAAGAAATTCTAGATCTATCCCTGCATATATTTGGTAGTGTTGATGTTAGTTATTTAATTTTAGTCCTATAACAACATGATTCAAATGGAAAAACTGGAATTGATTAATTGTTAAATAAACCGCATTATCTAGCTCAATTTGCTTTTTCTTGTTCGTTTATTTATCTTGGCGACGTGCCAGCTACCTATTAATGTATTGTAGACGTCGAGACTCCGACTTGAATGAATGAATTTGCTTTTTCCGCTCAAAAAAAATGCAGATTGTGCATCAGTGGCAGAAGCCGAAATTCAATGTGAAGGAAAATGCGAAGACATTCCTGACTGCGATGGGTTTTGTCAACAATCAGGCTTCCAATCAGGGAAATGTTATCCACCATTGTATCAGTACTGTTGTTGCTCTGCTTGATTATTCATGGGATAAATAATCAACTAATCAAATTACAATTAAGATTGTAATAAATTAAATAAAAGTTTTATTTCTCAGCTTCAAATTATTTATTTAGCCTTATTTGCATCTCTCTATATATTGCTAGCCTGAAGAAAAAATAAAAAAAAACGGGTTGAATTATATTTTAAAAAATGGGTGATTCTATGGTATCACAGTGGTGCCGATACCACTGTGTGATAAAAATGAAGTTACATAATTTAGTGAGTTCCTCATATTTATATATATATATATATATATTCTTCTCTCACAGTGGTATCGGTACACAGTGGTACTGAAGTTGGACTCTATACGACTTATATTATTATGTTTATTTGACATATTCAACCATATTAACTTATTTATGAATCAATATATATATATTTTTTTTACTTGAATTAGCAAAACGAGATTTCTTTTTTAAGTACAGTTGCGGGTTATTGATCCCTGGTCAATTATCGATGTTACAAAATGTTCTATCGATTGAGCTACGATTAATTTTTAATGAGATATTACTTTTTGAAACATAATTTTTATTCAAGGACAAGAAAAAAAATTCAAACAAGACTAATTTTATAAGATAGAAGTAAGTATCATAAATAAAAATATGTTTTTTACTTATTTCTGATACCAATCTAGGAAATAGAACAAACTCTATTCATTGTAGTGAAATTTTATTTTCGCTACTCAGTAGCAATGTTTATGGGATCGGATCGATCGATTCAACGGGAATAAAAGCCACGGTGGGCAAGTGATCGGCAATGTTTTTAACTGCTGTAACTCTCATCCATAGGTTAATCGAAACTTTCTCCAGACACGTCATATGCGTCCACGTGTACTTCTGTCTCCTCACTTCTCTCCACGTATATATACATATGCTTCCAGGTGTTTTCTGTCTCCTCATCTCCCTCCCTTCTTACATAACAAAACCAACCTTAAAATAACCAAAAAATTTACAGAAAAAATAAAAAAAAAAAAAAATACCATGGCAATTTTCAGATTAACTTCGAAATGTGTTTTCAGTGAATCAAATATGATGCTTAATAGTGCATGGATTTGTAGGGGATTCGTCTCTGCCACAATCCCTTCTCATAAAGTAAGTTTTACATTAATTATTTTGCGGTTCGGATTTTCTATCATATTTGGTACGACGTATTATACCAATCGCGTCATATAATTACTTATGATGTATTTGTGATGTCATCGTATACGTTGAAAGTTTGTTGGTTGATTTAATTGATGCTTGTATTTGTGTCCGGTTCCGGCTTGGATTCTTTCTGCTATGCATCATTCTGATTGAGTTGTCACGTGAATTTTAGCATCAATTGAAGGAAATTTTAACGGATGTGTTTATTTATGACTTGACTCAATAAATTTAAGGGTTCAAATTTCGATAAAGCACACTCATTAACTCCCCTAGTCAGATTTCATCAAGTACTCTCCAACCTTAAATAAACACATTCAACAAGTGATATGTAACTCGTAAAGAAATTATTTTCCACGTGGTAATAATCAGCACGAGATATAGGAGGATTATCAGGAGAGAATGAATCAACACCCACCTGCCCAAATTTTAGAATTTTTTATGTACATATAGTTATGCATGGAAGGGTATGTTTGGTTTGGGAGTTGTGATATGCTTGAATTTTTTGGGTTTGTGAAAGGTAGAATAGATAAAATAAGATAAGATGACACTGGTCACCATCATTCGTGTGTTCGATTTGAAGTATTGGTATTTATTGATGTTTTGAATACTTTCTATATATTGTTTGGTTTTTTTGATAGATAAGATTAATAGTTTAGTGGAGTATATGATCGGCCCCTAGTTCGTGACAAATAGTTACGCTTCCTTGACCATGACAAATTGTTCGCGTTGGCTTTGACTACAATCATCAAGCATAAGATTAATCGGGACATATAACACTATTCTAACTAATCGTGAACACCAAACTAGCCCTAAATGTATGGATATCATCATTAATAAAAAGAATAGGTAAAATGTATCAAGATTGAGTATATTTGTATATACTACATTGGTGCAACGTTTAAATTTGGGCGCAACCGTTCCTTATAGTAATATTTCTGCGTCCGCCACTTGATGTGTGTAGGCGAAGGTTGATAAAGAGACGTGTGAAAAGGTAATAGAAGCAGCGGAGACGGTGAAAGATGGGACGAAAGAGGTGGTTAGCGAAGTGAAGCGCGTCGGAAAAGTGGTCACCGAGAAGGTTGTCAAAGCTACAGGAACGGTATGTATTTTCTTTCTTCTTAGTTCCTTCCTTTTATTTGGAAATCATCGCAATAAATAAATTAAGTACCTATGAAACTATTTAATCAGGTGTCCCACTATACGTATGAATTTTCTTTTATTAGCTTCAATATATATTGTGGCACACCTGATCAATTCAGATGATTATACATAGTTGTTAATAATATCGAATGGGTGCAGATGGTGGCGGATGTGGCGAAGAAAGGATTTGAACAGGCGTCGGAAAATGCAGAGACGGAAAGAGGCAAGGACTTCTCAGACACCGGCAAAGCCGCGGCTGAGGCTTTAAGGGATAGAGTCGACGACGATAAAAATAAAAATAAAAAATAAAATAAAATGACATTGTAAGAGATTGATTATATAATATCATAGATGTTATCTAGTTTCTTGGTAGTCTAGTGAGTAGTGAGATCCTTTTATTATTGTTTGGGATTTTAGAGATTGATTATATAATATATATATCTTTGGAATATATTTAGAGGAATTAGTATCAATATTTATTAATAGATTTTATTTGGTACTAAGGTCATTAATTTTAGAGGTCTGTATTAGTAATATTTTTTTTTTTTTTTTTTTTTTTTTTAAATAGAGTGAGTTTTACTTACTTTTGTTATCCGAGGTGGCGATTTGAGCGGTTCGGTTCGGATGAGCCCTGTTCGTCGGATCAACGTTATAGTTAAGGTCGGGGCGAGTCAAAATTTGATCGGACCTAAAGTTAGCCGGTCCGGTCAAGTTTATCCCCTTATATACACTCAGATTATGAGGTCGGTTCTGTCGGACTTGAGTTCATGGGGTTGGGTCTATTACAGTATTTCAGGTCAAGATTTTTATGGTCCTGCTCATTTAACATATTGGGCTGACAATTTTTGCTACCTCTAATTATAGTGGAGTACTCACTCTCGATTGATCACGCAGGCCAAATAAAAGTTTAACAACTAAATAACATTGGATTATCTATAAAGAAACCAACATGCTTAGGGACAAATCTAGGATTTGGTTTTATGGTTTAGAATCTCGTTTGAGGAGGAGTAATTTATTTTTCTTAACTATATTATAGAGATCTACGAATATTGTGTAGAAATCTTATACTTGGCCGACAGGGGAAGCTCGGCAAACTCTTATATGTTAAACGTAATAATGTAAATTATTAGACAAAATAAATTGGTACTCCAAGAAAAACGATCATCTCGCACCTCTTCCAAAATCCATCATATTGGAGCAGTCACGGGTACTCATGTATATATTTTTTTTCTCAAATTAATTTTCTCCAATTGGTTAATGTGCTACAAGAACATTGATCTAACAAAACTATTATATAAATTTTCGATATTTGCACAGCCCCTGAAAAGGTAAACAATAGAAAAAGAAGAAGATTACAATTAAATGTAACTATTCATACATAGGAACTATGTTGCCCCAAGTAATTATGAGACACATTGAAGCATAGGTCGGCCTTGGGTGCAAGCAAATTCTTTTGAGTTGAAGTTCGGTCTCTCTAAATCATTCAAGCCAATCAATTTGAAGGACAACCAAGTGAAAGACTCTCATCTTCATGTATTCATATTCTTACGATACTTTGAAGATGAGAGACGTTTCCTCATAATCGATAAAACTAGATCTCTTTCCCTTTTTTTTTAAGGGATAGAGCATCGATGTGGCTAAATTCTCAACCGGCGGATTCAATCACGTCTTGGGACTTGGGAGCAAGTGGTGAAAATGCTAGTCCAGAAGCAGCATTCGGCCCATTTAAACCGCAGGGGAATCGTGTTGATATATTTTGAAGCCCAGTCCAATTGTAATTGGGCTTATTAGTTAGCCAATTGGTCGATCCAATAAACGTAGAATAAATTAAAAAAAGAAAAAGAAAGAAAAGGAAAAAAAGAAAAAAACACCGAGATGGCTGCGGCGGGTGGCGGAAGGGCGGTGGCGTTGTCGCAGCCGGTGACATTCGTGACAGGGAATGCCAAGAAGCTTGAAGAAGTTCGGGCAATCCTCGGCAGCTCAATTCCCTTTCGTTCACTCAAGCTTGATTGTACATTACAAATTGATTCTCTGCTTGTTTTTTATGTTTACGCGCGTGATAGATTTCTGCTACTGATGTTTTGTGTTTTTAAAACAGTGCTAGAGTTACAAGGTGAGCCGGAGGAAATCTCCAAAGAGAAAGCTCGATTAGCTGCTAAAGAGGTACCTCTAATTATGTGTAGAACCTGTTTGTAGAAATGTTTATGAGAGGATGATGGGTTTTGATTGTGCTATTTCGTCGAAAATGGAGGTGAATGGGCCAGTGATGGTGGAGGATACTTGTCTTTGCTTCAATGCTCTCAAGGGTTTACCAGGTAATCTAAGGGATGTGGATAAACTAAATAATGTATATATAGAGAGATGATAAACCTGTAGAATGTGACTAATGGTTGAGTTATTTTGCAGGGCCTTACATGTAAGTTTCATGCATATTCTTCATTGAGGTGAAGTTCTTTCTCGATTTCCTTTGTTGGAACTTGGTGCTATGAGCTGGTAAATTTTTGCAGTAATACTTATTATGATGAAGTCGATCCTGCCTCAATAACTCTTAATTGCAATATGGTAAATATAGTATGAATACTGCTGTGGTTGGACATTCTCTGTCGTCTCTCTAGGCCAATTATAGGTCAATGCTAACTATTGATCTCGAATGTGAGGAATAGAGTCACTATGGCAGTCATATGTATGTTCTTTCTTCTTTGGGGAACAGGCAAATGTTGTAGCTAGTATGATATTATGTATCCATCTTCAAGAAATATGATGAGAAGAAATACTTATTCTAAGAGAAAGGCTATTTGACCGAGAAATTGAACTTCTCGCATGTCCCTAATATCATATTGGTCAATACATCAATATTTTTTATTACAATGTTAATTTTGATAAGGAGCATCATCTCTACTCTAGCTCAAGTTATAATGGGATAGAATATTTACAAGATCAAACAGTTGATTGTGGACTTCTGTTAAACAGGACTCAAGGAACATATGACACAATTAGGCACTCGAATATCAATTTTCTAGCTTATGTTGAGCTTTTGCTAACAAATTGTTATTGTTTTTTTCTTTTTAGTTTCAGTTCATTTATCTCTTTAGCAGAATTTTTGGACCCTTGTGGTGGCATGCAAGCATTACCACACCATCATTTGGGAGATTGACCAGATACATGATCTCTGTGTGCTTTAAAATAATATTTATTTATTTGAGATTGCTCTGATGCAACATGTATCATGTCCTCCTTTTCTATTTGTCCTCTTTTTGATATTTTTAAATTGTCAATGGGCATAAAGGCTCAACCAAATTCTTCCGCAACATTATCTTAACGTTGCTGCCTTTTCTTTTTCCGCTGACGGCATCGGACGATATTGCAGCAAGTGGTTTCTGCAGAAGATAGGTCATGAAGGTATTTCCGCTTGGCGTTGTTTCCTTCTTATGCAATGGTCCTAAAACTATGTTTATGTTTTCCTCTGACTTTGCTATATTGAATTCGCATGTTATGTTTCCCTTCTAGGTTTGAACAATTTGTTGATGGCATATGATGATAAATCTGCGTACGCTCTCTGTATATTCTCTCTTGCTCTTGGCCCAAATGCAGACCCCATTACATTTTTGGGAAAAACTCCGGTATGTTATTTGCTTTTCAGGATAGGCAGAATTGCTTTTCTTCTTCTTCTTCTTCCAGCAAACTAGCTGCTGTGGTGTTTATGTGATTTCCGATTTTTTGGGTCTCGGTTAAATTCTATGGTTTAAGTGAACATAAACAGAAGAAACACTCAAATTGAAAGGAAGGTAGACTGGAAAAAAAAAAAAAAAGGAATGAAGGAAGGGAGGAGTGCAGAGGGTAATAAACAAATAATGCAGTTATCCTATCATTTAGTGGAAGTGCAGTACATGCATCTGCAGTTTATTAGTTGTATTTGTGTGAACTCAAAGTCTCATATTTTCTGTGATTAACATTACAAAACCAATTGCAATTAAAAGTGAAACAAAATTAGCAATGTAGGCAAAGTGGTATAATACATGTGTGGGCCCCACAAATACCGACTACTATCCATGTGTTTGAAAAATGCAGCTAATCGAAAAATGAGTGAAGACTTTGCTTTTTCTTGCTCATTCAAGTGCAACATCGCTGCCTTCCCATCTCTTTAGACTTCTTCAATCATCGGTGGACATAACTATTTTTGATAAGCCCTAACTACAACTATTATGTTAATCAGTATGCAACCATCAGCTGCTAGTTTTTGTATTTTGTAACTTCTCATGTTAATCTCATTATCAACACTAAATATGCATATATGTGCAAACATCATTTAAAGATTGCAGAATTAGCGCATGAAGTCATTATTTTTGTAGGTTTGTCATACATAGGTTATTACATTGTGTTATTCTGCAAAATACAACTTCAATTAGAAAATGTTATCAAATATAAGACACACTTGAATGAAACTAAAAAAAGAAAACGAGTGCCATACCACAAAATTATTGTGATTCCTATCGACTTATTAAAAACCAGGATGCCATTTAGTTGATTTGGTTAGCTTCTTAAAATACATTGTCACCTCTTTATATCGTGAACTTTAGTGAGCCTTATAAAAATAGCCACGTTCTTTCTTTTAGCTTGAAAACTTGCATGAACTTTAGTCCTGCTGGTCTAGAATTATCTTCCAGTACACTTCACAGATTTTACGTGACCAATAGACTGGACATTTTGATAGTAACTATGTAAATAAAGCGAAGCTCAATCTTTAGCAACTTTTATCGCAACTGGATCTTATGCTTCGTAGGATCTGTGCATCAAGGTAAGTTGAGCAACTGTCATTTTCCTTGGGCATGATTTTAATATTCCTGATATTTAAGATAGCTCTTTTATATTTGTTGTAAGAGGTAACCTCTTTCGGTCTTTCCTATGTTACTGGTAATTAACCATTTAAAATCTTCTTCAGCCTGTGATGTGTAAAACTTAAGTTTCAGGAAATTCATCTAACTCATGAGAAGGTCTTTATCTGTGTCTCTTTTCCATGAATAATCTTATGCTTTACCATTAGAAATTTGGGTCAATTTTTTCAGAATAAAGTACAGTTATGTTATCATGAATTTACATGTATATTGATGAACTCAGATCATATATTGTTTGTGAACTTAGCGTGCGTAACTTTGGCTTTTTTACTTTACTATCGAACTACTGCCTTAAAAGTCTGGAGGGAGTATGAACAAATATGTGTCTTGCGCTTTGCCAAATTTTGAAACAAAGAACACATGACAGTGTAGCACTGATATAACTCGGGCTTGATATTTCAGGGAAAAATCGTCCCCCCTAGGGGACCGAATGATTTTGGGTGGGATCCAGTCTTCCAGCCTGATGGATATGACCAGACGTAAGTTCATTTTTCTGCATACTTGTCTTGAAAGCATTGGTTTCATTTATTATGTAATGTAAGAACATGCCAACCAATGTTGCCATGACACTAGCCAACTGAAATTGTACTTTGTATAGTTACGCAGAGATGCCCAAGGAAGAGAAGAACAAGATTTCTCACCGTTATAGGGCCCTTGCACAGGTTAAATCACATTTTGCCGAGGCTAAGTATACTTTCCAGACAGAATCTGAAAGTTAAAAATCTTTTCTAGAAGCATTCACCACCACATTGATTGTGATTGTGCAAATGGATTTGCCGAGTGTGAGCAGAAACAGTATTTTAGCATCAACTTTATGCAAAATTACGAATGACAAAATTGGATATTTTGAGTTCAAGGTATTACTAGTTATGGGTATTTATCTAAGGACGATGCCAAAATTAGACTGTTCTCTATATGGTACAGTTTGTCTATTCTGATGAGAGTGGACCCTTCTTTTTCTTTTCTACAGAAGTCATTTCTATAATGTGCTCAAGTTATTTGTGCATTTTACCATTATCTGAAGCAGGATACTAATAATCTACATCGAAATTTATTTGTTTATTTATTCAACTTGTATCTATATCCCTAAGAAATGCTCTATTATTGGCATCATCACATCTGAAACATTAACCCCAAACATAACCATGTGCCTAACAACAATTAGGAACTGATACAAGTAGTTATTTATTGCAACAGGTGCTGGCACTGGTTCTTATAGTTTCTGCTAAAGGCAAAATAATTGTCATGAAAATGAATGATACTGTAACTGCATGAGCCTTAGGTTGTTGAATGTGACAGCTACTAGCATGCATATATGTACATAATAAACATGTAACATGGCCATTAGGAGATGCATGTGGGCATCATTGGTGAATTAATTGAGACTTGACCATTGGCCCCAAGATGTATGTATGGGAAAAGAGAAAAGAAAGTTGCCTCATGGACCCAACATCACATGCTAGGCTATGTGGTGTAGTATTCTTTACATGTGAGGTAGAATTTTGGAATCCAGATAGTCTTCAATTTCACAAGGTAGGATATTAGGTGCATTATCACTTGGATTCATAAATGTAATAAGTCTCAAAATTTGTGGTGCTCTCACATGGTTGTTTGAAGGTGCCAAACGTCGCGGGAATTGTTGAACAAAAGGGGCTGTGATTAGTTAATATCCAGTTAAAACTTATTTTTTAGTTTTTGATTAACATTATTCTCATGATAATATTGGTGTCATGGTATTGAAACAGAAGTTAATGTCTCATGGCCAATGTGGGCATTTTGCTATACAGTTGAATGGTGTGTAGGGCAATTCACTTTGCCTGTTTTGAATTTTCTTGTACATGTGAAGGGTAGTGCATTCAATCTTTCCTGGAGGTGGGTGGCATTAATTTTGGTAAACAATAATGATAAACCTAATCATAAGGGTACTGGAAATACAAATATGGAATTACAGTGCCATTTGTAATCTTCTTAAACTAAACTGAACTGAATCGAAACGAAACTCCCTCTCCCTCCCTCTCTCTCTAATTGATTATTGTGGTAATTTAACCTGAGTCATGCTTTAAAAGCAAATCAAACTTGGTAATTGAGCAACTGTATTTTATGTATAGTGATAAAGTTATACTCCACTCATCTCATAATGACAGTTCTATTTGATGATGTATATTTTTTTAATCAATTTGATGTTCTACCTCCGTCTCGCTCTAACTTTCCTACTTTTTTTTTCGGTATGTCCCAACTTAACTTTCTAGCCCATAAATGACAAATTTATCTCACAATTTCCACATTTAAAAAAGTCAAAGATTTCACAAAATCTGTTTTTTCTTAACCTCCATGCCCGATCAAAGTTGAAAACTTAAGCCGGGACGGAGGGAGTACATCTTTTGTCGAAAATCATCAATTTGGACTTACACGATTTATATTACCTTTTTAATTTGTTTATTCAATCTTTTATTTATAAATATCTCAGATATGATTATAAAGATCAAGTCTTGAGGTTAATGCTGTTGACTGGATTAGTCAGAGCATACCCCATGTAACATTAACTACAACTTCTGATTTGCTGAGAGAGAGAGAGAGAGACTTCCTTTGACAGACAGACAGCAAAATATAGCAACAGAAAAAGGCAGTAAACCATACTACTATGCATCATCTATTACACAAGTTTCTTTTCCTCTTTCTTTTTCTTTTCCACAACTCAAGGTTTTGACATTCACACTAATATACTATGTATTGCTGAAGAGAAGGTAAGAAAGAAAATACAAATATCATTTAATTTCTATAAAGAACCAAAGCCAACACAATTTTGTGAAGGTTGATAGCCCATTAATATATCCGATTAGGCAATGGAAGAAACGAAAAGGATTTGAACAACGCTTCAGCGCCTGTTTTCAGGACTCCTCTTTCGATCGAAATAGGCTGAGGTTGAACAATATATAGGGTGGAGGATGGTGATGTAGAGGAGTGGAATGGATAATGTTGGACATGTGTAAAAAATGTACACTTGCCACAATGAAGGGGCAAACAATCGATGTAAAAATACGTATAACTTAAACTCGAAAATAGTAGCTTCGGGTTTTTTCTGGGTCAGCACTGGCGGCCCCGGCGACAAACGAGGGCCCCCGAACCGGAGGTAATAGAAGCTACCATGGAGGATGACTTGGCCCCTAAGCTTGAAGCTCTGGCATAGCTAGCTGAGGCTCCTGCTCCGGACGGGGTAAAGTAGGCACCGTTAAGCATCAAGTCTCCTTCTGATCTCCAGTTCCATCCCCTCCATTGGTTTGTAGCTGTGTCCACTCTCTTTGTTACCTGATTAAGCATATACAGTGCTTAAATTTTCTTGCGAAAACATAGGTAATAGTTAACGAGATGCAGAAATTTTGAATAATATAGTAATAGTATTTAGTAGTACCTCCTTTGCAAAAGGATTAACAGGTGCAAGATATCTGTTGCCTTGGCTGTTGATTGTGGGGCTTGCGCTTCCACCTATCGCGTACATCTCCCAATGAGTGTAGTCGTTGTTCACCACGTGGAAGTATCCATGTCGACATCTAAATTTAAGAAAATGAAGTAATTATAGTCGATGAATGAAGCCTAAATATTTTTGTTAGGCAATTAGTAGTTTCTAACAGTTACTTGTTACTGATGTGGTTCTTACCTTGGCATTCTTTGAATGAGGCCCTCTCCGAAATGATTGAAGGCGATAGTCGCTTGCATTTGTTTGTCTCTCATGTAAGAATCACTATGACCTAATAGTATAACCTGTTTTCATGAAACAGAACAAAAACCAGTGTTATCCAGAGTGTACTTTCTTTTCAGGTGAAATTCAAGGCGGAGTAACACTCACCTCATTATGGTGAGTGAAGTAATTGTTGGAAATGGTGATTGCAGTGGACCCCATCACCGCGTCCACAAGCCCGTCAGCACAGTTAGACAGTGAGTTATGGTCGACCCAAATGTGACTCGACCCAAAGATCGAAATGGCATCACCATCAGCCATAGTTCTCCAACCATAATGTGAAGGTGAGCTCCTCACCATTGCATTTCCTGTTGGTCTGCAGTCATGGATGTGGAGCCCATGAATGATAACATTCGTGATGAATTGGATAGTAATGCAGCCCCCGTTGGCAATGTGCACGTTGGTCCCACGCCCGTCTATGGTCTTGAAGCTGTTCATGATCAGTTCTTGCTTCAGTGTTATCACCATATCGCGCTTGAATATGATCCATAATGGCTCATCCTGGATAACAGCGTGACGTAAAGTCCCAGGCCTAGGGGTTACGGGGTCATCATCACCGGGGTCGGTCACAACATAGTATCGTCCATCACGGCCACCAATAGCATTGCGACCAAAGCCAATTCCACAGTCGGCGAGCCGCTTCCGGTTCCTTTGCCAATTGCGGTCACAACGCCAGCAGTCGTCAATAGGGTTACCGGTCCCACATGAGAAAAACCCGAGCTTTCGCCTTTCCGTGCTGTTTCTTGTGGCCCTATAGGTTCAGAAGATTTATCAGAAGGGGCAACAACAACAGATACCAATCACTAGATCATCATGATATAATGTGTACAATACATTCCCAAATTTAACTAAAATCTCAATTTATGTGTTATGACATATTAAATTAAATAAAAACAAATTTATGTATACATAGAGAGTACCATATGATAAAACAATTTATCACTCTTTTGGGGCAGCAAAGAAATTACACGGTCAATCTGGTAAGTTATCACATCAAAAGTTCAAGTAAGATAGTCCCCACATGTAGCTATTGAATTCTATGTCGGTGGAGCTAATCACTGATCATTCTTTGACATTCAAGTTCTATCTATTAAATGAGTTTGCAACCAATCAATGTTTACTGTCTGAATAGGAGGGCAATTTGGGTATCTCCAGCAAAACCGGATTAAATTTTGTTTGGATTATTTAAAGACTTGTGAGGACAGCAACGATGTTGGAGAAACTTGTCTTCTGTAGACACACATGGGTGATGCTGTCACGTGAAAAGGATAGGATAGACAATTCATCCTTCCAAATATATGAATAGTATTGTATTCCTAATGTCCCCAACTATATCTTATTATTCCATATTTCTTTACCTAGCATGCACATGCCATTGCACACACACACATGTGCACATGCTAGAATCACTTGATAACTTTACAGATTGTGATCACATTGATAATGTTATGAAAAAACAGAATAGATCTGAATGACTAATAATAATGCAAAGCAAATATTTTTGTATTTTTCTAATATGATAAACGTAGATACACATGACATATACTTGAAGCAATATAATAGAGTCTAACAAGAAAGAAAAAGTACCACACTAGGTTGATGAGAATGAATGCAATAAAATGGTTATAACAGACCCTACATTCTTGAATATAGAGAAATAAATGTGCCATGTGGGTAGGGGACTTAGGTCTGCCACAAAAGTATTATGACATTCAATTTTGAGACCACAACAGGGAAGACTCCTGCTGAACCTCGTTCTGTGAAAGCAATGCACACTTGCTACAACAGATGCCTTATAGCGGGTGCTCGTTTTCGTGTACACCCACATAAGTGTGAGCGAGTGGTAAATACTATACTCGTTGCGTTCTACTAATGTTACGTATAAATGCATTCGAGAAATAAAAGGTTAAAATGGAGCATGGTACCCACATTTCTACCATTCTTGCAACCTCTTCAGGATCATCCACCGCATGTTCATTCACAAAATCATCATCAATTCCTTCAGACCTGAACAGAACACAGTTCATATTATTATTTTATAAATAAAGAATTACATGCACATTTCCCATGATTTTAAACTACATGAAATTTGACCAAAGAATTTACAATTTAAGCCAGACCAAAATATAACTTTAGCTGGTTTTGGAGGGAGTCCCATTTAGGTGAAAAAGGCACCTCACTAATAAATGCTGTTGTTGTAGTAATTTCACATGGGGTGTCAGCTGCAACCGACACTATGCAGCAGCTTATTTATTTATTTTCAATTAAGTTAATATTTGTATCCGACTTTACAAAATGCAACCACTTTGACACTCTCCCACCCACTCACCCTCCAATATTGCAATCAGGTACAGTAAACACTACACACCTACACTATACTGCACACGCAAAAAGTGCTTTCTAGAGAGAGAGAGAGAATCAACTAATAACTGTTTCGGTGTTTCCTGAGTGAAGCGAATCAAAATGCAGTGACCGAAATACCCTAATTGCCCCCAAGTGAGAAGGTAATGGCTGAACAACGAATTAAACGGTATAAGGAACTGGTGGTGAATATGGAATTGATTCTCCACAGACAGCATAATTGGGGATTGGGGAGATCCAATGGCTGAGGTTTAATTTGGTGCCAAAGTTGGAAAAATAGACGGTTGGAATATGAAGACGGTGTAAAACGAAATAGATTTTTAGGCGGAACCGAGTCAACTCACTTTTCCGCCATTGTTACGTTTCGAGAGCTCTGCAACTCTTCTTTCTCAACCGCACTGAGGAGAAATCAACAAACAAAAAAATATCAAAAGTGTGCTCCTCAGAGTATAAATTGATGTTGCATTTTCCGGAAAATGCAGGTAATTTTGAAAGGGAAAAAATCTACTAAATCGAGATATTGAACTTCAATAATCCAGAAAAACTGAACTATTTCAACAGATGTGCATTGTAAAAATTGCAATCAAAATTATGGAACTACATTGATAAAATTGTCCAAAAAAAGCGGTAAGATAGTTCATGAGAAGTTTGAAAGAGATTTATATGCTCAGGTTTGAAAAAACATGCATTCTCTAAGAAATTGAGTTATGCGAGTTAAAATTCTAGATCAAAACCTCGAAATGGATGCTTCATCGTTTTGGACTCTCGACAGCACTCCAACAACAAGCACGAACAGTAACACAGAAAACAGAGGCAGCCAATTCTTATGCGTCCACATTGTCATCACGCACCTCTCTCTCTCTCTCTATATATATATATGTATGTATATCTGTGTGTATAATGTATCTGATTCAGTGAAATGTAGCTGAAGAATTTGGGAGAGAATTTCTCAGAGACGAAAATGGAGGGGGAAAAGGTAGCACTACGACCATCATAACGGCTTCTAGTCATTTTATAGACTGCGACATACAGAAACGTCAGACTTAACGTCCGTTAACTAACTGCCAATGCGACAGTGCTACTACTAATTACAAGTTAACCGTATTCATAATAATCACAATTATAGTACTCTCAATAGAAAAAGAAGGCTTAATAACGTAAAACTACTTGACCTTTTAGTCAATTGTCAAATTATCAAATTTAATACTCTATAAATACATCACTTTTTTTATTCTTTTATTTTAATACACGGAGACTCATTTCAGGCTCTAATGGCTGACGTAGAGCATGAACTATATATCAGAAAGTTAAATATACTATGGGGTGCTCCACTCATAAATCTCGACGAGTCCGAGTTGTGGCTATGAGAAAGTCTAAGTCGGTTTCCTTCATTTTGTATGATGTTTGTCGTCGTTGCTTCGAAGAGAATTACGTTCAAGTCAAGCAAGCTCATCCGGTCATCTATGTAGGTGATTGTTGAGGTTATGCTTTAAGTTGATGTATCAAACATGCAAGCTTGTCAGAGCACCATCAACTGTCACCCACTAAGATCAGATTGTCTATTTTGAGGTCGCATGTTGCACATATTAAGCTTGCTAGGTGTTAACTCCGGCTCACCAAGTCATCCCCTTGACTCCAGATTTAATGAGTTGGAACAATGAGATGTAGGTAACGATAAAAATTATTAGTACGATGCACACCAACAACTACAATAATATTTGGAGAAAATAAGAATTGGAATTGCGCTCTGAAATTTGAGGTCCTACATACTCTTAGTATGTTTTACATATGAGCTCGAGGGTTTGAGTTCCAAGCCTATCGATTTTCAGCTTAGTAATTACACTAAAATTTTCACTAGCAACTATCATTCTAACTAAACTACAAGGCTATTTATAGTAAAAAATTAGTGAGGAATCATCATTATCTACATGACACCACATAATTCACTATTATATCATTAGAGATCGTGAGTTATTGCATTTATGCCACGTGTTAACATGCAAAGCTTGTCATGAGCACCAATAAATGTCGATCATTAAGATCAGGTTATCTATTTGAGGTCGCATGTTGCACGTATTGGTGCCGTTAGGTGTTAACTCCAGCTCACCAAGTCATCCTCTTAACTCTCGATGTAATGAGCTGGAACAATGAGATGTAGTTGACCGTAAAAATTCTTAACACAATCCACACCAACAACCACAATAATATTTGAAGAAAATAAGAATTGGAATTGGGCTCTGAAATATGAGCCTACATACTCCTAGTATGTTTTACAAATAAGCTCGAGGGTTTGAGCTCTAGTTCTTATAGAATTTGAGCTCTAGTAATTACACTAAATTTTTCACTATGAATTTAAAGATTGAGAAAATCATCCTCCTAACTAAAATTACACAACTATTTATAACAGAAAATTAGTGAGGAATCATCATTACCACATGACACCTCATAATTCATTATTGTCTCATCAGTGGTCGTGAATTGCTACATGTATGCTACTTGTCAAACATGCAAAGCTTGTCAAGAGCACCACCAATTGTCGCCCACAAAGACCAGATTGTCTATTTTGAAGTCGCATGTTGCACATTTTGTGGCCGCTAGGTGTTTAATTCCAGTTCACCAAGTCATTCCTTTAACTCGCTATGTCATCTCTTCTGCTCGTCAAGTCACCCCCTTAGCTAGCCAAATCATTCTCTTGAGCTCACCTGACTATGCCCTTAACCTTACCAGGCCATCTCCTTGAGCTCGTCAGGTCATCTCACCAGATCATCCCTGAAGTTTGTCGAGTCATTTACATGTGACTTGATAACCACAAAGTAATTGAGGCAAGAATATTTTTAAATTATACTCCGTCCATCCCAAAACAATCGTCATATAGAAAATACCATACATATTAAGGATGTTCATCGACAAACTCATATGCCCTTATTTAATTTTAATTATTGCATTGTCTTTTGTAAAACTTTTCTTTCTTTATCTTATATATTAACAATTCTTTATAACATTTTCAAGACTCATTTATAATGTGAACAGTTTTGAAAAATTAGTGAAAATTACACCTTCAATTACTAACACAATAATTATTTCAGGACAAAATTCAAATGCTAAAACAACAGTTATTTTATATTAGTGGGAGTAATACAAAATAACGGTCAAGATTTCACAAAGACCGAAAATTATGAGAATACCTAAAAAGAATTCCCTAAAAGAAAAGGTATTAACGACCTCTTTATTAAGATTCTAACTGAAAAATAAAAAAATAAATTATAGCACATAATTAAAAAAAATAAATGATCAACTTTATTAAAAAGAACAAAAAAAAGTATTAACTACCTCATTCCACATTATGTTGGAGAATCATACAGCTTTCCATATAATTGATTTAGTATTTCCATGTGGGGACTTGATCATACTATTTATATAATAATTCATTTAATATTATTTATTAATAGTAAATTATTGTATATATATATCTGTATAATATTTTCTCTATATTGTTTATTTCTTAATTATTGTTCTTGTAACGAACTGCTGCCGTCTGTGCTTTTATCCACTCTGTCTGCCCTGTCTCACGTGCCATCGTCGGTCACTCCTCACGTGGCACACCTCACTTTTTCTGTATTGCTTCATCTGTTTCGATTTATTTTGCATAATCAATCGAACACTGATGTTAAAGAAAAAACAGATTTTATTTTTTCCTTGACTTCTTTAAAAGTTGAGATTTTGAGGATGAAGATTGTGGGAGAAGTTTTCCTTTTAAAAATGTGCAAAATTGCGTGGGATGGCCGAAAAGGAAAAATGTGCAAAATAAGCCGGGACGGAGGTAGTATTATTTATGTTGCAAAACCCCCGGACTAGCTCCGATTAATCCTCGCCTAGGCGCTAGGCTTCCATGGTCGTCTATGATTATTTTTCGATTTCTCCCCGCCTAACTACGTTTATGCTCTGATTAGTCCCGCCCAAATTTCGACTAATCACTAGACCCTAGTTCACCGCGTATCTAACGCCTAACGACTTTTACAACTTATTATCATTATTTTCACATTTTTCTTTCTGCAAAAATGAATAAATAATTTTCACATTTTGAAACATATTCTATTCATCTTTTGGCTCTATATAATTTAATTTAACACTCAACTCGTACATTATTGTGTATGCATATTTTCATATTGTTTATTTAATTAATGTTCTTTTCAAAATAAGTATATAATTATGGTCATAACATTTATATTTACAAAGGTGCAACTTTTTTCAGTTAATTCGAAGAACCGTCGACCTTCTACGTTAAACCATCAATTCGCACTTACATTACTTATTTTATTTGCTCGGTTGACTCATGAAATTACATAAAACTTATTCATAGAGTTACGATATTAATTTTTCATTCGAACTAATGAAACGAGATAATAAATTTTGAGACAGAACCTTTATTTTGAGACAAAATATATTTTTGAAACAAGACTATCATTACGAGAAGGGTTGAGTATATACTTAATTTATGTTATGTTAATGAAACAATTCTGTCCAAAATACATTTTAGAAAGGTATTAATGCACACAAGAGCTTTTTTTTTTGTTTTTTTTTAAGGAAAAATGCACACAAGAGTTACTTTAAGAGAACTAAAGCAACAATTCAATTTAGGGTGCGTTTGCTTAAGGTTGGAGAAGACTGAGCCAAATTTGATTGAAGAAGTTAATGAGTGTGCTTTATTGATATTTGATCCTCTAAATCTGCTAAGATCAACATAAAAGTAACACACCCTTAGTATTTCGGATATTTTGAACGTACAATCACATCATTATGATGGAGTTGTATAACAATTTTAACACTTAGGGAGATACAATATAATTATCTAGTAGCAGAAAACGTAACACTCTAATATACTTATAAAAAAGAAAACCTCAATTAGTATTTCGGATATTTTGAACGTAACATTCACATCATTTTGATAGAGTTGTATAATAAATTTAACACTTAAGGAGATATAATATAATCATCAAGTAGTAGAGAAAGTAACATTCTAATATAATTTGTAAAAAACTATGTATGTATTTTTATCTATCTATCCGTATTAATCATATACTCATAAAACACTACTTAAATAGGAGAATTCACTATATTAGTGTGACGTGCTACATAAATAAATGAACGAACATGATTACTTACAAACTCGACTCGACTTGTTTATGGCCCTAGCCGTAATGCCTTCCGTACGTATAACACTTTTCAGGGGTGGAAATAGAATTTGGTTAGAATTGTGTACGCTTCATTAATTATGAGGTGGGTTTTTTCAAGAAAAGAAAAATATAGGTAGGTTTAGAAAAATTAATTAGGAGGCGTTTGGTTGGCAAATTGATTTCCGCGAGTCCCGGCGGAGGTCACTGACATTGAAAGGGAAAACAGCAATCAAAAATCGGTGACTAAATTAGACCACTGTTTGGAGTATGGATTAAGATACCGTTCTCGCTAATAGCCAAACATGGTTTTATTCGCACTCAAAATCCCCACAAATTAGGGCTCCTGCAAAGGGATGCTAACTTTGTTTTGGCACTATTGGGGGGCCGTGGCAAATCTGGTCATCGAGATTTGTGCTCGATTTCGGGTTGATTGGATTTATATATTAAAAGTTATTCAACATTTAAGTTAGGGATGTAAATAATTCGAGCTGATTTGAATTTGTTGTGTTCATGTGTGATTCGTTTATTTTTAATCGAATTCGAGTCAAGACGAGCTGTATTTGACAGTGTTTGTTTATGTTCATGAACGTCTTTGTTTATGTTAGTACGCATTTATGCTCGTGAATAATTAATTATTTTACATAGGAACATCAAGTAAACACATTTTGTTCCTAAATCTTCATACAAGCATACGGATTTAGGAAAATGATCATTATAACAAGAGGTAATGTAAGAATGTCATATAGTAATATGTAGTATAACTATTGGTTTTGTTGTTATTTTTTTTATTAAAACTGTTATTATTAAAACAGTTTCGAACAAGTTTGTTTGCGAACTTTTTATGAATGAGTGATTCATTTTCAAGCTCTGTTCGTTTATAAAACGAGCTTCAAAATGTGTTTGACAAAATTAAATGTAAAACAACTTATAAAATTAGTATTATACTTATTGTACGTTTATTAAATTACCCAAAAATAAAAGGTTGTATATTTTTAAATATAACCCTAATTTTGAAAGAGGAAATACTACTTTCAAATTCCTAAAAATGTTATTCGAAATCACCACATTTTATTTAAATTTATATGGCACAACTCTTCATGATATATTTTTGCTTAGTTTTGAATCCAAAAATTATGAGAGACCACTATATGAATTGATTGTATCATTATCCATACCATATGGGCCCAATATACGACGCCACGGGCCCATTGTAATTTAATTCCCCATAGATGTGGTATATCAAATTTGGTCCCAATGGATGTGTTTACTTATGAGTCGAGCCGTATTTTTTTGGAGTTGTTGGTACTATATTTACATACATTATATTACATTTTACATTAAAAATAAACATCGATCCAATTTTTCACTTTATTTCTTCCAGTCTACAGTACTTCAATCTCCTTCAATTATAAGTAAACACAACCTGAGTGTAGTTGAATTAGTTATTATGAATAAGTATAGTTCATTTAGTTAAACCCTTATACCTTAGGCCAGTTGTTAGGGAGTGAATTCGACCAATTTCATATTTACTACTCCCTCAGTTTAAAAAATAATGTTATTTTAGTTATTTTGAAGAAATTAAGGATTGATATGTTTTGTGAAATAAGGAAATAATCAAATAAATTAAGTAGGTTGTTTAAGATAATATTGGAAGAATTATAGTGTTTTTGGTAAAATGACACTTATTATAAAAACATTTAAAATGTCTAAAATAATATTCTTTTTTAAAACGAAAGGAATAGTATTTATACATAAAAAAAAAATGCAAACAACGAAATAAACTCAGTGTTTTCTTTGTTAAAGACACAAACACACTATCTAACAAAATTTTGATAATTTAATTAGAGGTGAGTGATATATATACCTCACGTACATAATATAAGATCATATATTACATTATCGTGTTTCATTTTATGTTTTACTATGTTCACCAAATAACACATGTATTAAATAATATTACTAATTAACATATATCGTATGTTAAATTTAAGATGAAACACCTAGTGTAATAGAGGGTCCGACCAATTCAAGAACATAAAAAGGGTGGCATTCCTATCTTTTGGGTGAAGCATGTAACGTCGGATGTGGTTTCAATCATAACTATATCTCACGCTTGCAACATAAAACAACCTGCCCCTAAGTTCAATTTTTATCGTAAACCCCACCCTACCCCTACCCCCACCCCACCCCCACCCCCACCCCCACCCCCACCCCATGCACAAAAAGAACATTATAATATAGCTACAAACAGTCAAACATTACAAGTCATGGCATGCACCAATCAATTATTGTGAATTACTCAAACTTATACTCCCTCCATCCCGGCTGACTTTGCACATTTTCATTTTCGGGACATTCCATTTAAGTTTGCACATCCTTAAAAAGGAAATTTTTTTCACAATTTCCACCCTTAAAATCTCCACTTTCAATCTTCACCTTTAAAAAAGTCAAACAAAAAGCAAAAAACAATTTTTCTTAATATACGTGCCGGCTCAAGTGTGCAAACTTAGTCGGGACGGAGGGAGTATAAATTTTTCTTGAATACCATTTGACATTGAAAAAGAAAGTCTTGATTTTACTCTTTTAAGAATGCTTAAATATTAAGAGTCTAGTGGTATCGACTCATCGTACGGTGAAAATTGGATTTTAAGTTTAACATTTAGGAACCAATAAACTTTTCACGATTGATACTGAATTACTAGCGAGTTGTGACTTGGGCGTTTCTCTTTTTTATTTCTTAGTGCTCTCTCAAAATGAATTTGATTCCCGTAAAGCAATCCTGTGATAAGATTGTTAAATGAGTTAATAGTTAGATATATATAAGTTCGACTATGTTGACTGTGTTGATCATCGGCCCTGACTTTAAAACCATTTTACTGGAGATGGTCCGATCTACATTTAGATTCTTTATCCCCTAAAATGAGCAAACAAGTTCATGTTTATGTAATAAAATCTTTTTCAACATATAGAAACCCATAATTGAAACATAATCCTGGTAATGAAATTGATTGATGATCCGACAAATTAATTATTGTGACTACTGGCATTTTTAATATAAGATATCTCGCTGTCTTGTGCCTATTTCTTTGAATAGGACCGTAAATGATTTCAGTCGAGCCGAACGAACTGTTATTCAAATTTATTTGACACGTTATCGAACTTCTAATATTATGTTTGAACTTATTTAATTTTTAATCGAATCCAGCTTGAACGAGTCTTCACCGAGCCAAACATCAGTCGAGCTCGGGTAGTTTGACAATTTTACACTTGTTTTAACATTTTTAACTTATCGAGCTTTAAATTTGATCAAACGTAAAAGTATGTTCAAGATTGTTTGATATCTTTACTCGAACATAACTCAAACGAGTTTTTAATGAACGATCTCGTTTGATTTTGGGCTCCATCTTTGAATATTTGACCTATAATTGAAATTATGCGGCTTAATACTGTCATTATAAATTAACTATTAACTAGAATGGACATATCTGAGTAAGAAAGTTATCTTAGTGCTTCCACTTTTTAATACATAGATATTTTTGTATTCATCATAGGAAATGTTATAAATTAATGTTATATATAATTTTAAAGAGTGACACAATTTTTAGCAAAATAAAATATGCAAATTAATGATGTTTAAACTTGAGTGTGTCATGATTTTGGCTCTAATATGAGGCATAATTAATGACTTGTTTTCCCTTACCCTAACAACAATATTACTCCCTCCGTCCCAGCTTAACTTTCCTACTTTGATCGGGTACGAAGGTTAAGAAAAAACAGATTTTGTGGTATCTTTGACTTTTTTAAAAGTGGACATTGCGGGTGGAAATTTTGAGGGTGGAGATTGTGAGGGAAATTTATCATTTATGGATTGGAAAGTTAAGTTGGGACAAACCAAAAAGAAAAATAGGAAAGTTAGAGCGGGACGGAGTAGTACTTATTTTTTTTATAGTAGAAATCATTTTTAGGTTACTTTTAAAGCAAACTTGGTGAACAAGTTTACTACTACATCCGTTGTAATACATGTTATTTTAGGTTTAGATAAGAAAATTAAAAAACATGCAAAATGGAAAAATATGCCATCTGCATTTTATAGATATGGTAGCTAGGGATAATTATAAGGGTAGTATTGAAAAAACTACACAATATAGCTAGCAATATTGTGTTGTGGATAGAGGTGGCAAAATCAGCCCGGTTCGATGGGTCGGCTCAGTAGGTTCGATATTTAGATGGACTGGCCATAAACATATAATATAGGTTCGAAGTAATATTTGACCCGACTGGGTCGGTCCAATGGGCCAACAGTCCGACGAGGCTCGACACAATCCGATAATCTTAATATATTATAAGGGAATACACCGGACTGAATCGATTAATCTTAGGTCCGATTAAATTTTGACCCGGCCCAATATTCCTGAATTGTCACATCTAGTTGTGGGGTCACTCAACTTTTTTCTTATTAGTTACCCTTTCCTTTATCATTTCTTTTTTTTTTTTTTTTAAAAAAAAAAAAAACTTTTTCCATACTAATGAAAGGTTAAAGCTAGATTTTGTAGGGTAAGTTTGTTAGCTATATTGGCAGCTTCTTCACAAATGATGACCCTTTTCATAAAGAAAAATACCGTGAGGCTCACATTTTAGGGTAACCCTTGATGGGACAACAAAATTAGGTAAAGTGTAGTTAAACTTTCGCTTTACAAAAAATAAAATAAAAATTACTTTTAAAAAATAAACAAATATAGTTTGACAAAAACTTATATGTAGCGGTTACACGAATCTCATTTCGAATGATGAGTAAAATTAGGTATAGTAAAAAAGGACAATAGGTGGATGGGCCCGCCTTTTTCTCCTTGGTTTGAATGAATGAGGCTCCGCGTAATTAGATCTGTGTGGTTGACATACAAGACTCACTCTACCCTGGTAAAGTCTCCTGTAAACCAGATGCATGGTGCAATCTGAGTTGGGTATCACAAGTTATGCTTAAAGGTATTAGTTACTTTAAGCATAAACATTAATACATTTTTACCATGATACATTTAGGTATAAATACAAATACTTCATTACTCATCATTCATGACCCAAATTGCACGAATCTTAGTGTAAAAGTAACCTACTTCTTCTACTCCTCTTTTGTTGTAATCTCACCCTCATTCTCACCCTAACCCACTTCGTGTAAGTTCATGAAAGGATTACATTATTTGTATAATTAGTTTATACGATATCGGGTAAGCCTTTACTCAACTAATACGAAGTTGGTGAGGATGAGGGTGAGTTTACAATAGAAAAGGAATAAATTAAATAGTACACCCTAAAAGTAGATGAAATACGAAAAAAATAATTTAAGTGTCAAAAGAAATTATTGAAGCCTGACAGGGGTACAGTGGACTTTTCCCCACATATTTCCCCACATATATTATTGCTTAGAATAAAGAGTATGCGAAATAAAAAGAGAAAAAAATACTCAATCCATTAAAAAAAAAAACAAATAAATAAGTAAATCGTCAATTAATTTTTTTCTTCACCCTCAATTTCAAACCCCTAAATTTTCACCACAATTTCTTTTATATCATATTATAAGAAATTATTTTTGTGTTTTCTGAAATTTAGGCATAAACAAAGAAATCATGTTACAAATACTAAATTTTCTTCTTTCATTTATTACTCCTTACGTTTCTTTTTAATTGATCTTTTGACTTTTTAATAATTTTTCAAATTAATTAATCTTTTAGTTATTTTTCACCATTTTTCTCAAATTTGCTCTTGTCAATCCTAAAATATTTCTTATTTTTCAATTAATATTTGAGATAGATATGAGTGAAAAAATATTTCGAGTATATTTGAAAAAGAAAGAAAGAAAAATGAATTTTTAATTCTTTCATCTTTTTCTCTAAAAGATCAATTAAAAAGAAACGGACGGAGGCCGAAAGAATATCGTAACTTACCTTTTTTGAAGGGGTCGAACATTACATTTAAATACTACGTAATTATAACTATAAAAGTGATGGATGTTGATAGAGGTTGAATTAATTAAACTAAAATTAATTAGTAGAACATTCCAATGACAATATGTAACATCAAAATTATTGTTCTATTAAATATTCATTTTTTGCAATCCATTTTCATGGTTAGTTTTCCTAACCAACCACCGTAAATTGAATTGGATTCATTTTTGTGTATAAAATTAAAGGTTAGCAGTAGATCATAATCAAGATTGAAATTAATTTTGACGATGACAAAATCATAATGTAAAGTAAAAATTAGTGCCTTCACACTCTGTATCTTGTAATAGATAGGCAAAAATCACAACAAGCATGCATCATGATCATTAAGGACACATGTAGCACGGTGTCCTCAACAAGAAGTAAGGAACAGAGGCTGCTCATAGCAAGCACCAAGGAAAGTTATGCTTTCGTAACATACAACAGTGTTTGCTACAAGAAAGATTCAGTCTACTACTTTATTTGGATCTACAGCAAGCATGTAACAACCATGTCAGCAGAGATAAAGTCAGAGATTTAAAGATTAAAAAATATAATCAGGGGAGACAAGAAGGAAATTTTGTACTGACTATCCAATAACTTGGGGACACGTATTCTGACAAAAGGAAAAGCAACACTGCTTGACAGACATCAAGCCGCACATGCTCTGAACCACTTCCTTACAATAAGCTGAATATCTCTGCTCAAAGTATTAAAAAAGTAAAAATCGAGGTAGCGGTTTATTCATCCCCTCTAAACATCTACCACTTGGGACCAACTTTACTTGTAGTTAGACATGCTACTATTTTATAGAAATATTGCATGAGTGATGAACCATTTTAATGATGATTATCGAAATCCATAATCTTTTATTTTATAAATTGTTAGTATTTTGACCCTTTTTTAAATATTTAATTTATGTGTAATGATTTATTTGAAAATGTATATTTAGTACAAACCTTTTCCGGATGTCTAGCATAATTTAAATTAGAAAGAATTGATAGGTAGTTGATAATCTATCTAATTAGTTGAAAAAATATTGACAAGGATAGGTTGTTCAAACCTGAGAAATCTTCCAAATGTGCACCATAAAAGAATCCATCTCAATCATTCTTAATTTTTCATAAAATATCTAAAGTGAACTCGAGAGGTACCCGCAACCACCTTGACTCACCCTTCCTGACCAGTCGGGACTGGGACCGAGGCCATGAGATCATCTGTTACACTTTGGTGTTATATTTTGTGTTTCACTACATGTACTAATCGATGTGTATGACATGATATCACAATTTGATATGTGTCACGTAGTGACTTGAGTGTAACAAGGGATGAAACATCGACTATAACAGAAAATTCGAATTGGGGACGGAGGTGCCAAAACTCTGGCATCGCCCACCATGCTGATGCACTATTTCCTTTTCGGTGAAGAATTATTATTATTATTATTTTCTCCTAATCTAAGAATAAAGAAAAATTCCTCCCCTTCCTTCACGGTAATTCGAACTCAGGACCAAAGGTCTAGGTAGTAGATACTCTGCCACTTGAGCTATCCAAGTTCGTCTTCGGTGAAGAATTATACATATTCCTTCTCATAGTGAGTCTTGTTTGAAAGAATTTCTTGTACTAATATGAGAGTCGTGCTTCAAAAGTCAACGTCTTACTTTAATACCCTAAGTAGAAAATTAAAATTTTAATTTCACGAATTAGTTATATATCATGGAATATGTCAAGTATAAAATAAAATAAATTATGTAAGAGCGAATTAATGATTATTAGAGAGTTGTGTGTCTTCATCAAATTGGTCAATTTAAACAAGACTTGCATTATGTGGCCGAAGAAATATTATTTATAAAATTATTTATTGTCTTTTCCAGTCACTACAAGAAAAAATCAAATTAAAGATGATTTTTTAATTACATGATATCAGTTTCTAAAGTAAAGTAGTGACGGATTAGTGGCGAAATTGTTAGTCTCTATAATGTTGGTCTCTAAAATTTGAGACCGATTTTATTCCGTCTCTAAATTTGGTAACGGATTTTCCCTCTATTATGAAATTAGAGACCAAATTACCTACCGAATAGAGACGGATTATGTCCATCTCTAATATTCGAATGTTAATTCGTCACTAATTGGATACTAGTTAATGATTTTTTGCCACTTTCTGTCACTATTATGTTTTTATTTTGTGACCAATATAGTTACTAATTTCCATCTCTCATATGAATTTTTTTTGTCTTGCGTGATGTATTAAATTTATTTACCAAATTATCGCATATTACCTCAATCCCGCTCTAATTTCCTTACTTTCCTTTTCGGTTTGTCCCAACTTAACTTTTCACCCCATAAATGATAAATTTCTCTCACAATCTCCACCCTCAATCTTCACCTTTAAAAAAAGTCAAAGATTTCACAAAATCTATTTTTTTTTCTTAACCTCTATATTCAATTTTGAAGACAAGTTAGGCCGGGAAGGAAGGAAGGAGTAACATTTGATTGTTTTGATTTCTTTTCTTTTCTCACTTAGTGGAGTGTTTCCTCTTGTATAATCATTTATGAACTTGAAATTAATATCCCTTATTTTATGGGTTGTATAAGTATTTTGTTATAATGATTTACAACAAGTTGTGCTGTATCATCTTAACATTATGGCCCATTTACCCCCTTATGGAAGACATCTATGTTTACAACTTGACAACTCCTAATTTTCAAGCATTAATTAATTTATATATATTTGGATATTAAATAGAATGAATACTTCAAGACTTTGCTAATAAATATATGAAATAAGTCAATAATAATTGAATATATTAAACACTTGGCCATTAAATGGAATCGCTCTTCTATTCTTAACGCCATAAAACGTACTCCTTCCGTCGCGAATGAACTTGCATCCTTAAAGGTTCACATATATTAAGAAAATCTGCATTTTGCTTTTATGTTGAATTTTCAAAGGTGGATTGAGGGTGAAGATTGTGTTATAATTTTTCATTTAAGGAGTGTGCAAATTTGATTGGGATGAACAAAAAAAGAAAGTGTGCAAATTTATTCGGGACGAAAGGAGTATCATATAAAAAGATATTGTTAATAGGTTTTGCAAAATAAGAAGCCAAATTGATCTAGAATGTCATTTCATAATCTATTCATTCCGGAACGAGAATTCTGTTTAAAAAAATTATTTTTTTCAAAATGAGAGTCATATCCTAATTGTCAGTATCTTATTTTATTTGTCCAAGTAAAAAATTAATTTTTTTAATTTCACGAATTATTTACAATACATCAAACAAAAAAATATAATTAATCGTGTAAGTATAAATTGATGATTTTTTAAGAATTGTACCTTAATGGAGTTAAACAAAATAAAAAATTATACATTTCAAACAGGGTTCTCATTTTGAGACCAATGAAGTAGTTAATTTGAGTTTCTTTATCTTTTCTTTCTTTTTCGCTATGCTATATTAAGTTCGTATTTGAATCAGGGACAGAGTCAACAAGGTCGCTCCTCAAATTTCCAACTAAACTACTACTATGTAATTGTAGTTAAAATCGGATTCCGCCTTTCTCAAATTTCAATTTTTTTATATATATTCATAAAAAATATTTCGCCTCCGTCGCTATAAAATCCTAGAGCCGTTCCTGATTTGAATATGAAACCTCGAAACATCGCGTAGTCAATTGTAAGAAAAAGAACTTTCTTCAGACACCGCTTAAGGTTCTTTTTTTTTTTTCAAATAATTTTGATTTTTACACCAACAATATGCGCTTCTAAATTTGGTGGTTGGAACTTGGGTGGTTCAGCTAGATTTAAGACAAAAGTTGGTGCAGAAGGATTAATTTGGATTTTGTTGATATGGGTCAGGTGAAAAATCCTGAATTTTAATTGTATGAGTAGGTGTAAGGTGAAAATGATAAAAGTTGATTAAATATTGAATAGGATCACCTGCTGCATATTAATAAGTTAGACGAAGATGTGATTAAGTTCCCTCCTTCGTATATTTAACACGCTTCAATGTATAGGGTCGTGCTGAGCTGCTCAAGCTCAACAAAGATGACCAAAAAGAGGGACGGAGTCGGGGCTAGTGGCGACGATCACCCCTCTCAAATTTTTCGATGAAACTAATGTGCATACAATGTAATTATAGTTAAAGAACGAATTTTGCACCCTCAAATTTTAAAAACTTTGGTCAATTATAAATAAACGGGGGAAGTGTTAATGTTTTAAGTGCACTAAACTGAAATTAGATAGGATTAATAAAATTAATAAAACTGAGAAAAATAAAACAAAATTTTCCATAATTTCTGATATATATCTACTTTCAAAGGCCCTTGTAGTCTTTTCTCTTGAAATACCAAAAGCACAAAAAAGGGATAGGACTATGGAAGACATACAAAGTGTGTTGTGATTAAAGTTAAGGAATGCTGAGTTAAATTTAGCTAATGAAATTAATGAGTGTGTTTTATTAAGATTTGGTCTCGTCAATTTACTGAGAAAAATCATAAGCAAACATACCCGCAAAGTAATTAGAGTTAATAACAGCAACCCTACCAAACTATCAGCGTTTTTGCACATAAATCACTAAACTTTTTTTCTTGGCATCAATACATACAAACTATACGGGTTTCGTAGATAAGCCACCAAACTTATTTCTGACTATTTGTCATTAGAATTTTCATACACGACTTGCGCGTGATATACTTTTAGGGGTGTTTTTTGTCCAAATAACATTTTTAGTATGTAGAGAAGTTGTTCATCTTCAACAATGTAGGTTCTAGATATTGGGAAAGATAATCGGTGATGATTCAAATGAATTGTTAAGGAAAATAAATGTGTGCAAGAAATTTACGCTTTTAGCCTATTAAAAAGGTTGTTTGAACAAAAAGAGACTCTTAAAATTTTATCATGCGCAAGTCACATGCCGAATTCAACCAGAAAATAGTCAAAAGTTAAGTTTGGCGGTTTATCTGTGAAACCCGTATAGTTACCAAGAAAAACAGTTTAATAATTTATGTATAAAAACGCTGATAATTTGATGAGATTGCCGTAATTAACTCAAATAATTATCTAGAAAAACAAAAGTAGAATGATGTGATAGTTGATGGCCATGATTCCAACTAAGCACATGGTACACATATGCACATGCACTATATAGTATTTGGATCAACATTATATGTTAGGAATATGAAAATTATCCAATAAAATATTTGGAATATTGGAAAATTGCACAGATTGATGAAAAGGAATGGATGGTTGAAATTGAAGTCCATGTGCTACATGTGTATGGTAGGGAGACATGGTGTGCCATTTCACACTTCAATTAATTCCATTTATCTTATCTTAATTTCTATGCCCTCTAATTATACTCGTTAATGCTAGTTCGGTCGGGCAATATTCGACTGGAACAATCTACTGTGTATATAGTGACACAGCTTAATTAATCTCCTTTCATCGTTAATAATACTTTTTTCGTCCAATCTTATTTTATACATTTTTCATTTTCGTTCGTTTCAGACAAACTTGCACATTCCTTTAAAAGGAAAGTTATAACACAATCTCCACCCTCAATCAACCTTTGAAAAATCAACAAAATCGCAAAAAATAATTTTTCATAATACTTGTACCAACCTTCCCTCTGCAAGATAGTAGTAAATTATTTTAATTCGGTACTATCCAACTGAGCACGTAAAAAAAATTCGGCACTGATTACTTCACCTTTTAGGTGTGAGTCGTGATTTTATTAGTTTTTTTTTAAAGGAAAATATCATTGAAAAGCTGCAATAAGCCACTAATTTGAATAAATCAAATTAAGATATCAATATTATGAGGTTTATGCTGTATATATATTTTTTTAAAAGTTTATCATTTTGAATCTGTTCTTTTTCTTTATATAAACAAGAAGTTTTGTTGAATTTGTATATGAGTTAAACAAGTGAGAGCGAGTTGATCGCGAGTTTGATAACCAATGTTAGGGTCCGATCCATTACTGTCTCGACCCATGATTCGTGGTAGGTTGAAAATTGCTGACCTTATTTTAAGGTGAAAAAAGGTTCTGAAAATCATGCATATAAACAAAACTGATTAGCACAAAGTTTTGCATGGAATATTATCACTTGATTGATCTGAAGCTCTTATTGTTTATTAATAAATTTTGGTCAACATGAATTGAATAATCAATGCATTTATATACAAGTTAGTTAATCTGGTTGTAGATGTAATGCATATTTAATGTATCAATTGTAACAGATTATGTGATTAACATTGAAATTACAAAATTGATTATTGGTACATTAAATGATTAAATAAACAAAAAAGAAAGGTAAACATGATAAATAATAAAATAAATAAAGAATCTTGTAAGAGACAAAAACTTATATGAGATCGTCACATGGTGTGATAGAAAAAAATATCATTTTTTTTGGTAAAAGTATCACTTTTTTTGAATAAAAAACAAAAAATCACTTTTTGTAGCAAAAATATCGCATTTATCTGGAAAGTATCAGTGTAGTAAAAGTATCATTTTTTTCTGTAAAAATGTATTATGTCACACGTGTGACCGTCACATACAAGACTCACTCAATTAACATGGCTATTGACATGTTCAACACAAATTATATGGAGTGTTATTTTAATAATAATTAATATTGTTATTTTTATTATTTGATCAAATAATATATATTTTATGACACTTTCTCATGGATGCATCCCCTTCGATGGAGTAAAGAAACTATTTGTTAAATAAAAAAAATATTTCTCCTTCTAAAAAATCATTTTTTAAAATGTAAA
Organism: Ajuga chamaepitys; assembly: GCA_958295605.1. Taxonomy (NCBI): domain Eukaryota; kingdom Viridiplantae; phylum Streptophyta; class Magnoliopsida; order Lamiales; family Lamiaceae; genus Ajuga; species Ajuga chamaepitys. The sequence goes on from OY282506.1 coordinate 56,387,323, forward strand.
CATAAAATGAAATAAAACGAGTCGTTGAAAAATAAATTTAATTATTAGTTAAAATTTCAATAATACTATTTGTGACATCAAGTTTTGCTCAAACTTGATTAAAAAATTAAAACATGGTATAAGCGGAACTGAAGGCTTATATACTTAGTGGTATTTATATATATGAGACGAAGTTAGATAACTCAAATCGCAAGAACATCCATTACCTAAATTTTTAGTCTGAGTTCGACTCAAGGGAGACGAGAGGTTTTCCCTTTATTCTTAGATTAGAACAAAAAATTGAAAAAAAATCATACTTTATTTGGTTGACATAAGGAAAATGTTCGATAAACGTTGAATTGAATTACTTGAATACATTCTTTCAATTTATACTCCATCCGTTCTAAAAATAATTGTCGTTGGAATTTTTTATGTAGATTAATGAACCTCATAAAATGATTCAAATTCTCTTATTTAAGTTTAATTATTATATTATTTTTCTTTAAAATGTTGTGTCTTTCATTGATTTACGACGACCTTTTTAATTTTCAAAACTCGTTTTTATATATCTAATATTCGAAATACTAAAAGGAATTGCGTCTTAAATTTCTAAAATGGCACTCCCTCTGTTCCGGCCTAATTGTTCAAGTTGTCATATTTGTTTGTCCCAAGTTAATTGTCCAAGCTCATAAATGGCAAATTCTCTCACAATCTCCACCCTCAAAATCTCTACTTTTAATCTTCACTTTTGAAAATGTCAAAGATTCCACAAAATTTATTTTTTCTTAGTCTTCGTGTCCGATCAAGGTTGGACAATTAGGTCGGAACGGAGGGAGTATTTATTTTGGAAAGAATTGTGCTAGAATTACAATTATTTTAGAAAAGAAAAAGATCTTAATAATTATTTGGGATTGGACTTGGATAGATGGAATTGGATGAAGGCTATTTGGGCCCAATGAGAAGCTTTGAATTTAATGGGCCTAGATGTTATTAGATCCATATAATCTAAAACATTTGGGTGGGCCAGCAACCGTTTATGACCTGATAACTAAGCCCAACTACTCCTAACTTACTTTAAGGTATTAGTGTTGCCGAAAGATATTATTTATTTTAAAGATATATGTTGTGCTAAATACGTATTACTCACTTCGTTTCGAGATAATTTGCATATTTTGTTTTCGAGGTATTTCGAGGTATTTCGAGATAATTTGCATACCCTTAAAAATGAAATTTCTTTTACAATCTTCATTCTTAAAATCTCCACCTTTAATCTTCACATTTGAAAAAATAAACTAAAATAAAAATAAAAATTAGCACGTTTTCTGATTCCACGTGTCGTGAGGGGCGTGCAAATTATCTCGGGATGGAGAGAGTAGTTTTTATACTAAAATATATATTTCCTTCGTCTTGGCTTAATTTGCCTACTTTGACAGGACACGAAGGTTGATTTTGTGAAATCTTTGATTTTTTTAAGGGTGGAGATTGAGGATGGAGATTGTGAGAAAAATTTGTCATTTATGGGCTAACAAGTTAAGTTTGGACAAACCGAAAAGGAAAGTAGGCAAGTTAGAGCGGGACGGAAGTAGTATTACTTGCATAAAAATGAATATTTTTCCATGAAAAACTCCACAAAATTATAGATTCATCTATGACTTGGATTGCACAGATCAAACATCCGTGCATGTGGTTTACAAGAATTTTTGTGATATTCCTTCTCTCTCCCTCCCCCCTCTCTTTGTTTCCCTCGCAAGCATATGTGTTCATCCGGTTAGAACTGCTGGTTTCAGTTTTGAACCCATAATTCAGAAAATCTATAATCCTAGCGGACACAGAATCATATATATCATGGTTTCGAGTTCGGTTTCTTACTGCCAATTTCGACGATTTTATTTTTCATTTTAAAAGGCTCTCGTTAGTCTTTTGACCATTGAAACTAGTGGTTCAAATCGAAATCGCCAATCTTAACAATTTTATTTTTATTTTTAAAGGGCTTTTATTAATCTTTTGACCGTTGAAATTGGTAGTTCAAACTGACCTCTAGTCTAAATCTCTTGTATCTCGTTTCAAATGGTCATTTAATCTAAGTTGTACATATGACTACGAAAAAAAAAGAATATATCCATAATTAAAAAAGTGAAGGTTAATCCCGAATCATAATATTGTGGAATCGAAACCAAAATGCATATACACGATTTTTAGTTTTGATTTGGAATCAAAACTGGGTCGGTTGCGATTTGATTTTGGTTGTCAGATGCAAATGAACATCTCTACTTAAACACAGTCAAAGTAGTTTAACTAGTTGTGAAAATTACCGACACCTTTTTCCAAAAAAACTAAGTAAATGATAAATCGGATCGGATGTATCGAGAGACATAATAATAAAAAAAGTCATATTACGAGTAAAATAAAAATTAATTGTATAATATTGAATTTTAGTATTAATAGAAATAATAATAAAACAAGTATGAAGTCTAGAGAGCATGAATAATTGTATTTTTATTATTTATTATTCATGAAAACAATGAAATATTAAGGTGTCATATATAACATTCAAGTATGCTGAAATAGATAAAAAGAAAAGTGCAATTTGTATGTTACTCCCTCTGTCCCGGCCTAACTAGTTTATCTTTCGTTTTTGTTTGTCCCAATTTAATTGACTAGCCCATAAATGACAAATTTTCCTCACAATCTCCACCCTTAGTTTCCACCTTTGAAAAAGTCAAAGATTTCACAAAATCTGTTTTTTCTTAGTCTTCTTGCCCGACCAAGGTTGGTCAATTAGACCGGAACGTAGGAAGTATTTGATAATATGAATATTGATTGATATAGACATGAATAAAAATGAGGGTAAGAAAATATAAATGATATGTAGAATCTATAAGACTCACTAAATTAGATAGAATTAAAACGAACAAGGACAGAATCCAAAGGAAAGGAAACAATAGGTTATGGATCAATTAGGTGATATAGACTATATGATGGGTGGTTTTAGTATTGCATATTTGTAGCACTAAAAATGACTATTTAGTAGACTGAGGTATCGAAATATTTTCTAACTCTACTGAAGATTCCCGCTCTAAAGAATTAAAATGAAAAACTATTTTTAGTGTGACTACAAAATTATTGAAATACCTCCAAAAAAAATATTAAAATGTATATAACGTTGTGTTGTAAAAGTTTAATTTTTATTTATCCACTATTATTAGAGGACAAGAATAAATAATAAAAAAAAAAAAAAAAGAAAGAAAAAAGTGACAGTTAAAAGTAAGAAATAACTGTATAAATTTTGATATCCTCGAATGTAAACAAAAATAATATATAATATATCGATAATAATTTCAAGGATATGATTTTGTTTTTTTCTTAAATATTGTAGTTTAATAATGATAATTCACTTACTAAATATTGTAGTTTAATAATAATTCACTTACCAAAAAATAACAAGAACATATATATATGGGAACCTAAAAAAGCAAAAAAAATGAAAATAAACGTAAATACAAAAAGAATTAACTAAGAATGAGGTTAGATTTCATGACCTTTCAATCAAAACAAATATTAAATTTAGAATTCATGCAATCGAAATTTTCATGTCCAAATTTTTTCCGTCTCACTCAATCTATAAGCAAACATACCCTATAAGAATACAACCAACATACAGTAACACCATAATGAATATGAAAAACATAAAACAGAGAATATGTGGAATTTAAACACTGTTTGAGAAGAAATAGAAATAGCAGCTTGCGTGACTGACTAACAGCACCTCTCCTGATGCTTTCGCCAAGCTTGAAGATGATTTCAAATCCTGATCCGATGCTGCAAGACAGAGAGAGAGATAAATCGACTAGGGGGAAAATTTACTGTACCCCGCAGAAACATTAAAAATGTTTTTTGTCATTTTGACTTTTAAATTACAAAAATACCCACTTTTCAACTATGATGTCCATTATAATCTTCATCTAATTTATTCTCACCCTCACCCACTTCGTATATGATACACGACCGAACATGATACACGATCTGGTGGACATGATACACCACCGGTCGTGTATCATGTATGTGGTCCGAAATGATGCACGACATTCTTATGTCATAGCCAATTGAGATTAAAGTTCCTCAACAAAAAAGGGGACAATTTTGGTAATGTGGGTATTTTTATAACTTAAAAATTAAAGTGACAGAAAAGTAGGTTTACACTTTCTGCTTGGGCCTGCGGCCCTATTTCCACAATCGACAATTCAATCGGATTGAATCCTCTATTTCAATCCGTGTTTCATCTTGTATTCCAAAACAACCACACACGTTATGTATTAGTTGATGATGTCATCATATACACGTGGCATATAGTGATTGTTTTGGAATAGAGAATATCATCTTAATTCAATAATCCATAACCATGACAAGTACCGGAAAACTTACCAAATCAAATCCTCCAAAAAGCAATACAACAACTATGATTGCTGACAAAATTTTGCCTCGATGTTGATAAATGTGGCTAACTAGACGGCTCATGCTTCTTTGTCTGAAGAGATTCACTCTATCAAAGACATCCTGGTACGTGAAATTCACTGCAGGACGTCCAGTATTGCTCACCAAATTGCTGAATAAGTTATAGACCTTTTCATCGCCTCCTAAACAATTACGAATGATTCGTTTGCGTCTTAGCAGTTTCACGTCTTCGGTGCTCTGTATCAGGCATTGCATTGTCAGCGCGTAGTCTGTTACGTATTTGGGATGTTTGCTAGGACGATTGTATTCGTATGCTATCATATTTCTGAACCAAACCTCTGTGCTGTCCGAAATTTCTAACTTGGGAATGTAAAGACTCCAAGACTTTAATTTGATGTCTAACCAACTTGTATCCTGCAACTGCTTGTCTCGAGGCCTCTTGAAGTAAATACCGGCTTCTGCCATTTCGGTGGCAGAGCTTATGAACTCCTCAATTACAAGATCATCGGCAGCTCTTGTGAGCTCCTCAATTCGATCACCGGCAGCTCTTGTGAGCTCCTTAATTCCAAGATCACCGGCTTCTTCCACATCTGAGCTGTGGCTTATGTTCTCCTCGCTGCCATAAGCAGAGCATTCGTCTTCTATGGCAGGGCTTGCCATCTCCCCGCTGCCTTCATCCTCTTCTGCGGCGTGACTTGTGATATCATTACTACCAGAAACGTTGCCTTCTTCAAAGATCGTGATCTCCATACTAACATCAGCGTCGCCTTCCTCCTCCAATTCTGAGGTAGGACTCGTGATCTCCACATTGACATGAGCTTCACCTTCCACCTCCACTTCTGTGGTAGGGCTTGTGATCTCCGTATTGACATGAGCGTTCCCTTCCACCTCCAGTTCTGTGGTAGGGCTTGTGATCTCCGTATTGACATCAGTGTCGCCTTCCACCCCTACTTCTATGGTAGGACTTGTGATGTCCATACTGACGTGAGCGTCGCCTTCCACCTCCAGTTCTGTGGTAGGACTTGTGATCTCCGTACTGACATGAACATCACCTTCCACCTCCACTTCTGTTGTAGGGCTTGTGATCTCCGTACTGACACGAACATCGCCTTCCACCTCCGCTTCTATGGTAGGACTTGTGATCTCCATACTGACATGAGCGCCGCCTTCCACCACTACTTCTACAGCAGGGCTTGTGAACTCCACACTGCCATGAGCGCCGCCGTCCCCCTCCACTTCTGTGGCAGGGTTTCTGGTCCGAGCAAAAAATGAGCAATGTACATAATGTACTAAGCCAAGGAGATGTTCAACATCAGGCAAGGGCGATGTTATTCCTCTTGGGAATTCATCTTTAAATAATACAAGAGGCTGAATCAAATCACTTATTTCTCCATCACCATCACCATCCCCATCCCTCAATAACTCAAACAGCCTCCGAAGAACAAACAGAGGAATTTGATTCTCTAACAGCACCAGATCGCGAAGCACATGTTTTACGCGATTTGAATTATTGAATATGGGATCGTTTTTGCTCACTGCTACTCCTTTTCCATAAAACACTTGATTATACTGGCGCAGAAACCCGATGATAAAAATGCCATCAAGAAGCAACATTTTTTCGAACTCGATTTTACTTAGTCGTATAGCCTCTGCATAACATGCTCGTGCTTTTTCCTCCGAGTCTCTGATCACTTTTTGACATTGATTAACCCACTTGTTATCTTTGGATTGAAGGATCCGCTTAAGGTACATCTGTTTCAGGCACTCCATTTTCTTGAGCTGCTTATCTTTACAGTGCAATGGGCCGATGGCGATGACCGTTGGATCATACGCCGCCTCATTTGCACTGCGTAAACGAGCAGGGACCCTGAAGATGGGGGCCGTTGAGGGTAAATCTGATTCTAGAGAGGCACTGAGCAGTTCATTAATAAATATAACCAGGTGATCATTCTCCATTTCTGCAAAAATCTTGAATAACCTCGCAGAGTAAAACACAGCAAGTTAGTTTTGAGAAAATGGGAGAAGTTCTTCTTTCATTTACAAATTTATCGATGTCAAACAACTCACGTATCAACTCTTCGACATTTTATTAGAGAATGTCTTAGCATTCTGTTTTTATACTAAATCATACATCATGCTGCGCTAGCTATGAATATCTATGTATCACTTTACATGTAACATTCCAGTAACAATCTTCATGCCATGGTGGAAGACACTGGAGAATCCAACGGCTAAACTGATACGCCCCCCATCTCACTTAACTTTGCATATTTTACTTTTCGGTCCGTCTCACTTAATTTTACACACCTTTAAAAAAAAAAATTCTCACACAATCTCCACCCTCAATCTCCATCTTTAAAAAAGTTAAAAATTTCCTAAAATTTGGTTTTTCTTAACATCCATGTCCGATCAACCGTGCAAAATTAGTTGGGACGGAGGGAGTATAATATTAGAGATAGAAATGAATAACTAGGAAGATAGAAACTATTCCACGGAAGGTACGTTTTCCCTTGCTTCAACTTATAAAGAAGTGGTAAAAAGTATTGATTACGGTAAAAACACAAGTAATTTAAAGTAAGTTGTGTTTGAAAATAGAATGAATTTTGGTCAAATTTAAGAGTTTGGGTGTTTGATATTTAAGTATCTTTAGCTTAAGAGTGAGAAAAAAAACTTCGGCAAATTCTCATGTGTACCAGTTGCACGGTACAACCGGGGTTGAATATAACGATTTATACTTAAAGTATCACTTGTTATGGGTGCATGTATAATATCTTTACCCAAAACAAGTAATATATTTAAGCAGAAACATTAACATATACATTTTCATCATGATACATTTATCCAGAACATGTAATACTTTTAAACATAAATACTAATAATTTCTTAAGAATAAGTAACAGTGTAATAAGAAAATGTATTGTGTTGAAAGTATTACATTTCTTCAGAATAAGTAACAGTGGTCCAAAAAGAGCGTTACTTTACAGAAGTTGAAAATGTTCAATAAAAATGTTGTTATAGCCAAAAAACAACCTACTTAATTTAATTGATTATTTCCTTATTTCACAAAATATATCCCAATTAAATTGATTATGATGAAATATACTTGTCATTTCCACTCATTCTTAATTTTTCCAAATACGTCTAAAACGACATTTTTTATGGAACAGAGGAAGTACCTCACAGTAAAAATAGTAATACATTTTTATAAATCCATCCACGACCCGAATTGCACCAATATTAAAATATATTGCATGATCCTTGTTAAGTTTATAGAAATAAAAATATAAAAAAATAAAAGATTAATAACAAATAAGAGATATAAAAAATTTTAAAACGTAAAAGATTAAAACTAAATAATTAAAATAAACAAAATTATAGAAATTGAACGTAACAACCCACTTAATTAGCTATCAGAAAGAGAACAAGTCAAAATACAGTGAGAAAGACAACAAATATATATAAATACATATATATACATATACCAGTAGCGGCGGCCGTACAGGTTGTTAGAGGAGGGCCATGGCCCCCCAACGTATATACATATATACTGTACTAAGTTTATACTCCCTCCGTCCCGACCTATCTTTTGTCGTAATTCCAACAAAATAATGCACAGCTCTCACAGAAAGAAAGCTGACCGAGAGTACTACAGAAACGGACTGGACTATAGCTGTATATCGTATCGGTGCCTTCATCGCTGCGACATTTTCGTCGAAATTTCGCAAAACTTGCAACACTTCTAGTTAGTATGTTAACAGAAGCTAGAGAAGAGCTTGAATATATAAGTTGAGAAGAAAATTGAGAAGATCTTGCATTTGATGCATATTTAAATTCTATCATTATGTATAATCATAGTTTTACTTAAACATTTATAATGTAGCACAGGTAACATTAAGATCTAAAAAGTAGTTGTGTAGTGAAGTATGAGCTTCAGAGAGAGAGAGAGACTTACTTCAGAAGGTACAGAACTTTTTGTGTTTTGAGAGAGAGAGAGAGGAGGGAGAGAGAGATGATTGTTTGTGTTTGTGTTTGTGTCTGTGTCTGTGTCTAGAGAGAGAGAAAGAGGGAGATATATATTTTAATATATAATTGTGGCGGAAAGCGGAAGGAAGTTTCTGTTTTTCCACGATAGTAGATTACTCCCTCCTTTTGCACAGGTGATCGGGCACGGATGTTAAGAAAAAACAGTTTTTACTTAATTCTTTGACTTTTTTAAAGATGGAGATTGAATGTTGAAATTTTGAGTGGAGATTGTGGAAGAAGTTTCTTTTTTGGAGTGTGCAAAATAAGATGGAACGACCGAAAAGAAAAAGTGTGCAAAATAAGTCGGGACGGAAGTAGTATTTGCTTTCAGAAATTTAGATGTTAAAACACCAGATGTTAGCAATACCGCCACATTATTAGCTAGGAATCTTTAAGATGAAGGATCTAGAAGCTGAGGTATCACAGCTTGTACTATTCTCGTCTCGTTCTAACTTTTCTACTTTTCGTTTTGATTTGTTTAAACTTAATTTTTCAGCTCATAAATGACAAATTTCTCTCACAATCTCCACCTTTAAAACAATAAAAATTTTCACAAAATTTACTTTTTTTAACTTCTGTGTTCAATTAAAATAGGAAAGTTAAGCCGAGACGGAGGGAGTATTCATTTACACAATTGAATGAAAATATCTTTCAGTTCATAATAGATACCAACATGAAATACGTGTGCTTCGATCGGATTAAATTAGTATAGTTTTTTTTAGAGGTAAGAGTAATCTTACCCTTGAAATCGGGGAATGAGAATTTCTAATAAAATAATCTCCAATACGGTAAATGCATTTACATTAATTAGTATTATTCTCAGGCGATGGACTGTAATTTATTTTATCAGTAATATTTCTAATTAAATGAAATATAATATAATTTAATATTTAAAAATTAATTATTTTATCCTACTAAAATAAATATTTAAAAAGTTATGATTAAAACATAAATAAAATTATAAGTAATGTAAATGTAAGTTTCTCTCATGTTATATATGAATTTAATATAATTAACTTACTCACTACAACAAATGATATCTTTTGTATAATATTTTTTGAGACCACAATTGTGATCACTTTGGTCACAAATCTCTCTACATATAATTTGGAACAATTTAAGACTACTTTTAGATAACTAGTTGTGCAAAAAATATTTGAGACGCATTTGAGGCCACTTTTGTTGTCACTCGTCATAAATATATTATTTGCGTCCGAGTTATTGAGACGACAATAAAATTGTGACAAATACTCATTATTTGAAGCATTTTTTGTTTTCTCAAAAGACCATTTTTATTTTATATATACATATATATATTATAGATTAACAATTAAAATACAAAATTAAATAAACATAAACATCTAAATATGATCCATTTTTATCAAACAAAATACAAAATTAAAATTGCCCATAATCATGGACCTTTCAAAATCAATTTCGACTCCCAAACCAGGGCTGGTTTTGAGAAGCTAGAATTATTCAAAAAAAAAAAAGAAAAGAAAGAAAAAGCAGAAAGATTGAACAAGATTATCATATGATCTTGCATTTGATTTCATATAATATGACGCAATGTTTTGTAGTATTCCAGATGGATATAGCAACACGTATCGTAAATCTAAGAACATAAATGAATCGAATGATTTAATTATAGGCTACTCAGTTCGATTAGATGAACGGCTGAGCCGATATGCAACAAGGAAAGGGTCTTAGAGATCGGTCAAGGGTACGAGAAGAACAGGTGATTTAATACTGTCGGAATGAAAAATGAATATAGCATATATATCTGCCTCTGACCGACGGGCGAGGAGTTCGATCCTATTGTCCAATAGACTCGTGGATTCCAAACGAGTCTAACTTTAATGCTCGAGAACCCGATAAATACAGGATGAAGTAGTAATTTGTATTGAATATTTCTTAACTAGGAGGACGAAATACTCAATTGGGTAGCATATAATTTGTCGAGACAGAGACTTTAACAAAAGGAATCTGAACTTCTGTAGTGGAGTACTTCTGGTTGGTGCATTTATTATGTGTGGGACCAAACCAACAAGGACTATGAGAGGGCGTGTTTTGACTTTCAAATAAATCAAATGTTCATACCATTTCAAGATAAAAACATTTTTAGTACAATTATTTTTGTTTTATAATTCATTTCACATTTTTAGTTAAATCTATCTTATTTAATTTTATTGTTCATACATACATCTAACGTACTTATAAATTGTCTCAAACGCAAAATCGAGACCAATTATGTTTATTGTTGATTCTATCTTATCAGCTAATTGTTCTAAAAAAAATGGGTTAATTGCACCGAGTCCCCTTATGATTTGAAAATGTTGCATAAAATCCTCTTGTGCTTTGAAAAATGCACGAAATCCCCATGTGGTTAAATAAATAAAGCACGAAATCCCTAATTCGGTCAAAAAGAACAGGTGTGTGGTACACGCGCGCCTAGTGCGATGGATATTCGTTTTTTTCACTTTTTGATGAGTACAATGTGTTAATTTCTCTTATTTGACTATATAAAGGCCCCTTTATTTATTTGTGAGGTTTCGTTACAATTTGACGACCTGCCTTTTCGAAAAGGAAAACAAAAACCTACATTTTTCAATTAATACCAATATAATAACCAGCCTTGGTGCAGTTTTTGCTCTATAAGATTTACTTTATCCGTCCCGGCTTAACTTTCCTACTTTGATCGGGCAGGAGATTAAGAAAAAATAGATTTTGTGAAATCTTTGGCTTTTTTAAAGATGGAGATTGTGAGAGAACTCTGTCATTTATGAGCTGAAAAGTTAAGTTAGGACAAATCGAAAAAAAAAGTAGAAAAGTTAGAGCGGGACGGAGGTAGTATATAGTATTTAAGAATTGAAATTGCAAAAGATTTATGTGGATAACATTAATTTAATGGGAGAATCACATTTACTATTCTTGATCTTTCGATCAAATTACAAGAGATTCTATTTTTTTTAAAGTTGCAAATAAGTAAAATAACTCCCATCAATAAGGATGTGCACGGTATTGTGTGGATTGGATATTTGAAATATTTCAATTCATATTAAGTTTCGATTATTTAAAAATTGAGTATCCAAAACTGATCCAAAAAATTGAAACGGTACGGTTATTATTTTCGGAATAATTCGGTTCAGAATTCCGAAATATAACGAAACGGTTCAAATCGGTTCGGTTCAGTTCGAATAACTGAAGATTTTTTATATTTTAATAATCGATTCAATTTGTACGTAATATATTGACATCTAACTAATATAAATAGTTTTAGTACATCAAATTTGTTTCCAACTCACTAATTTGTGCTTTGAATATTATATAATATATAATTAAATATAGTGTTCTTTAATTATTTATGTTAAATATAACTAGTTATAAAATTATGAATAATTAATTTTTAATTATTATTTAAATTAATCTTTTAGAGATAATATACTTTTAAATTTGTATTTATTGTTTTATTTGGTTCAATATAGTTCTTTATGGTATGGTACGGTTCAATATGATTGTCGGTTCGGAAAATTGAGAACTATCTAAATTTATACCAAAAAAAAATTAATTTTATTGGCTTCAGAAAAAGTTAATAGACAACAAATTTTTTTGGTTTGGCACTTATTCAATCGAGTTATGAATCGATTTCAGTAATCTCGAAACTCTGTGCACTGACCTACCCTTCAATAACAAAATTTTCAAGAAATGATCCTTTTAAGACTTAAAAATATGATATGAACATGAATTACATGAATTCCGATTAAATTACTTGGTTTAAACTTAAATAGGTCGAGAGAAATTCCACCTAACAAATCAACAAGTTATCGTAAATTGTAATAATCGTATATGTAATCATCCAAAAAAATGCGTGGGCGGCAATATCTATTTTCAGTTGGGTTTATCAGCCAAACTAAACAGGATTAACGGTATCTCTACGATGCGGAATCAGAATATTCTATTTCTAAACCTGAAAAGTAAAATAATCGTACAAACCACGAAGTGGTTGTAGTTCCCTGTTCATATGAACACTCGATCTAGAAACATCATCAACCTAGACTCGATTACAATCATAAATGAAGAAAGAAAAGAGGCCTTTAATGGAGAAATTTGGACTATTGTCAGCTGTCTTTGTTCCGATGATCCTGATCACAAACATAACTGGGGCAGCAAATATTCCGACAACTCTAGAAGGCCCTTTTGAGCCGGTAACTCGGCGTTTCGATCCGTCGTTGCGCCGCGGCAGTGATGACTTACCTATGGATCATCCAAGGCTTCGCAAAAACGTGACCTCTAATTTTCCCGAACAGATTGCTCTTGCATTGTCTACTCCGAACTCAATGTGGGTCTCTTGGGTCACCGGTAATTTCCATTTCTGTTTGTGTGAGTGTTTGGGAGAATTCTTATCTATTTAGTCGGGTAGTATCTGAATGGGACAATTCACCATTAGTTTGATGGATGAATGGAGATTAGTTGGATTTGGCCACTAAATGAATGATAAATTGCTCCAGTCAGGTACTAGTATAGCTTATACCGTTATGTTACATACCGAATTATCGGTAAACACAGTACATACCAAATTTTATGTCGGCATGATATAATAGTGTTATTTATCATTGATTATGATATACGGTAAGATATACGGAAATATCAAACTACCACAAATAGGAAAAAACTGGGTTTACTGAAATACGAAACTTTCAGATTCTCGCCGTACCGCACACTTTGGTAAGGCTTCATACCATACTGGAAAATTTGAGTATACAAAAAATTTGGACATTTTTTATATTTTTGAGGTTTCATAAGTACGGTATATGGATATTTCGGTATTTTTCCTCACCTCACCCCTAGGTACTAACTGACTGGGTAGTTAAGTATAGCCGTGTTTTGGGAATTGTTTGATCTGTTCTTTGTTTTTTATTTGATTCTGGTGTTTGATTTGGAAAGGGGATGCACAGATTGGGGTGAATGTGACAGCAGTTGATCCAACAACTGTGGCTAGTGAGGTGTGGTATGGGAAACAGAGTGGAAACTATACTGCTAAAAGAAAAGGGACTTCTGTGGTTTATAGTCAGCTATATCCATTTGAGGGCCTCTTGAATTACACTTCTGCCATTATTCACCATGTGAGGATTGACGGTAATGTTTGCCAGTTACAGTTTATTCATTGTTTCAAATGCTAAATCAGTTGATATCTTGAATTGAACATAGTTGAAATGAGCTTTTATCAATCGGTCTCACGTCAAATATCTTGGTTTGATTTTCAGTTGTAGAAACATGTTTTTCAAATTGCAAGATAATGTTAAGGTTTCATGGCAGGCCTTGAACCCGAAACAAAATACTATTACAAGTGTGGTGATAGTTCATTAGCTGCAATGAGCGAAGAGCTCGTGTTTGAAACGTTACCACTGCCGGGTTCTGGAAACTATCCTCCTCGTATAGCAGTGGTTGGAGATTTAGGTCTTACGAGCAATTCTACCACCACCATCGATCATCTCATCACGAACGATCCTTCGATCCTTTTAATGGTTGGAGACTTGACATATGCAAATCAGTATCTAACTACAGGAGGGAAGGGGGCTTCTTGCTACTCTTGCTCGTTTCCTGATTCGCCTATCAGAGAGACTTATCAGCCTCGTTGGGACGGATGGGGAAGGTATTGATAGAAAACTATCCATCAAGAAACTTCTTTTAAGACAAGAAACTTATTTGCTTCAGTTCAAGATTATTAGAATGATAAGTAGCAACTATTGTGATTACTGTTCCCTTTTTGGCAGCCCTTTTAAGCATATATGATAGTCATAGGTAGCCCTTTCATATCTCGTTATATTCGGTTTTAGAACTTGTGTACATTTATACCAGGTTTATGCAGCCCTTGACGTCACGGGTTCCTATGATGGTGATCGAAGGGAACCATGAGATCGAGCCTCAAGCTGCCAATACCACATTTTTATCCTACACGACAAGATTTTCCGTCCCGTCAAATGAGTCTGGTTCCAAAACAAACTTCTACTACTCGTTTGATGCTGGAGGCATACATTTTATCATGTTGGGTGCGTATGTGGACTACAATCAAACAGGTAACTTTGATTAATAAATCATAAGTATTCAGTGATCATCTGAGGCTGAATTTATCGTCATGTGTTGTTAAGGTGCTCAGTATGCTTGGCTGGAGAAAGACCTCCAGAATGTCGACCGGACCACAACCCCGTGGCTGGTTGCCACGTGGCATCCGCCCTGGTACAACAGTTACTCGTCACACTATCAAGAATTTGAATGCATGAGACTGCAGATGGAAGCACTTCTCTATCAGAATGGTGTCGATATAGTCTTTTCTGGTCATGTATGACAATTCGTTCACATCTTCAAACTTAATTGCATTTCTTGTCCAAATGGAAATGACATTGTTGTCCTTGAAGGTGCACGCCTATGAGCGGATGAATAGAGTGTACAACTACACATTGGATCCATGTGCACCTGTGTACATAACGATTGGAGATGGGGGTAATATCGAGAAAGTTGATGTGGATCATGCAGATGAACCGGGAAAGTGCCCCTCTGCTGGTGATAATGTACCTGAGTATGGAAGTGTATGCCATATGAACTTCTCGTCTGGACCGGCAAAAGGCCGATTTTGTTGGGATAGACAGCCTGAGTGGAGTGCTTATAGAGAAAGCAGCTTTGGACATGGTATACTTGAGGTAAACGAAATTTGCTATTTGTTTAGACAGGAAAACTACAACCTCTGCAGTAAGGCTGTGTAAGAAAGTGGCGTGTTTTGTACAATTTAAGGACAAATTTCACCTGAATTCTGCCTAAAGTCACTTGACAGGTTCTGGTGAGATTTAGGATTCCGGTGTAATTTGTCCGTAAATTGCGCAAATTTGATAGTCATAAGGGTGTTGGAGTTGATTCTGCTTTAAAAGAAGTGATTCAAATTGATTATTGTAGAAAAATCAAAAGTAGTGTTTGAGAAGTAGTGATCTTTGAAAAATGTAAGAAGTTTTATTATTTGCAAAATAATCACTTTTTTGGGTAATTTATGTTTAAAAACGAAAGAATCACTTTTAATCGGTTTGAAGCAACCAGCTAGCAGCCTCTAAACACCAGCTTAAAAGAGATTAAACAAAATCACTTTGAAGCATTTACAAACACTCAACAATCACTTTCGTTTAAAACTTGTGATTTAAATTGCACAAAAGCACTTGCAAACACTCCCTAAGTTGTCACCTCGTGTATCGGATGGGCCAAAAGTGCCACCTCTCCTTAATTAGTGGACCAATTTTACAATTTTCCGGAGAGGCCTGAGGTCATCATTTTCATTGTTTTGCACTGCCTTTAACAATCTTGTGATGGTTTTCTATGTTTATCAATCTTGTTCTCTATTCGTCTACTTATGTGTAGAGCTGTATCTGCAGGTTGTGAATTCGACGCATGCACTGTGGACATGGCATAGGAACCAGGACATTTACAAAGAAGACAGCTATGGCGATCAGATCTACATTGTCCGACAACCTCAGTTATGTTCTGTCAGATCACAGGTCGACTTCCTATAGGACAACAGCAATCAAATTAGGTTTCCTCTATGGTGATATTGTTTAACACATTCTCCTTTGAAGATACTCTGTAATAATTATAATTGGTTGTTATTTGCTCATGTAACAGGGAACCAAAGTCTTGCCACCAACAAGTGCAGCTACCTTTACACATCCTTTACTAGTCACTCTTCTGTGCGCCTCCGTTACATTCGTCGTCGTTTTCTGTCTCCAAAATTCCAGAACTAAGAAAGCATACCGCCAAAAATGATTGTTCGTTCTTGGTTCTTGATTTACAGATGTATGAATACTCATTTTGATCAATCAACTCTTCAATTTTATGTAACTGTATCTTCGTTTAGCTAGAAATCAAAGTGTAACTAATTACAGATTTGCTGCCTATAAATAGCCTGAATTCTAAGCATTTGGTGAATTCTAAGCACTTATCCCTACCAGCATTATCTATCGATGCACGATACATGGGCGAAAATTAACTTTTTATTCATTTCTATTTATTGTAAAATGTATTATTCTAACGTAGAAAATGAAATATCAATATCAATATGGGTTATGAATGATACATTTATGCGTTAACTTTATATTAAAAACTTGATAAATCATATATCATACATAAATATAAAAAAGCACAAGAAAAATCTTCAAAGAAGTGTTACGTTTTACGAAAAAAATATTACTTTTCAACGTGAGTAACAAATATTTTTCGATGAACCAAACTCGAGCCTAGAGTTTCTTCTTAGAACTCAAATCTCAACTTGACAGTACTCGGCTCGACTCGAGTGTATCTCTGCAGCTGAACAATGTAAATCTACAAGTCATAAAGTGAAAATGAATTCGGTAAATTAAATTTTTACATTCAGTTAAAAGAAGCGCGATTATGGCGCGAATGTTTCTATATTTTCTAAGTACAAAATGTTAGCTTTTGTTTGATATTCCGAAACTCATGGAATGCCCCCTTTTCTCTCCCTCAATCTTTGCCTCAAAACCAAAACCCAATTCTCCAACAACAATTTTCTTTTTCTTTTTTCCTCCCAATTGGAACCCCACCCTGATCTAGAAACAAACTAGAAAACAGGGTAAGAAATCCAGATTTTCAATTCACATACAGGTAAGAATGTTCGGATTATATTTATTTATTTTATTTATTTTTCCCACCTTTTTTTCCATTTTTATATATTGTCGTGCATATAGGCAAATGGAAGAAGAAATTTGAAGAAATTAATGAAGCTATCTCCCTGTGAATAGGTGCTAGAAATGAATAGGTTTATCATTGTTGCGATTATGATTTTTTGGTGACTGAAATATTTGTTCTTTTGTTGTAGATTTACAGTATTCTATTTATTTTAAGAAGTGCTTGTTTTGATTAGTATAATAAATATGTGACATTGTTTTCATTTTCTCTTGATATAGTTTGATTGTTGTGCTTGAGGAAGAAATCAATGGTATGAGCTAATGGAGGTTTCAGGTTATCTGCTTCGTCGTTGATGAGTGGTTGATGTAGTTCTGGTCAGAACCTTTGGAGACTTTAGAAAATATTGTAGCCTAAGAGTTGTGTTCTGTTGTTTAGCAAAGGGAATGCAGAAAAAACTTCTAAAGCATGGAATTGTAGCTGTTTTTCGAGCATTACTAGTCGGGGTCACTTAAGTTGAGTGGACGATAAGGAAATGGAGAGTTGCTAAATTAGGCGTAAAACCGAGTTATTATGAAGAGTTGGAGCTCTTGACTGATGAGAATGTTCATGTCAAGTGGAATTGATCTTTGATAGTAAACATGGAAAAAGAAATGTGTGCTGATGTTAATTATCAGAACAATGGAGAGTGTCTGCGAAACATTTCTGTGCAAACGGGTGAAGAATTTTCACCTACATTTTTAAGGGACCGTGTTGCATCTAGGAGAACACCTGTTACGAATGATGTTGATCAGATCCCAACAAGTAAAGTAGCTTATGATGTTGTTCAAAATCACCATCTAACCGCTCTTCGTAGTATCAAGAGAAGAGATTCCGAGACTTTTGCAGATTACTCTCCATCAGGCCATTCCGTTTTTTCATCAGGCTCCCCTAATTCCTTCCAGACTTCTAGTAGAGGATCAGTGGCTACGGATGGTTCATTTTCTGGAAAGATAAAATTCCTCTGCAGTTTTGGAGGAAGAATATTGCCAAGACCGAATGATGGGAAACTTAGATATGTTGCCGGAGATACAAGGATTATGTCCATTAGAAAAAACTCAACTTATCTTGAGCTTGTGAAAAATACATCATCAATTTGTAATTACCCTCACACAATCAAGTACCAGCTTCCAGGCGAAGATCTTGATGCGCTTATATCCGTGTCTTCTGATGAAGATCTTCATCATATGATCGAGGAGTATTATGAGTTAGAGAAAAGTTCGCAAAGATTAAGAATTTTTCTTGTTTCTTGTGCTGATTCTGAGCCACAAGCTGAAGCAGATTCTCCATACGTTGTTGCTGTTAATGGGATGTTGGAACCGAGTCACCAGAGAAGCTCTAGTAAGGAGAGTTTGGAAAACCAGCGGGACCCTTCTACTACTTTTCATCTTCTAGACAATCAGCATGGGGGCAGTCCATTGAATCTCAACCCCACTCTTTCAGGCCCTCAAATCCCTTCTGTCTCCTATATTCCATCTCCTCCATTGTCTCATCTTCAGTTTGTAGATGTTAAATCTCCATATGGGTATGCAAACAACTCTGCGTATGTTATGAACAGCCCAGCGAATGATAATCCGTTTCGTTTTGATGCTTTAGGGTGTTATCAAAACAATCCAGTGGTACAAATGCATGCAGTTCCCCAGGTGGCCTCACACTATCGTAAGTCGAGTAAAGAGTTTCAGCCTCCTGCATCCTGTGCTCCCAATTATTCTGGTGCAGGTTTTCCAAATTCGGGGGATTTAGCCCCTTATCAAGCCACATTTAGTATTTCTCCTGCGTCTAGTGATAATGTCAAATCTTATAGGAGTGCAGCAGATCTCCTCCCTGAATCACAAACAACTGATGACGACAGTTCGAGTGTCTCTTTAGAACAAGGGACAATAAAGACTGAAAAAATATTAACATCCACTGAAATGGTCAGTTCATCTCAAGAAGAATTAATGGAAGTACAGAGAACACGTGAGAAATATCAAATTTCTAGAAATAATGATCAGGAAAAAACCATATGTGGTAGAGAATCAATACAGTCAATGAAGAATGACGAAAGTTGTTTTGATCTGGATAGTGCAGCAGAGAATCAAGTGGATCTGTGGAAAGGGCTTCCTGGAATTTTCCAAGACCGACCAAATGAGCCGGAGTTTTTCATAAAGAGCCAAAAAGAGAACAATGATCTAGAGCATCTTATGCCTGGTGCATTTCAGCCTATGTCAACCGTTGAAAATAACCAATCACAATACATCAGTCCAATTCTAGTTCACGATAAATCTGGTTCAGATTTAAGCTTGAACAATCCTGTCATTTTTCGAGAAAAAACAAGAGATGTCGCTTTAGGCAAAGAAGTCTCTGCCCTGAAAGAAATGGTGAATGGTTATTACGAGAGTGCTGCGAAAAATTCTCATAAGGAGTATGCGGATAATTGTGATGTAACTTGCATAATGGAAAAGCCTATTATGGTGAAACCAGGTGAAGGTATTGAATGCATCGGAGTAGATAAAACAGAAGCTGAAACTCATCTCTATGAATCTGGCGGCAATGTATATAGCACTCTTTATCTTATTTTCCTTTCATTGTGGAACTGGTTTTAAAGGCAATAATTGATTTACTTGTCTCTTTGCACATAGGATGTTGAAGTCGATGAAGAATCCAAGGGTAAATCGCTAGATGATGTGTCAATCATTGAAATGGAAGCCAGTATACACGGTTTGCAGGTTCACCACCAAATACCTTTCGTTGTCATATATTGTTGTTTCTGGATTTCACAATGTGTTGATTTTGCATGTGACTTAGTCATGCTTAATTTTGGATATGGAGATTTTATTCATTTATACAAATATTTGTTTGACATTCATGTCATGTTGAGTGTATAATGTGTCTCAGTTTCCTTCCATTCGGTATCTTACGATGTCTCATTTGTAGCACACAGTTGTCTGTGCCTATTTGTACATAAAGTTACATGCATATATGGCATTTGTACACTTTTTTCGTACCACAATCTTATTAAACAGCATGCCCCTAGTAATATTGTTTATGCGCATTACAATCACGTAACTGATTTATATTTCTTATGAACCATACTATGAAGATATAGTATAATCACGCAAAAATAGATGAAAAGACGGTATGTAAGTTAATTGTCCTCTTTTTTTTATGCGTCGTCAGTTATCAACATGAAACCACATTTATTCATGTCAGCTCAGCTGTCATTCTACATTAAGTTTGACAATTAATCAGGTTAACATTTGACATTTATCTGATGTTGGCATTGCATTTATCAACATTTTTCATGAAACATTATAATTCAAACCTATAACACTTAATAGATTAATTTTATTTTTCCTAATCATTGTTTTGGTATAAGTTGATTGTGTTGTGGCCGACTGAATACCATATAATCTGGGCAGATCATACGAAACGCTGATCTTGAAGACCTACAAGAGTTAGGATCTGGTACCTTTGGAACTGTATTTCATGGGAAGTGGAGAGGAACAGATGTTGCCATCAAGAGAATAAAAAAGAGTTGTTTTTCTGGGAGATCTTCGGAACAAGAGAAATTGGTTTGTCTCGACTGAATATATATACATATATCTCTTATTTGTCTGATTCTTCTATGTCTTGTAATACTCACCAAACTTTTCGTCAGGAAAATGCCATTACTGATTCTAACTTGATCATTTTCCTTTGGGAAAACACAATAAAGTCATAATATTTCGTAATCATGTGGATATATGAATCTATACAGACCAGTGATTTCTGGAGGGAGGCCAAGATTCTTTCTGGACTTCACCATCCCAATATAGTAGCATTCTATGGGGTGGTTCCTGATGGACCTGGGGGAACATTGGCTACTGTCACCGAGTACTTGGTGAACGGGTCACTAAGACGTGTCCTCTTAAGAAAGGCTCGGTGAGTTTTTATGCTTCTCATTTGTTTTACATATACTACTTCTAGAAAAGGGTCCATGAAAGTGAACCTCCCATCGCAGAGCACTGGATCGGCGGAAGAAGGTTATAATTGCACGTGATGCTGCTTTTGGCATGGAATACTTGCATCTGAAGAATATTGTTCATTTTGATTTGAAGTGCGACAACTTGTTAGTAAATCTGGGCGATCCTCAACGGCCTGTGTGTAAGGTGATTCCACCAATAAATTTGAAACTAGATAGTCTTATCTTCACATGAAGGATCATTTTCATTGTATACACAAATGAAACAGAGGTTTGTTTGATTTCTCAGGTTGGTGATTTTGGCCTATCGCGAATCAAACAGAAGACTCTTGTGTCAGGTGGTGTTCGAGGAACACTTCCTTGGATGGCTCCGGAGCTATTAAATGGGAACAGCACTCGGGTTTCTGAAAAAGTTAGACCTTTACAAACTTTCCATCCTAATTCTGATAGTGATCACCAATAACCTTGATCTTAACATACATGAAACATCGTTTCAGGTAGACGTTTTCTCGTTTGGCATAGCAATGTGGGAGATTCTGACGGGAGAAGAGCCGTACATAAATATGCATTGTGGTGCTATCATAGGTAAGCTGTTTGAATACACACATTTGCAGTTTTGATGACATTCAGATGTATTATACGATTGTATCTCTAAATACACATACATGGTTTGTAAGCGGTCTATTCGTCCTGATTTCGTAAGATGATAGAGTTTAAGTCAATGGTATCATACTTGAACAATAGCCTCTTTTTGTGTGGTATCTATGAAGGTGGAATTGTGACGAACACACTGAGGCCACCAATACCCGAAAGGTGTGATCTCGAGTGGAGAAAGTTGATGGAAGAATGCTGGTCACACGAGCCAGAAGCGCGGCCTTCATTTACAGAGATAACAAACAGATTAGGAGTTATGTCAAAGGCACTCCAACCAAAGAGATTTAGTAGAGCTAGTACATGAGATCATCCTAGGTAGTTCACAGGAGAAAGCATAGGTGCAAGTTGTCCTATTTCTTCCGATTTCGGATAAAATAGGCTCTTAACGAATGACTTGCCATCTGGCTCCTTTTGTATGTAGAGATCGTTTCCATTTCTGTCGGCTGAGTGTGGCCGAAGAGGAGGACGAAGAAGAAGAAGAAATCGTGTATGTATTATTAATTATTTATTTTTATCTATATCTTGTTCTTGGAAGATATCTTTGTAAAATTAATATGCATGTTCATGTTGGTAAAAGAATGTAATATGTATTGACAATGGTCCATGAATCTCTAGGAACATGTGAATATATTTGGTTGTGTTTGGGGATGATAGACTTATCATGTTGGATTCGTACTCAATTGTGGGTCGATTGAATTATATATCAAAAGTTTTATACTTTAATATAAACTATTAATTTTGGGTTTATTCGGGTCACAATCAAGTTAATCGTTTTATTTCAGGTTGGTGTCAAATTTTTCTAAGTAAATTTGGATTGGATCGTATCCTTGTTATTGTCCTTAGTTAGAGATTGTCACCATAGTTGTGTGCGGCAGATGCGGAGTATAATAGAAGTGATAAACGTGATTTTGTTTTGTAAACACCCACGACACAAAAAAAAAAAAAAAAAAAAAAAAAACTTATAATTTGTATAAAATTATTTTTTCTCCAAATATTACCAAATTCTGATCTTATCACAAAAATCAAATTAAATCACTTTTCAACAATTACCTTTGTTTAAAAACACCCCTTGAGTTTTGATCGAGCCTGTTAATTTGATATTTGTTAATGTTCGTAAACATAACGAACACCAAGTTTGTTACTCATCATACTTAAAAAAAAAAGGTCTCATTAAAAAATAAGTCACATTTTAAAAATCAATGCCACGTTTAACAATTCAAGTAGAAATATAAAAATTTAATTTCACAAAATAATTTAAATAAATCAAAAAAAAAAAAAAGAGAAAAGTCATGTAAGGGAGTGTCGATGGTTTTTGTAGAGTTGTACATTTATCAAATTGATCAAAAAAAAAATTATACATTTTAAGCATAACTCTTTTTATGGGACGGATATAGGAAGTAACATCTACTATTCCTAAACACTCTTATTAAACAATAAAAAAAAAAAAAATAGACATAACTAATAGCACAATTGGACCCATGATGTTAGCAAAATCAGCACGGCAGCAGTACAAGAAACGTGCAAGCATTGTCTTGTTTTTCACGCTAAGGCATAACAAATTTCAGGTCAATATACGAAAAAGAAAAGGAAATTAAAATGAAAATTTGCCAACTAAGTATTTGATAGAAATTAAAAACTTTAATATTTAGAAATATATAAAAATTTGCTGCCCAAAAAATTATAGTACACCAAGTTCACCGTGCACTTAAGTTCAAATTCCGTAAAAGTATTACGTGTTTTATTAGAAATGTTGTTTATTACCCTACTTAAAAAATATTAAGCGCTAACCTCATGGCTGCTCATATCGTGTGACGAAAGAGGCGATCACCTCAAACTCCTGAAAGTACGAAAAATTTAGGATCTAATTTTTTCTGTAATCGTAAATATATGTGTAATGTACAATTAGTAACACTAGGGAGTAGCGCCTAATCCAAGTGACCATGGATTGAAACTCAATCATGCTATTTTCTTAGTTTTTTCTCTCTTCAGGGTTTTACCTAATATTTTTAAATTACTTTCCTTGTTTTTTTCGTTATCATAATTGTTTTCTCTATTATTCGTTTCCCTTTTTTTCTCTCTCCATTTTTTTTACATAATTATTCCCTTTTAGGTTTTTCGCGAAATGTTTTTAAATTACTTTCCGTATTTTTTTCACTTCCGTAATTATTTTCTCTATTATTCGTTTTCCTTTTTTTCTCTTCATTTTCCCATATTTTTTCCTTCTTCTTTTGGCCTAGTTTTAATGATAGAGGAACACTTATAGATAATACATTAAAGCCGTAGAATTTTTTTTCTCTTTATTTCTCCCACAATTATTTTCTTTAAACATGGAAAGAAAACGAAAGCATAGAACAAATAAACAGGATTCCCACAATCGTTCTCTTTCTACATTTGGCCTAAATTAAACGATTGAGGAACTACGATGGATAATACAATAAAGCAACATAGAACAATCTCTAAACATAGAAAACATATAAAAAAAAAAATTATAAGACAAAACGAAATAAAAATAGAGATCTCATTTTTAAACTCAACTCACTAAACTACTATGATCGATCTGACCAACATCCGTATTCGTGTAATAGGTAAATGTAATCTTGATAGTAATTTCATAATTTTATTGATATGTCAAAATAAAATATCACATTAATATGGTTTCAAATGTATTTAGATCACGATCAATAATTGTATAGAGAATGCAAAATTGCAATAAACCAAAGAAATGCGACAAAATAATGCAAAATAAAAAATGAAAAATGAAAAAAAATGATTTATGGGATACAAATTAATAAGAAAACCCAATTTGATTGATGGGCATAGAAACTATTGTATAACAATATCCACGAGTTTGGCACACACATCAAGACCCCTATACACCCGTTAATTTTAAGTAACATAAAAATCAACTACTTTTAAATTTTTATTAATTTAATATTCCTTCCGTCCCGAAATAATTTACACACTTTTCTCGACACATAGAATTAGAAAGAGCTGTTTTTTGCTTTTCAGCTAACTTTTTTAAAGGTGGAGATTTTAAGAGTGGAGATTGTAGGAGAAATTTCATTTTTAAGAGTGTTCAAATTATCTCGGAACACTCCAAAAAAAAAAATGTGCAAATTATCTCGGGACGAAGGAAGTATATCCGAACAAGTTTTCAAGCTCTAATTATTAATTTTAAAGTTCAGAATTAAGATTTTGACTCACCTAATTATATAGGTGTAATTGTATGAGTTCATTTTGTTGGGCCCTAACTTGGTCCCATCTCTACATTGTCATGATATTGTCCGCTCTTTGGGCCAAGCCTGCACGGATTTGTTCTTGGACTAACTCCCAAAAGGCCTCATACCAATAGAGATAGTCTAATCCTATTAAATCCTAACAACCCTCCCCTTCAAACAAAGGACCATTAAATCTCCTCTCAAACCCATTAAATCTCCTCTCAAACGAATCACCGAGCCTCCCCTCAAACGAACCACCGAGCCATATCTGCTCCATCCAGTCGACTAGCCAACTCCACCGCATCTGGGCACACGTCTTACGTGGAGTCCATGGTTTATCGCTGCTGGAGAGCGAACCTCTACCCAGGTGCACCTAGCCTGGTTTCAGCACCTGGTTCGTAGAGTCGGACCTTTCGTCACTGCTGAGGAGCCTGCTCTACCTTGGTGAGCCTTCGTCTCTGCTGAGGAGCCTGCTCTACCCAGGTGCACCTGACCTGGTTTCAGCACCTGGTCCGTAGAGCCTGTCGCACCGAGCCATGTCTGCTCCATCCAGTCGACTAGCCAACTCCACCGCATCTGGGCACACGTCTTACGTGGAGTCCATGGTTTACCGCCGCTGAAGAGTCAACCTCTACCCAGGTGCACCTAGCTTGGTTCGTAGACCTTTCGTCACTGCTGGGGAGCCTGCTCTACCTTGATGAGCCTTCGTCTCTGTTGAGGAGTCCACTCTACCCAGGTGCACCTGACCTGGTTTCAGCACCTAGTCCGTAGAGCCTGTCCACATTGGTTCAGTCTGGGAACATGGCTCTGATACCACTTGTTGGATCTTAACTTGGCCCATCTCTACATTGGTATAATATTGTACGCTTTGGGCCAAGCCCGCACGGATTTGTTTTTAAGCTAACTCCCAAAGGCCTCATACCAATAGAGATAGTCCAATTCTATTAAACCCCATAATCTTCCCATGTATATTCGATGTGGGACTTTGTTGGACAATCCTAACACATTTTACCTCTAATTAAATAAGAACGACATTATTTATCATTTTAACTGAATTTATATAATTATTATAAAAAAAAATTATATATAGTTATTGATGATTAAAAATTATTAAAATGTTTAAAGAGAGATTTTTAGATGGACATTACACGTCATCCATGGACCGGCCAATTCCAATCCAAACACCCCCTAAGGCGGTTAGTATGAACGCCAACAACCAATTGGATAGGCAGGTATAGATATAAAATTTGTACGTATATTTCCCATTTCAGCAGAAGATAAAATCCACATTTCGTCACATTTCCCAATACTCATCGAAGAACAATATATAGACGTAAGCTTCATCCGATCGGAATCGACGCAGTTTTCTATTCAGGGGCATAAGTGATTTTTAGAGAGAGAAAGGAGAAAGAAGCATGGAGAAAGCATCTGAGAGGCAGAGAGTTTTGCTGCAGCATCTTCGTCCGTCCTTTACTTCCTCGTCTCTGGAAGATATTGACTCATCAGTTTCCGTGAGTTTTCGCATCTCTTCTGAAACTCTAATTCTGTTCATTTGCTTACTCTTTCCATTTTTGGTATCTTATTGATCTGTCTTGCTGAATTTTGTATTTAATTTGATAATTGAACAAAATACATGGCTTAGACTTGAGGATAATAGGTCTATGGTTGAAAATTTGTTTGATATGTTTGATTTGGTGTTGATCAGTTGAAGTTAGAAGTGGAAATAGAGAAGTTTCGTACCTCTTTTAATCACACGAGTTCGATTACGTGGATCTTTCGATTACAGAATTTTGCTTGCGAGCTTGTGGGAATAGTTGAGATTATGAGGAATTGCACGTGTTGATCGAGTGTTGAAAAGCTTTCATTTGATAAGATAGTAATTGATAGAATTGGTAAAACAAAAAGATATGAGTTCCAATTTTCCAAAAAGTGCACATCCCACGGCTATAGAATATATTTGGGGATGTGGCCCTTTGTGAATCTAATATGTGTCTTCCATATGAAGATTGTGTGGGAATATAGAATATCTACACAGATCGTGGTCCTTTGGAACCATCATTGTTATATTATACTTGTTTCTTTGTATTTGACTTTTTAGTGTGTTAATTGAACATGCTTTTTGTTCTTTCATCCAGGCATCTATATGTTCAGCAGGGGATAGTGCAGCATACCATCGATCTTCTGTCTTTGGTGACGATGTGGTTATAGTGGCGTAAGTAATCTACAGTCAGAGATGTACTTTAGCTTAATTTCTTGCTTATCTAAATAAAACATTGATTTTCTTTGGAGATTATGTTGTCTAAGATCTTATGTTCATTTACTTGTGCAGTGCCTACCGAACTGCATTGTGCAAGTCTAAGAGGGGTGGCTTCAAGGATACATATCCTGATGATCTACTAGCACCAGTTTTGAAGGTTTATTTGATTCTGCCTCTACATCTCATTTGTTTGCTGTTCTTTTGATGCTTATAAAGTCTGCCTGTTGCTTACTTTTGTTGCTGCTTTATGGTACAGGCAGTGGTAGAAAAAGCAAATGTTCATCCAACTGAAGTTGGAGACATTGTTGTGGGTACAGTATTGGCACCAGGCTCCCAAAGAGCCAGTGAATGCAGGATGGCTGCATTTTATGCCGGCTTCCCAGGTATGCATCTTTAGGTGATGTGGTAAATGTTCATCTTTGCTTTTATAAGAATGTTACTAATGTATGTGAATTTTCTTGAATGCAGAAACTGTACCTGTTAGAACCGTGAATAGGCAATGTTCATCTGGTCTTCAAGCTGTCGCTGATGTGGCAGCAGCTATCAAAGCTGGATTTTATGATATTGGTACCGCATTTTCTGTAGTAGAAATAACATCATATTAGAAAAACCAGATTTGCTCTTTGTTATTTATGTAATCGTTTCTTGATTTTAATTAGGGATTGGTGCTGGACTGGAGTCGATGACTGTTAATCCTATGGCTTGGGAAGGATCAGTCAATCCAAGAGTAAACCTCCGTTCTCCGATACAGTATTAAGGTTCTCTTTGAATAAAATTTTAGTTAGTCTATGTTGACACCAGTGAATATTTTCCAGGTGAAAACAATGGCACAAGCTCAAGATTGTCTTCTTCCAATGGGTATTACTTCAGAAAATGTTGTTCATCGTTTTGGCGTGACAAGGCAGGAGCAAGATCAGGCTGCAGTAAGTTAAATATACATTTGTTGGATTAGATGTTAGCTTCAAGCTGTGTTTGGCTCACAAATTTTCTTATCAGGTTGATTCGCATAGGAAGGCTGCTGCTGCTACTGCTTCAGGCAAATTTAAAGATGAGATAATACCAGTTAATACTAAGGTAAGAGTTTGGTCTCCATTTTGTCTTTGCTTTCAGTACAGTTTACACGCTTCTTATAATAATACCTGCTTTCTTTTGAGGAAGATTGTAGACCCAAAATCTGGGGATGAGAAACCAGTCACGATATCTGTTGATGATGGCATACGACCAAATGCCACACTGGCAGATCTGGGCAAGCTGAAACCTGTTTTCAAGAAAGATGGCACAACCACTGCTGGTAAGTAGGCTGGTCTATTACAATCTTGTGAAAGCATAAAATCTCCTATATTAATTATTTTACACCGTATCCCAGGGAATTCTAGTCAAGTGAGTGATGGTGCTGGAGCTGTGCTCCTCATGAAGAGAAGTGTTGCTATGCAGAAAGGACTTCCTATCCTCGGTGTATTCAGGTTTGTGAAATTGGGATATTGATTCTGTATGTCTGCTGATATATTAATCCTTTTGTTTATTGCTTATAATCTCCACCATCCACGTCATATCTATCATTCTGTATTTGTATTATTGCACTTGATACCCTCTGACAAAGTTATCATAGGCACAAGGTAATGTGCTTGTCCTCCCCTCCACCCCCCCAACCCACCCCAAAGAAAAGGAGAGGACGAAATAAACGAGAAAGATTTACTTGCGCAGTAGGAGCTTATGGACATATGCATGTCTTTGGATTAGTGCCCCATAGTATTTTACCTGCACAGTCAGACCGTCTATAGTGAGAAGAAAAAGTTAGTACTGCCCTTGACTGATCTTGTTTTCTGCGATTCTTTCAGGAGCTTTGCTGCAGTTGGTGTGGATCCTGCAATCATGGGTATTGGTCCAGCAGTTGCAATTCCTGCAGCCGTCAAATCTGCTGGTCTTGAACTTGGGGACGTCGATCTTTTCGAGATCAATGAGGTAATCTCACCCACACATCGCCACCCCCACCCCCACCCCCCAAAATAAAAAAAACATATAAAAAGAAGTGACTCTCTGTTCGAAGGAGGTGTAAGCATTTTAGTTGTGGATATTATTCAGGCATTTGCTTCACAATTTGTGTACTGCCGTAAGAAGCTTGAACTTGATCCCGAGAAGATCAATGTGAATGGAGGCGCCATGGCAATGGGACATCCTTTGGGGGCAACAGGTATTTATTATAATTATTACTGTTATTATTATTATTAAATTATTAATTTTTATTATTATTTATTATTATTATAATTATAATTATTATGACATTTCATAACTAAAATTAATACACTTAGGGACCAGTTAGCGCACTGTTTCATATTGTTAATGTTGAAATTCATTGTCTGCTTAACTACTATTTCTAGTCTGTCTTGTTTCTATTACTTATCAAACCTGCAAATTGCAATGCACATTATAACAGCCTATGACTCGGATGTCATGCTAGTGAAGAATTCTCTTATTCATGTTAAGAGATTTGTTAAACTTGTTATACATGTTCAAGTGTTTCAAGTCATAATGGATTCGCAATCCTCTATCCTCCTGTTCAAATAAATTTCAAATCATCATCATCATCCACATACTTCTAATTGCCTAGGCTTTGTCGAATTACAAAAGGTCTTGAGGTTTGACGTATCTCCAGTAATACCTATTATGTTTTGAAATTGCAAATACCCCCTTGTGGTAATATATACATCCATGAAGTAAGATATGGGTACCCACCTAAATTTGTGCCAGCTTTTATTCTACTAGCAAATTTTTGAGGGAGGTGTCTCTATTAATTTTCCAATTGCTTAATTTTGCAGGAGCCCGGTGTGTTGCTACATTGTTGCACGAGATGAAGCGTCGGGGAAAAGATTGCCGTTACGGAGTGGTGTCAATGTGTATAGGTCTGTCTCTTTACCCTCTTCCCCCACGTCATCGCTCACACTGTAATCGTGTGCATGCAACTTCATTTCTAAGCTTCATGAATTTCAAATTTATGGCTTCTTGGATGTCTACTGCAGGCACTGGAATGGGTGCTGCTGCTGTTTTTGAAAGAGGCGACTCGTGCGATGAGCTTTCTAATGCCCGACCAGTTGACAAACACAATTTTCTGTCCAAGGATGTGATATAAATTTCAACACTCAGTTAACACAAAAGCGCCAATCTGCAAATTGAGAAGTGGAATAATGTCCTGTAATAAATTTATGACTGTTCTGATGTGTTTCTACATTCGAAACCCTACATAGTGTGTGTTTTCTGATACTATATAGGGCGGTCAAGTGAAACTTTACTTGTTTTCTAAGTATTTTTGTGCCTTGTGGAATAGTTCCACCGAATTTATATTTATGTTGGATTGCTTGAAGTGGATATTTTTATATTATGCGTCTTCTACTCAGAGGTCATACAGACGAGAGTTGTAACTGAGTTGCACGATAAGTAAATGCTCACAAAGGTGCTCATTGAAGATATGCATATATCGATACTCCAATATTGAAATGTGGAATTATCAATCTCTTGTACCATTATGTGCTGTTGAAATGTGCAATAACAAATTTTCAGATAAAAATATTTATATAGAAATATTTGCTAATCACCTTGGATCACTCCCAGACAACGATCTAAACGCTCAGACAAAAATACAAGAAATATAACAATTTGATTAGGAGAACCGGGTTTTCAGATTGAAGACTATTCAGCGGAGAGGTGTGAAAAGAAAGAGCAGACTTGAAGTTAAGACAATGGGAGAAAGAGATCTAACTGGTTAAGGGTAATATGGAAATTTCAGGTGTACATGGACTGCGTCGAGAAATTTTGTTACTTTCTCATCGTTTATATTAATGTAAGTGTTGAGCGATTTGGGCTTCCAATAATTGTTCGGGTTTGTAGGACTTTACTAAGATGTGCGTGAGTGAAACTTTATAATTTTAGCTAATAGTCCACTGAAATCACTTCACCAATTATAGGAAGTGGAAATGGTGCTCTGTATGGGTCTCTATCCTCTTTTTTGCCACTTTAATTTTTTTACCAACAAAATACCTACATTATCTTTTATGGCCGTACTTTAGTGGGATGCCAACTAATGTGGATGACTTTAAGTCGCCCAATAGGAAGAGAATGGGTTGATGAGACTAAATTAATGTAACACAAAATAAGAATCACAACATAAAGTGGATATTTAGAAGGTAAAAAAATCAATATGACAAAAAAGTGAATAAGGACCTGACAGGGGTAGAGTACCGGGAGCCCCTTCATAGAATCTCTTCCGTTTGTGAGAATAATGGGGTATTTATAAATAAAGGTGATTGTGGAAAATGATTTAAATTAATTGTTGTTGTAAAATTAGAATTTGGTAGTGTTTGAGAAAAAAACGTGATTTTATACTTGTAAATTTTTTTAGTGTGGACGTTTGTCAAAAAATTACTTCTATCACATCAAAGTTACTTAGTAGTTACAAACGTGCCATTAGAATCCGAAAAATCTAGTGAAAAACAAATCATAAAAATCTGCTTTTAAGACTTTTCAGAAGTGATGTAAGGGCACATTTAAGAGATTGCAAACTCTAGGGGAAGAATAGATTTTACTAAGTATTTTTGGACGTTCAAATGAGTTTGCAAACACCCTCTAAGTCACTCACAAAATATAACAAGATGGAGTTTTTTGTCTTCTAGTAATTGAAAAATTATTGGTAGCAAATATAACTTCATTTTAAGCTTACGTAGTCAATAAATTTCATTTAATCCCGTACAATATGACGAAGTTAGATGACGAGAGCATCTATTACCTAGACTTTTGATTCTAGGTTCGAGTCATCCTAGTGAAGAGACTTTTTTTCTTTGTTTTTAGATTAGGACAAATAGTATGACGCATCATGTATAAGTTTATCCATATTAAGCGTGAAAAAACTCTATTTTCACTCACCAAAAAGAAAAAAAAAAAAAATATATAATAACAATAAAAATATAAAAAGATGAAAAGAAGGCTCCAAGATATAACCTTCCAATGCATTATCATAACTAAGCACCACCAAGGTATAAAATATGGTGCTTCCTTGTATCACTATCACCACATTTTACCACCAAAACAAAACCCAATCATTTTACCACCAAAACAAAACCCAATAAAATTATACATACACCTTCAGAGATATATTTATGTAACTCCTCCACACCACTTCAACAAAAAAAATAATGCGACTTGAACTCATCATACTGTTGCTAGGGATATTTAACTCACCAGCAAAAAACAAAACGAAGTAATTGAGACACCATTAAGTTATGGATGACTTGCATACTGGACAGGATGTTTTCCTCCTTAGCCATGTATCAATGCACTGCGAAATTCGTATCACGACAAAAGTTATGCAAGATTAGAGGTGCATTAGAGCTTATAAGCACTTAATATGTGTGAAAATAAAATGTTAAACAACTTACAAGATGTAAATATAAGATCTTAAGAGCTTATTCCCAAAAACTACAAGTACCTCTAGTCCATCTTATTTTCTTAATATATTATAAGTCGCTCAATTACACACACAAACACACAATACACAAAATTCACACACTACACAAATACCACACACACTAATCACAATGTGTGTTTGATGGGGGTTTCACCCCGTAAATCCTGAGTTAAATCTCTTCATTCAATTGCAAGCATATAAGCTTCACTATCCACACTTTATTAACTTATAAGCTCTTAAGATATTACATCATATAAGCTCTTGACACAAGCTTATAAGATGTTAGAGCTTATAAAAAGTTTGAAATAAGATTAGAGAAACACCTTCTCAACATTATTCTAGACATGGATCGATGCATTATGAAATTCGTAACGTGACAAAAGTTAAGTAAGTTAAAGGGTGTAAGTAAAACTAGGGTATAAAAGTAACAATAATTGAACACACACACATATAAGCCACAATCATGAACAAGAACAAGCAGAGAAAGGAAAAGTAACTTAGAGGAGTTCTTACAACTTTGTGGAATTTGTGCAAACAAGGTAGGTGGCGGATTGTTTCTCCAATAGTTGGAGTATCGAGACAAATAGCACACGCTTCTTCAAAATTATCAGTCTGCATAACAAGATCAATAGAATCATAAGCAAGATGCAATCGTGTTCCGAATTAGTTGAACACATTATTTAGCTATTGAGGATAATTACCTGCACAGTTGATTGGGGGAGACCATTAATCTGGTGAACAGATGCGCCACCATGTTGATGGTTGTTCTCATCAAGGGCCAATAGCATTTCGTAATCATCCCTAAATTATAAATATAAATAAATAAATAAAAGAAAAAGACATGAAGGAAAGTAGAAATTAGTTTCTCAGCCACAAAAAAATTTAACAATCCCATAAAATACATCAAGATCGTTAAATCAATATGAAGCTTCAGAATATTAAAGATAATATACTATCAGACAATTATATGTTTCTGAAAGTTTCGTTAACACTCTGAAGTCTGAAGCTTCATTTTGCTTTAAAAAATTCAAATTTATCAAGGGGAGTATCACAATTTAAGCTTCCCTAAATTTCATATAAGATGATAATGCCTACACGGATGTAGATTAGTGGATTAGGGCAAGTCTGGGTACCTTTACAAGGATTTGCAATGTCTTAAATGAAGACAAAGAAAAAATTGAAGATAAGTACTGGATACCCCTTTAGAATTTTTAAGGATATATTGATTGACCTTGACAAATATGAAGAAAAGACATGAAGCTTATAGTGCTTGGTCCATCTTACCACCAAAAATGCTTGATAATACGTGCGATACCAAGATCCAATGCTACACCCCCATAAGGGCCATAACCCAATTTACATTAAAGAGATTCAAGTGTTAGCTTTTGGTACCCTATTAGAACCGACCCACCTTAAGAAGTGTTGGTTTAAAAAAAGAAAATACACAATAGTGGCAACTCGGTAATATTGGAACCGTCCAGTTTTGAATCGGATGGGCTGTTCAACAGCTAGAATCCATCACAAGTCACAACCGAAGTAGTACTTATTGTACATATATATCTTAAGACAGATATATAAATTAAATATGGACACACATATGAACATTCATCTAATAGATGCAAATACGCATAATGCATTGATACTTCTTTATTTTTCAAATATTTTTTAAGAATACTCAAAGCTATTAGATCCCAATCAATCGTGATATTTTAGTTTCAATGTAGTATCACCCCTTTGCACTCTTCTCTAGTCTACTGACTCTACTCCTGTCAACTCCATTTTTATTTACCGAATAAGAGATTAATTATTCGAGACTCTCCACTCATTTCTTCTAAAAGTAGCAACCCAAGTAATTTGAGTGGCGAGTGACTAAGATTTGCACAAACTTGGGCCTCCAAGTTTTGTAAAGATATTATTTCATGTCGGTTTATTCTTTTATTAGCACAAGTTCTGTCTTATTTATTGTTATGCTTGTTCTGTCTTACTTTTATTAAAATAAGTTACACGTATAAATTGGGTCAGATTAAATTCTTAACAAACTACATACATCCGACTGCATATAATCTCTTAAGAAGAAAGAAGGAAAAACAAAATGGTGCTCTTCCAAGATTTCCTCTATGATTACTTCACAAATTCCAGTCTCCGGACCTGAAATATGCATGTACAGCCATATGAAGATATTTTAATAGACCAGAATGCAGCAAAAAATCTTACTCATTAAAATCACGATCAGCTTGAAGGATGCCAACGTTCATTCCCATGTCACTGAACTCTTCCAATGCTCCTAGTATGTGCATTCTCTGCAAAATAAGTGGAAGATAACACATAAGAACTATTACATCTCGCGCCATAGCTACATGTCAATGAACAAAGAATCTAGTTAAATTAACCCCACACTCCAACATATACAGCACAGAAGAGAAAAAAGAAAACATTAACCAACATCATCCATCTTCTTCACATATAAAATTGCCACATCATCATATTTCTTTGCTCTGCAAAGGCAGTTCAACTAAAAATGACATATTGGAATTGTTAAAATTCACAAATAATAATTTCTTCTTGATTGAGACGGCCTCATCCTATACTTGATAATTGATATGTTCTCAACATGTTCCTTTGGATGATTTTAATGGACATGCAACTATTATTGTCATCATAGTTTCAGTATCACCATAAACAACTTCACACAATAGTTACATTTATGGCATAGTTACTTGAGGGAAAAATAATAAAGAGAAATGTTTGGATAGAATTAAGCAATCATAAAAGAAGATCCACTCCAGCCTGAGAAACAATCAAAAGTTAAAAATTACGCATGAGATGATGTTCAGACAGCTTTGAACATTGTGATACGTTGAAAGTAATACAAATAAAGTTCAAGATAATCGAATATAAGAACTAGGAAAAGGATAGACTACTACCATGTCAATATCCATGTCTGGAGGGAACATGGAATTTCTTCCTCTAGAAGGCAATAAGGTCCGAGGTTGCCCAGGAAAACGACTCCTCTGCCTTGTCATTCTTCCTAATGCTGCGGCTCGAGCCGCAGCTCCTCTACGGGGAGCACTTGAAGAAGACCGAGCCTGTGGTGGTCTATGCCAGTTGGGCATCAATGTCTGCGGAAGTATTTCAAAACATTTCAGTAAAAGCAGAAATTACAAATGATAGTCAATCAAAATTAGCAGTAGCACCATCATAAGAAGCAATTATCTAAACTAAGTGTGGGGATAAAAATGTTTTGGAGATGTGAAAGGTTTTAGTCAAAATATAGGAGACATCCATAGAACTTTGCACAACTAAGCTAACTAACAGGATTCTGAGACCTGGAAAAAATGAAAATTCATCTGTGCATTGGTGAATGGGCCTGACAGGTCAAAGTCCTCCCTATTTTCGTGTTTATGTTTATTACATACTACCTCCGTCCCAGCTTAACCTGCCTACTTGCCATTTTAGTTTGTCTCACCTTAACCTGCCTACCCCATAAATAGCAAATTTCTCTCACAATCTCCACCCTCAAAATCTTCATTCCCAATCTCCACCTTTAAAAAAGTCAAAGATTCCACAAAATCTGCTTTTTCTTAATCCCCGTGCCCGGTCAACCTAGGCAGGTTAAGCCGGGACGGAGGGAGTACTATTTACTATATTCAATAAATTATTAATTTATGACATCTTAAAATTTGGACCAGGTTGAACCGATCAAACTGCTAACCAGAAGGTCTTCTGGATTTGCCTTCGGTCCATTTATAAAACATTGCATCTGGCATAAACATGGAGGAGTGCAAACATTTTACAGGGAACCCAAGAAGCTCATATTCTCACTGAATAGTTGCATCTTTTATCAACAGCAGCAGCTCAACAAAGTTTCACCATTCCAATTCTTCTTCCACATGAATCTCAACATAAATGTGCCAGCTCAGGGAAACAATCCTCATATATCCTACTGGAAGAAAAGTTCTTCGAACTAAAGACAATGCATCCACTCATTGTCAACTACAACAAAAGATGACCTATTGATCCAATAATTGGTCCAATAACCAAAATAAAGCCAGTGCAACTTGATGCATTCAACCAAGCATTTTTCCATATCAACTGATGCCACATGAATCATGTTAAGACATAAATTAGTGATAATCAGAATCTAATCAGAAGCCTTCAATAACCTCTAGCTTCACATGGTTCAAACAAAAGAACTTGCATGGACAATTGATTTGGAAGAAAAGGGAAACAAACTAAATCCATATAAGAGCTGCCAAAGTAGTCAAATAAGAATGCACACAGAGAGCAGATCTCAGAAGGTCTTGTTATAAACTTATAACACACGAACAGGGGAACTCACTGCATCCGGTACAGGGCGTCTTGCCCGTGAAGAACCATGACTTGAGCCCTCCTGGTGCTGCAGGCCCAGTGCTATATGCTCATCCACCTGCCATGAAGTTGAAAAATGCATTAAAAAAAGATAAAGTGATTTACATGTTTAACCATATTTAAAAATATATATATGTTGAAGTGCTTAGAAAGAAGCGTGAACCTCCCCAAAAACTGGCGTTTCATTGTAAAATTGTTCTTGAAGCTCACGAGCAAGAAGTTCATCTGCTTCAAGCTGTCTTGCTCTAGCATCTTCATCACGTGCATTTTGTCTTGATTGAGGAGAAACTTCATCAACCTCAATAACATTCTGCAACCTGTCCACATTACTAGATGTCGATTTCGAGTTGTCAGAGCTAATAATGTCTTCAGCGACCGATGTAGAACATTCACCACGGTTACTTGAGGTAGACCCCTGCTTCTGCCTTTTGATAAAAGAATCAACTGCAGAACGAGTACCATTTGGCCGTCCGAATCGAGTCCTAGGTTGGGATACTGGTGCCCTTAAAGGCCGGACATGCTCAGAAGGGATCAAACTTGGATTCTCACCAGTTGCAACACTAATGCCTATTTCCCTTCTTGCCAAACTGCTCCCATGGTGTCGAGTGGGGTATCTTGGGGCATCCATCTCCGTAAACAAACAGTGGCCCTCATCAGGTGGCATATTTATTTCCCTAGTCTGATTATGTGTAGTTCTCCATCCACCAGAATCTTCAATGCTTTTGCTCGAGCTCCTGTTGTAATCAATAAGTGACAATCATTTCCATAGCCTTTGACTGAAACTCATAAAGCTCTTGAAAACAAATAACACAGTGTTAAATTTTTCACATTGTGAAGGGAATCCAAGAAAGATCTCTAAGCACACCAACATACCAATTACATATGAAACTTTTAGTGTCAAAACGTAAAGCTGATTGCAGGAGTATCCTCCTAGCTTCTGTGTATCTTGAAATAATAACTTTGCTTGATTATTATCCCGTAACGGTAATGTAATGCATACTCAATATACCATTTCCACCCATCTTTTAAAGTGCTCGTTCTGCCAATCTTTATTCAAGACTTAACATAAGAGAAGTTCTCCCAATCTTGAGGAATGCTTTAACGTGGGGTTTGTTTCCAGTGGCCATATCATGAGAGTAAGAAGCAAAAACCACAGATACATAAAGAGAGATGAGATAGCAAAACACTGATGAACACAAACATCAAACTCATCAGGCGTGAATTGACTAATTAGGATCATGCTTGTAAGGTGAAGACAAATTCAAAGTGTTAGTAAACCATACCCGTTATTCAAATTCTTGTTATGCTCAGGTCCATTTGATGAGCATGGAAGACTTAATACTCCTTTGCCCTTTCTAGTGTGAAAATCACTATCTTCAGCAACTAATTCCCTGATGTCAGGTGAAATAGGTGAAGTACTAGACGCTACAGAGCCATTATTATGTACAACAGGTATAGGGCAATTAACATCATTCACAACCGACTGCTTGGCCTTAGCTACGTTATTAGGTGATATACAGCCATTTCTTACCAATCTCTTTTGCCTATTTACTCTAGGCGAGGCAACAGGATCAAGAGATAGCAAACCACCACTTCCATGTTCCTTATTATCACTTCCGACTCTTTCTCCAAAACAAATACTCGAACCAACTCTTCGTATGCTTGTTCCTTCATTGGCATTGGATGATGCAATTGGGAAATTTTTCATGCTATGCGAAGAAGTCCCGTTAGCCAATCCTGATCCTTTTCTAAAATCACCTCTATTTCCAGGCACTCCGCTTGTGGAAGCATTTTTAGTATCAGGTATATGCAGATTCCTCTTCGTCAGATCTATAATACCACCATTTTGAGAAGAAGATTTATCGGTACTTGGTGGCCTCAAGGACTCAACACGTTCCTTATGCTTGAACTCGGGGTTTAGGTATCTAGGGTTCTTCTCTGTCATCCCTTTTCGAAACAGACCACCATTTCTTGAAGACAATGAACTCCCTAAGGATAGAGGTGCAGAATGTCGAGAATTGCTGGGACTGTTAGTACGTTTTGGAGGATGCAGGGGTCGCCCCCTGCTTCCACTGTCAATGATCATGGGCTGATCTCTAGAGCCCTCTTCAAAAAACTTTTGCTGCCCACGAAAGGGCAGAGGCGAAAGATTGTTTTCCCTCCTCCCATTGATTCCCTGTTTGGCAAATCTGTCTGGAGTGTCTGGAATTTCCACTATCGGATCAATATCCATGTGATCCTCATCCATCCTCTGCAGGAATTTTTAGTTTAGAATGCAATGTAACAGGTATCAGTCATTAACAATCAGAGTTGCAGCCAAAACATCTAACTCATGCTCTTAGCAAGTTTTGAACATCAGATAATAGAAGAGACACGAATGACCTTCATCACTTATTGTCAGACCAAATCTAATTAACAATATTAGATCATGTAATACAAAATCCCCAATCTACTTTACAGCGCAACCTAATAGAACAACTCAACAATCATCATAGGGTTAGACCCATCTTCATCCAAAATTTAGAATACAACACTAAAAATTATTATATCCAAAAAAAACGAAGAAAAATAACAAAAGGGCTTTACATTCAGATAAAACACACACATGCCAGTGCTAGGCAAAATCGATACCAAGATCAAAAACAAAATAACTTTTATAATATTTTTTCCGGGGAAACAATTAAAAATAATAATAAATCCAGAATAAGAAACAGATGATTTCAATCCGGAGCCAACGAAGAAATAGAATAAAAATCTGGGTAAAAATCAGACCTAAAAAAACTTTTTACCTTTTCCTTAAAAATTCTCAGAAACAAACTCCAATGGCAGCTTAAGAAAGGCCAATGATGACAGCAATCGAAAGTGAGGGTTTGGTAATTATGCAAATACAACAACAAAATCCATTTTCCTAAATTTTCACCTTCAATTTTGAAATCTTTCAGAT
Organism: Ajuga chamaepitys; assembly: GCA_958295605.1. NCBI lineage: Eukaryota > Viridiplantae > Streptophyta > Magnoliopsida > Lamiales > Lamiaceae > Ajuga > Ajuga chamaepitys. Next base: position 56,427,334 of record OY282506.1, read on the forward strand.
GGTTAAAATTGTAATCTTACCTCCCCTTTGGAGAAGAATGACGTTTGGGCTGACCAGTTTCGGGTTTCCGGTATATGGGTTGGGCTTTGATCCGAATCTGAACCATATGTGCCCATTGAAATTGTTACTTTTGGGGCCCATAAATATAATTTCCTTTTTTCTCTTTTTTTTTTACTTTTTTAAAAAGATAATTCCTTCCATATTTCACATAAATTAAGAAATTATTTATTACACGTATATAAATTAGTGTTACGTCCTTATTTAAATGATCAATGAAGAATGTTCTAGATAAATGGTAATTTCAATGAATTATTTAGAATGTTGATTTCAATTGTATTAGGTAAGATGGCAATTGGAAGGCTTTAGAATGGAAAGTATTCAGCAAACCATCATCCAATATATATTGATAGGGGATTTATGGACATCGAACTCCCTAGTTCTAAGCGACAATTTCTAAAACTGACCCTCTTGTGGTCAATTCTGAGTTAACTTTGAGTTACTAACCACTTAGTAGTTGAGATTCGAGCACAACTTTGAGATGAGAGTCGAGTGCCAGGAACGTCAACATGTCTGATTTTAGGTCTACTCTTGAGCATAAGATCAGCTCCGATAGACCATCTCATCGACAAAATGCAGGAGCTTTGCAGCTCTGCCACGTCATTAGGTGGCCAAGGAGCGTCTCCAAGATTTGAAAGAGACATCCTTCTGGTGGAACCTTAGGGAGTCAGCTCTGGCGTATGTAATCACTATGCTTGGATACCAAGTCACATGCTCCCTGAGTTCCGACCAACATTACAACTAACTATGTCCGATTGACAAAAGGTACGGTACTTTTTTGACACTGCTTGCGAGTACAAAGGTAAACGCGGCTGAAGCTGATTGGACAACCAAAATGGCTTATTTACCCTTTGCCATAGAAAACAGTAAGTATAAATTCTCCTTCAATTTCAAAAGGTTACACATTAAAAAACTTTTACTTATTTCATTACTTTCTTCTTTGCTCTTGCAAGAAGATTTCTGACTTGAACGTCGGAGTACTTTCGGCTATATTTTGCAGATTCATGTACACTCTTGAAGGGAAGGTCCCACCGGATCCTATGGCAGATTTCAGACACCTTGACGGGTATGTATTGGATAACATGGCAAGAATACGAAGTGCATCCCACCCATTGCAGAATCAAACACATTCTGCACACACCAACATGGGTGTGTGTAACTGTGCGGCCTCAGAATCTCAGGGTGTTTATGATCGTATCTCGGTCCCATCCCAACGGGTGTAGGATCTGCCTCACCACACATAACTAAATTCACAAATAAAATTTCAAATCAGATCTTCTTGAATCTGCATTTCAACATCACATAAAACAATCGGAAATGCTAGAACAAGAGATAACGTTCACAAATAGATGGGACATAATAATCAAGATCATAAAAACACACAAGTGGTAGTGATTAACAAGGATTCTTGATCAACATGATCACTATGTTCAACTCCTACCATGAGTTTTGTACATGAAGTACTACAAAATTCAATCGGATATACGAGAAGTTACAATGTTAAACGACTTCTTTTTTTCTCTTAGAATGATACCACCACCTCATTCGGGGTCAGGTGAGCCACCAGGAACCAACTGCATTGAAACAAATCGATTAGCCCAAACTTTATCCTGTAATAAAGAAGGAAATAAAATGCTAAAACAAACTAATGGAGAATTCTTAACAGCTGCTGTACTTACAATGGCAATGTTGTTGCCATTAAGCAAGATTTGATCGAGTTTTGTAATTCGGCGTCCCTCAGACGTGATCTCGCTGAAATAAACATATTGGCCTAAGTAAGAGATTGTTAACATAATTCAGAGAGAGAGAGAGAGGTCACATTAATGATGGAATACTAATGGTAACCAAATAAGAAGGGCAAATCACATTGAGATGAACGAGAAATAGGACTGCTACAAGTTCAGCATTCATAGATCATCAAAAACTGATAAGCTACAGACCAATCTCCTTTCTTTATTCGACTAGTCATCACCTTAAATAAGAATGAAAATATAAAAATTCACCAGTCCCGAGATAAACTAGATTTCGGCATATCAAACTCAACTTTCCTCAATGAATAGTGAATGCTACAGATTCAAAAAAGGCAACTATGGATATTGAGTGAGTTTCTTTGCTAATCAACTGGATGTGCAAGAAGGATTACATTTTGAGACCTTACTAAAAACAGGCATCAACGCTTCTTAAAATATTATTCCTAAAGAACAATTCTAGGGACTATAAGGTTCCTAGAGGCAGTTTTCCTCATTAGGACTATCAACTAGTCAACATGCCAATAAAACAAGAAAGCAAAAAGCAAATGCCAAAGAAACCAGATAGATAGGTGGAATGAAAATATTTACACAAACAACTATAATACTCAAGGAAGCTTAGTCTGTCCAACAGTTCGACATGTCAGATTTTCAACACAATTAAGCATGGCAGAAATTCTTAATTGTTGCCAGCAGGAGAATTAAGTTTTACATAATCATGAAATTGAAGTTGCTTCCAATAGGACAATAAGACAAAAAACAAAATTTCATCATTTTTTAAGCTTTCTTGATTTGAATATTATTGAACTTTGTTAGCAAGATATTATATAATGGACACTAAAAGTGGGCTTCACAAGAATTAACTGTGATACATCCATTTCTAGTATATGTGTAACCACAAACAATAACCAAACTGTCACATAAAAGTAATGACTTTCTCTAGTTTATCCCTCTGTTATGCATGAAGGAGCTAAAAACCACCCCTCGAGAAATAGTTGCACTTAGTAAGAAAGGACTTAATAGCATGCGTAGGGGTTTACACTTTGGCTCTTTTCCACCTTTATTCCTTTTACATTACAGACAAGCCTTGCCATAAAGACAAAGATCACTCTGCCAGAAAATCTTGATCGATATCATCTTATAATTTGCAATCTCCAACTATTATGTACATGATTTCACAGATCCAATAACAAAATCTAAACCTCGACTGTTGACATATTTCAATTATCCTTATAAACAAGATGTGTTTCTTTTCCTTATCAGATAACCACAAACATACAACGAGTTGTAGCTCCCAAATAGCATTCGACCCACTAAATTTACAGCTTACTCCCTAGACATTCTTCTCCAGAACTAGAACCAACATTAATCATTAAACCATCTGCAGAACCAACCTAATTGATACAGTACAAAGTTTAACAAGACGAAAAGCAACAGGTATAATTGAAATATTATCAAAGACAATTCAATAATTAAAAAAAAAAAAACAACATTAGTAGGATAAAAGAACTTACTATTCAGTAACATCTTCCAACACCATATTAACATAGACATCGAAGCCGCGTAGGGTACCAACCAACTCCTTGTCGCCCTTCATTATAACCCATATTTTCGACCCGATACATCGGTCAATCAACTCTGAAATGCACCAAAATAATTATAATAAGATCCACGGAAAAACCTGAAAATTCGTTCATCAAAATTAGGGCAAAGTAAAACCCCAATGAGAAAACAAACCTGAAGGGAAGAGCTGCGACGGATTGTTAGACGACATGATAACGGAATTCGCGAAATTAAGAGGGTTTTTCAAATCTGGGGTTTTGGTTAAAGAATAATAGAAATAGACGATTGAGCACACTTAATAGCAGAAACTGTTTCTCAACTATGAACATACTCCTACTTCCCTTTTTTCAGTAATGGGCCTAATGGTGAAGACTAGGGGTCTGGTAATGACAGGCTCTCTTTATGGGCCGGGCTTAGCCCATAAAACAAATGGATCTTCAGATGGGCTATGACATAATTGATTAATAAGGCATTTAAATTTCGAACGGGATATTTGGATTGAGATGTAATGAAATGTGTCTCGTTCGCTGTGGCACATTTACGGTTGATCTATCCATAAAGGTGTTTTTGTTTAAGGTTATAGTAGGAAAGAATGTGCACTGTAATATCACATCAATAGGTTTTAGGCGATAAAAAAGGATATTGAAATTTGTAAAAGTTGTATTGAAAATTGTAAAATGTGATGTAGGATGTTAGGTAATGCGGTAATGATAAGAAGGTGAACTGAGAATTGTAAAAGACGAGGTAGATAATGATGTACTCCCTCCGTCCCGGCTTAACTTTTCTACTTTGACCGGGCACGGAGGTTAAATAAAAATAGATTTTGTGGAATCTTTGACTTTGTTAAAGGTGAAGATTGAGAGAGAAATTTGTCATTTATGTGCTGGAAAGTTAAGTTGAAACAAACCAAAAAGGAAAGTAGGAAAGTTAGAGCGGAACGGAGGTAGTAGATAATAGGAGGTGGGTGGGAGCGATGGATAATGTAAATGACCGATCCATAAAGTGAAATAAAAGCGAAACGGGTTATTCCTAATTCGAATCGCCCAATGTCAGTCCAAATATACGCCAAACTCATACGCCTTCGGAAGGAAAAGTTTCACTTGAATGCCTCAATTATATAAATTGTATTTGTAAAGCACCCAAATTTAAGAGTGATATATAAATGTATACCCAAAATTGTAAGAATTCAAAAATACGAGATCCAAATTAAGAACAAATGAAATTCGGGCCTTCAAGCAAAATTCTCCCCTACTTTTGGAGGGTAGGCAGAAGGCACATGTTGCTTTGGGCATTGGTAATAACTATTTTAGGGAGTTAAAATAGGGTCGCCTATATTTTATAGTAGGGCATAAATAATGACTAATTATTAAATTAAATAGAATAATGGGAGGGTATGGAATGTGTTATTTAATCAAGTCTATGTGTAGTATTAATGAATTAGGATTAGGAAAAAAAAACACCAACATACCTTTACTCCATCGTCTCAATTTATTTTGTACAGTTGACCGAGCACGAATATTAATAAAAAATAAATTTTATTTTTTCTTCGACTTTTGTAAAGATGTAGATTGAGGATTGAAATTTTATAGAACATTGTGAAAATTAATTTCTATTTTAGGGATGTATAAAATAAGATGGGACGGCCGAAATGAAAAGTATGCAAAATAAGTCGGAACGAAGAGAGTAATAATCATACCTTTTGTTCTTATACAAACCTCTAGAATAAATAATATTAATATTCTACAATCTACCATATAATGGCGGCCTAGTTTACCCGTTTGTTTCTTTAAACACGAACATGTTTTGAGATGTTCGACTGAGCAATAAATTTTAGCTTAAAACTGATAACCATTAAACAGCCAGAATCTGTTGACACTAATGATACAAGCTTTGCAGTTCAATACCACAAGCTCAAAAATGGAGTGCAGAATCCAACAGACAAAATGTCCATTTGATCATTTTTTATTTTTCTTTTTAAACAACAAACTCGGATAATCTAAATAGCCGCGAGGAAAAACACCCAAGTTATGGGCTATCAAGAATTGGTGCCGAAGGCAATGATCTCTATACGAAAGCCGCTTCACTCCTATTCGTCGGTAACACATCCATTTGAGGCCGATTGCACGTTCTTAATGTACTGGAATGGAAACAAAACAAGGTTAAATATAGCACACCTTTAGAGACGTGCATTTCGCAATCTGGGTTTCACGTACCTTGAAAAGGACTCCTCGCTCAGCCTTGTAGGGTGGTGGGGTCCACTTCTTCCTGCGCTCGTTCAACTCTGCCTCTGTCAGGTTTACATCAATTACCTTCTTCTCAATATCTATGGTGATAATGTCTCCGTTCTCAATCAGACCAATCGGACCACCTTCCTGTGAATTTATAGTGTAATATGTTAATATGATGAAACGCTTTGTTTTGTTTTGTTCGTATTTCATAATGTTTTCAAAGGTCAGATGTCGAAAAAAGCCTAATCTAATACTCCTTATACTAGTAAACATGACAGCTTACTTGTGCCTCGGGACATATATGGCCCACCACATAACCATGTGAACCTCCGGAAAATCTGCCATCGGTTAATAGGGCAACTTCCTGCATGTAAGAACAGATTTTTCATTTACTTTGGGAAATAAAGACAGAATTGACAAAAGAAATATGATCGTTGAAAATTGGTTTACAGTAAACATCGCCGGAATTTTGGCTAGAAACGAGAAGGTAGCAAAAACAAATCGTTAGTACAACGTAGAAAAAGTAAAGGATAGTGCATACCTTGCCAAGTCCAGCCCCCATTATTGCACTTGTTGGGGTTAGCATTTCAGGCATGCCGGGACCTCCCTTCGGCCCCTCTCCTCTTATAACCACTACTTTCCCCTGAATATTCACAACAAACAAGAAGATAAGTACTGATTCTTAACAAATAAAATAGGCACTACGATAGTTGAGCATAATATATAATCATACGCAAGAAATATGAGGGAGTGACCTTAAAACTCGATGGGTTTTCAGAGATAGCAGTAAGCATAGATTCCTCTCCTTCAAATACAAGCGCAGGGCCTGTGAAACAGAAAACGGTCTCCCATTACATATTGCACATGATTTCAAAGTCATTATCATAATACCAAAAGAAAAAGGAGCAGAAAAAACTTCGAAAACTATCATTAAACACATTACCCGAGAAGTACAGCCCCTCTTTCCCAGTGATCTTAGCGACAGAACCTTCAGGTGCTACATTGCCATATAATATCTGAATGTGACCAGTTTCTTTGATGGGGTTTGACAAAGGTCTGATTATTTGCTGCAACCGAACACGAGACAATGCCACATGAACTATAACCACAAATAAAGCAACTTAAAAAGAACAAATAACACAGCGACAGACGGAGCAGGCATACCTGACCCTCGGACAAAGATGGATATAACTTAGCATTCTCAGCCAATGTTTGCCCCGTAACTACAGCAGAGAGAGAGTTGCAGGATTAAGAAGGAAAGAATGTTTTTGCATTATCAACCAAAAATTGAGGAATATACCTGTAATACAATCTCCATCTAAAAATCCAAGCTCCAACAAATATCGAAGGATTGCCGGTGTACCTCCAATCTATATCATGCACATCTTAACACTAACCGAGATATTTGGGAATAACGAAGTGCCATCCACAAGGAAACAAGCATTCTAATTTAAACTTGAGCATACCTTATGTACATCTTCCATCACATATTTACCACTAGGCTTGAGATCAGCAAGGAACGGAACCTTATCACTGACCTTCTGAAAATCGTCTAGCGTTAAATGGAGACCGACAGACCTGCCAAACTCTACCTATGAGCTACTTAAGTACATTGAGTTCGTATCAATAATGACTTGTTAGACCTCTACTCACTTTGCAATGGCAATTAGATGTAGAACTGCATTGGTAGATCCTCCAAGTGCCATAACCGTTACCATTGCATTACGTAAGGATTTTGGAGTGATAATATCACGGGGCTTCAAGTCCATTTTGATCAAGTCTAGCAGATATTTTCCAGCAAGGCGGCATTCGTCTAATTTCAGGGGGTCTTCAGCAGGTGTCGAAGAACTTTGTAATATCCATAAATTAGTTTGGAACTGAGTCATTATGATAGCATAAATAATTTCAGGACCTATTGATAATATTAGTTTACCTGTAAGGAAGAGACATTCCCAATGCCTCAATTGCAGATGCCATTGTGTTTGCAGTGTACATTCCACCACATGCACCAGCACCTGGACATGAATTACGAACTACATTCATCCTTTCTTCATCGCTTACTGAGCCACTCACATACTCCCCGTAAACCTAAAGTGTGAAATTGATCGAGAAATTTCAGTCGCATTGACCTTTGGCAGAAAGAATGTTGAGACAAGATGAAAACATGGAGGGTTTAAGACAAGAAACAAATAAATTACAATTTAAAATGAATAAATGGTGATAATTCAAAATAACAGCTGAATTTAGATATCCAAAATGCTTCAGTGTATTCAATAGTTCTTGAATTCAAGTCAGACTTTTGAACCTTGGGTCCACAGATCGCAAGGGATAAACTAATGAAACAACTACGTTCAATTATAGAATCCACTTTGTACTTTCAACCACCATACATAACTTGCACGGTACGAAGATGTACTTTGTTTGAAAAAAGTACGTTCTACGGACACCTTACACGAGGACAAATTGAAGAAATGAACATTACTAATAGCAGAGGGAGGGATGGGGGGATGCTATATACATCCATGCACATACCTGGAAGGCAGATACAATGTCATAGGTGTGACCTTCAAAATGACCAGGCTGCACAAGATCAGTAAACGAAGAATTAGTACTAAGTTGGGGAAAAACGGATACATAAAAATGTTTGTTTATTGTCGAATCAACCATAGATTATTAAAAAGCTTATTAAATGATTTGTTCTGAACCAAATTAGGATACACTAAAGAATAAAGATCTATTTTTATCTCATTCGGACAAAGTCGAATTATTTACTCAACCACCAAGTCAGAATTTGTTACTAAAGATAACTGAGTCCTTTTTCCAATAATCCAAGATTTAAAAAAAAAAAAAAATGACAACTGTAGCAACATGCGTAAAAAATAAAGGGAGTATGAAACCACAGTTAAAACAGATCTCACCTTAATTGTTCCTCCATAAACCATGATGCTAGGGCGGTTCAGCCGCCCCATAGCCATAATCGTACCAGGCATCTGCGACGTTTAAGCTAGCAAATTAGAAACCTTTAGAAGAAGTAACACCATGAATTGCTTCATAACAATGTTCAAGGGAACAAAGAAGCCAAGTCATAGTATTAGTTACCAAAAAGCTAAAAAAGTTCAGTTAAATGTCCTCAGCTTAAAGCGTATGTCAACAAAGTGAAATTGAATCTCAAGGAAGATTAATACATAGTAATTGTAACAGGAGCACACTTCCACCATCCTCTGTTACAATTTTGTGACAACTAATTATGCATAATCAGAAGTTACTTCGCCATAAGGACCTCAAGCACATCTATTTACTCACAATGCATCAACGAACCAAAATCAAGGTTTGGGCATTTTCTCCGTAGAGTATCAAAAAATTCACCATTTCTCATAAAAATCAAAACATCCAAATTATCAAGACCCTTTCGCGTAGAACCTCACTTTTTAAGTGTCAATATCAAGTAATGAAGATGGTGGATCAGGAGAAGCTAAGTCCACTCATTAATTTTTAAGGACAGAAATGGACAGAGCATTGACCTTATTCCAGTCTGCCATTTTCATCAAAGAAGCGAAAGAATGCTCTTATCTAGTTAACACAAAATATCAAACCATAACCACCATCACCACCACCCCAAATTTAAGAAAAGAACATATTTTGACTGAAGTTTCTCCTAAAATCTTCACATTTCTGATCGTACCCATAGCTACTTCCACTTCTTGTCCAAACAGGGATAACTCTAGATAAGGGACGAACTGTTATATATTAAGGATAAATTGAAAATTATTAGACAAAATTACATGTAAAAATTCTTTCTTTTTGGAAGTCCAAGCGGGCGACTGCCCCCCACCCCACCCCAAAAAAAAACATCCCTGGGTCAAGAATACTCAATAACAAAACACAACAATTAAAGAAGGAAGGCTAAAAAACACCATAGCAAATGCACATCAAACTGAAACAAAGGCAAATGAACACAAGACAGAATCTTGAAAAAGAAATAGGCATATACATTTTTGTCGCAACCAGGGATGGAGATATTCCCATCATACCACTGAGCAGCCATTACAGTCTCAATACTGTCGGCAATCAAATCCCTCGACTGCAAACTGTAGCACATCCCTCTAGTCCCCATAGAAATAGCATCACTCACACCAATGGTGTTAAACCTGAACCCCACCATTCCCGCCTCTACAACACCTTCTTTAACAGCTTCAGCGAGCTTCAACAAATGCATATTACAAGTGTTCCCTTCATACCACACCGACGAAATTCCCACTTGGGGTTTGTGCATATCGTCATCTGAGAGGCCCACGCCGTACAGAATGGCCTGAGAGCCGCCCTGGGACTTCGGCTCCGTGATTCTTGAGCTGTACTTATTGAGTTTTATGGCGGTGGGCGGCGGCGGAGGTGGGACTTCGGTTTCTGTGGTGGTGGTGGAGGCGCGGATGGTAAAGGAGGAGGGTGTGGCGAGGTGGGCGGAAGAGGGCGGAGAACGGGGTTTAAAGGCGGCGGAAGGAAGGGGTTGGGAAAGTAGGAAGGAGGCTTGCATGGTGGCGAGAGGCGGCGGTTGGCGGCGGAGATGTTTAGTGGGGGTTTAGGATGAAATGGCAGTGAGTGTGTGTTTGACGACACTGACAGGATATTTCGTGGGCTTCTGGTTGACCGGGTCGGATCCTTAAGTCATTCCGGGTTTTTCAACTAGAGTATATTTGTTTATGATACACTATCATCTGTCTCACATTTATTCTATCATAATTCATAACTGTGTTTTACTCAAAAATCGAACTATATAACATGAATTGTGAATCCTGAACACATGAATTATGAACCCTAAACTATGAATTAATGAATTATCAACATCGAATATTAAATTATGAACAATGAATCATGAAATTATAAATATAGAATAATATTTATATCCTAGTCGAATTACAATTTAAACATGAAATCTACATGAATTTTGAATGTTGAACCTAAATCATAAACTTTAAATTCACCAATCACAACAAAAAATTAAAATGATATCTTTTCTTCAGAAAAATGATAGAACAAAGAAGTAATACTATTACGAGAATTGATTATAACTCGATTGATAAGAATGAATTTCCCACTAACACAGGTTGGCAGCTCACTCTACAACAAGGCACCATAAATACAATAGCACACACTTTTTGCTTACAAGTTAAAGCAATGCCTATATTGTCCAACCTATATTTTTCTCGCCGATCTGATTTAATGATTTGATAAGGGTGTGGTTTAAGAAAATATTTTCAAATGGTTCACTTATGAATTTGGAATTATTTAAATCACTATAAAAAGTTATTCAAAATGTGGCTTGTGAACCTAGGTGAATTGTCCAAAGGCCGACATACTCGATTACAATAAAATACTACTCACATTTTAATATATTCATCGTTGGTGTGTTAAAAGTTCACTTAAACGTGTTAATTTAACCGACTTGTTCATGTGTGATAAATTAGCGGATGTCATATTAGTAAGTGCAAATGATGGTAGGTGAGCCTTGCCGGTTAAGAAATGTGTTAACTAATGAGTGGAGCGTTAAAATTATATAGTGGGAAAAGAAAATTATTTTACTAAAAGTTGCGTATGTTTGTTTAAGATTTGTCTTAATGGCCCAATGTATTAGGGAAGAGTCCAACTACTTTACTAGGGGTAAGCAAAATTCGGTTCGATAACCAGATCGAATTTAATTAGTAAAATCGAAAATCAAATCGTACTAAAAAAATTAAATTGAAAACCAAACCATTATTTTTCAGAACAAAAATTCAACCAAACCGAATTTGTTCGGTTTGATAGTCGGTTGAACTGAAATAATTTTCTCTAAAGATTTTTTCCAAAACTCAATACTAAAATATTAACCTATATCAATGTCCATATACATTAAATGTAATATATATATATATATATATATATATATATATATGTAAAAGAAAAACAACCGATTTTTATATATATTAATATCTATATATAATATATTGAAAGTAAATGACTATAAATTTTTGTTCGGTTCACTCATTTCGGTAATTTTTTATGAAAATCGAATCAAATTAACCAAAAATTATAAAAACTAAAATCGAAAAGCAAGCCCTTTTTTCAAAAATTTATCCAAACAATGAATCTCGATTTGAATCGGTTGTTTAATTCGGTTCGACCCGAATTTTATCCATCCCTATTTTATTTACTTTTCACCATTTTATTTACCTTATGCAATATCATTTTAGTTTTCCCAACCTTAAACAAACACCCGTTTGCATTCCTACACATTTTTTATGGCATATTAACAAAAATTCACATCCGGCATCTTATTCATGTTTCTTGAATAATCTATGAGAATTTTTAGCTAAGTCCCTAACATCTTACTTTTCAATTTTAACAATTTGTTCATTTTTGTAGAGAATAGTAAAATAATAAAATTCAATCACAACACGCTATGTATTTTGCATTTTTATGTCTCTCATCTTTCTTCTCTTATGGGAGTTTAGTCGTCGTCTTCTTCTCTTATGGGAGGATAGGGGAAAATTTCATCTTTAATTTTTATTTTGTTTTTTCTCTTTTCAATTTTTAAAATAATGAAAGATCTACCACGCCTCTCCGCTAGGGTTTTAGAGTGAGACTTCGCCGTATCTATGTACATCTTTTTTCGTCCTTTCCTGGTCTTTCTCCACCGGTTTTCTGCTCTGATAGTCAAGTCCGCTTCTGCCTGGGTTCGTCATCCAAATCATTTGCATTCACGGGTAAACAGTAATACCCTTTCATGAAAAACATAACACAATCCGCAGATCTACCGTAACCCAGATTACACTGACCTACGATTAGTGCAATTAATGCTTATGAAAATTTGCGTAATATATATACACGTTAAGCAAAAATAACAAAGGAAAGAAACTCAGAAGTTGATTTAATTAACGCGTTGTACCATTAAGATTTTTTTTCATTTGTAGATTATGCTACAAATTGGAATATTAATTATGTCCATCATTTTTTTTTTCCTATGAACGATAGTGTATTCATTAAAAACTCAAAAGAAAATACAATGCGTACGTAGTCAACGAGTTAAAGTGTACTCATGATTATCGAAATAATCCACTTAAATCACAATGAACAAATTTAACAAATAACCTAAACAAAAGTACTAAGGCTACTTAAGCATCAAGCTAATCACGACATATGTAGCGTACATTATAAACCTTTATAAATACCACATTTTAGCCCTCCATACCAAAATATATTTCCGGCAAGAATGGCGACGGTCGAGGGCGTTCACCGGGCACCGCAGGTGGAGTGGCCAGCCACAATCTTGGCTATTGGAACCGCAAATCCGGCAAATTGTGTCGATCAAAGTACTTTTTCGGACTATTTTTTTCGTGTCACTAATAGTGAACACATGACAGAACTCAAAGAAAAGTTTAAGCGAATGTGTAAGTTATTGCTACCTATTAGTTTGTATATATTTTTTCTAATCATGTTTCGGCTCTTCTTTTAAACTTAATAGTGAAGATGGATGACTTGATTCCAGATCAATCGTTGTTTTTTTATAGTTTTGATGAAGAATATCTTCGAAATCTTCAAGAGTGTTTCGAGCTTTTGAGATTTCTTGGAGCTTTTCCAATCTTCTTGAAGCTTTCAACTTGTTTTTGAATGAATGAAAAGATGTCTCTATATATAGGCGTAGGAAGAACCTATTTCCATATTTTCTTTGCCACCAGATTGGCCACAATTGATATTATTGGGCTTGACCTGACTTTCGGCTTTTTTATTGGATTAGGCTATTTTAACTAGATTGAGTTTTTTTATTTAATCAGGCCCCTTTTGACTTGAGTGACCCTTGCTTGATTTCATTTGGCAATCTTGCTACATTGTTGCCTTGTTGGTAGATAATTTACTTTTATCCAAATTAAATATCAATAAGATTATATATTTAGAAATTAATTTAATTAAATTTCGGAATAATATATTTTATTGATATTTAATTAACTTTCAGGTTCGCAATTTAATTGGACACAAAATTTATTTATATATATATACATATGTTTTTATTATTTAAAATAAAAAGCAAAGGAAACAAAGTACAGAATGGTAACAATTTAAAGCAACCAAAACTATGATATACCTTTATCTACTACTAAAATCCTAATTAAGCTATAGGATTGAGAATTAATGCTATTGCCAAATTTAAATCAGATGAGATCCTCTGTTCTAATTGGTGTTCTATTTTATATTTTAAAATAATCACTAAATATCACGTGTATATGATGACATCATTCATTAACACATGTCGTATAGTGAATATAATAAAATAGTCGATGGAACATAAATTGGAATAGAGGATCTAATCCGAATTTAAACGATGATGTCTACTTCGTCGTTGTTGTTGTTGACAGGCGAGAAAACCATGATTAAGAAACGGTATATGCACTTAACTGAGGAGATTCTGAAAGAAAACCCCAACATCTGCTCTCTCACGGCGTCATCTCTGGATGTCCGGCAAAACATGGCGGCGGCGGAGGTGCCAAAACTCGGCAAAGAAGCCGCCGAAAAGGCGATCAACGAATGGGGGCAGCCGATATCAAATATCACTCACCTTGTCTTCTACACTACTAGCGGCGTAGCCATGCCTGGCGCTGATGTCCGCCTCACAAAACTCCTCGGCCTCCGTTCGTCAACAAAACGGATCATGATATATCGCCAAGGCTGCTTTGCTAGTGGCACTGTTCTCCGCATAGCGAAAGATCTTGCAGAGAATAATGCAGGTGCACGTGTTTTGGTAGTTTGTTCGGAGGTGATAACCACCACGACTTTCCGTGGGGCGAGTGATGCTCATTTGGATAATCTAGTTGTCCAAGCAATGCTCGGCGACGGCGCGTCGGCTGTGATTGTCGGCTCCGCCCCATTTGAAGGGACGGAACGCCCGCTTTTCCAGCTTGTCTCAGCGCTGCAATCTTTATTACCTGATACTGATCATGTTATTACCGGCTCTCTCCAGGAGATCGGAGTAACTTATCACATTTTGACACAAGTCCCGGATCTAATATCCAGACATCTTGCGAAGAGTTTGAAGGAAGCTTTTGATCCTTTGAGCATCTCTGATTGGAACTCGATTTTTTGGACAGTGCATCCAGGTGGCTCTGCAATTCTCGACAAGATTGAGGTGGAGTTGGGCCTGAAGCCTGAAAAACTCCGAGTGACGAGGCAGGTATTAAGTGAGTATGGGAACATGGCAAGTGCTTGTTTGTTTTTTATACTGGATGAAATGAGGAAGATGTCTGCTGAGAAAAGGATGAGCTCAACTGGAGAGGGGGTGGATTGGGGCGTAGCTATTGGATTCGGGTCGGGCCTCACCGTTGAGACAGTGGTGCTGCGTAGTATGCCGATAAATTGATAAGATGTCATAAACTTGGGTCTGCAGTTGGAATTCTCTATTTCAAATTATGTTTCATCTTGTATTTCGTAACTTTGATAATGTTTTGGAATACAAGATGAAACACGGTTTGAAATAGAAAATCTCATCTCGTGAAAGTAAAAGTAATGTTAAAATAATCAAAATAATGACAAGCAGAGAGTTTGTTGTAAATGTCTAGAAGAAGCATATTATATAACTAGTAATTCAGTCGTGCGTTGCACGGTTTATGATTTTTATGATAATATAATTATTTATTTGTGTATAAGAAAAATATTTAATTGTTTTAATAAGTATTTAACATATATCAAAATTAATGATATTGGCATGAACATTATCAAGCATATTTGGTCTCATAAGAATAGATATGATAAATCATGTTATTGTAAGCTCGTGTATTATGTTGCCATACTAATAATGTCGTGTATTATCATGTATTTTTGTCTGCGTATCTAGACGTAAACCATATCGCTTTGTATCAAGGATTATCGTCAACCTAAGAACTAATAACCTTTCGTTTTCTTTTTCTTATTTGTTTATGGGAAGAAGTTGGTAATCTTATAAACGAATAAGATAAGAAAGTTTAAAATACCGTGCATGAACAAATACAATTTATTCATTTATTTATTTAACAAAATGACTTAAATAGCAATTTTTTAAAAACAAATCCACCAATCCTATTTAAGCTAAAAATATTATTTATAAATAAAATGATACATAAAGGATTATTTTTATGGTGTGGACTTAGGTAACCACTTAATATAAAGCTAGCACCCTCGCCACAAATAGATAAGTTAAAAGAAATCATTAATCAATAAAATATACATGAAAGTAATTAATAATACAAGAAGGACTTGGTCTCGTACCTCGCGCCAACAAGGCTCTTATTCGGACATATAGCACCCATCAACTAACGGCCCCAACTATAGGGAGTAGTGGTTAGTAGAGAGTGTTCTCCAAATTAAAAGTCAAAGATTTCACAAAATCTGTCTTTTCTTAATATCCGTGTCTGATTCACTGTGATAAGTTAATCGGGACGGAAGGAGTATAACTTAAGAAGTAGGTGCATTCAACAATCTGTAAATGTTGTTTTCGATGACTATGCTGATGCTACAAGAAAGATAGAATAGGATGATACAGAAGATTTGATCGATGATCTCAAATAAAAAACTTGTTATTTTTCAATTATGTTCCATGATTAAAGAAATTGTTCATATTTTAGATACAATTTTTGCCGCCAACAAACAAATTGACCGAAAAAAGCATACGCAGTTGTTATGTAACACCAACTTCCGCCCAATTTTAATTGACGTGGCACCGACGTTTACGTTTTTTTGGAACGAAAATTGAACGAGAGCAACATTATGTGACGGACAGTTACGTGTATTTTTCGGACGATTTTTTTGTCTATGGAAATTAGTCTAAATATGAATCATTTCTTTAAGAGTGAGTCTTGTGTGTGACTGTCACACGTGTGACGGAATACACTTTTACAGGAAAAATTGATACTTTTACAGATAAAAGTGATACTTTGACTACAATATTTTTACAGATAAAGGTGATATTTTTGCTAAAAAAATTGATACTTTTTTTTTGTTCAAAAAACGTGATACTTTTACAAATAAATGTGATATTTTTTATCACAAAAAGTAATATTTTTCTTCCGTCACATCATGTGACAGTCGTGCGACGATCTCATATAATTTTTTACCTCCTTTAATTATGCAGTCAAGTTAAAAAAAAAAAAAAAAGAACATTTCGAATAAAAATTAAACAAGTCAAAACTTATGGGATGAGAACGAAATTATCCCAAATTTATTACATTTTGTTTAACGGTATTTTGTTTTACTGTGTGCAGAAAAGAGAACAGGCAGATTAAAGTGGCAAACGTGGCAAACAGACAGACCCATATGAAATGAAAGAAAAAGAAAATACAGCAGATTAAGAACCTAGACATGCGCACGTCCAGGTTCATCCCAATCCATGATCTTATTATTATATGCATTTCTTGACTGTTTCCCATACCAAACTCAAAGACTCATCAATCTTTCTCAATTTTCCAGAGAAATTCATTTTGCCATTTCTGTACATAGAAAAGTAGATATAGAGAAGATGAAGAACAGTAGCAGTCAAAAACTCCCTTCTGGTGACAGTCCTTATGTCACAGCCAAGTATTTTCAGGTATCTACAACATTATATGAAATTTCATGGATTTTTGCTTCTTGTTCGTCCGTTTGTTTAAGACTGGAAAGTGCTGGGTTAAACCTGAGTGAGGGAGTTAATGAATATGCAAGATTCGATCCTCTAAATTTACTGAGCTTAACGGACCTTTTGTATATATTGTTCCAACTTGCCCATCATCTTCTTTTTCCTTAATATTTGATCTTGTGCTGTTGTTCATATGACTTGGATTTCTCCTGCCAATTCGGAATTAGATCCTCTATTTTAATTGTATTTTATCTGCTGTTGCAAAATAGCCGTCACATGTCATGTGTTAATTAATAATGTTGCTGAGCTCATATTACGAGTAACCATATATGAAATACTAAATTAAAGATAAATTGGAATAGAGGGCCTCGTCTAAGATTTTTTACTGGTGTTAAATTGTAGATAAATAAGTGGAGTGCATTTTATAGTTACAGTAAACGTAGACTTCAAACAGTGAAAGTATATGAAGTTGTCAATAATGTTTCGGTTATATGTGGAGCCGATCATTTACAACATAACCTTTCGGAGTTTCTGGGGTCATCTATAACTGGCCTTTACTAGTGCGTATCTTAGGTTGCGTTTGGATTAAGCGATTGGAAATACAAAGATTTGAAATGAATGGTTCGTAATCCATCCAAATCACTTCGAAATCATTTCAAACTGACAGTATCTGATTCCGGATTCATATTAATCCAAACAATAATCAACGGGTTGGCCAGTGGGATTTCAAACCCATCATCAAATCATTCAATCCAAACGATGCGTTAGTTTTTTTTCTTGCAAGAACTGAACTAATTCCTGATCGTGCAGACGGAGTTTTCTGGCGAAACTACTATGTATTTACATATACAGCGTAATTGTAATTAGATAAGGAACTTTGCCACTTTCAAGTTCGAAAAACTTTGATAAATATTTCACAAAAATTATTCGGCCCCTTAATAAAAAATTCTGGCTCCGTCTCTGTCATTGAGCATTCACATTTGTGCTGATTAAGGTTTAGACCATGTGAGAAACTAACATAGTGGTTACAAATGGTTTTATTTAGTTTCCTAGTTATTGAGTTTTCACTATTGTAACTATCAGATGGTTGAGAAAGATCTGGAGAGTGCTATAGTCTTCTTCTGGAAGGCGATAAACGCCGGAGATAGAGTAGACAGTGCGCTTAAAGACATGGCAGTTGTCATGAAACAACTAGATAGATCTGAAGAAGCTATAGAAGCCATAAGGTCGTTTAGAGATCGATGCTCCAAACACGCGCAAGAATCACTCGATAATGTACTTATCGATCTATACAAGGTGTGTGCAGTTTGTTTCCTTTACTCACTACCTCACAATCTACAACTTTTGTATTATACATTTATGTCAATTTTTCGTCCAATAGTGTTGATAAGATGATTTGATTGATTATGCAGAAATGTGGAAAATTAGATGAACAAATCGAGCTGCTCAAGCAGAAGTTACGGATGATCGGCCAGGGAGAAGCCTTCAACGGTAAACCTACCAAAACAGCTCGTTCACACGGAAAGAAGTTTCAGGTTACCGTTAAGCAGGAAACTTCCAGAATACTGGTAAATCCACAGATTCATCTTACTAGTATCACCTAATGTTTTTCCAATGATTAAGTATTGGATTGTTGAGTAGGGATATTACCCTGTACACCTTCCGTGAACACTTGCTGACGTGGCAGCTAGATATAGATGCCACGTGACTCCACATCAACAGATACTCACGCAGTGCTACATTACAGGGAAACTTAGGTTGGGCATACATGCAGCAAACAAACCATACAGCTGCTGAGACTGTTTATCGAAAAGCCCAAGAAATCGACCCTGATGCAAACAAAGCTTGCAATTTGTGTCTCTGTCTTATGAAACAAGAAAGATTTGTTGAAGCAAGATCAGTTCTTGAAGAGATAATGCAAGGAAAACTTTCAGGTTCCGATGATCCTAAAATGAGAACGCGATCGGAGGAGCTTCTAAAGGAGCTTGAAACATTAGAAGCTGCAACATTTGCTTCACCTTCTTTGGGTGTAAGCTTGGAAGATGCTTTTGTTGGTGGGCTTGATCAGTTGATGAACAACTGGAATCGCGCTAGGTCGAGAAGACTTCCCATTTTCGAAGAAATAATGTCACACAGAGATCAATTAGCCTGTTGATCTCTGTCTCTCTTTTGAGGGTGGTTATAGTTCTATAGTTTGCATAAGCTCATATGAGTGTATAAAAGTAGAATAGCTCTAGAGATCTTCTTGTGCTTTGGTGTAATGGTTCATATAATGATGCTTGAAGGAAGAAGTTTTCAGCAGTTTGTGTAATATTTGTGTGTACTAGCTTTGATTGGTTACTCTACAACTGAAGTTGGTAAACTAAATTTAATAAACAATTTCTTTTTCTTCTTAAGTGGGAGCGTCTAGTCGGAATTTTTGTGGGTGGTAGGGTTTTAACCGACATTAAGTGGAAAGGAGTCGAGAGAAAATGTACGCGGTTGAAGATGACCTAGCACTTAAGTAGAGCCTAATTGAGCTATCTAGCGCTTAGATGAAATTTAGTCGAAGTTAGAAGGAATTTTTAAAGCAAAGGATGTGAGAAAAATGGGGATAGATTAATGGAATATTAATATTCCATTATGTCAAAAAAAGTCACATTATGTCAAAAACGAAGTAAATGAGACAAATTGCCCGAAAAATCTGGGTTATACATCGATTCAATTTCAATAATTATATTAAATATTTATTATTATTTAATAGTATTTTAGTTATTTTTTAAATTTAATTTAATAATATTTATAAATTTTATCATATTCTATTTCAAAATTCATATAACCCAGATTTTTCGGGCAGATTTGTAATGCCCTCCTCCATAAACAAATAGAATCTTCGCAAATTAGATGGATTTACGTCTACATACTAATTCAATAATTTATGAGGTATGATATATGCGAATATTACTCACGGGGTTAAGGTAGAGAGGGGAGAAAAAACTGATCATATCATGATTTCATTTATCTTTTCCTGTTTCCACCCCACATTCAATTTCATTACCGTACCCCCATTTTTCCCGCTTCTCCATTCGTCTTCCATATCCTATCTTCCCTGTGATCAGCGCAAACCCATTTTCCGTTCCTCCAATTTCAGCTGTTTTATCCCTTTTCCAAAAAAATCTCACATTCTTTCACGTTAAAATTGCTGAAAGAATCTGGTAAAAATGGGTCAGCAGAAGTTGATCTACAGCTTTGTCTCGAGGGGAACGGTTATATTGGCTGATTACACAGAATTCTCGGGGAATTTCACCACCATTGCTTCTCAATGTCTGCAAAAGCTCTCTGCTTCCAATAACCGATTCACCTACACTTGTGATGATCACACCTTCAATTACCTTGTCGACAATGGATTCAGTATGATACCAACCCTAATTCCTTTTATTTATGGGTTTTAGGGTCTCCATTTTCAGTTTTAATCTGTTATTCGTTTGGTGTTTGCCTAATTGAAGATGCTACTTCATATCATTCACTTTGGGTTGTTTTAAGATGATGATGATGATGGATTGAAGGGTTTGGAAAATGGGTTTAAATTCATAGTTACAACTCTGTATAGGTTGTTTGGATTATTTGAATTTTTGCAAATTTACATTATTTGAAGCTATTTCAAATCATTTGTGAAATCCTCAAAGTATATCCTCCAATTCGAGTTCAATCTGAGATCAATTCTGGTACAGGAGATAGGCCTTGAAGATCATTGTTTTGATTATTTTTCAATTACATTTCCTCGAAAAATAGGATTTTTTTGTGCATGGGTTCAAATTTAGGTAGTCTAATGCTAATGCAAATAAATTGCAAAGAACACACATTCTGGATCGTCTTACTAAAGAATTTAGTAGACTGTTCTATCTCTTTAGAATACATGAATTTTCTTTTCGTTTTTGTAGCCTATTGTGTTGTTGCTGTTGAATCTGCTGGTAGGCAACTACCACTTGCCTTTCTCGATCGAATCAAGGACGATTTTACCAAAAAATATGGAGGAGGTAAAGCCTCAACTGCAGGTCCAAATGGCCTGAAAAAGGAGTTTGGGTAAGTCCTCTCTTTCTTTATCATATATAATATATAGAGGCGGTAATTTGGGCTGCCTGCATGGGCCGGGTCAATCCCCATCAGGTCAACGACCAAGTCTGGCCGGCACTATAGGGCCATTGGCCCATCAGACGGGTCAAATGGGCCTAATTGCATTTCACACCTCGACATCTCCCCATCACGTCCGGATAATTTTTCCGGCTCTAATTTACTGGACATTGTCAAACTGTTACTGGGTTTTTCAGGCCCAAATTGAAAGAGCAAATGCAGTATTGTGTTGATCATCCTGAAGAAATCAACCAACTTGCTAAAGTTAAGGCTCAGGTCTCTGAAGTAAAAGGTGTGATGATGCAAAATATTGAAAAGGTACAGAAATTTTCTGTTTATCTTGAATGCATGCTAATCATTGTTCATGTTCCTGAATACATTTCCATGTTCTTATATTAACAGGTTCTCGACCGCGGAGAGAAGATTGAACTGCTTGTTGACAAAACTGATAGTCTCCGATCACAGGTTAGTTTGAGGGACCAATCTTTAGAACCATCATCTATGCTTGAATACACAACCTACTGTTGCAGAAAAAACTTGTAAATACATTAAACAACCTTCTAAATCCTTGTTGAAATTTTATTTAGTATATTTCTCTTTAGTCTTTCCTATGTTGCATTGTGATACTTCAAAGGCATAACTCATCATCAATTTTCTCTCAGTCAAAATCATAGAAAATTGTAAGGTAACTGAAAAATCTCTCAATGGTTTGAATCTGCTCACATTTGATTTTGGTAACAACTCACATTATGGATTTGTATGTTTGTTTCATATTGAAGCAATTCATATTCTTTTGAGAACATTGAAGGAATTCTTATTGTTGTATCTCATAAAAGAGAAAAAAAAAAAAAAAAAGTTCATGTAGTATGTGTTTGTATATGGGGTTTGCAGGCACAGGACTTTAGGAAGCAAGGGACGAAGATGAAGCGAAAGATGTGGGTGGAGAATATGAAGATTAAACTGGTGGTGTTTGGTATTTTTGTGCTGTTGGTTCTGATAGTCTTCATGTCTATCTGCCCCCGCTTCCAATGTACTTGATATTTCCAGAGTGGTTGCCTCCACCCCTCGATGTTCCTTTCTTCGACCATCATCCCCGTTCTTAGAGCTTATTTTTTTAATTTTTTTCTTTCTTCCTCGTGTGGTTTTAGCCTGTAGTTTGTGTCCTGTTACCTGATCCATAGATGGTATACAAGTGAATCACTGTAGATAAAAATGTTGTAATATTGCTTCGCATTGTTAATGCGCTTTGTTATATATGTAGATGTAATTTCATTTCATAGTTTTTAATCCAATTATCTTTCCTGTCGTTAATCGTTATTTTTGTGATGTGGCGAAAGGATTTGGGATTAATGTTATCTTGCAGAGGAATGTCTTTGTAAGTCTTGTACATGTACATCTAGTTAGAATCGTCAAGATTAACTCTGATAGACAAATTCTAGTGTAAAGTAAAAGGATGGGTCGGGTCGGGCTAGAAAAATTATGGGCTGATGGGGTTTCAATGAAGCAGGGTGGGGTGGGCCATTAGCTCTTCGTCTAGTATCGTACCGATGATGATGACGACGACGACGATGAAACTATATTTTTTAAACTTATATGAGTGGAACTGAAAATACCTAAGACTCAACAAAACATCTTATTGGGAAAGTTTGAATTTGTTTTGGTAGTGATTTCCACTTAAAAAGTATCTTGTCTAGAAGGATAACTATACGATTGATTATTTAGTCAATCAGATGAGAGTTGGACAACATAAATATTTATTCTAGGTGGTTTAGGGTATATTTGTTTACCGATTTGGACGGATCGATCCGGATTATGTTTGCGTTGTAATTTAAAATTAGAATTCTTTAGTCCACTTAAATCCAAGCCTATATCTTTTATACTTTTTAATATTTTTTTATTATTTTTTCAACTTAATGATTGCATCTTATACATATTCTATCATATTCCCTCGTAAAACAAACATATGATTTACAGATTCACACGTTGGAATTTACCATTTCTATTCAATCCATAAATAAACCTAAACTTCCTTGAGAGCAACTGTAATTGGATACAATTGAATACTTCTAACAAAGATTCACATATAATGCACATAAAGAACAAGGCCCTCATCGTCTATTGCATTGCCTTCAGCCTTTAAACCATCTGCCAGCCCTTGCATTTTGAGGATGTAATCATCAATCAAAGAATCATCCTTCTTGGTTGATCGCAATTGAAACCGAAGACTTAATATGCGTGCCTTGGACTGACTTTAGAACAATGTATCAAAAGTACTCCATAGATGTAATTGCTGTAGTTTTTTTAATGAATTCACAAGGAGGATTCGTTTTTCCCAGCAAAAAATCCTCAAATCCATGTGCTATAACCGTGGCAAGCACGATAGACCTTCCAAAACAAATAGAATTGGAATGATAAATTCACAGAAAATGTAGTGTTTGGTGACTTGGCAATACTCAGAATCAATTGAAAACAGAATTGGAATGAAATTGGAAGTTGAAAAAGCAGTTTTGGAGCTGAAATGAGGAGCAGTTAGAATTCTGTTGAAATTTTGTTATAACTGTCATGTGCAACGGTTCTGGAAGAAACCGTTGTCTTTTCACGCGCCAGTTTTCAAGTTTTTCTCAGCTGTTTTCTTTCATCTGTTTATATTGTAATTTTCTCCAACTGAGAGTACACGCTGTGAGATCATTCTAGATTACTTATTTTCATCTAGATAGAGAGAGAAATTGTGAGTTCTACAGTGAAACTCAAGAGGGAATTGAGTTAGGTTTTAGCTCAACTTGAGTTGGTTTCTTGTGGTTTTCAATTGCATAGTTGATGCAATTGGGTACTGATTTGATTCTAGTGAAGGAAGGATTTATTCTGCTCCGTGGACGTAGATCTCAAGATCGAACCACGTAATTTGGCATTCTATCATTTTCGATTCTGCGTTCGTTTTTCATTTCTTCAAATTTGTTATTTTATGTTCTTGATTAATTCCCACAACAGAAAATAACAGAAATTGTTTCTTTATTTGGTAACCACTTTCTTGAAGCTCAGAGAACTTTCCTAGCTCTTATACCATGATAAAGATCAGATAATCAGAAATAGAAAAGGAAGAAGCTCATTTGTTTGAATGGCATCGAGGGGTATCTATACAAGTGTACGTACTTCTTGTCTTAATGTTCTAGCTGACAACTATAACTGCTCTGCTCTAACCCTAGTTTCACTTGGTTGAATCATATAACAGCTCAAGTTTAGGTGGTTGACCCTGATACAATTTGATAAGTGGTGTAAGTGACATAGTAACCAATAATGCAAGCTATGAACGCAGTCAAGTTTGAACTGATTAACTGATAAAAAAAAACTAGGGGTGGCAATTCGGATTATCGAGTTTGGCGTACTTGATCTCCGGTAGATTTTAACACCATATGTGGCAGCCTTAATTGAGGCATATAGCTGCAAGATACCAGAAAATACACCTCTGACTCATGGTGGGAAGAATAAGATTAATGCTGCAAAGTACTCGGCTATGATGGCTCCCACTGTCGTGGTATTTGGGTGGATTTGAAATCCACTCTAATTTTTGGTGATTCAAATCCAATGACATCACCCCTTGCTTTTTGAATCCCTCTAAACAGAAACTTGTATCATCTATATCGTCAGCTCAATTTTGTTTCATCAAGTAAATGGCACAGATAACGAGGAAAGTAAATATCTCATGTTTTTGGCCAAAACAAAAAAATATTTCAAGGTTATACCATGGATCTTCTCGCAAGTTTTTAGAAGAAATTACTCTCCCACTCATTTCAGTCTAGTAAAGAAACAGTCACTTAATTTTCCTCAGTACATTGACAAGGTATGGATGTCTAATGCATTCTAACTTAATTTTATCATCATCGACGCTGCTGATCTTGCAGCTCTGCTAGTTTCATGGTCCCTATTCGGGAGTTTCAAGCCGCTGATAAATTACTTGTGTTCTTTTCAACATTATATACATATTCTTATACATCAAATGTGAGTGAGCTTCTCAGTCTAATCTGACGAAAGGACTTACCCGTAAAAAAAGACATTGAGTTACTGATTTCTAATGCCAATTATGCAGCTATGCGCATGGTGTGCCCGGATAATTTCTTCACTGACTGTACGGTCACACAAGGAGGACAAATTTGGCGTCGCCGAACTCTCAGGTCACAATGCTGCTGTACTTTACGACAGCGACGTTGTTATCTAGCTTTCCAGCTGTCGAAACTCTCATGGGGAAGATCAACATACAGTCTGCACATTTTAAAGGCCCCGCTGGAATCAAATGGGCCACCATCAACTCCGGGAGAAGGAAGTCTACAGCAGGTGCCATTATGGGAAAAATAAGAGGGAGTCCCTCTGTATTCCAAAGCATATTCGTTGGCGATTTACTGCATCGCCTCAGCTTCTTACAGTGAAATGGTTAGCAGTGGGAAAGCTGGACTTCTGGAGAAGGATTGTACATTCACTTCCTTGACAATTTATGTAATCTTTATGCATGAATTGGGAAATGTTGTCAACAGAAAAATTGTAGAACATTAATTTATCTTTCCTATGGCTCTGATTTCACCATGATCGGATATGTGTATCCCGAGATATGATCAAAATACTAGTAGTGTGTCGGGATGGACCCACAAGTGCACTACTTTCACTTTCTTGGCCATTTGTGGACATTTTTTGTATGAATTGAGAAATGTCATCAACGGAAAAGTTGTAGCCCTTTAAGTCAGATTTCCTATGCCTCTAGTTTCACCATGATCGGATATGTGTAACCCGAGATATGATCAAAATACTAGAGTTGTATCGGGGCGGATCCACAAGTGCACTACTTTCAGTTTCTTGGCGATTTGTGAACATCTTTTGTATGAATCGGGAAACGTTGTTAACATAAAAGTTGTAGGTATCCGTCTTAGCTTTCTAAAGAACCAAGAATCGCCTGATTTCAATTTCTACATTACACGAAAATAGCAGCCGAACACAATGCGAACGGTTCGGCCGAAGTTTCCCAAATTTCGGCCGAAATCTGTGGAGTAGCTTCGGCCCAAATTCAGCCGAAGCTTTTGAAGTAGCTTCGGCCCAAACTTCAGCCGAAGCTTTTCAAATAGCTTCGGCCAGAAGTTCAGCCGAGACTTTTTAAGCTTGTTCGGCCCATATTTCGGCCGAACACTGTTATTGCATTTTTTTTCTTTTTCTGATTGAATTTTTATGCTTATAACTTGTAGCTTTTCTGATTTTATTCTCATCTTCCATTTTTTACAATATAGGATAATATATTTTTTAAATTTTCAATTTACGTCACATACAAAGAGCCGGCATATGGTTTTGCAGTTCGTTTCTGTTACACTATCTTTAAACCCATCACATCCAATTTCTTGATCTTTCATAAAATTAATAGGTAAAAAAATACAATGTAAAGGTAATTAATAGGTAGAGAACTACATAAAATTAAAATACCAAATGCCCAAGATTGTTTGGTATGTAACTACAAGCTGCATAAAGCTACTCATTATGCAACAACATCAAAAATGCAGACTCTGCAGACTGAAGTGACAACTCTATCTGCTCAGATCACAATATTGCAGGTTTCTGTAAACAAAAACTATGTGCTGATTATGTGGAGTGCAGAAAAAACTTAGTGTCTATTGTTTGGTCTGAATGCAGAGAGATTCAAGTGGATTGACAAATGAGAACAAGAACTCAAACTAAAGCTACAGGCTATGGAGCAGCAGGCACACCTCAGAGACGGTAAGTTTTTACTTCTATATTAGTTGAGTGAGTTCAAGTGTCTAATGTTCTCATTACTTTGTGCAACCAATAATTTCAACAACGACATGGCTACGGTATGTGGGTTCAGCTCTGAGTGAGGCACTGAGGAATGAACTGCAGCATAAGAACTATTTTTGCACAACGAGAACCATAAAACTTGATGAATCTATGCATGAGAAAAATGTGAATCAGACTGAATATGCAGCTATCATGCTTGAGTAAGATAAGAAAGCAATATTATTGGAGCAATATGGTATACACTCAACTCATGCTTATAGAGCATGTAAAAGGGATAGTAGCAACCCTCACAGCGAAAGAACGATTGGAGAACAAAAACTATGTGCTGATTATGTGGAGTGTTAGCAACTCCTTGCGTTTCAGTTTATTAGCTTGGTTTTCATATTGTTCTGTTTTGGTACAAGAGCAGCAGGTTAAGCACTGCTGAACTATTGGTTACCATATTGCACACTCTTCCACAACCTTTCTTCCTTTCTATTGTGTTGTCACCATCAAAACAAAGATCCACGTTTCATTCTTTTGAAATGGCTGCTGAAGCGGAGGAAATTCCACAGAGGGTGCTTTCCCGTGCGCGTGTATGCAACAGCAACATCGTTCTTTATGTTCAGATTCCTGTAATTATTTACAGAATCACCCCTCTTGCATGCATTCAGATAATAGTTCTTTATCTGATCTGCCTTCAGTAAATCCGACATCCTCTGCTTTAAATCTGAAAATAATGACTTGAAATACCCATCACCAAGAGATTCATCCCATGTATCTAGTCAGTTGTCATTAATAGATGGTTGTCATGGCTCTTCACTTCTTGTGAACTGGAAAAAGAGAAAAGCTACATAATCACCAAGATGGTCGATCTACTGCACACAGCAGTCTAAGAATCACACAAATGCCCTCTTAAGCTGTTAGATGTGCTCACCAAACGACAACGGTAAAGACCTCAAAGCGACAACTGTTCTGCAACGGTTGTGACAGTTAAATCTGTTAAAACCGTTGTTAAAGACCCTGACAGATTTGAATTATTTCTTCCACTTCCACCAGCTTATTTTAAGCTGACTATTTGACCTGATTTTACACCAGCTCCTAAGAAGATGTTTGCTGATTGTGAAGACACAATATCCTACTTCAACACCATCCCCCTTTTTTTAATTTCTTTTTCAAAAGTCAAAAACTTTGTTGACAATTCCTAACTTCTGGTCTTGAGGAAGTATATGCGGTCGAATCTGATGGGGAAATCTGTTGTTGGTGTGGAGGTGATTCATTTGAGCAGAAACCAGTTTCAAGGCCATATTTCTCAGGTAAACTTTAGCTCCTCTTTCGACTGGTCGAAATTGCTTTACCTGGATATGCCAGAAAATCAGTTTAGTGGAGAGTTTTCTACTGATTTTAGCCGTGCTGTGAATCTAAAACACCTTAATCTTGCACGCAACAGGTTTTTCAAAAATTTAAACCATGTGAATCTTAAACACCTTAATATTGCTTTCTGCATTCCTAGCTCTTGCTTCCTTTCATGGTATCAGAGCGGGTCGAAAAAAAATGACTCTGATATCCAAGCACCCTTTTGGCAAGTGGGCATCTGCAGTTTCTGGAAGATTGCAGGCTGTAGACCTCTCTTGCAAGGTTCAATCTTCGCTTACACACTCGTTATTCAAAAATTCTTATATATTGTTTCTTAAGGTCGAGAGCTCTTGAGCACAAGATTGTATTCTTGACTCTGGTTCTATGCTGCTCTATAATGTAAATTGGGTTTTCAGTATAGTCTAATAAGTGCATTCGGAATCTTTAGAGGAGTGGAATTCTTCCCTCCGGTTTTTTTTCCTATTTGTGAACTATGCTTTTCCTATTTTCTTGAGGATGTGTAGTTTTTAATTGAGCAAGTGGTGATGGAGTTGGAATCTTTGAACTGCATACTAATTTGGAATTTTTTTATACCTAATGTAACTTGATTTGTTCTGTTTATGAAATGGAGCATGTGATGATTATCGATCCGTATAAAGATTGGATTCTCTCCTGAGAAAGAATTTTTGTTGGGAAACAGGTTCTTGAAAAAGATGCATTTCAGAAACAAATGCTTGAAAAGCTTATATGAAAAGCTTGAAATTGAGCTTATTGAGGAAGCTGCTGTCAATGGTAAGGGCCATTAATCATGGGAAGAGGCTGAAGAGCTTGCATCTCAAGAAAAAGTGCAGCTGGACAATCTCCATCAGACAAGAACCAGAAAGATTTGCGAACTCTATCGCTTAAGAAGAAAGAAGAAAATGTTAATAGTGCTTTGGTTTATTCTAAACTTCGGTTCAAGCTCTGATAACTGCTGCACCAGAAAATTAATCGCCTCTTGAGAATGAAAGCTTTTCTTGCAGAGCTAGTCGAGCCATTCTCGAAGCTTGAAACTGTTGATCAAGCATTAATGTCATCTGTTGGGCGTGTTTCACATAGCTCAATTAAGAATAGAAGTCAGTTAGCTCATGCATACGGCTATATATATCTTTATATGAAATTCAATCTCTGAATCTTTAAGATACACAATTAGGATGAGAAACTATGCTCCCTTGTTTATTGGAGATTCCATTTACAAATAGATGATAAAGTAATTTTTAACACTAGAAAATGTGCTTCGGTACGTGAAAATAGGGGAAGTCCTAACTTTAACATGTATTGTTGTTCAAAGTAAATTATATATACAGAAGTTCTTTATAGGATTGTTATAATCTAATGTATGAGGATTGAGGAGCGTGGAATGGATAAACAGTTATCCTGTGTGGTTGCAAATCCAGATTTACTTACAACCCATGTAGTTATTGTAGTCTTCCTGCAATAAGGCTTCAGCCTATCGTGGTGATGAGCCACTATTGGTGGTATGAGGAATATAACATAGATAGGCACCCGTGATTTGTTAATTTAAATGCATATATACATAATTATTTGTCCTTTTCTTCTCAAGCTGCTTCAAGTCTATTCTGATAGGATCTGGTAAATGAAACTGATGCTTCCTTTTCTAATAATCTGTGAATTGTAGAAATAGGAGGCTGCAAAACATTCAGAAAATACAACTCTGACTCATGGGGAGAAGAATAAGATTATGCTGCAAAGCTTGAGTATGCGAGAGGATAGACTGACCTATATAAACATCACTGTATTTGCTGATTTAACGGTAATTTGTAGGATTCTTGCAAATAGATAATCTGCAGCGCGATCAAAAGATCGAAAAAAATCATTACACGAGTGAACTGGAGAGGAAAGTGCATACTCTGCAGACTGAAGTAACCACTCTATGAGCTCAGATCACAATATTGCAGGTTTCTGTGCACAAAAGCTATGTGGAGATTATGTGGAGTGTAGCAAAAACTTAGTATTTATTGTTTGGTCTGAATGCATAGAATTTCAAGTGGATTGACAAATGAGAACAAGGAACTAAAACTAAAGCTACAGGCTACGGAGCAGCAGGCACACCTCAGAGACAGTAAGTAAGTCTTTACTTCTATATTAGTTGAGTGAGTTCAAATGTCTCTAATGTTCGCATTACTTTGTGCAACCAATAATTTCAATAACGACATGGCTGTGGTATGTGGGTTCAGCTCTGAGTGAGGCACTGAGGAATGAACTGCAGCATATGAACTATTTTTGCACAACGAGAACCATAAAACTTGATGAATCTATGCATGAGAAAAATGTGAATCAGACTGAATATGCAACTATCATGCTTGAGTAAGATAAGAAAGCAATATTATTGGAGCAATATGGTATACATTCAACTCATGCTTATAGAGCATGTAAAAGGGACAGTAGCAACCCTGACAACGTAAAGAACGACTGGAGAATTCCTCTTCTTGCTAGCTGTTATGATTAAACTTCTCTAGAAATTTGACTTTTAGCAATCACCTCATAAGAAATTCTATGATTACCAACCTCTTAAATCCATTGGTAAATTCATGTCATAGTAGCTTTCTAGTTTACAGCATTTTATTAAATTCAAATAGGTAACAACCGTTTGCACATAAAATATATAGGTAAAACAGGAATGTGTTCTTAGTGTACTTACCAATCGATGATTTTCAGAAGAGCAAATTCAAATAGGCAAATGAAAGCAGAAAGAGTCCACAAGTGCACTAGTTACACTTCCTTGACGTTTTGTGATAATATTCTCTATGAATTGGGACATGTTGTCAAAAGAAAAGTTGTACCCCTTTAATTTATCTTTCCTACGGCTCAGATTCACAATGATCTGTCATGTGTAGCCCGAGATATGATCAAAATACTACAGGTGTGTCGGGATGCACCCACAACCACAAGTGCACTACTTTCAATTCCTTTGGCCATTTGTGGAAATAATTTCTAAAACTTGGGAACTATTGTCAACATCAAATTTGTAGCTATTCATCTTAGCTTTCCAACGAACCAAGAATCACCTAATTTCAATTTGTACATGACAAGTTATGATCATTCAAATTTGTACATGTATATTTCAAAATGTTCGCTCAATACTGAGCGAACATTTGTGAAAATGTTCGCTCAGTACTCAGCGAACATATTCAAAAATGTTCGCTCAATGATTGGCGAACATTGTGAATATGTTCGCTCAGTGCTGAGCGAACATTTTGTAAAATGTTCGCTCAGTTCTGAGCGAACATTCCTTAGCATTTTCTTTTGTCTTCTTTGCTTACTTCACTTAAAAATTTCCTTTTTACCTCCCATTTATTAGTTTATCTTGAATAAGTTCTAGTCAATCCGAACACAAGTTGATCTTGAGTAGTTTAGGGAGGTATAACTTTTTATTTCTGACCAATTTGATGAACGTACAAAAACTATAAATTATCGTTTTAGAACTTCTTGTATTTGTTAATTTGGCTTATTCAACCATGTGTAATTTATTCATGAGATGAAAAAAAAGTTTGTATCGTAACTAATAAAACGATACATCGACTTTTAAAACTACTCTTTTTAAGGACACACAATGACTTTGAGATAGGCCTCTTTTTATGGGACGGAAGGAGTATGTTTTACCATTCTGTGGCTGATCGAGTGGACGAACCTTTTGCAAGGTCCTCAACTGACCCGGCCAAAACGATGGAGCACAAATCAATATGGAAGCAGATTCTAGTGCTTTAGTTTCTGCAACTAATCAACTATCAAGTGCACCTGTTAAAGTGAAATCTGCATCTGGATCTGTTCCGGCACTTACCTTAAGGGCTTTGGCATGTTTGACTAGTTTTTCTTCCCTAAGAAGATACAAGTGACTTCCTGTCATCTACTCCCGAACCCCTGTCATCATCAGCAAAACTCTCTTTGTACAGAACTTCTCCAATTCCAGAGTTTACACTTTGATGTCAACAAAGGATAAACTTTTCTCCACTCTGTGATCACACTTACATGTATTAATTTCTCCATGATAGATATAGGAGTAAAAACAACCAGGCTTATCTGAAAGCAGATCATATAACAGATGCTGTCACATCAGGCAAGGTAACGAACCAAGAAATATTTCTATCATTTTGCATCACTAGGCATCTCATGCAGTAGACTAGTTAAAAGTTTGGCCACATGACTAGATATTTAGTCAACATTATAGATAGGAATATTTCAAGGAGATAGATCATATTCATACCGTATCAACAAGGAATTTCCCCTTTTCGAACTCTTTAGCTCGTCAGGGACTGTGGCATGAAAATGAACAGCTAAGGAGGCCGATCCAGGAAAATAGAGATAGAAGAAATCAGACAAGCTGCATCAGAACGCGATCGTTTTGACTTATAGATGGGATTACATCTATTTTACTGGCAGAAACAGAGTGACCAGTAATTGACCATAAATGATGCTTGGGTTCGTTCATCGCTCCCACATATTCATGCATCCCAGCACCAGAACTCAGAAAGAGTAACCGACCTTCCAAACCACTGGCTTGGCGTGCAGATTATGTCATTTCCTCTACCACTGCTGATGCTGAGTCAATAGTCCAACAGTCTATTGTTCCTCAGGTACTCTCACCTTCTCCTTGTTCTACTGAAATTTCTTGTTTTTCTCCTACCTACACAGCTCTCCTACATAACATAGATAATGCCAAAGAACCTTCTACTTTCAAAGAGTCTGTTAAGTTCCCAGAATGGAAACATGCTTTGCAGCACGAAATTGAAGCTTTAGAGGCTATTGAAACGTGGGAAATAAAAAATTTACCACCTGGAAAGACTTCTATTAGAAGTAAGTGGGTGTTTAAGATCAAAATGAAACCAGATGGGACACAAATCGAGGTTGGTGGCCAAAGGGGGTATCATCAGGTGTTGGGAGTAGATTACTTGGATAGTTTTTCAGCTTGCTTCTGTCAGACTCCTCATAGCCCTACCTTCTGCACATATTGACATTTTACAACCAATGAACACACACATACTAAATGTGATTTCTGATCCATTTTGCTAGCCATTTTACTCTCTCTAAATACACAATTTGCACAAAGTTGTCTTAAGTAGTTGTTATGTGCTGTATTTGCTTCCATGAATAGCCACGTTACCTATCCACCTCATGTTATAGAGCATGTAAAAGGGATAGTAGCAACCCTCACAATGTAAAGAACGACTGGAGAACAAAAACTATGTGCTGATTATGTGGGGTGGTAGCAACACCTTGTGTTTCAGTTTATTAGCTTGGTTTTTCATATTGTTCTGTTTTCTGGTACAAGAGCAGCAGGTTAAGCACTGCTGAACTATTGGTTACCATATTGCACACTCTTCCACAACCTTTCCTGTAATTATTTACAGAATCACCCCTCTTACATGCATTCAGATAATAGTTCTTTATCTGATCTGACTTCCGTAATTCCGACATCCTCTGCTTTAAATCTGAAAATAATGACTTGAAATACCCATCACCAAGAGATTCATCCCAAGCATCCAGTCAGTTGTCATTAATAGATGGTTTTCATGGCTCTTCACTTCTAGTGACTGCTCTAGCAGGAACTGGAAAAAGAGAAAAGCTACATATCACCAAGTTGTTTTGGATGTTGGGCAAGTGGCGTTTCCCATTGAGGTAATCGAGGCAGTGGTAACTAGAGAAAAACTGCAAGTCTTATCCTGAACCACCAAAGTATCCTGTGTTGAAACAAATGGGCAGATTCGTACTAAAACGCTTTACATCCCAAGAGTACTAGATGCTGCAGATCTAATAAGATCAATAGCCTAACTTGGTCATCTGATATTTTGAGCCACTCTCAACTGCCCGCTCCTCCCTTCCGACCAGAATGAAATTTCAATTATTTGCAGAAAACCAAAAGTCATCCTTCCTACCGAGTTTTGGCGATATCATTGGGTATGCATGCATTGAAAGGGAATCAGCTCAAACAGCACACAGCTCGGCGAGGGAGATTTCTGCCAGCTCACATCATCAGCCACGCAAGCAACTGAACTACATTCACACCATGCACACTATGGTGCGTAATAGCAACCCGGCGTTACTCGTACCATTCTGCACTAATTAATCAATTTGTATATGCGGAATTATTTATCTTCTCTTTTGTATAGCCAATATTAGGAGAATATGTGTTCCTAGTCTAGTAGGATCCACCCATTGTAAATAAAGCGTATACTGTTGCATTGAATGATGATATACAGAAAATTGTCCCGAAAACGGTTTCAAGCTTTTATTGCATTCTATTTATGGCTTCTTCCAGTGTTAGCTTCCTTGATTGTTTTATAAGCTATCCTAACATGCATCGGAATCAATCATATATATCACATTAACGAGCTGCTAAACACTCAGAGGAAGTAAAGTCATATAGAGCCATTTATATGTGTGGCATCATTAACTAAAACTTCAGTAAGGCTCTTAGTCTACATGTTTGCCAGAAGAAGCAAAATTATGTAAAGAACCCATTTCAGTTATACGTTGATGTTTTCTCTAGGGGATCTCATTCTGTTGGTGCGTCAGTGCGTGTGTGGACATGGATGTCTCACTAATACACCCAATGAGTTAAGATAAGTATACCACAATCCGACTGGAAGGCTTTAATCTTAGTTTGAAACTTCCTCTTAACAGAAATTAAGAAGTGTTTTAAAATAGACAATGCCTACTCTTTGCTGTCAGAGGATAAAGTGTATATGGTGAATGCATCAAAAAATTCGTATAGTACTTACAACCAGTAGTAGATGATGCACTTGAGGCTGGACTCGAGACATCAGAATACTCTAAGTCAGAAGGAGCTTTAACATGGCTAACAACACAAGAAAAGTGCATTTGATGTATTTTCCCAGCTTTACGATCATTACAAAACAAGCTAGACAACCCAGTAGTTAAGGATGTAATCATCAATTGAAGAATCATCCTTCTTGGTTGATTGCAAATGAAACCGAAGACTTAATATGCTTGCCTTGGACTGACTGTAGAACGATGTCTCAAAAGCACTCCATAGATCAGAGGCTGTAATTGCCCTGTATACTCTTGTGCAATGACATTGTTGGGAATGTGAATGAAGCGGTTGTACCCAGTGTGGTGAATCTATTATTTCATCTAATACCGATGTCATGGATATTCGTGGATCCATTTCATCTATTTAGGTTGAGCTAGAGCAAGCTTCTTTAGTTTGAAATTGAGCTTATTGAGGAAGCTGCTGTCAAGGGTAGGGGCCATTTATCATGGGAAGAGGCTGAGGAGCTTGCATCTCAAGACAGAGAGAGAGGGAGAGATTTATTAGAAGTTTGTGCATAGCATGGTTGATATCATACTATGCTTTTACATCTAGTTTTTCAAGCTCATGCACCAACTTTGTTATTTTTTCACTACTTTCACTTCCTTGGCAATTTATGTATGAATTGAGTGATGCTGTCAACATAAAAGTTGTATAACTTTAATTTATCTTTCCTATGGCTCTAATTTCACCATGATCGGATATGTGTAGCCTGAGATATGATCAAAATACTAGAGGTGTGTCGGGATGGACCCACAAGTGCACTACTTTCACTTTCTTGGCCATTTATGGACCATTTTTTTATGAATTGAGAAATGTCGTCAACGGAAGAGTTGTAGCCCTTTAAGACAGATTTCATATGCCTCTAGTTTCACCATGATCGGATATGTGTAGCCCGAGATATGATCAAAATACTAGAGTTGTATCGGGGCGGATCCACAAGTGCACTACTTTCAGATTCTTGGCGATTTGTGAACATAGTTTTTATGAATCGGGAAATGTTGTCAACATCAAAGTTGTAGGTATCCGTCTTAGCTTTCTAAAGAACCAAGAATCGCCTAGTTTCAATTTCTACGTTACACGAAAATAGCAGCAGAACACACTGCGCACTGTTCGGCCGAAGTTTCCCACGTTTCGGCCGAAATCTGTGAATTAGCTTCGGCCCAAACTTCAGCCGAAACTTGTGAAGGAGCTTCGGCCAGAAGTTCAGCCGAAGCTTTTGAAACAGCTTCGGCCAGAATTTCAGCCGAGACTTTTGAAGCTTGTTCGGCCCATATTCGGCCGAACATTGTTATTGCATTCTTTTCTTTTTCTGATTGAATTCTTATGCTTATAACTTGTATCTTTTTTGAATCTATTCTCATCTTCCACCTTTTTATTATATAGGATAATATATTTTCGAAAATTTCAATTTACGTCACATACAAAAGGGCCAGCATATTGTTAACTACTAATTAAGGTGCAAGCTTACAAAGAAACCATGAAACAAAATATTCATTGTTCAGAATATTGATCTTATGATGATTACTCCTACTCTTACATTGTTAAAAATGTGATCTTTGTTTCTTTCCATCTGTTGGCAAAAACAAGACCGAGATACTCAAGAACTCACTCAAGCAGTTTGTTGACCAATTGATGTGCACAATCAACGACAAGCAAGAATTAAACGAAAAACTCAAGAACACAGAACAATTTACGTGGTTCGGCAAATATGCCTACATCCACGGACCAGGGAGAGTAATATACTAACTTGAGAATCGAAATTACAAGATATAAGGTCAAAAACCGAGCTCAAAATCAACTATGGCTCTTAATCCCTTTTGATCTATCTCTAGAATGTAAACCCTCTCTCTCTAGGTAGTTATTCCAGAACTAGCTCCAACTACAAGTTGCTCTAACTATCTAATACAAGAGTGAACGAAATAGGAGCTGAAATTGACTAAGAATCACACGAAGGCCCTCTTAAGCTATTAGATGAGATGGTCAAACGACAACGGCAAGGACCTCAAAAAGACAACGGCTTAAATCTGTTAAAACCGTTGTGAAAGACCCTATGACAGATTTGAATTATTTCTTCCACTTCCACCAGCTTATTTAAGCTGACTATTTGACCTGCTTTTCAACTCGCTTCTAAGAAGTTGTTTTCTGATTGACAAGACACAACGGTCCTTAATCTTGCACACAACAGGTTTTTCAAAAAATTTAACCATCATGTGAATCTTAAACACCTTTATATTGCTTTCTGCATTCCTAGCTCTTGTTTCCTTTCATAGTATCAGAGCGGGTCGAGAAACCTGATTCTGATATCCAAGCACCCTTTTTTGGCAAGTGGGCATCTGCAGTTTCTGGAAGATTGCTGGTTGTAGGCCTCTCTTGCAAGGTTCAATCTTCTCTTACACACTCGTTATTCAAATTCTTATATATTGTTTCTTAAAGTCGAGAGCTCTTGAGCACAAGATTGTATTCTTGACTCTGGTTCTATGCTGATCTATAATGTAAATTGGGTTTTAGTATAGTCTAATAAGTGCATACGGAATCTTCTGAGGAGTGGAATTCTTCCCTCCGGTTTTTTTCCTATTTGTGAACTATGCTTTTCCTATTTTCTTGAGGATGTGTAATTTTTTATTGAGCATGTGGTGATGGAGTTGGAATCCTTGAAGTGCATACTAGTATGGATTTCTTTTAATACCTAATGTAACTTGATTTGTTCTGTTTATGAAATGGAGCATGTGATGATTATCGATCCGTATAAAGATTGAATTCTCTCCTGAGGAAGAGTTTTTGTTGGGAAACAGGTTCTTGAAAAAGATGCATTTCAGAAACAAATGCTTGAAAAGCTTATTCGAAAAGCATCAAAATGAGCTTATTGAGGAAGCTAATGTCAAGGGTAGGGACAATTTATCATGGGAAGAAGCTGAGGAGCTTGCATCTCAAGAAAAAGTGCAGCTGGACAATCTCCATCAGAGGGGAACCAGAAAGACTTGCGAACACAACGGATCCCTATTACGTTTGATATCCCGCGAACTCAGAGCTTGCCTACACTGATCAGTTTGTGCGCCAGAATATCTGTAGACCCGGTTCAGTACTGTTCTGACTTTATCACATTTTGGCACGAACCGTCTTGCAACCACATTGTTTCAAACCGGAAAAGTTTCATCCGATGTCGGCCTGTTTCCATCACTCCTTGATAGGCTTTTATTTATTTCCAACATATGAAAATCAAACAATGATCTGACTCTTGGTGGACAGATGCTCAACCAGATAGAATGGAAATTTAGCCATTCAATCAATATTACCAACACACCTATCAAGTCTCTCCTGTATGTTCTACTCCCCAGTTTGACCGTTTGTCCAGGTGAAGGGATATCCTTCAAATCCCAAATCATCTATTCTACTTTATAGGAGTTAAATTAAATATTAATTTATACGTCCTAACATCGTACTGACGTACTAATTTTTTCTTAAATTTTTCATCAAACATTTTGAAAGAATTTATAATATTTTAACATATCATAAAATATTTTCAAGAGTTTATAAATTCCCACACGTCGAGAACATATCGAGAGCTTGGAAGAAAAAAGAGAAATAAAAAACATATTCCAATTTGAAGTATACAAGGGTAAGCTGGTCATTTCACAAACAATAAAAAAACACACACATTTCGCTAATTTTATTTCATTTTCCTTCTTGCCGCCATTCTTCGTCCTCCCTTCCCGCCAAAACACACACACACACAGTGGTTCTCTCTCTAACACAGACACACACATACTTACACAGCATTCTCTCTAACGCGCAGACATTGACAGAGACGCGTTACAGAGTCCTCAGGAAGGTGATGGATATTCCTGATCTGGAAGAGCTCGAATGGCTGGAATCCAATACTTTGGACGATCAATTCGACGATGATTTCGAGCTTGAAGTCGAACCGCCCTCACCCCCTTCATCTCCCCCATCCGACAAGCCTCCGAAGAAACCAACTCTGTCGCTCCCGCCGAAGCCCTCTCCATTAAAACTGCATCTCCAAATCAACCCTAATTTGAAGAAACGCTCTGGTTCGGATATTCGTAAATCGAAATCGGTAGACGTCAATGACAATTGGGACCTAGAACAAAATTGTTCAAGTGGTAAGAGGAGTAGAACTGGAGAAGAGGAAGCCCGCTATGAGAAATGTGCCCAGCCAAAATGCCCTGACGTGGGGCCGGTGCAGATTGATGAGATGGTGGCCCCTGCAGTGACAGTGAATGGAAATGTGGGGTCGGAAACGAATGTTGAAGGGAGTGATGACGATGAGGAGTGGTTAAGATATTCACCTCCGCAGGACACTGTGGAGGAGATGGAGGTGGTGGAAGGAGGGACTGAGGAAGTGATATTGTCGAGATATGTGACGGAGATAGATGGCGATTGTGTGCCCGTAACAGGGTTGGATGGGGAGAGGGTGTATGCCAAGATACGTGGACTGGATATGGATATTGGGGAGAGAAACACGAAATTGAGTTCTAGAGGAGATCTTAATGGTAAGGCTATCATCTTTGATGCTTTTGCTTACTTGAACTATAGACCCGGGGTTTGTTTCTTTGGGACAATGTTTTTGCTGCTTTCTGACTCCACATCTTTTGTCATAGTTGCCTTAAGTTAGTTATTTGGTCTTATTTAAAAGGCCATTATGAATTTAGTGCCATCAAAACTAAATTTTGCCTTTAATGTTTCTCTAAAATCAAATTTCTTTATAACTATTAAAGAATGTCATGGGAAACATCTCGACTTGGTGCACTTTCCATTTGCATATAAACAGTGATAATCTATATTTAGGGAGTTATATAATCTCTCCCATTGTTCTATCAAAGATACCTTCTGCTTGTTTGTTAGCAGCTGAGTTAATACTACCTAGTCAAACACATGTTTTCTTTTCCTTCTGAGTTCATGAACATGCTTTATAAAGATGAATAAAGCAATGAGGTAAGTTGTTGGTTCAGCATAATGAGACTTCTTTCATCTATTTAGCATGTTCTTTTATGTATCTGAATGAGATACAGATATCTGAAGCTTGCATATGCCATCTATAACAGCAGTTCTTTATTTTATGTAAATTGGAACTATGTAAGCTATTGTATACTTCTAACTTACCGGATGCTGAAAAGGTGTTATTTATTGAAAGCTACCATGCTCACATGCAGGACTACTTCAGGAACCTGTCAGAGTTTTAATGCAAAAGATTGAGCAAGAGGAGTTCACGAGGGTAAGATTTGCCATACTTTATGATGAGACTGCTACAAATTGCCGTTTATTTCTCCTTGTTTTCCTAGTTTGTTCTCTCTCCAAATAAATTACTGCAGAAACATTTTGACACTTCTGCCCTGTAACATTGGGATGAAGATTAGATTTCGTCATATCTATTCACTGGTGTTTTCTCTTGACCAGAGAGAATACAGTAAAGATCTTCTGACCATAAAATTCTTCCCTAAGATGATAATATTGTCTCTTTTCTTAGGCTTCCATGTGTGGAATCTCATGTTCTCCCTTATGGAGGAACCATTTGAAATACTGTAACATTAAGCAATACGCCTTGATCTTTCCATATTATTCTTATGTCAGTTTCCATATCATATGAAGTTAACTTCAGGGAAAAACACGTAAACAGTTCAAGTTCATATGGCTGTATCACAGTCTGTAGAACCAGAAATATTCCCTGCTTTAGGTTCTCAATTCTCATTCTGTAGGGGGATGCCATGGAGATGCAATAATGTTAGACATATTATCTTAATGTCAATGTATTAATTTATGTTATACCACTAACTTGGGCCAAAAAGGATAATATTTGGATTTGTTCACTTAAAAGAAAGAAGAAGATTGGTTGAAGATGACAGAAGCATGATAGTGCTGTCATATTACAGGACCATGTGATGGGAGCTAACATGTGGCACTCCATTACAATGGCCAACTAGTTCACTTAATGTTGCTTCATGAAAATCTTAACCTGTTCCCAGAGAACAAAATGTATGCATGTCCATTTCAATCTTGCTCTTGGCTCTTAAGAGTTCTATCTCACACATTCATTCAGTTTAAGACCAAAAGGACCGTGTTCTTGTTTTATACAGCTAAATGAGTATACTGCAGTTTCAAAATTTATTTCCCTATATATATATATATATATTATTTGTCTTCTAAGACCAACTGTCACTGTCTTTTTTTTGGATAAGAAACAAGAAGTTTTATTTATAGAACAGTTCAAGGGATGATAAATCCCTACTGGAATTTCAGCAAGATAGTTAGGATTACAAATTGAAGGAAACTAAACGATCACAATGCATAACACCAATTCCTAACTAAGTCCGAGGTGTGGATACACTTAAATATCCTCTCACTTTGTCAATCAGTACTCTTATGTTGGTGGCTGTAGAGAAATAAAAATCCTATCTATTTTCATGCATTGGGTACTTGAATGAGCAAATTGATTATATAATACAATGATCCTTAAATTTTCTCTTGCTTGTTTGTAAAGGCTTTGCAAGCAAGTGTTGAAGGTGGTACGACTGAGGTAGTTCCATCAAAAGTTCCAGTTACTACTGAACAACTCTGGGTGGACAAGTATGCTCCAAGTTCATTTACGGAGCTTCTCAGTGATGAAAAGACAAATCGTGAGGTTGTGTAGCCTCTTTATGTGTTTCTTTCTGCTGCTTGTTTTTGATTGATTTCTCAGAGTTACACTGGCTGAACTATTTCAAGATTACCCTTTTCAGTTTCCTAACCTTTGTTATCTATATACTGCAGGTTCTCCTGTGGTTGAAACAGTGGGATTCATGTGTTTTTGGGTCTGATATAAAAAGTACCAATGAAGATGTTTTGTCTGCTTTGAGACGGCATTCTACAATCTCTCAACATTCTAAAAAATCAAGCAAGAGTTATTCTGTAAACAACAGAGAAACCATGTACAACAGAGATAAACGGATAACTCATAGTGAGTTGGATAAGGAAAATAATATCTCCCAAGACAGTCAGG
The DNA here is from genome assembly GCA_958295605.1 of Ajuga chamaepitys. Classification (NCBI taxonomy): domain Eukaryota; kingdom Viridiplantae; phylum Streptophyta; class Magnoliopsida; order Lamiales; family Lamiaceae; genus Ajuga; species Ajuga chamaepitys. Next base: position 56,469,596 of record OY282506.1, read on the forward strand.
ACATATGGGATACGAGGCATAAAAGTTCTGGTCCCCCGGAACAGAAGGTTATCACAATCGTATATTATCCTTTTACATTGTGTGACAATTAAATATTATCTTTCATGCAATTATAAATTCATCATCCAGCCTGTTACAATCCCATACGAGAGATTCAAATCCACCCATTAGAGGTGTGACAATTATATCCCACTGGAGGTGTTCGCAACATTTTTACCACGGAGGTCGGTCGGACATTATTTCCTGTAAAGTGCTTGTGAAGTTTGTTTTGGCTGAGTTGTATTGGAGACTGAACCAAATAGTATTTCTATAATCTCAAATTGGACCTGTCTGAAGGTTGCCAACATAGTTTAAGGACTAATGGTACATGCCAAACTAGAGTCAGGCAGGTAGGCATGGGTTATGGGTCCAGTGAAGTAACCTATAAATATCATATATGCACTTCTGTTTACAGTGACACACTATTATAAGTAAATGGAAAAAATATTAACCTTGTGTGTTTAAGAAATAAGTAATAAGTTAATTCTTAACTTATTGACTTTTCTCATCTGTTTTAGTTGCTTCTCTCACTTATTTTTACCAATTTGACTGTAATTCGTGAAAAAATAGTCCTACTGCTCCTTTTTGTGTTTATATGTTTTTATGACTTCATGTGCACTATAATTATGTATCTGCTCTACATACCGATACTGGGATATTTTTTTTACTATGTCACTGAACAGCTCCAGATTTAGGATTACTAGCTGTATTGATGATTAGTTCAATGCTTCTGAAATTATATGTCTAACTGTTGATTAACTGTATCCTACACTGATCTTTTGCTTTAAATTTATTTGCATCTTTCTTCACTCATCTTATTAATGTTAACATAACGTTGCCGACTGTCACAGATCCTGTTGCTTTGTGGTTCCCCTGGACTTGGGAAGACAACGCTTGCGCATGTAGCTGCTAGGCATTGTGGATACCGTGTTGTTGAGGTCAATTAATTTCTAGCAGCTACTTAGTTGTAATAGCTTTTCTTTTGACATACTTAGTGTATTTGTTGAGTTGGAATCAGTTTTGGTGATCCTCATACAAGAGCATTTCCATGCTTGAGGGTTCACGCTGAGAAAAATTTGTCCGGTAAATATTCTGATCATGAGGAAATTTGCAAACCATTGATCTGTTCTTTTGTCCTGTGGTAAATAATTACAAGACAAAATGAGAAGTCACCAATTAATGATAGAAAATGGCTTCTATACAAATTCATTCTTAGTGCAAATAATCTCTGCAGTGGAGACATTTGCCACCTTTCTGCATCTTCACCTAATTTATAGCTGCCAAGTTTGCTTTGCTATAAAAAAAATTAGTGTAACAAGCGTGTAAAGTAATAGACGTTGGTGAAAGCCTTCCTGTGGATTTGAAATTTCCAGTATTCAAATGCTTACCACTGATTGGCTGTTATTTACTTGACAGATTAATGCAAGTGATGACCGTTCAGCATCAGTCATTGAATCTAAAATCCTTGATGTGGTTCAAATGAATTCTGTTATTGCTGATTCAAAGCCAAAGTGCTTGGTTGGTTTTACGTCTCATTATTACTTTTGATAAAGCATTCTCATTTTCTTTATGTTATTCATTGTGCTTATCTGAAACAAAATTTGGAACTCTTTAAGGTTATTGATGAAATAGATGGAGCCCTTGGAGATGGAAAGGGTGCTGTGGATGTCATTCTTCAGCTGGTAAGTTATGTGATTTCTTAGCTGTTACTTGATGGTTATGTCATTCGAACTGCATATATTATTGAATGAGCTCGTGTGCATCAAACAACGCTATTATTTTCCGACAGGGCTATAACTTCATAAGATAATGTATAGTTATCTCAGTAATGCTGCTCATTATTATGCAGTCTCTGATATTGAGGATAATGGTGCTGAATACCTCCACGATTATGATGTTCTATATGCAGTTACTATAGTTCTGGAGTACATTTGAAATTTTAAATTAATGATTTGTTTTGTATTGCAATATTTGCTAAAAGGAATAACTCTAAATTCCCCCAAACTGCAAATCACATGATATAGTCTTTATATGGTTTCAAATGAATATAGGTTGTGAGAAAGTAGAAGCAGGCGCTAGGTTTACTCCACAGCCTGGCTATTCCAGATTCCAAGACAAGCCTGCTGAATTGAAATATGATGACAATGAACATATTCAAAGCTTATTTGTTAGTCAGAGTTATGAAAAATATTAAGTGCTTGACGTTTTCCTTGTAAGGCTATTCAGAGTTTCTTGTTCACTTGATTCAATTGAAACTTTATTTGGACTTTTTGTTACCAAAGATTGTTTATTATTCTGCCGATTTTTTCTGTTTATTTTTGCGCTTAAAAGTTTCATTTAATTGAAAATTTCACTAAAAAGTCCCACTATAGCTCCCTGATAATATAAGCGCAAAAGCTAGCAAAGATTTCTGCTGTTTTTTAGCTCCCTCTGAAGCACAAAGCTCTGAAATATGAAAAGTTATACATGAAAAATTATTTTACGTGCCCTTAACAATGCAGTTATCAGCTGAAAGGAAAAGTGATACTGGAAAGGAAAATATAGCGCAAGAGGCAAATTCTGGTCGGAAATCTTCAAGAAAGAAACAAAGAAGTTCTCTATTGCTGAGGCCTGTAAGTATGACTTAATCATGTACCATTTTTCATAAAATGTTACAAAACATTGAGTTCACTATTTGTGATATGCAGGTCATATGCATCTGTAATGATCTATATGCACCAGCTTTAAGACCTCTGCGTCAGGTGGCGAAGTACGTTCCCGCTACTTGATTTTTTTTCTCTCTGATTAATTTCAAACTAGCATGGCTAATCTTGGACATAGTAATATGAGATACGGCAATGTGTGATTAAAGCTTCAACCAATATGAACTATACTATGAAAGCAATAAACCTATAACCAATGTGAACAATCAGCCCAATGTAATGTGGACAACACATTACATGTCTCCTGCATATGTTGCAGGGGCGGATGTACTAACCTCACTAATAGTAACAAAAAAGTAAACTGTTTACTTACACATTCTAGTAACATTTCCTAATGTCCTTATGTGAGAAAATATCTTGAGAATGGCGCCCGGTGTATGTCAGGCATATTTCCCATGCAGTGGGCTGTCAGCCTTGGGTATCTCTTATATTGAAAATCACCAATAAGACTACATCCTATTAGATTTATCCTTGCATTTTAGGTTTAACAATTTTCGTTCATAAGTTACACCAACAAATTAACTTCACCTTTAATATTGCAACAAGACTACATCCTTTTAACTTTTACTTCCTTGCAGGGTTCACATTTTTGTCCAACCGACTGTGAGTCGGGTTGTAAATAGGTATTATTCTTTTCCCCCTTCAATGAATCTGTTGATCTTCCTTGCTGATTTAATTTTTGCTGTCTTCATCTGAAATATGTATGTTTTTGCTAAGCTAGTATCTTTATGTGCCTTATGCCAATCTGTATCAACTTGGAATAATATGGTAGCTATAATATTACAAAAGTGCAAATGTTCATTTAGGCCACTTATTTCTTATTTTCCCATTCAGAAAGATGTTAGTTCAGGACTAATCTATTTGTTTATTACTATACTAATCTTCATCTGCTTATTTGCATATGGTAAAATTTTCCCTTTCCCTCTGATATCTTTTCTTCTTATAGTAAACTAAAAGGTCATATGTAAGCGGCATATCATTTATATACATAGAGTACGGATGATTGTCACTTGTGCTTGTGTGATAACAAAGTGTCTTTACAGGTAATGTTACATCCCAGTTGATGTATAATGGATGTAGTATCTAATGTACCTAAGTTAAATGGTAAAGGTTTAAGAATCTTTAGAGGAAATTTGGTTTAGGTTACGGTAGCCTTGTGGTCTTCGAGTCTTTTAATATTTAAGGGTCTCTTGGTGTCTGACTAGACTAGGGACTGGACTTTTGCCTTGTAGAGTTGTGTTGTTGATTTTCGGTCTTAGTTGTAACTTCGGAGGGACTCCTCATCCCTCCAATTTTTCAGTTATAAAATTTCTGTTTCTTTTCACAAAAAAAAAGAATCTGATATGCGTTGTAGTGACTACTGTTCTAATTTGCTACTTTTGGGACAAAGCACAACGTCTTGATCACTTAAGTTACTCATTACAGTTCATGCAACGCATAACTTAATTTAGTTTACTTCTGTAGTCAGCTAGGTAATGTTTGAAGTGTACTAGTTGCTCAATCTTATGCTTTGTTGGATTAACATGTTTCAGTCCCTTGCTTCGTGATGACATTATGTTCTTGCCTATATTGGCCATTATCTGCTACCGCTACTACTTTCTAAGGTAACTGCATAACTTCAAAATGCTAGGTTGAAATATATATGTAGTAAGGAGGGATTGAAGACCAGTTCTATTGCTCTTTCTGCACTTGCTGAATATACTGGTAAGTCGTACTTCCTTCTCCTTTGAATGTATATCTCACAGGTATAACATAAGGCTTTTATGATATGGCAGAGTATAGATCATGAGCTAAGAAAAAATCTTGATGCATAGAACTTTTAATGAGGACAACTGCAATATTAAACAAGAAGCTTGATGGACAGAACTGCAAATATTAAACCGGGACTCATCATCTCAAAAGTTTATCGAGGATAGAGAAGCCTGTGATGTTGTAAAAATATAGTTAATCCAAAATCCCATCAGCTTCTATGTTGTATGGAAAAAAGATTCCAATATTTGGATTTCGTGTTGTTTCTTTTTTTTTCCCTACCATAAAGGCACCTGGAAAGTATCTAATAAACATTTTTTAGATTGATTGAGGTTCCTCCCTCCCTGTGCATGTATTTGTGTTATCCCTTGAAAGATCAACTGGACGTTCACTTAGGACAACATCCTCTTATCTCCGAATCGGTGAGTTTAGTGTTCATGTGCATCTGAAGACCTGAAGCACTTGTTTATACGGTTGCCCCTCCTCGTACAAAGAATTGGGCTTCAATTGGGTTCCGCAATATGTTACTGATCTTTACTCCTTTGGTTTTGGAGATTTCATTAGCAAAAGGGGCTGAGTTCTTTGGGGAGTGATCATTCAAACGTTATTTTGTCTCTTTGGATAGAAGAAATAGGAGTCTTTGAGAATTCTGAGCAATTCCTCGAGGAATTTTGGGTAGAGTGAAGTTCAGCAGTTTTTTGGGTACATGGAATTTAAAGCTTTTTTTCGCAGGATATTGTAAAAGAATGGAGTAGAGCACTTTAGAATGTTTAGGTTTCTCTAAGATCCCTCGTCCCTTGTACCATTCTACTTCATTTTGTTAATAATTTTTTCTCTCGTACTCTCTTTTAGCATTATAGAGTTACATGATGGCACGTATAATAACTATGGCTATACTAGTGGAATCCTCATTACCTTCACGGTTGAAATACCAATCTCATAAGACATGTCAGAGAAGTTCCTATGTTGGAAAGTCTTGAATCTGTTCTATTAGCTAATTTTCTTATGCTGCTGTGTTGGAAATTGATTGCATATTCTCCAAATTTATTTCTGGTAAGTATATACAAAGCATACAAGTGTTTCATAACCTAGATTAAGCTACCTTATTCTTAATATGCAATATGGTGGAAAATGGAGTAGAAGCTTTTGGTTTTTCTTCTTTTAACTTTATAAGATTTGTTTGAAATATTTTTGTTGGCTGAACACTGAAATTATCTCTGAATGATATATACATATTTCAATGTATTAATTGTGAAGTTGATGTGTTGTAAACCTCATATAGTCACCAGTTACCTTCTGTGAGTAAATTTTGTTCACTCTCCTCAGAATGCGACATACGGTCATGCTTGAACACTCTTCAGTTTCTCAACAAGAAAAAGGAAAATCTCAACGTGGTACAAATTTTTTCACCTTTTTATTTTTTATTTTTTATGTGATGTCTTATCTTTCATCCAAATTTTAAAATGCTAATCTGTACGTCAAATTCACTAAATATAGTTGTTGATCATGTCTGCGAAACTTTAAAATGCTCTTGGCAGAAAATACGTTATATTAACTGAGTTAATATGATGTCTTAAATAACGGCATAGTTTTATCATATTTATGACAATTTTTCTTCTTCAAGTTGGAGATAAGTTCTCAAGTGGTTGGTCGGAAAGATGCATCTAAAAGTGCTTTTGATATATGGAAAGAGGTGAGTTATCAGAATTTCCACTGTAGATCTCATGTTTATATGTCAACTTCATCCTCATTTTCTGGTTTTCTTCTTTAATAAAGATCTTCCAGAAGAGCAAAGGGAAACGTGCCAGAGAATCTAACAAATCTGGCAGCAGCATGTCCAAAGACTTTGAATTTCTTTACTCTATGATATCGAACCGGTAAGTATATAATTTATCTCTATTTTCAACTATCGAAGTCAAAGATCATATCATTTATTTATTTTTATCATGCCAGTGGCGACTATGACTTGATAATGGATGGGATTCATGAAAATATTTTGCAGCTTCACTATGTTGATCCTTTGATGCAGAAGACTGTGAGTGACTATTCTTCATATATGTTTATTTCTTTTCTTTTTTTTTTTTTTTTTTGGGGGGGGGGGGGGGGGGAAGGGAGGTGGTGGTGGTTTGAACCTAACTAAGGGAAGATTTCCAACCCCATCCCTTTCATACATGGGTCAACTTCTGTAGCTAGTCCCAAATTTACATGGTGCATGGGCAAGTCAATCATCAATGTCTTTCTTGAACCAAATTTTCAGGGATGGTGTCTGGATAGTCTGGGTCTTTCTGATATAAATAATCGATATATAATGCGCACACAAAAGATGTCTCTTCAAGGTAATACTATTCTATCCATCACTATATGTTACATTTCCTTCCTGTGATGCCCATCTGGTTCTAAGTTTGCTTTTCAAATTCACAGTTTATCAACCTCCAGTCGCAATATTTATACATGGTTTGGTAGCTCAACTTGAGAGAAAAGATATTGAATGGCCAAAGTCTTTCCAAAGGTATCTGAATTACCCAAGTCTTTAATTTTCTTCTCTGATCTGTGTACCTCTGCGTAACGTTCAATGTATCATTCAACAGACAGAGAACAATGTTGGCAGAAAGGTTGGACACGTTTCATACATGGCATAACAGAGTACCACCATATATCTCGAGGCATTTGTCAACAAAATCCTTTGTAGAAGACTCAATATCTCAAATGTTGCATATTCTGTCACCACTAACCTTGAGACCGGTAACTTATTATGGAAAAACATTTAAATGACTTTCATTTTTATTAAATTCTATAATTTTGTTTCCTGCTACATTCTATTGTGAGAAATAAAAATTCTGAGAAAGAGGTTTGCACAAAGCAACTGCAAATTGTTGTATTTACAGTTGTTCACCGTATCCTGCTTACATTTCTGTTATTGTTAGTTGTGTATCATTTACAGATGCACTCTCCATTTGCAGGTTGCATTGCATTTGCTTTCAGACAAAGAAAAGAGTGATTTGGGGCAGTTAGTGAATGCTATGGTCTCCTATGCTATAACATACAAGACCACAAAATCTGATCGAACTAGTTCAAGACATGAAGATGCTTTAGATGCAACCACAATTTCACTTGATCCACCCCTTCGCGATTTTATACATTTCAAAGTTAGTATGTTCGTCATATAAAACAAGCTTTTGATATAGTGTGATTGATGAGATACCTGATCTTATTGCTCTGAATATATCATCTTTATTTATTTGGTTTCTATCTTTTGAGCAGGGTTACAGTTCATGTCATATTGATCTTGCCTTAGCCGTGAAGCAGGTCTTGGTTCATGAGGTCAGTCATTGATATTTTAGACTAATGCATTACAGGTGCCGAGTTCATCTTACCAGTTTTTTCCTTCTGTTATTGTTATTATTATTATTATTTTATAAATCATGAACAACAAAAAACGAAAGATCTATTTACATATATATAATGGTGCATATGGCAACTGATTTCAACTTTAGGTTAGTTATATTGGTTCATGTTCACCAATGTAACTGTCTTTCAATAGTACAGATAGGTATTATGATATTATCTAATGTTCGACTTGATGCCCTGAAAGGTAACATTTCAATTATATATATATATATATATATATATATTTTTATAAAGGAAGTCATGCTTTTATCTCTGTCTTCTGATATCATGTATCTCAGTTATCATGCATTATCTGGATAGGTTGGTGTGTCTCTGTCTCCGAGTCGTATATTCAGAAGTAGGAACTATCTAATAACTATATCTCAAGGCCAAAAGAACACAACTAAATGCCATGTTGCTTCTCAAGATATTGTGAGCATTGGTATGTTTCAACAAAATTCTTCAGTTGCATCCGAGGACCACTAACTCATGCAACTTTAATTTCCCCCCTTTTTCGGCCTTCTGCTCTGGAGATCATATATAATGAAAGCTTATATATTTGTTGTCCAGTACAATTGAAAAATTATTTTGGTAACTCAGACTTCAGTATCTATTGTAAATTTTATATTAATCTTAGTTGAGATAGTTTTTTATAATGAATTGCAGGTGGAAAAGCAAAAGATTCTGCAAGGTAGCCTCTCCAAGGCTACCAATCTGCACATGGAAAAGAATCATGTCTTGACGAAGAATAACAATGCTAGTGGACAGCCATCCAAATCTAGTTTTTTCACAAATGATTTGGCTGACAAGAAAACAAAGTGGGAAAATCTTGCAGCTGCTAAATCTGTTCTCACTATCCCATCCAATTCGGCAGTTGCAGTTTCTAAAGCTATTGATGGAGTAAAACCAGCTGAAAAAACAAAAAGGCCCTCTGGCAGCCTGTCAAGTTTCTTCGATCGGTATAATGAGACCCTCGTTACGTCCATTTTTATTCATGTTTTCAGTTGTTTATGTAATAGATAATTAATTGCAGCAGGAACTTATTCATCAGGTAAACTAGCAGAATCACTTAAAACTTAGCCTTGGAAAAGTAAAATGATATAACCCCAGTAATTAATGAAAATAGTAGTCCCTTTCAGGAGGTTACTAGGATTAGTTCTATTTGATATGATACTGTATTATTTTTTCTTTAACTTTGTTAAAATGATCATTGAAATAATCTTGTATTCCTCATCTTCTCATGTTTACTTCACGTGTCAAATGATTGTACTTGTTTGTCTTGACTAGGTTTAGAAAGGCCGGGACCGAAGGTTCTCAAACTGCAAACAAAGTTGTGCAAAAGCCTGCGACAGCCCGGAGAGATGCCCACCCTTTTCTATTTAAATTTAACGAGGTAAATGATAACTGATATATATACATAATATTCTTCGACTAAGTGACAATTGTACAATTTAATTAAGCAGAACATGCGTTTATATATCATTGTTTTCTGAACAATCTTCTGGATTTTATACCCCTTCTCTAATGAAATAATCCCTTATTTCTATCAACAATGTAAAGAAATTAAAACCTGTTATGGTATCTCCTTTGTTTTGTGTAGGGGTTTACAAATGCAGTAAAGAGACCAGTACGAATGCGCGATCTCCTTATCTGATCATTTACGGCCTATAATCCAAACATACGCTGTATAGTTCTCCTTTGCCTGTATATCAAATATTTAGTATAGTGCATTGTTAGCTTATTGCTTTTGTTTTTCTTGTTTTCTGCAACAGACCAGTTTGATAATAATGTTATAACATTGTTAGGTTATTCCCTCTGTTTAAAACTCGATACATAGAAGTATGGCGCTGTAACTATTCATGATAATTATCCAAAGATGTTGATCCCTGAAATTCTTGTTTACTAGAGTTACATATAATTCTTGTAAGTTAAATATATCTGGTAGATTTCTCTTGAGATTTTATGATTTATATCCAGGATTACAGCAGTCGGTATTTGAAAAATAAATGGGAGGTCTCTTGTGCAAAAGCATTTATGCTTAAAGGACATGTAATACCTTTAAGCATAAATCGCGATATGAGACTTAGCCAAAAATAAATCCATAACTAAACAATTAAAATCTCATCAAGATCTTCCTCTATCCCTGCTTCCATCTCAATCTCTAAATGATAAAAAAAATATCTTAACAAAATCTTTTATTCCTAAACAGGATATAGCAAAAAAATCAACAAAATCTTTATTCCTGAACAAGATTGCACCACGGATTGTGCAATTTGTATTTCCTCAACCCTACATAAATATACATCACTGCGTTTCATAGTTATACCAATCCTAAATTCAGAGAAAATGGCCAAGAAACCAAAACCTAAAGCTGAATTACGTCTGGCAGTTGATATCATGGAAATCATTTTCTTAAAGTTAACAGTTCGTTTGCTTACTAGATGTAAAGCTGTCTGCAAGTTATGGAATGCCATCATCTCCGATTTCTTGGAAAACATTCAGAAGTCCCAGAATGTATTTCTCCTCCCGCGGCCATATTCCTTCTCGAAGCTTCTCTTTCGTGAAATTCAAAAACGTTACGAATTGAATCGAAGGTGGGAATCCCATTCGGACATGCTGTACCTCTGAGCTCTTGTCATAACTTAATACTCTCGAGGCCGTACAAGGACTTTATAATGAATCATACATTGAGTGATGAGTATGTTTTATGGAACCTTTCGTTTAAAACATACTCCAGAATCCCCATGATCAATGGTTTACCCCCTGATATTCCCCAGCGTTATATTATGATTTTACAAAGCATGAAAACTGGCTTTTTCATGATTCGAGAACGAATGATTATAAGATTGGCGTAATATCTTCGTTGCATTACAAGATTGGCGTAATACCTTGGTTGCATTACGCAGTTTTTTCGTGTAAACGTAGAAGTTGGGGCGCATGGAGACGGTACCCTTCCCTAGACTGCCCTTTTGTAGACGGCGAAATAATCCTGCGGAGAAGCAGTGTCATTTTCGATGGATCATTGTACTGGTTGTATTCCCGTGACACCAAAATAATGTATTTTGACCTTAGAGATGATAAGTTGAAGGTATTGATGCAACTTCCAGGTGAACACACAGTCGAAGGCTGTGATGGGGATATATTTATTGAATTATCGGGGCGTTTGTGTTTATGGCGCCGGATATCGGGGCTGCAATGGAAAGAGATGGGAAAGAGGATTCTTATTATTGGAGGGAGTTGATGAATGTGAAGTTCCCTGCGGAGTTCCCTGTACCCAATTTGGACGAGCCAATGTATTTGACAAGCGAAGATGATGTTATTTTTACGACCAACATAACTTCAACGTGTGTATATATATTCCGAAAACAGATTTGGAAAAAGTTGGAGGTTTGCTTATTTTGATGAAATCGTGATGTCATGATGAGTCCCTTCTTCCCTAGTGATGTGAACAGTGAGAAGGTGTCGAAGAAGGAAGAAAAATTAATCACAGAGGTAAAATTAGAGGATTTTTTTTAATTTTTGAGATAGTTTTTTATTACTTTATGGTAGTATGATTTTCTTTGCAACTTTATTTCTAGGTAGACATTTTTTATGTTTGGTTACCTTTGAACTATCAAAGCCTACTATTATACAGGTTGATTTTATTTTTAACACTAAGTTGTGTTTTGAATACAACTATGTATCTCTTGTACATTGATTGACCTTTATAATTCGGGTCATGAAAATGTAATAATGTCAATGCTTAAAGCGCTGAGAAGATATTAATTTTTGAGTGTGTCATACGTGCACGTATAAACCAACTAATAAGCTTATCGAACACACTCCCGAAAAACTTCTAATAAACTCAAGACTCCTAAAAAACTCAAGGTGCACAATAAGCCGGTGTGTACAAATTTTTGGCTTAGTTAATAAACACTTATACCTTGCACCGTGCACATGGACTTTGTTTTCGAATTAAGATGGACTTTAGATTGCTAGTAATTTACATTATTATTGTAAATATACTCCAACTAGGAAATTTAGCCACATAACCTCCTCGCATTTTAACACAACGATGGTTTTTTTCCTTTCACAAAACAACATATTTCATTCTTCTTTTTCTCTCTTTTTTTTTTGTGTAAAATAAAACTATAGCCTAATAACATACCTAATAACACAATTTAAACCTTACACAATAAATTTGAAAATGAACCGTGAACTCATGAACCGTAAACCATGAATTATGAACATGAAAGAATGAAAAGTTGAGCGATAGCGCAATTATTTGTAGCACTCAAAATCAAATCCATAGTTCTTTATAATACTAGCACGATTTAGCTTTGTAAAAGTTTAAATGTTAGTTAAAATATTAAATTTTCAAAGTTCCACCGAAAATAACTACAAATAAGCCCCTGTTTTCACCAATTTTAGTAGTACAACCTACACCAACTACACCTCGGTACTAAAATATATAGAGAGAGGTCTGTCCGACGTAAAGGGCCTCTCCAATTCGTCTAATATTTTAGATGGATTAGTCCATATAAATATTGGTTTGAAGTGTCATTTGTCTTTGTAAGATTTTTCTCGCCTTTATGCAATCTCCGCTCCCCGATTTTTTATGGATCTTTCAACCTTCTTTTGACGTGCTAGCAGTTACGGTCTGAAAAAGAAATTTTATTCGGTGTGTGATGGTTTGCAACTTCTTAATTATGATTTTTTTTGTCTTCATATATTTAAAGCATAAAGTAGTGTGATTTTTTCTTTTTCTTTTTTTCGTTTTCTATCTTCTTTTCTTACATTCGATAGAGATTGGTACATTCTAACTGGTTAGAGTTCTTTGTGCTTGCAAATTTTTCTCTGTTTTTTAGGTTCAAATAAATCTATTGCTTCTAAAAAATACAAACTTCTCTTGGTCTAGCATGACTTTCATTTAGAACAAAAAAAGTTCTTATTATTTACGTAAATAATAATATTAATTATTATTATTAATAAATTAAAATAATTGAATATCTAATATTTTGTTGAAGGAGATTTTTTAGATTATATATACGTATATATGTTCATATTGAGCTAAATAAGAAAACTGATTTTTTTTTATAAAAAAACTATATTTTCTAAAAGATGATTATTATATAAAATGTATTATGAGTTTACCTCCAAAATATTTCATATGAGAAAATTTAAGAACATAAATTTTTATGTTAGGATGGATTGAGTCTCCAATGTGCATGACATGAATTTATATTCAATAAGTTTGTAAGAAATATGCATTTTCATACTCGACATTTTTCTATATTATACTTTAGAGAACTACAAATATTAACATTAAATTAATTTACATAATGAGATTTAAAAAGATAATATAAAATATAAATAGCAAACTCCTTTCTCTCAAGATAACTTTCCTTCTCTTTTTTCACGATGACTCGAATCCTGGATAAAAATTCTTTTTTTTTTTTTCCAACTCGAACCCATCCCTTTCCCCCGGCTTTTTCTTCTAAGTAACTTGAACTTAAAAACAGAAATCGAAAGAATGTTTTACACTTGAGTTATCCAACTTGATCATAACATTTGCAGAGAATTGAAACTGAACTAATTTGGCCCACGTCATTATGGACGGCCCAATCCATTTGCAGAGACTTGAAACTGAACTAATTTGGCCCACGTTATTAGTCGACGGCCCAATCAATAGCTGCAATAACATGGGATTGATCAAAACTTAAACCCCCCAAAACCCTCACCTTCACCTTTCACGCAGCAGAACACACTCATGGCGCTCTGCAAACCCTCATTTCTTCATTACCTAGTTAAAGCTCTATCAAGATCCCGCGGTTTACGGTCCCACGCGCCGCCGGTCGCCTTCATCTCTGTCCGCAGCTTCTCCTTTGCCACTCCGGAGGAAGCCGCCGCTGAACGCCGGAAACGCAAACGGCGCCTTCGCATCGAGCCTCCGCTCGCCCTTCGCCATCAACAGCAGCAACCCCGCCCTTCTCCATCCCCGGCGCAAAATCCTAACGCTCCCAAGCTTCCAGAACCTGTCTCCGTGCTCTCTGGCAACCGCCTCAACCTCCACAATCGTATCCTCAAGCTCATCCGCGAAAATGATCTCGAAGAGGCGGCGCTCTTTACGCGTCACTCGATTTACTCCAATTGCCGCCCCACCATTTATACCTGCAATGCAGTTATGGCGGCGCAGCTTCGTCAGTCCAAATACGCCGAGCTTCTCTCCCTCCACAGGTTCATAACACAGGCAGGTGTCGCGGCAAATGTGGTAACATACAATCTCCTCCTTAATGTTTATCTCGATTGCCGGAAAACGGATTTGGCACTAGAGCAATACAAACAGCTGATTAATGATGCCCCTATTAGTCCCTCACCCACCACTTATCGCATTTTGATCAAAGGGTTAGTTGATAATCAGCAAGTTGAAAAAGCACTTGAAATTAAAAACGATATGGAGACTAAGGGGTTTAAACCGGATCCTACTATTTATTCCTATTTGATGTTGGGCCAAGCGAAAAACTCGAATGCAGAAGGTGTGCTTGAATTGTATGAGGAATTGAAGGAGAAAATGGGGACAGAGGAGATTGTAGATGGTGTGATTTATGGAAATTTAATGAAAGGATACTTTTTGAAGGGAATGGAAATAGAGGCGATGGAGGTGTATAATAGGGTTCTTGGGGAGGAATCACCTATTAAGATGAGTGCTGTTGCGTATAATTATGTATTAGAGGCTTTGAGCAGGAATGGAAAGTTTGACGAGGCCTTGAAGTTGTTTGAGAGAATGAAGAACGAGCATGATCCTCCAAGAAAATTGACTGTAAATTTGGGTAGTTATAATGTAGTAGTTGATGGGTATTGTGCAGAGATGAGGTTTGAGGAGGCCATTGAAGCTTTTAACAGTATGGGAGAGAAAGGGTCCTGCCCAGATACTTTATCGTACAATGTGCTGATCGATCAGTTGTGCAATAACAACAAATTAGCTGAGGCGGAAGAGCTTTACAAGGGTATGGCTGACAAAAATGTAAAACCGGATGAATACACCTTTGTTTCACTCATGGATACTTGCTTTAAGGAGAACAGACCAGATGATGCAGCTCAGTACTTCAAAACTATGGTCGAATCTAAGTTGAGGCCAAACTTGGCTGTCTATAACAGATTGGTTGAGGGATTGGTGAAAGTTGGTAAGGTTGATGAGGCGAAGTCGTTCTTTGACTTGATGGTTCCCAAATTGAGGATGAGTGATGATGCATACAAGTTCATCATGAATGCATTGTTTGAGACTGGGAAGCATGATGAAGTGCTGAAGATTGTTGAAGGAATATTGAGAGAAGACAAAAATGATTTCAGTGAGGAGGTAGAAGAGTTTGTTAGAGAAGGGTTGAGGAAGGAAGGAAGGGAGGAGGAGGTGATGAATCTTAAATCGGAGATAGAAAGGGAGAAAGCCGAGGCTGAGGCCAAAGCTGCTGAAGAAGCTGAAAGAGCTAAGGCCAGTGCCAAAGCTGCTGTTTCCTCTCTATTGCCTTCTAAGTTGTTAGGTGGTAAGGATAACGAGAACAAAGTTTCCGTTGATACAAAAGGGAATGTAGAAGGAGATGCTGACGAAACTTCTCTCTCGTTGGACACAGAAGGCCAGAGTGGAGAAGGAGATGTTGATAGAGATGCTGATAGAACTTCTGCATCAACTCTCTCTCCCAACAATGATGTGGGAGAAGAATCTGCAGAAGGTGAGATAAAGGCGTAAATGAGCAGGTGATATTCCTGACTTTGAGGTCAAAGTTTTCTAAAAAAAAAATAATCTATTTTATTTCTCCATTGTAGTTTTTAAGCATTCTCGGAATTTCTATATCTTACATTATTGAAACGCAAGAAACTATTTATAAGGTATATTGCCCTGAAATGGAAGTTGATGTGCAGCCTAATTTGGTTATTAGCGGTATTAATATGATTTCAAGTTTTGCTTGTGGAAGTTGATGTGCAGCCTATTTGGTTATTGGTGGTATTAATATGATTTCAAGTTTTGCTTGTGAGTCATGATACAGTTACAAAGAATGTAGACCCAATATTATGTTTCCTTTCATAGAGGATGTATTATATGAATATGACAAGCTTTGTGACCAACGTAAGGAGTAAATGCTTGCACTAATAGTTCCATTCTAGTCTTTTATTTCCAGTTTATTCTTGAACGAAACAGAATGCATGAAAATTGAAAAAACAGGGGTGGAGTTCTACATACCAACACATTTCAATATAACTCAAAGCTGTCAAGTGGTATTCTTTTTTTGCAGAGCGTTTTCTGCTCGTAGCATAGTCTTAGCTTGATATCGGAAGAAGCTTTAGACCCTGTGGGTTAGTAAACGTAATTCCCCTCCGTCCCATAAAGAGGCTTATAGTTATTTTTGGTAGTTAATATAGATAAAACAGTAAAGGACTGAACATGAGTAAGACTGCAACATGAATTTTGTGACCATTCAGTTCTGGAATGGCAAAAGACAATGCCTAACAAATGATCCAACCATAGAACGTACAAAGTATAGAGCGGATTGTTACCATCCTGTTGCACCAATACGTCCTCACTTTGGTCTTGGCTCAGTGGCTTAGTGCCTTCTTAAATGACCAAAATGACATTAATTGATCTAATCATAAAGCTGCCAAAGGAGTGTTATGTTTATGGAACAATTATTCTATCTGTTGAAAAACTTACACGACAGAAGATGATTATTTCAGACATTTCGATGCTTGGTCTTTTGTTGTTATGAATAAAATTATTACTTCTGTCTGGAAAATTTGTTGATGTATGGTGTACATTGAAGGTATAATGCTCGACTTGTAACATGGCAACATCTGTTTTCTAATCAGGTAAGTAGCTGGCAAAATGCCTAGTGAGCTGATCGTGTTGAGAAAGAAGAAGATAAAGATGCTTTGATTCTTTGAAAGATCAACAAATGTCAGGGACGATTACTAATATAGTAACTGAAAAAGGATCTGATCCTGTTAGTTTAAGCACATCTGCTGCTAACACAGGTGGTCGTGATGCCATAGCTGTCAGTATCTTCAAGTGTCTCTGGGTCATCTTCTGCATTAAATCTTATCAAAAGAAAGTTGCATTGATTCTGGTTCTCCAGGGCTGTTTTTGTCAAGTTCAGGGACTAAAGAAGAATATAAATATTTTTCAAAATTTGTTAATTATTTAAACATTTACCTATTTGTCATATGTTGCTAGTAGAGCTATCAGAATGAGCTGGTAAAGCGGGGCGGGCCAAGACCCACGAGGCCCACAATTGGGTGGGGCGGGCTGCAAAATATGTACATATACTTTTAGAAATTATGAACGATACATACTTCTTTAGAAACTATAGACTATTATTAATTATCCAAAATTATAATTAAGTTTAAAAAATAATACTAACTAATCCAACAATTAGAAAATTCATAATACAATTTATCATTCATTAATCGTACATATCAAAATATTCTTTAAGTTATAATCGTTTATCATACATAAGATATAGCCTGCAAGCTTACAAGACAACACATTCAATATATATATTCAAAATTCAAATAAAAAATGGTGGCGTACATAGTGTCGCGTATATGCATAATAACATTACTCCCTCTCTCTACTTGTGAAAAATCTAATTCTTAATTAATTTAATAATTAGACAACTCATAATATTATTTACCGTTTGCTAATATACAAATCGAAATTGTTCTCAATGTTCATCTGTCTTTCAATATTCATCAAACGTAAATATATAGTACTCCCTCCGTCCCGCTCAGTTTTGCACATTTTCCATTTTCGTCCGTCCCACTCAGTTTTGCACACTCCAAAAATGGCAAATTATTTTCTGAGTTATTTACATAAATGCCATTAATAAATTCAGATTTTTTTTACTAATTGGGTGCTAAATATATTTAAGAGTTGGGCTAAGCCATAATTAGAAACCCAATCTAATTAGCCCATAAACCCCACCCAATTTAGCATTACCCAGCCCATTTTTTCATTCAGCCCGTTTTTTACTCACATCTCTGGAACCCTAATTTTACTCAAGGCATCATTTCTCTCTTGTTTTTCCCGTTACAGCCGCAGTTCATCCTTCCCATCTTCACCCTAAATGATTCGCGCTTTATTCCACAATCCCAACTCCGATTTCAGTCGTTCTTTGGTCCATCCTTACCAAAACTGTTTCCTCTTCCTTGTTTCAAGGTTTTGATGGACGATTCTCCGGAGATTGAAGGGTATGTCCCGGATTCTGAAGAATCGTTCGTGTGCGAAACTGAGTTCAGTGAAGCCGATCTATGCCCATTTTCAGTTTCTGGGCGAGAATCCAGCCCAGATCTGGATTTCACTCATGTTCCAGAAACGAATCTCGAGTTGACACCTGTTGTGGCTCCGCCGTGCGAGTGGTTTACGGCTGAAGAGCTGAACAGTCACTACATGCAGTGTCTCGGAGTGTGGGTTCCGGCGATATTCAGGTCTACGTGTCTAACCTTATATATTTTAAGGGTGTTTGGTTGTCTAAGCATGATTGTGTTGGTAGTTTAGGGTTAAATGATGTGAAATTCTGATTCTACCCTAAATTGCTCACTGTCTTTGCTTATAATCGAGAACTGTTGGCTGGATACGAACTGATATTGCTTGATCTGTTATTGTGGGAACTCATTGATGTGGTTTGCCTGTGATCTGTTGAGCCGGTTTCTTATTGATGTCCCTTGTCTGTTGGATCAGTTGTGCTGGTAGTAAAATTAAATTTTTGATGTGGGATGTGAATAAGTTGACCCGGATCGACTCTGGTGTAGGCTGTTTTGATTTGGATTTCAAAAAAGTTAAGTGGAATGTGTTGGTAGCTTTTCTAAAGTGATGATTTCTTTCTGATTTACTTAAGCTGCCCATTTCTTTGCTGGAATAAATGTTGGTGGCTAAGCTAAATGATGATTTTATCTGATTGTGGTCTGCCACCCATTTATTTGCTGTAAATTGTGATGATTGGTTAATTAAAACGATGAAAGTGGGAGTTGGTTACTTTGAAGCTGCCCCTTTCTTTTATTGGAATTGTTTGATAGCCTAAATCGAGCCCGATGATGACATCTTTCTGAGGGTATAGGTTAAAAAAAAGACAACAATAAAATGAATTTTGTCTTAAAATGTTCTTCATTTACTATAGTCTAAATGTTTACAGCCTAAGCAAAACGAACACATGTATCTTGTGTTTATGCTGTAAACACATGACTAGTACAAAATGATTTTCTGATTTGGCTAACCTAGTAATAACCCAATTCGTTTAACAAACCATCAATTTCATAAACCCCACCAAGCTGTTCTTTCTCAATCAACCACTCAATAGCTTCTCTCACAATTGATTCCTCTACCTCTAAAGCCTGTGGCAGTGTCCCTTCCCTTGTTAACGCTGCCTTTCCCATATGAGGGAGCTTGTAATTGTTGTTCACCTTTAATTTCATGACTTCAAACATGCACTGTTGTAGGCTTAAGAAAATGCTGTTCAGCTTTGTGATTTCTAAATCTTCATATGACTTTAGAACATTCTTGACCAAATCTTCAACATTTTTTGAGGGTGTCTCCACTTGTATGGACTGTATGGCTCTAAAATAGCCCAAATCAAGCATGTTGGTATCGGGGGAATTAGGGGGCTGACATATAAGCTGAATATTAAAACCGTCTGATGAGGCAGCAGCCCTAAAATCTGGATCATGGTTGTTGATATGTGGTTTAGCATTATCTTGATGAATCAATATTTGTTTGCTTGCATTTCTAGGCCATTTGGCTTTAATTGCTGGAATAATCTGAAATTTCGTAGTCGGAATGCAAAAATATCAAGCAAAATATGGTAAAACATGTTGCATATGTGTACGCTTTGGGAATAAAAACATAGTAAAGTCACCAATGTAGCCGTGTATGTTGCATTTAGGAGACTTACTGATTTAAAGCTAGATGATGAAGAATTTCTGATAGCAAATTAAAAACCTGATTTATCAAGCAATCCTTTATCACTTGCTTTGTTATTGACTCGATTGGTTTAGTAACCAATGTACCCCGTTGTCTATTTATGCTGTTTCTGAGTGCTGGTGCTTTTGTTGTGAAAGGAAAGATTCCAACCTTTCCATCAAACAAAAGTGCCCCCTCGGGGCTGTATTGGGGTCGGGAAACTGCACATATGAACATGACTTTGGGAATGTACCTCTTTGACTTGCATGTCCTATAGGGGTCTTCCTCCTCAGCTAATTTGTACCCCCGTTTCCGATGTTCGCTGCATGTAGAACCATTTTTCATCGATGTGTATTATGTTATGCATCGTATCATACCTGATTTTATTGTTTGATGTATCCATATGCAAGCAACTGAGGCTGTATTTCAGCCTTTGTACCATATTCGGCTCGGTAAGAGCGGGTTTTATGGCATTTGTGTGCGCTTTAATCAAGCCCGATTTTACCCATCTTCCGACTTTGCTTTTGCTGACTTTCAGCTCCACAGCTAACCTTCTTATGGTGCCTCGTTTTGAGAACGAAATTGACTTCATTAAATCAGTATCGAGTTCGACTTTTTGCTTACCGCCATTTACCTTTTTGTCGATGAAAGATACCGGTGTCCTTTCTAATATTTGCCTCTTTGCAGATTCCCAAGTGTATTGAATAGTCCGCCGGGAAACTCCAAATGATGCTGCCGCAGCCTTGATTTGGCCTTTATGTACGACTCCGTCGGTGCTATGCCCCATCAAAAACTGCGAGATCAAGGTGCGGTCTGATGGAGACAATTTAGGGCCTTTCCTGTTGTTAGTCATTTTTGTAATTTTTTGTTTCTGCTGTAAACTCAATTCTGATGGCAGCACTGAATGTGATTCAATGCTGTTTTTGGTGTATTTATTGAGTTAGGTTTGATGTGAATAAAATTTTGGAGGGACAATTCAAATGTAATTTCAGTTTTAGTTGTTGTAATTTTGGTTCAGGTTCAGATTTGGATTGGAGGGGAAAAAAATTCCAGATTTTTTAAAGTGTAATTTGAATTTGTTGCTGGAATTTTTAGTCTCACTATTTTCGCTGCTGTTGATGGGATGCAGTTTTATTTTATTGTTTCATTCAGATTTTAACATTTAATTTGGAGCTGAAACAGGTTAAAAGAGGGGGAAAGTTTAATGTATTAATCTCCTCCCTGATTTTTCACTTAAACAGCCTTGAACAGTAAAAGCAAAAGTAAAAAGCAGACTTTTCTTAACCTCCGTGCCCAGCTCAGTGTGCAAAACTGAGCGGGACGGAGGGAGTACATAACTTTACAAGATGCATATATGTTAGGAATTTATCCCACTTCCAAGGACGAAACGACTAGACAATCGGATAAAGAACGCAATAACAATAGCAAACAACAAGACAACGATTTGATTACCCAGTTCGTTACGAAGAGCAACTACGTCTGGGGGCGATACCAAGCCAGGATATTTTGCTTTGTGATGAATTTTGGGAGTTCCAATGAACAATGAAGGAAAAAACCTATTTTAATAACTTCTTGAACACAAAAACTGACCTCAGCTTGAGGCCTGATAAAGTAAGACGGTTTAAGAATCTCGGCCGAGATCAGTCCCTGTCTCGGCCGAGATGACTCTCAAAAAACAAAAAGTAAGTCGGTGTTAACGTCTCGGCCGAGATCACTCTCTGTCTCGGCCGAGATGAGTCTTCAGAGCAAACTTCCAGTTTTGCCTGCCTTCACGTCTCGGCCGAGATCATTCTCTGTCTCGGCCGAGATGACTTTCCAGGGCAAACTTCCATTTTTCCTGCCTTCACGTCTCGACCGAGATCATTCTCTGTCTCGGCCGAGATGACTCTCCAGGGCAAACTTCCATTTTGCCTGCCTTCACGTCTCGGCCGAGATCACTCTCTGTCTCGGCCGAGATGACTCGACAGCCCGTCTCGGTCGAGATCCTTCCCCGTCTCGGCCGAGATTACTTTCCAGCGAGAAACACCCTTGTTCCCCTGTTTTTGGCTCCACAACTCAACAATATAAAGCTGTCAACGTGCTGACAGAGTGAAGCGGACCAAACCACTAAAGCTCACCATATAGCGAAATGCAGATGGAATGGATCGCAAAAATGACAGACCACTATTATCTCGATTCAATCAATATAGTGGTATATATCATGCATGGTGGGGCGGGCCAGCGCATGTACAAAAGCCCAAGTTGATAGTCTGTTAAGAAAAGATCTACTCAGTTCGGCCCGAAATCGTAGAAAAAGAAAAAAGATAAAATCCAAATTAGGATCTAACTGTTTTCGGCCCAAAATCTTGACACAAAAATCCAAATCCCTAATTTCTTCCCCATTATAGCGAAATAACGAAATTCAATATTATATCAATTCCCAAATATAATCTCTCTCATAAAAATTGGCTCGCAATTCCTCGGCACCGAGATTTGAACAGCTTCTGACTTCTCCATTTAGCCAAATACAGTTCCTTTCTCCGGCTCGCAACTGAAGGTACAAATTTCTGCTAGTATTTGTGTACTGATTGATCCTTCCCGCGACATTTGAAGTGATTCAATGTAAAATTTGAATTATAGTTCCATTTTCTCCGTGCCCTCTCTTTCTATGATCGCCTTTTGTTTTCTTTAGCTTTAGTTGGTATATGTCAGTCTCGTTGTTCTAGTTATTGATATGTCTCTTGATCAGGGTTATAATTACTGGTTTAGTAATGGGGTTTTTTCTTTACCTTCTCTAAGATAAATCCAGCCATTAGCTTTATTCGTGGGTTCCTCTTCTGAAAGGGGTGAGATATTGGTTGTGCGCGCAATGAAAAGCACAATTGATTTTTTTTCTTCATCTTTTTCTTTTGATTTTTGGTGTTTTTCATGTCACCGTCAGCATTTCCATCTTTGTTGCTTACTCTGTGGTTTAGGGATTAATGCTTTTTGGTAATGAAGAGTATTATTTTAACTATTGTAGATTAGGAAGAGTTCAATGCTCTTTTGAGTTGTACACCTGAATTGCCGCAAGACAATTATGACTGGCTTGGCTTTATAAAGTCTTCAATCTCTTTCTTGAATGTGGTGTATGACACTTGAACGTTGTCATTAGCATATTCTTGTCCTGGAGTACGCAGAAGAGAATATTGTGTCTATAGTGATTTCTGAAAAAACGTGCACTGCTGATTAGAAGTTCAATGTCTTTGTTGTAGGCGATGCTCAGAAGCTCTAGTTTTTTGACATCTCTATGTTTTCTTCTGGTCTATCTGTGTGTGTAATTAGCGTACTCAACCTGTGTCTTGCATTTTAGAGCTGTTTTTTCAGCTGCTCACTTCCTTCCACTAGTATGACAAGGCCCAATCACCGTCTTTTATAATTGACTATAAGGACACATAATATTGGATATTCTCATTTATTTGGTGAATATATTTCAGTTAGTATGCATATATGCATGTTGTATCATGCTTGTATACCATGACATAATTTCTATTCTTATGATTGTCTTTTTAATAAAAAAATATCATATCTTTTAAAATTTTATTTATGATTATGGTTGTCGACATCTTTGTCCAAAGTTACCAACATAATAACTTCAGCTGCTGAGTGGTAAGCAATTGAATTATATTACTGTTGTTGGAGGACAAAAGTTCACCATATTTATCCCCTTGTTTGAAGTGAGAGTCTTGGATACATGGAGAGCTTGCATTCTTTATATATTGTAAAATAAATCACCTTTTGGGACAGATGTGCATATATGAGTCGTGAAACATCAAGGAGTGCCTGATAATGAATTTGAGGGCTCAAGTGAACGTAAGAGCCAAGATATTGTGGGGTGTTATCACTCAGGCCATTTGTTGGTCTTTATGGCCGGAGTGGAATAGAAGAATCTTTGAAAGCATAGAAGAATTGATTGAGGAGGTGTGCGAGAAGTGCAAGTTTAGAGTTGCATGGTGGATCTCAAGCCATAAAGAATTTAAGTGTTTCTTTACATCTGATATTCAAAGGGACTTTATTATTTTATTGTAGGAAGCCCATAGATATAGATGGAATGCTTGTATGATTACTGAGGGAAATCTCTTCCCTATGTAATTTGCTTGATATTATAAAATTTCAGCTTCCTATAAAAAACCATTCTAAGCAGTTCTAAGTTCTAACATGTGAATTTACCCTTGGAGCCCTTACTTTTTGAACTCCACAGCAGTGCCATATCACTTGATTATGTCAATGATTTCGTTCCTTTCTTTCTGCCCAATGTGGAATTAGAAAGGCTTTCACGTCTTTTCTTTTTTCATGTTCCTTCTACTTCATGGTTAACTGAGTTACTGAATTTTGTTGTCAATAAAGTGAACTGTGTTTTAAGATGATCACACTTTATGGGTTCATATGTATGGGACGTGATCGTTCAGCATTGGATTCATCTCCCTGGTCAGAAAGAAATAGAGAAGTTTTTAGGGCTGCGAGAAATCCTTCGGTGAAGTCTGGATAAGGTCAATTTAGGGTTGCTTGTGGGATATTGAATCATAGAATTTTAGGGCATTCTTCGTATGATAGTGGGAGATTGGATTTATTTTGTAGAACTGGTATTGATTGCATGTGAGGGATTACTTATCCCTTTCTGTACTACCACATCTCATTCAATAATTTTATTTATTTATATTTTTTAATTTTTCTTGTGTTTCTTATAAAATAAGATAAAAAAGATGGCCACACACTCTGAATTGGTTCTGATGGTAATCTTGACCCTTGTACTTCATTTTTGCAGACAATTCAGCAAGCCTCTCTTGGGTAGAAAGGAGGGCTCCTCTTCGTAATCTATGCTTCCCCAGACTTCTTCAATTCCATCAAATCCTGGTTCATTTGCACCTGGAGCTGCAGTACAGGCCATGACCCATCCCGCCCTTCCTCTTGTTGTTCAGGAAGGAAATTTATCACATGCTGGAAATTATTCCTTCAATGGGAATTTGCAGCCAAAGCAAACAGATCAATCACAAACAACTGTATGTATTAACTTATACAATGCTGGATAATAACTAGTATTTGAGCATGAGATATTATTCCTCCTTGACATTGGATACAGTTGCCATACTTGCTGCCTAGTAAATTTGGCTCACTGTATCATAATCCTCTTCATTAGATGTTACTTTTGCATATCTTTCACCAATATACTCATAATGCAGTTGCTGGAACACACCAATTGTAAGCTCCTGCTTAATAGATGTCTAAGTTCACATGCCTGATGGCAATGTTGTCGCTTGAAAAGCTTAATATTATGTAATGATTAAGCAGTGTTACTTCGGATCATCACTATAATACAAGGCCACATTTACTTCGAGTCGCATAGGACAAAATTGTCTGACATTACCCCATGTTAACTTGGCTGAATGTAAAAGTGGACTGATCCCAGTAGCCCCTGATTAGTCCAAATGTTTGGGATAAAATGGGTGATAGTTAGCTCTTTCCCCTAGGCCCCTACTGATGCAAATAATCTGTCAGGATAAGGTACTATTCAAGCGTAAATTACATGCCTTATCCTCACCTATTTTGACCAAATTAATCTAATTTATTTTCTAGGCAAAACATTATCAAACCTCACATCTCTCTTTCCCAATGATCCAGATGAAGTGAACTTAGACCTGCGCATAGAAGCTCATCTCTTCTTGATTCGCATTATTCATGGCGCCTTCAACACTACTAGAGAGGATTGGCAACATAATGAAATTAAGCTAAATCTTGAATTTCATTGCACTCTTCTGATATTCTTTTTCTTCTTTGTGTTGTGTTTCCCCCCGGTAAAAAGGTTGCAGAAATTTGGAAGCCAATGTTCCATGGTTCAGATCTGTATCTTTGTATATTTTGTTTCTGTTTTTGCTGAAACTCGAGCTAGAATGTTGAGAATCTTGTGTTTCCGTTTTTGACTTTTTGAGGCTTTGGATTGAAATTTGAATTAGATTTTTTGGATTGCCGGGTGATTGTGTTGGGATTGCCACCAGTGGAGATCTAAATGGAGCTCCACCATTTCTTTATATAATATTGTCATTGACTAGCTCTGTCGTCAGACATGATTTCATATATACAAGATATTTGGGGATTTGTTCATGACCTAAACATTGCCGTTCTATGTGTACGTAATGTGATATTTTTTATGCAAGGGAGTTTTAGTAGATGCATTGTCATCCCATCCTTGTGTAACTATGTAGCGGAATAAACAACACACAGGCCTATCCCAACAGTTATCCCATCTTAATCTTAATCAAGTAAAAATAGCTTTTAAAGCTACTTAGTGCAAAAGGAAGGTGCTAAACAATACAATCTTCATTAACCAAATAAATTTCTGTGAGTTGTTAATGGTATTATAATAATGTTTATGCTTCTGGCATAATCCTATAAAGGAGAGTTATTCCGTGCCACGATTTTCAGATGAAGATGATAAGATGAGAAACAATTATGTAGTGTGAAGAGGAAATGATTCCAGTAACGAAGAATCATAACGATCATTTGATCCACCACTTGTTGTCAAGCTTCATCATTGCTACTAAATTAGTTGTAATAAATATTTTAATCAAGATATACCTTGGTTCTTTGTACTGCTTCTCTAATCAACGTGCAACAGTATTCCTTGGGATCTTATTATCATACTTCTCAAATGCTGCTAGCCATGTATGGTAATCTGATAGTTCTGAAATTCTTCATGGCTACAGAATGCAAGAACTGATGATACTCAAGAAGTGGGAGCAATTTCTTCTGCACCGGCGGCTTTTCACTCTGCTTCTCAACCTCGGCCCAATGCAAACCCCCCAACAGCTTATTTTGCATCTAACAACTTTAGTAATATGACTATGTGGATGCCTACACCAGCAACATTTCAAGTGCCTGCAGGGATGCCTAAAACTCCTAGCACACCTGGTCCCCCTGGATTAGCTTCATCAGTTCCTTCTCCCTCGAGCTCAACCAATCAAGCCTCTTCTCTTGATTCCACCGCAGTCAGAAACTTCATGCCTTCTGCTCCTGTTCTTTCTAACCCTCACATACAGCACAACACAGTTGCTATGCACCCATCTGCTTCTCCTCAGGTTGCTCCTCCTGGCCCGTGGCTGCATCCTCAGCAAATTGGTGGGTTTGTCAGACCATCATTTTCACCATATGCTGCTGTTGTTCCTGGTCCTTATCCAATGCCAACTCGTAGCACACCACATCAGTCTGTTTCATATCCTGATATCCAACCTCCTGGAGTTTCTCCTGCTGTATCTGCAACTGGAGGCCCTACAGTTTCCTCAGCTGTTGGTCCTGGGCAGGCAGAGTTACCTCCTGGAACTAGTAAGCCCCAAAATATCATCTCAAATACCTTGGTGTTTATTGTTCCATCTATTGTTTTGTGCCGTAATGCTGCAATAATGTTCTGTAGATAACAGGGAGCATCTTCTTAATGCTGAAACCAAGGATGAAGCTTCTATCAAAGAACAACCGGATGCTTGGACTGCGCACAGGACTGGAACTGGGAGTGTGTACTATTATAATTCACTGACGGGGGAATCAACCTATGAGAAACCTTCTTGTTTTAAAGGAGAGGTACTGCAAAAGTTAATCTCGTCTACAGAATTAGTTTGCATCATGCAGAATTGCATTTCTTATGAGTTGCTTTCTTTTTCTTATGCATCTCTAACATGCATCATGTATGGTGTTCTTGATGACCAGTATATTGTTAACTTGAAGAAAAAATGTTCTCTCTGCTAAATTATGCTTGTCGATTTTGTTGGTCCTTCTCAATTATCCTTTTTGTTCTCTTTGGTTCCGATGTTTTTATGCCATATGCCAAACAAGTGCATTTGTTCTAAATTTGATTGAGATAAAATTTGATGTAGAATAATTTTACACGTAGCGATTCAATATGCATTCAGTAAGAAGTTTTTAGGCGGCCGGCAGGACATTGTGTTCCTGAGCTGTAGTGGTAGGAAATACCTGATATCTTCGGGTAATGGTTTGACATTGTTGACGAATGGTAATTAGGTAAGGTTATCTCCCTTTTCTGTTCTATTTTCTTCTACAGTTTATACATCAAGGCTTGGAGAGTCAAAGTCAAGTCTAAAAAAGAGTGTTACATATTGTGCATAGAACTTCTCTTCCAATGCATTTAGCATATGGGATTAAGGGATAAAATACTTTTTGGCTATTTAAATTATTTGACATGAAATAGAAAGCATGAGCGGAGAGAGTTTGGAACCAAAACACTTATAGCTGTACCAAGTTTTGTAATTCTCTTAAATCGCTCTTGTAATATCCGGGGAATACGTAGTAGCAGGGGGGAGAAGGAAAACCCTGAGAGGACATCCTTCACTTATATTTTGTTTGAAACACTAATACCTGAAAACTTCTATCCTGTAGGCAGGAATTTACCTGAATTCTAAGCATTGTTTTCATTTAGAGTTTTGAAAGATTGTGCAGAGTCATATGGGAAACCTCTGCTCCTTGTAAAGCTTCATTGTAATTTTCCCAATTTTCCCAATTTCAATAACATGTTGTTTCTCAAATCAGTTATTTTTTTAACCTGAATTCTGTTGTCTCCTAAATTTAGGAAACAGGTAATTTTCGGAGACCATATCTTCTAAGGCATAAGTGACTACTTCTCCATTAGTTTGTTCATATTATTGAATTCATCTCATATTTGATTTGAACTCGCCTTCTTGATGTCTTTGGTTCCAATATATTTTGATGTGATTGGTTTTGATTGTGTTTTATGTTTCTAACGCAGTCGGATAAAGCAACCATGCAGCCAACTCCAATTTCATGGTGAGTTCTATGACCGCTATGGAGGAATAGTATTATGTAATACTGAATTCACCTAGTTGTATCTATGTCCTCTTCATTTCTTCCTTTGTTTGTTCATGACCCATCTGCTTTTTGGACTACTTATTTAAAAGCTTTGGTGCTATACAATTTTGATGATCTATACAAGAACTCAGTTGAGAGATGATTGCTCTTTATTCCTAATTCTGGAATTTGGAAGGCAAAGCTGTCCTATCTTGTTGACAATTCGCCTTTATTAGCTAAAATTTATGAGAAGGGCTTGAAAGATTCATAACAAAGTGTAAGTTGCTCAAACTACTAGCCGGCTTCTCTGTTTCCTATCAAAGAAAAAAAACTACTTGCTGGCTTCAATTTCTGTGAAAATAATGTTGGTGCATAACTATGAGCTTCTTGCTCATCTAGCAGTCATTGCTTTCATTCAGTGTCTGTGGAGCATACAAAGGTTAGAGGTCGTGCTCTTATAACTATGGTCATTGTTCCTAGGACGATGTTATTTCATTTACAAATGACCAAGACCATGCTTAATGTAACTCTCAAAGAGAGAAGCCAGATGTCTTGTGCTTATGTTTGGAGAAAGTATCATTCATCATTACTCTGCCTATCAACTGCTTGCATATGCTTTTATATGCCCTTCAGAATTGTATAATTAGTCTAAAATGTAAAGTAACCATGGTACTGGAAGACGGTGGAAAATGTGGAATAGCCATCAGCAAAAAGCCTAGAGTTACCTTAGGGCGGATATTAAGATTATGTAGCTTGTCAGAAACTAGTTTCTTCTGTCTTGCTTGGAATCATGATTGTGAATGTGGTGATATTATTAATTTTCTGATGTTCATTGGTGGGAACCAATGAATTAAGAAGTGCTTCTGTGATGAGATAAGAAGTCTCTGGAAGAGGATATTTGTCATCTAATTTAGTTAGGGAACCAGGGGTGACTGAATTCTTTTGCACCTGTATATTTTTCAAAAAATCATCAGTGAAGTAATCTTCATCTAGTTCAATATAATCTTTTTGTTTCTTTAGTGCTCAGTTAGCTGTTGGCAGTAGTTACAATTTTTCTGTGGGAACTAATTAATATATGTCCAACAGAAACAAGGAGCTTGTTGTCTGGCATGTAACTCTGACTAAACTTCAACCTACTCTTTAAAACTCAAGCATTATCTTTTTGTGAAGCTATTCTGATTACCTTATCATTTTATTTTCTTTGTCCAGGGAGAAACTGACTGGTACTGACTGGACACTTGTCACCACCAATGATGGGAAAAAATATTACTGCAACACAGTGACGCAGGTTTGAAGCTCCTTGCTGCACTGTTGTTCTGTCTTTACTAGTTGAAGTACTTTATTTTGGCATTGTGTTTTGTCATTTTAAACTGATTCATTTGCATTTGATCTTTCATTTCTAGTTTCTTTAGATTATTAATTTTATATAGATGAACCTATGAAATCTCCATAATCTTTCTAATAGTTTGTTGATGGAAATAGTTCACCCATTTCTCTTTATACCTCGTAGAATGTCCTGAACTTTTAGGATTGAGACTATTAGAATGCTGTTACATGCTTGTAAGTCATGATACAATTACAAAGAATGTAGACCCAATATATTGTTTCCTTTCATAGAGGATGTATTATATGAATATGACAAGCTTTGTGACCAACCTACGGAGTAAATGCTTCTACTAATAGTTCCATTCTAGTCTTTTATTTCCAGTTTATTCTTGAACGAAACAGAATGCATGAAAATGGAAAAAACAGGGGTGGAGTTTTACATAGCAACACATGTCAAGTGGTATTCTTTTTTTTGCAGAGCGTTTTCTGCTCTTAGCTTCTAAAGGTGTCGATAATTCAAGCTTTAGACCCTGTGGGTTAATAAAAGTAATACTCCCTCCGTCCATAAATATAGGCTTATAGTTATTTTCACACAGATTAAGAAATAGTAGTTAATATAGTTGAAACATTAAATTTTAGTTTCAATTTCCTTTTATGCCCCTTTATCTCATTTATTTTAAACAAATTTAGTTCATACAGAGAAATTCAAGACACATTAAGTAGGGAAAACATGGAAATGTACAGTAAATGATGTGCTTAATATTGTAAGTGGCCTATCTTTGTGGGACGGACTAAAATGGAAAGTAGGCCTATGTTTGTGGGGTGGACGGAGTAATATTACAAGAAAGATGTACATCTCAAAATTAACGTCAGAGCTAAACTAATTGCAAAAGACTGAACATTAGTAAGACTGCAACATAAATCTTGTGACCATCTCTCTGAGTATATGGAAATACACCCAAGTTTGGTATTGTCTGTAAGTACTGCGAATCAGTTCTGGAATGGCAAAAGACAATGCCCAACAAATGATCCAACCATAGAACATACAAAGTATAGGGCGGATTGTTACCATCCTGTTGCACCAATATGTCCCGACATTGGTCTTGACTCAGTGGCTTAGTGCCTTCTTAAATGACCAAATTGACATTAATTGATCTAACCATAAAGCTGCTAAAGTATGGAGTGTATTGTTTATGGAACAATTATTCTATCTGTTGAAAAACTTACACGACAGAAAATGATTATTTCAGGCATTTCAATACTTGGTCTTTTGTTGTTATGAAGAAAAATATTATTTCTCTCTGAAAATTTGTTGATGTATAGTGTTACATTGAAGCTATAATGATTGACTTGTAACGTGGCAACATCTGTTTTCTAATCAGGTAAGTAGCTGGCAAATGCCTGGTGAACTGATCGAGTTGAGAAAGAAGCAAGATAATGATGCTTTGAAAGATCAACAAATGTCGGTGACAATTAATAATATAGTAACTGAAAAAGGATCTGATCCTGTTAGTTTAAGCACACCTGCTGCTAACACAGGTGGTCGTGATGCCATAGCTGTCAGATCTTCAAGTGTCTCTGGGTCATCTTCTGCATTAGATCTCATCAAAAGAAAGTTGCAGGATTCTGGAATCCCTGATTCTGGTTCCCCGGGGGCTGTTTTGTCAAGTTCAGGGACTTCAGAAGTAAATGGCACAAAACAAACAGAGGCTATTGCCAAGGTTCCCCAAAATGATAATAATAAGGATAAGAATGGTGATGGCGATATATCCAATTCCTCTTCCGATTCTGAGGATGAAGATGGAGGTCCCACCAAGGAGGAATGTATCCTCCAATTCAAGGTACATATGTTTTTATTAAATCAATTCACTATTAATTTCTCAAGTTGAGTAGTGATGTGGGCTGACCTATTTGAATCGTGCATGCTTTATTCTCTTTTTAAGGTAAGCTAGGGTAGGATAGGCTTTAAAATTTGTGACCAACATTAAGGTGGTTTTTGAGGGTATGTGGATAAATGAATGGGAATGAAAGTAAAGTGGGTGATTGGTTGGTGACTTTTTAAGTAGAGAATCCCTAAGATTCCTCACTACTTTGATTACCAAAGTGATTCCATTTCCTCATAAAAAACCAAGCACCCCCTAGACCTTTTTCTTTGGAGTAAAACTTGTTTGACGACTGAAATGTTGTCCTTGAGAAGCATGTTCTGTTCTCCTTTTGATAATTATGGTGCACAATAGGCATAATACCTTCAATGACTAATTTGAGATGTGAGGATGATTTAATAATGCAGAAAGATGAACTGTGGACTGTCTTAGGAGAGTGGTATTTGTAGAGTACGGATGGGTATGGTTTCTGTGGAGTTCAGTTAAGCACATGGATCTTTGGGCTGTCTTAGAAATATATATAATCAGCGAAATTGTGTAAAGATCGGTGATAAAGTTAATAGACCTCCCGTATAAGGTAGCAAGGTGTGTGGAGGTTTCTGATGCCAGAAGAGGAGCTTCCAAGAAGTTCACATAGACTTGAAAGCCTTTCTATATATGGCAGGTAACCACTAGGGGTGCTTGGTGGATACTTTGAGGGAGAAGGAATTAGCATGGAATGGAAGGTGGGTGGTGGGTGTAGAGAACATTAAGGAACGAAACCCACTTTTTTAAATCAACTAGTCCTCTCCTACATGTGAGTGATAAAACCCATTCCTCACACCAATGAATATCTCCTATATTTTATATTGTGTGGTCAGTTCAGTTCGAATGTAAATTTTTTGGATCTCTGGAAATATTATATACTAATCTTAGACCTTTGGTTATTATGTTAAAAAAATAACAAACTCTCTGGTCATATTTATGGAAATAGTTTGCAACGTGATGATAGGAATGGATGAAACACCTCAGTGAATCGAAGGTTGTAATTTCCAATAAATCTGCAGAAATTGAATGGTAATCAACACTAGGTCTTTATTGTGAAGTGCAACTGCTATCAATACTAGGTATAATATTTACAAGTTCCTTGAGAAAATTTATTTCTCATCTAGCAGAAGAGGATTCTTCCTAGTCTCTTGGAGTTTATACAGCTTGAGTATAGTCATTATTGTTTTCATGTAATAGATATCTATTTCTCGTTTTTACTCTGCTATATTCTCCATATTTAATGCTATGACCTTCTCTCAATGTCCCCTCCCAAGTCCCACCCCACCCTTCCAGGGGGACGCACACACTTAAACCTTAAAAATGAAAAAGAACAGAAATGAAAGAGACCTGTAATACTTATAAACCAGTTCCTCCTTTTCTTCAAAAAAAAAATAGTACCTCGGAGATTTGCCTGAATGTTTGCTCCCGTACGTTTTCTGTTTAGTTATAATGTATGAATAATCTACTGACATATTTATTTCCATCTTCTTTCACATTTTAGTCAAATCTTTCTCCTTATATTGACCTCATGTTTCATCCTGCTTACTGGGTACTTCTGAATTTGTAGGAGATGCTCAAGGAACGGGGAGTGGCACCATTCTCAAAATGGGAGAAAGAACTTCCTAAAATAGTATTTGATCCTCGCTTTAAGGTTTGTCAGTTTCTTTAGCTATTAAATTATTCAATTGTGGGTTTAAGGCATCTGGTTATTTTGGAGTTTCTTCATCTTGATGCAACTATGCGCCTCAGTGTGGTAGTGAGTTTGCCATTGCTCTTCCTTTATTGAGCCAATATGTTTCAGGCTATTCCCAACCAAAGTGCCCGAAGAGCTCTTTTTGAGCACTATGTCCGGACACGAGCTGAAGAGGAGCGCAAAGAAAAACGAGCTGCTCAGAGGGCTGCTTTAGAGGGTTTCAAGCAATTACTGGAAGATGCCAAGGAGGTTTGGTGCAATTGTCTCCTGTTAAAGTATTCTCTGTTACTTTTGGAATTTGAATTCTAGGTTGACATCAGGGAGTTATAGGTCTAAGGAAAGTTTTTTGACTTTCAGGACATCGATCATAACACTGATTATCAATCATTTAAGAGGAAATGGGGAGAGGATCCTCGATTTCAGGCCTTGGACCGGAAAGAGAGGGAAAATTTGTTAAAGGAGAGGTATGCTATCACTCTGGCAATTCTGTAACCATTTCTGTTCATTTCTGCTTTTGGCAATTGGAACCTTGTCATTGATTATCCAGCATTTTATTTTCGATGATACTCTTTGATTATTAAAGCGGATTACTATTTCAGTTGTAAAATTTGGTTGATATTTATCTGTATTGTATCAAAGTTGTTTCGTGGCTTCCCTGTTCTCATTTTAATTTGGGAAGAATGTATCTTCTAGACACTGGAACCCCCTTCTTTCACGCACCCGTTCCTCTTCTTGTGCTTTGCTTGTTGAGCATGCTTTCTCATCGCAAATATTAATGTGCTTTCCAAGTATATATACTTTACTAGGGAGAGGAAGTGAGCCCACCACCATACTGGAGTGAGGAAGGACTCCCGCCATTTTATGCCCGTGAACATGTTCTAGTTGATATGCGATTTTCATGAAATGACAATACTAAGTTTGTTCATGGTTTTAATCCCTTATGCCAAGGATATAATCGGGCAACATTAGGTAGCCTATGTTGTACTATTCTACTTATAAGGAGTTCTGTATCTGCCCTGAATTTTGAATGCGTTGTAATATTTGACTCACTCATTGAGATTGATTAGCGTAGGATTGGAGGGGTCATGGCTCAGATGTACTATAGGCCTCTTAGGCTACATGATGATATATTGTGTATAGCTGCACAATATCATGATTCTATTCAACTTTCTTTCTCCTTTCATGTAAATTATGGGTAAGTTGGTTATATTTATTATTGAATCTTAGACACTTATTTGACTTGTCCCTATTCATAATTCTTGGGGTTGATTTGGATTTCTGAGTCACAGGTGCAAGACTCTCATTCTAACTTGGCATGGTTGGAGGTTCAATACCTGGTGTTATGTGTGTGTCTGTGTGTTTTTTCTCTTCCCCCCCTCACATAATTTCATCTAATATTTATTGAGTTCTTAAATTGTTAGATTTGTTTAATGAATGTTATGAAGCATTCATATGTGATCTGGACAGCTGTTTCTAACATTGTTTTCACTCTTCTTCAAGGGTTTTACTTCTGAAAAGGATTGCTCAAGAAAAAGCTCAAGCAGAGCGTGCTGTTGCAGTTTCTAATTTCAAGTCGTTGCTAAAGGATAAAGGAGATATTACGTCTACCTCCCGGTGGTCAAAGGTATGATTATGTCAAAAAGTGATTCTATTTCCGGTTCCTGTCCTCACAGGCTTATGCCAGCTTTGGTCACATGCATAAACTAACGGCTGATACTGAGGAGATACACATTGTGCATGGTTATTTTGTTTGTTTGTGTGGGTGTGTAAGATTGAAAATGACTGATTTGTCCTTTATTGTGAGGGTGATGCAGGTGATTGGCAAACCCTTGATCTAGTTTTGCACACAGAATATTTTAAATGCAACAATGCATACAACATGGCAATATTATAATGAACACAAAGGGGTGAAATAAAGGGATGGATTTGTTTTCACTAGATAATCTTTAGTTGGTCTCGAGTTGGACCAGGCACACATTAATTGGCAGGGGCTTGATTAGGGCTATGGTCATGTGACATGAAACAGGAAATCCCTGTATAAGTTGGTGGAAACCTGTGTTTAAAGAGGAAGATCCTCAAGAACTTAATGAACTCTCATTTTAGATTTTTGAAATGATGATATTGATGAAGCTGCTCAAAGTTCAAGTTTTTGTGATGAACAATATTGATGAATCTTATACTTTTGTTGTTGTGCTACCCCTGGCCATGAAGTAAGCTTGGGTATGGTGGGGTTGTCCAGTAGCTCTGACGATTCTATAACAAGAGAAGCTTAAGGGGTAGTGATGAATTATTTGAATTGGGAATGATTCAGTACAGAAAATTCACTTAATTCTTGTTTTAGAATTTCTTGCTCAATTTTAAGATATGTTTTAGCTAATTGTTGAGCACACTAAAGTCATATTTTTATTTCTTCATTGAATCTTCTTTTATCTCATTCACATACAGCTGGAGAAGTGTAGGTTAAGATTATTTACTGTGTACATATGTTTAAGGTTGTATTTGGATGGAGGGATTTGAAATGCATGGATTCAAAATTAATGGATTTGAAACCCACTCAAGATTGAGGGGATTTTAAATCCACTCAAATCCTCCAAAAAATAGCTCAAAATGAATTTGATGGATTTCCAAATCGATGATAAGCCAAACAATATCAATGAATTTAAGACTATGACTTTCAAATCCATTCTACAATCCTTCCACCAAAATGCAACCTAAGTTGATTTTTTTGATAAGAAACAAATTGTTTATTGAAAACAAAAAAGTCATACAATACAAAACATTCAGAAATCATTCTAATGCAATGGTTAAGTCTCTATTGAGATCAGTGATGACAAAGCCCCTAAATAAGTTATGATTCAAAATCGAACAAGCCACTCTAAATTTGGTTTTAGCCCACACTTCCTCACTCGACTACCATTTGATTTGAGTATCATAAGTATCTTGCAAGGGCAATTTAAGTCCTAGGAGTACCATTTGATTGACGTGGGGGCTGCCATTACCTTTTAATGCCATAGGGAACATTTTAACTTTTATAAAGCTTATCTTATAAATATGGTTTTTGCAAACTAGTCTTTATTAGCTTGTGTTCATACACAAATGCAGTTTATTGTCACTTGTACGTTTTCTCTGAGCCTGTGAATTTGTCTCTTGTAGGTGAAGGATGTCTTGAAAGGTGATCCCAGATATAAGACTGTCAAGCATGACGATAGGGAGAAACTATTTAATGAATATGTTGCAGAACTAAAAGCTGCTGAAGAAGAGATAGTTCAGAAGGCAAAGGCAAAACAGGATGAGGAGGTGAGTTAATTGCTACTTCACATAGTATGTCTTGGACCTCTTGGTTATACTTAATTCTCAGATTGAAAATTTTCTCGTCTTGTATCTTAGTCAAGTCATGTTTCTGTGACCTTCTCTAGGCTCTGTAGAATCATTGGTTGATTTTGTCTTTCATAATTTCTTGATATTCCTACTTTGGAGAAGAACATAACTCTCAATGAGACGCCAAAACTGAAGGATTGGAGACACTCAACAAAGATATGTTCTCTCAAGTCAAAAAAAAAAAAAATAGAAAATAGAAAAAAAAAAGAGAAAAAATGAACCACCACAATCACAGAAACGGAAAAATGAGAATGTTGATTAAATAGAACACATCAGAGATCCCCCATGCACTACCCCCAGTCCAAGGAAAATGAAGACTATGAATGTAAATCAATTGGTTGTTCATGGTATGCCTCTATTGAGGCCACAATACCTTTTGCTTGCAACATTATAAAAGAAAACACAACATTCAAGTTTTCACCCACCCCTTCCACCCAAAAATAACTCCTGCACCAAGGTAAAATTGCTTCAACACAGTCTGCTTATTTGACTGTTAGAAAGGCCATGAAAATAAACATGAAATTGCATTATGTTTCCCTCAGACAAAGTATCGTCATTCAGCATAGTAGTACAAAACGTCCTCCCACTTTCACCAGTAGAGCCAAAGTTCTTGGAGCTATCATTTTGCATGTCATCAATAAAATTCAAGTAAAAGATCTGCATGTTATTGATGATTCTTTATCTGTGAATAGAAGGCTGATCCAGATATACTAGCATACTTTAAGCGATTTCTAGTATAATCTCATGAGGTTATAATAAGGATGTTACTTGAAAGATCATCGAATAAGACATATCTGTGCTACACTAAGGAATCTCATTTTTGTGGCCCTTCAAGGTATAATATGATTATAACCATGTGTCATAAGGGTAAATATTACTAATACTGTTCCTCACGAACAGAGACTAACGCTCGCAGTTGTTGGCTGTTTTCTTGATTATGTTGCTTGCAGCTTTTTTGGTTATCTAATGTATATCCTCTGCAATTATGTGTGCCTTTTTTTATAGGATAAATTGAAGGAAAGAGAAAGAACTCTGCGAAAGCGAAAAGAAAGAGAGGAGCAAGAAGTTGAGAGGGTGAGACAAAAAGCACGCAGGAAGGAGGCTGTTGAATCATATCAAGCTTTATTGGTAGAAACAATAAAAGATCCCGAGGTACTAGAATCGTAATATCTGAATTGTCTATGGGCCATATGGTCAGCTATCCTATTCTTTCACGGACACTTCTTGACATAG
Organism: Ajuga chamaepitys; assembly: GCA_958295605.1. NCBI lineage: Eukaryota > Viridiplantae > Streptophyta > Magnoliopsida > Lamiales > Lamiaceae > Ajuga > Ajuga chamaepitys. The sequence goes on from OY282506.1 coordinate 56,507,762, forward strand.
CAAAACTTAGAAATACTGTGGCATTGTGATTTTTCTTCATCATAGTATATATAAGCAGTGTACATGTCTGCTAAATTGCTAATTCGGATTTTCGAAGGAGCTTTTCAAAATCAGCTATTTAAAAAGATTAAAATCTGACTTGGTGTCACAAATTAAGGGTTTCTTTGCCACGTACTGTATCCCCACAGCTTTGGTGGCAACGAAAGCTCTTAATCAGTTAGGTTGTGCACAATTTGCGAATCACAATAGAATAGATCCCCGCGCCCCCCTTCCCCAACCCCCCAACTCAAAGAAGAGAGAGAGAGAGAGAGAAACTGAGACTGGTTCCATCATGCATCTTTGTTCTTTTGCTCTATATCACTGCTGCATGTACCATCATGTGTCCTTTTTCCCTGTGGTTTGGCCAATATTTAGGATACAACTGTTGCCTTCATTTGTTTTTGATGGTGACGGAAACTATCTGCTTAAGAGAGAAAATACAGTGGTTATGACCTCATTAAAAAAATTGTAACTGCTTATGATTAGTGTTAGTGATAAATTACAATGTCAGTTGAAGACATTTAGCAGACATTTGAATCATGTATACCATGTCTTGGGTTTGTGATCCTTCGGATTCTTTTTACTTGATTGTTCCCCAACCAGCATTTTTTTTCCATATCTAGGCATCCTGGTCAGAATCAAAGCTTAAGTTGGAGAAGGATCCTCAAGGGCGTGCCGCCAATCCTCATTTAGATAAATCTGATCTAGAGAAGCTTTTCCGAGAGCATGTTAAATCGTTGCAGGAGGTAAGATTTATGCTTGAGATGTCTTGCTACATTGTGGAATCAATGATTGATTTAGTTTTTCATCAAAACTTATGAAGTTTCCATCTTTCTCTTTGATTTTCCAATTATGTTTCTCAGAAGAACAGTCAGTTTTCCTTTGACTAATACCTTCCGATGTTTTCACTGATGATGTTGATAGATAAAAGAGAATGCATAATCAGGCCCTATGAGAGGAAAGGGAGATTTTTTCATGTGCTAGATTTTCTATTTTAGTATATTCTTCTGTTCTATTTTTTTCCTTGTTTGACCTCTTTATCAATTCTAGCACATATGTTTGATACGCAAGCAATAATTTTTTTTTCATTTTTCTTTTTTTGTTATAAGTTATAACTATGTTTACCACCATTATTTTCTGTATATTCTGATTACAGACTACTCTTCTGATATTTTATATTTTGAAAAATGTTTGTTTGGGTCCCTGTTTTCCAGAAAAAGATCCCTGCAGAATCCTATTTATTAACAATGGATCCCTGTACTTATGAGTTAAATTTTTTGTTGATTGGGTCCCTACACTTTCATGCCCATTAGATTTTATTCCTATGTAAGCCAGAAATTCACTCAAATTTGAAAGACATGAACCCAGTTCAAGAAGACAAATGGAAAAATTAATTAATGATAGTGTCTAGTGAAGGACCAAAATACTTATTTTCCGTTATCGCAATATTTTCTGATGGAGTACATCTTTTCTTGCTTTCATGCTGAACCAACTTCTTATGTTGTGAAGCTACCGTCTTATTCTTCCATTCAGTTATTTCTCGTAACCTTACTCGATTTCTTGGCAATTCTAGCGGTGCGCACAGGAGTTTAGAGCTCTATTAGCAGAGGTGATAACTCCAGAAAGTGCAGCTCAAGAAACAGAAGAGGGGAAAACCGTTATAACATCTTGGTCTACAGCTAAACAACTGCTAAAGGGCGACCCAAGGTACAATAAAATGCCGAGGAAAGAAAGAGAGCCGTTGTGGCGAAGACATGCCGAGGACATCCAACGGAAGCTCAAGAAAGCGCATGATGAGGGGGACAAGCCTTTGGAAGGCAAAAGCAGAATTCCAGCTGATTCTGGGAAGAATTCGAGGAGAACGCATGATAAAAGGTAGCTGGATTTTCCCTCTTTTAAGGAGTGTCCTGTGGTTTCTAGTCACATTCCATTTTGCTCTTGACCTTCTTTCGAGTGAGATTCTGGGTTCCACCTGTTGAAGATCTATGTAACTGAAGATTTTGCTGATGCTAATGAAGAGATTTGTTAATATGGTGTTACAGTGTAAGAATGCGTTAGTATATCGATTTTAGCTTTTAGTAATGTTAAATTTCTGGATATTATGATCTTTACTCTGCTGGATTTGTTGTAGATTAATAAGCTTTCAATCTCTTATGATTCTCTATGAAGCAAACAATGCCCGTAGATCTGTGTTTTAAATTTTTTTATATTATCAAACCTGCAAATATAGTCTTCTTTCAAGAATCATATACAATGTACTTAAAACTTTTTATTGTTTTCCTTACATTTCCACTCAACTGTTGTGGTGGTCTTGTTTTGTTTTGTGGAACCCGATAAAAATATCAGATCTTCCACCCGATCTATCCGCTCCCGCGAATACCAGGTTCAAACTGGGTTGGGGTTCTCAATTTTGCTTTTTATGATTAGATCTTTTTTCACTTCTCTAAAAGTGTTGAAAAATGTGTAGAATTTTGTTTGCTGTTGTTAAAATAAGGTAACCCAAAACCGGATCCGACATAGATCCAACCCAAGCCAAAATTATTTTTTATGAATCGACGTCTAATGACTTTTACGAGCTTGCTTTTCAAACATCCTCATTTCTTAGGCAATTGGGTCCTTCTACTAATACAATTATTATATTTTGGTTTAAAACAATTAGTCTTTTGGCTATCCAAGTCGTGTACCGTGTTGGAGTTGCAATTCTTCTAACGAATAGTCAAACAGATGGCACATGAGATTCTCTATCCCAATTTTACTCTCTCCCAACCATATCTTACTAAAAAATCGAACCAATTATAGTTATTTTTTGTGATTTATGATTTAAAGTTCATGATTTAGGTTAACAGATTCAAGATTCATGTCTAAGGTCCGTGACTTTTTTGGACTAGGGCATATTGTCTATTCTAGACTTACGATTTCAAGATATACGGTTCATGGTTTATGATTTAGCGTTTCAATGTTTATAATCAATACTTCATAGTTTAGGGTTCATGGTTTATATGTTCGGGATTTACGATTTATATTGTATGACTCGATTTTGGAGTGGACAGGTGACAGACAAATGTGGGATGGAGGATCCGAACTGAAATAAATGGAGCTCAACTTGTATGTCAACAACACGTAGATAGAGGGAGCCCATATGAACACTTACTAACCCAATGAAATGGCCCAATCCAATTAACTAAGGCCCACATGAACTTCATTAACCCAATGAAAGCCAGTCCAATTAACTGAAGCCCACATGAACTTCATTAACCCAATGAAAGCCCAACCCAATGAAATGACCCAGTCCAATTAATTAAATTAAATCACAATAAGCAAAACCGCGGCTTCTGCACTTTGATTTAATAGATCGAGTCTTGTAATTTGTAAAACCGCATGCAAAGGCACATTTGATTCATCACGCTAAGCTGGTGATTTGTATTTTCTTCCTTTTCTTGAATCGCTTTCGTGAAAATGAACTCTTCCCTCTCTTGCTTATGATCAAAGGGAAAATCACATTGCAATGTTGGCAAAACTTCAGGATTTGGTCCGCCATGAACACGCAAAACTCATTTCCCTGTTACAATCATGCCAGCAAACCATTCACACAGCTCAGATTCATGGATTAATGTTCAAGACTGGTCTTGATCGTATTCCATTCCCGCTTAGCAAATTTCTTGCTCAGGTTTGTATGCAAGACATCAATTACGCAGCCTCTGTCTTCAAACGGGTTAAAAGCCCGAATGTTTTCATGTTCAATTCCATGCTCAGAGGTTATTCAGTCAGCACTGATCCAAGAAAGGGTCTTGTTCTTTTCAACTGTATGAGGACTCAAAACAACGGGCCAGATTTCTTGCTTGATCAGTTTACTTTCATTTCGGTTCTGAAATCATGCTCCCGTTTGTTGGAGATTCGGACAGGATTAGGAGTTCATTCGGTTGTTGTGAAATCTGGGTTTGATTTGTTTCTAAATGTGCAGAATGGTCTTATGCATCTGTACTGTGTTTGTAGCAGAATTCAGGATGCACATCAGCTGTTTGATGAATTGGGTGCAAGAAAAGACTCGGTCTCATGGAACACGTTGATGGGGGGATATATTTCCGCGGCTCAACATGCTTTTGTAATAGAGTTATTTAAAGAGTTACATAGAGATGATTTAGACATCAGTGTGACTATCATGCTTACTGTTTTATCAGCTTCTGAGGACATCCAAAATATGTCCCTTGGAGAATGTCTGCATATGTTTTGCTTCAAGATTGGGTTTTTATCGAACGTAAAAGTGCTTACTGCTTTAATCTCCATGTACGGGAAACACGGTCGCATTCATTCTGCTCGTCGAGTCTTCAATAATATCGATGTTAAAAATGATGTTATCTTGTGGAACTGTTTAATCGATGGATATGCAAGAACTGGTCTTCTAGAAGAAGCTTTGGAGCTGCTGAAGCTAATGAAGCACCATGGTGTAAAGCCTAATTCATCTACCTTAGTAGGATTGCTTTCTGCTTGCTCTGCCTCTGAGACGCTGGCAATCGGGCAATACGTGCATGATTATGTGGAAAAACAGCAAATGGTGTTGGATGCAGTTCTTGGCACTGCAATAGTCGACATGTATGCTAAAAACGGGTTGCTTGAGGAGGCAATTGATGTTTTTGACCGGATGGAGAAGAAAGATGTGCAAAGTTGGACGGCCATGATATCAGGTTTTGGGGCCCACGGGGAAGCCGATCGGGCAATCACGCTTTTCCATAGAATGGAGGAGGAGGGCTCTGAACCTAATGAGGTGACATTTTTAGCTGTTTTGAATTCTTGCAGCCATGGAGGTTTGGTTACAGAGGGGTTGAGATGTGTTAAGAGAATGGTGGAATTGTATGGGTTAGTACCAAAGATTGAACACTATGGATGCTTGATTGATCTGTTGGGCCGGGCTGGGCTATTGGAGGAAGCGTACGGGCTGATGAAGGGATTTCCGGTTGAGAGGGACGCGACTGCTTGGCGTGCGCTGCTTGGGGCGTGTAGGGTTTATGGTAATGTTGAACTGGCAGAGCATGTGAAGGAAGAACTTGAACGGATACATGAGAATCATCCGGCTGATATGTTAAGTCTTAGTGGTACTTATGCAGTTGCTGGAATGGCACCACATCATAGAAGTGCATCAGAGAGGGGGCACAATTTTGGGAGAGAAAGGGATTATGAGCAATCTCCTAAGAAGGAAGCCGCATATAGTTCTATCGAATTGGTGTCCAGTAGCTCTGACTATTCTATAACAAGATAACCTTAAGGGGCAGTGATGAATTATTAGAATTGGGAATGATTTAGTACAGAAAATTCACTTAATTCTTATTTCAGAATTTCTTGCTCTTTTCTTTAGGATACTCTTATCTGTTATCCCAATATTTTCTGATGGAGTACATCTTTTCTTGCTTCCTGCTGAGGCAACTTCTTCTGTAGTCAAGCTGTAGTATTATCCTTCCATTCAGTTCTTGTAGCCTAACTCGATTTAGTGGCCATTCTAGAGGTGCGCACACGAGTTTAGAGGTCTATTAGCAGAGGTGATAACTGCAGAAAGTACAGCTGATGAAACAGAAGAGGGAAAACCGTTATAATGTCTTGATCTACAGCTAAACAACTGCTAAAAAGCAACCCCACGTACAACAAAATGCCGAGAAAAGAAAGAGAGTCGTTGTGGCGAAGACATACTGAGGAGATCCAACATTGCGCAAGAAAGCGCATGATGAAGAGGACAAGCCTTTGGAAGAAGCTGCAACTCCCGTTGATTCTGGGAAGAACTCTAGGAGAACGCATGATGGAAGATTGCTGGATTTTGTCCTCCTTTATGGACTCTGTTATGTGGTCTCTCTGTGTAAATAAATAGAGAAGAAAGTAGAAGAAGACAAGATTCGAGAACTCTTTTATTCACTATATGGATCTCTCTTACATTACGAATGAAGGTGGCAATCCACCTATTTAGAGGTGAAGTATACATGATATAATTTAACGTACATAATGAACTAATAATAAGATAATGTAGTGGGGAATGCAGTCAGGGAATGTAACTCATGGAAGATGAAGAGTCAAAGGACATCCACATTTTCATATAATTATTTTATAACACCTAAACATTTCTTGCTCCCCTTCTTGGGAAAATTATATGCTACGTACCCTTATTGGTATTGTCTATGTTTTGTTGGATATGCGACATATAATACATTTTAAATGTATTAGAAAAACACATTGAATTTAATAGACAACGACGGATCTTAATGGAGAGTATATCAGGCTCTAGTCCAATACAAAATTTGTAGAATTTTATTTTTAGTAATATAATGTTTATTATTTTGATTATTATTTATCCAACATTTTTAATTAAGCCTGCTCTATTTAATTTTTGTGTTCACATTTTTTTTCTTTATACCCCTTATAGATAAATATCTCAAACCAAAATCAAGCCAATTAGTTCTTTTCAAATTAATTTATTAATTTTATAGTTAATTTTCTGTAGAAAAATTAAACTTTTTGTTGATTCTATTTCTAATATTATTTTCAAGTACAGAAAGATGCAATTTATTTTAACACTAACGTTTGAATGTGTTTAAATTTTTATATTAATAGTCCACTCCATCACTAAATCCCAGATCCGCCCAATTTATAAATTTGTCAAATGTCACGTCTAATGGAGTGCAGGTACTACATGCATGAATAGCATAGAATCGCTCCTCGTTCTACAAGTGTAATATTGAGTATCCAACACATGCTCTATATAAACTCTTCTAAAGTGTTCCTCAGAATATCGCCACATTTATATAATATAGATATATGGATAATTAAAATCTAAAATATATACTACTTAAAAATAAAAATTTGAGTGTTTTCAAACGTTTCTAGAATGAATTGATTTTTGATATGCTTTAAAGGTCAATACGGTTGAATAGGTATGGGGTGGGAAAGAAAGACTCACAAATGATGCCAAATTTGCTGTCGACTTGAATTATAACGTGCTCAATCAATTGAGTTAATTCTTCTACATATTCTGTTGCATTATTTAATTATTGTCACGTTGTAGGAACCTCCACAAAGTGAATATTTTGTTTTTGGAAAGGTAAGTGAGTTAGCTACAACTTTTGTGATAGAACCATTCCAAAGTTCTTGCAAAAAAGGTTCCAAAAGCTCAAAGGAAGTGACAGTGGTGCATTGTAAGGTAGTTTTCGGCATACCTATAGTATTTTGATCATATCTTGGGCTAAAAAAATGAGTTTTAAGTGAAACAAGATGTGTTGGAAACACATAGGGCTACTAGAAAATGAAATGAAAATTTAAAAAAGGGCTTTTTATTTGGGGCTAATTAGATGTGATCTTTATACGAATGTTAATGTATAAATGCACGATCACAACTCCTACGGTAGGAACCTCCCCGATATGACTCGAATATTTTTAGAAAGTTAAGTGAATTAGCTACAACTTTTGTGTTGGAACCATTCCAAATTTCTTGCAAGAAAGTGGCCAAAAGCTCAAAGGAAGTGACTGTGGTGCATTTTGAGGTACTTTCCAGCATACCTTTAGTATTTTGGTCATAACATGGGCTACAAAAATGATTTTTTGGTGAAACTTGATGCATTGCAAAGCTAACACACAGGGCTACTGGAAAATTATACAAAATGTTCAAAAAGTTGAAATTTCAAAAAGTGCTTTTTATTGGGGCCTATTGTATGCGAAATTTATATGAACGTTAATGTACAAATGCACAAATCACTACTCCCCATGTAGGATCCTCCACAAAGTGAATCTTTTGTTTTTGGAAAGGTAAGTGAATTAGCAACAACTTTTTTGATAGAACCATTCCAAAGTTCTTGCAAGAAAGGTTCCAAAAGCTCAAAGGAAGTGACAGTGATGCATTGTAAGGTAGTTTTCGGCATACCCATAGTATTTCGATCATATCTTGGGCTAAAAAAATGATTTTTAAGTGAAACAAGATGGGTTGGAAAGCTAACACATAGGGCTACTATAAAATGTAAAGAAATTTAAAAAAGGGCTTTTTATTTGGGGCTAATTAGATGTGATCTTTATACGAACGTTAATGTATAAATGCACGATCACAACTCCTACGGTAGGAACCTCCCCGAAGTGACTCGAATATTTTTAGAAAGCTAAGTGAATTAGCTACAACTTTTGTGTTGGAACCATTCCAATTTTCTTGCAAGAAAGTGGCCAAAAGCTCAAAGGAAGTGACTGTGGTGCATTTTGAGGTACTTTCCAGTATACCTTTAGTATTTTTGTCATAACTTGGGTTACAAAAATGATTTTTAGGTGAAACTTGATGCATTGAAAAGCTAACACACAGGGCTACTAGAAAATTATACAAAATGTTCAAAAAGTTGAAATTTCAAAAAGTGCTTTTTATTGGGGCCTATAGTATGCGAAATTTATATGAACGTTAATGTACAAATGCACAAATCACTACTCCCCATGTAGGATCCTCCACAAAGTGAATCTTTTGTTTTTGGAAAGGTAAGTGAATTAGCTACAACTTTTTTTGATAGAACCATTCCAAAGTTCTTGCAAGAAAGGTTCCAAAAGCTCAAAGGAAGTGACAGTGATGCATTGTAAGGTAGTTTTCGGCATACCCATAGTATTTTGATCATATCTTGGGCTAAAAAAATGATTTTTAAGTGAAACAAGATGGGTTGGAAAGCTAACACATAGGGCTACTATAAAATGAAAAGAAAATTTAAAAAAGGGCTTTTTATTTGGGGCTAATTAGATGTGATCTTTATATGAACGTTAATGTATAAATGCACGATCACAACTCCTACGGTAGGAACCTCCCCGAAGTGACTCGAATATTTTTAGAAAGCTAAGTGAATTAGCTACAACTTTTGTGTTGGAACCATTCCAAATTTCTTGCAAGAAAGTGGCCAAAAGCTCAAAGGAAGTGACTGTGGTGCATTTTGAGGTACTTTCCAGTATACCTTTAGTATTTTGGTCACAACATGGGCTACAAAAATGGTTTTTAGGTGAAACTTGATGCATTGCAAAGCTAACACACAGGGCTACTGGAAAATTATACAAAATGTTCAAAAAGTTGAAATTTCAAAAAGTGCTTTTTATTGGGGCCTATTGTATGCGAAATTTATATGAACGTTAATGTACAAATGCACAAATCACTACTCCCCATGTAGGATCCTCCACAAAGTGAATCTTTTGTTTTAGGAAAGGTAAGTGAGTTAGCTACAACTTTTGTGATAGAACCATTCCAAAGTTCTTGCAAGAAAGGTTCCAAAAGCTCAAAGGAAGTGACAGTGGTGCATTGTGAGGTAGTTTTCGGCATACCTATAGTATTTTGATCATATCTTGGGCTAAAAAAATGATTTTTAAGTGAAACAAGATGGGTTGGAAAGCTAACACATAGGGCTACTAGAAAATGAAAAGAAAATTTAAAAAAGGGCTTTTTATTTGGGGCTAATTAGATGTGATCTTTATACGAACGTTAATGTATAAATGCACGATCACAACTCCTACGGTAGGAACCTCCCCGAAGTGACTCGAATATTTTTAGAAAGCTAAGTGAATTAGCTACAACTTTTGTGTTGGAACCATTCCAAACTTCTTGCAAGAAAGTGGCCAAAAGCTCAAAGGAAGTGACTGTGGTGCATTTTGAGGTACTTTCCAGTATACCTTTAGTATTTTTGTCATAACATGGGCTACAAAAATGATTTTTAGGTGAAACTTGATGCATTGCAAAGCTAACACACAGGGCTACTGGAAAATTATACAAAATGTTCAAAAATTTGAAATTTCAAAAAGTGCTTTTTATTGGGGCCTATAGTATGCGAAATTTATATGAACGTTAATGTACAAATGCACAAATCACTACTCCCCATGTAGGATCCTCCACAAAGTGAATCTTTTGTTTTTGGAAAGGTAAGTGAGTTAGCTACAACTTTTGTGATAGAACCATTCCAAAGTTCTTGCAAGAAAGGTTCCAAAAGCTCAAAGGAAGTGACAGTGGTGCATTGTAAGGTAGTTTTCGGCATACCTATATTATTTTGATCATATCTTGGGCTAAAAAAATGATTTTTGAGAGAAACAAGATGTGTTGGAAAGCTAACACATAGGGCTACTAGAAAATGAAAAGAAAATTTAAAAAAGGGCTTTTTATTTGGGGCTAATTAGATGTGATCTTTACACGAACGTTAATGTATAAATGCACCATCACAACTCCTACGGTAGGAACCTCCCCGAAGTGACTCGAATATTTTTAGAAAGCTAAGTGAATTAGCTACAACTTTTGTGTTGGAACCATTCCAATTTTCTTGCAAGAAAGTGGCCAAAAGCTCAAAGGAGGTGACTGTGGTGCATTTTGAGGTACTTTTCAGTATACCTTTAGTATTTTTGTCATAACTTGGCCTACAAAAATGATTTTTAGGTGAAACTTGATGCATTGCAAAGCTAACACACAGGGCTACTGGAAAATTATACAAAATGTTCAAAAAGTTGAAATTTCAAAAAGTTCTTTTTATTGGGGCCTATTGTATGCGAAATTTATATGAACGTTAATGTACAAATGCACAAATCACTACTCCCCATGTAGGATCCTCCACAAAGTGAATCTTTTGTTTTTGGAAAGGTAAGTGAGTTAGCTACAACTTTTGTGATAGAACCATTCCAAAGTTCTTGCAAGAAAGGTTCCAAAAGCTCAAAGGAAGTGACAGTGGTGCATTGTAAGGTAGTTATCGGCATACCTATAGTATTTTGATCATATCTTGGCCTAAAAAAAATGATTTTTAAGTGAAACAAGATGCGTTGGAAAGCTAACACATAGGGCTACTAGAAAATGAAAAGAAACTTTCAAAAAGTGCTTTTTATTTGGGGCTAATTATATGTGAACTTTATACGAACGTTAATATATAAATGCACGATCACAACTCCTACTGTAGGAACCTCCCCGAAGTGACTCGAATATTTTTAGAAAGCTAAGTGAATTAGCTACAACTTTTGTGTTGGAACCATTCCAAACTTCTTGCAAGAAAGTGGCCAAAAGCTCAAAGGAAGTGACTGTGGTGCATTTTGAGGTACTTTCCAGTATACCTTTAGTATTTTTGTCATAACATGGGCTACAAAAATGATTTTTAGGTGAAACTTGATGCATTGCAAAGCTAACACACAGGGCTACTGGAAAATTATACAAAATGTTCAAAAAGTTGAAATTTCAAAAAGTGCTTTTTATTGGGGCCTATAGTATGCGAAATTTATATGAACGTTAATGTACAAATGCACAAATCACTACTCCCCATGTAGGATCCTCCACAAAGTGAATCTTTTGTTTTTGGAAAGGTAAGTGAGTTAGCTACAACTTTTGTGATAGAACCATTCCAAAGTTCTTGCAAGAAAGGTTCCAAAAGCTTAATGGAAGTGACAGTGGTGCATTGTAAGGTAGTTTTCGGCATACCTATATTATTTTGATCATATCTTGGGCTAAAAAAATGATTTTTGAGTGAAACAAGATGTGTTGGAAAGCTAACACATAGGGCTACTAGAAAATGAAAAGAAAATTTAAAAAAGGGCTTTTTATTTGGGGCTAATTAGATGTGATCTTTATACGAACGTTAATGTATAAATGCACGATCACAACTCCTACGGTAGGAACCTCCCCGAAGTGACTCAAATATTTTTAGAAAGCTAAGTGAATTAGCTACAACTTTTGTGTTGGAACCATTCCAATTTTCTTGCAAGAAAGTGGCCAAAAGCTCAAAGGAAGTGACTGTGGTGCATTTTGAGGTACTTTCCAGTATACCTTTAGTATTTTTGTCATAACTTGGCCTACAAAAATGATTTTTAGGTGAAACTTGATGCATTGCAAAGCTAACACAAAGGGCTACTGGAAAATTATACAAAATGTTCAAAAAGTTGAAATTTCAAAAAGTTCTTTTTATTGGGGCCTATTGTATGCGAAATTTATATGAACGTTAATGTACAAATGCACAAATCACTACTCCCCATGTAGGATCCTCCACAAAGTGAATCTTTTGTTTTTGGAAAGGTAAGTGTGTTAGCTACAACTTTTGTGATAGAACCATTCCAAAGTTCTTGCAAGAAAGGTTCCAAAAGCTCAAAGGAAGTGACAGTGGTGAATTGTAAGGTAGTTTTCGGCATACCTATAGTATTTTGATCATATCTTGGGCTAAAAAAAATGATTTTTAAGTGAAACAAGATGCGTTGGAAAGCTAACACATAGGGCTACTAGAAAATGAAAAGAAACTTTCAAAAAGTGCTTTTTATTTGGGGCTAATTATATGTGAACTTTATACGAACGTTAATATATAAATGCACGATCACAACTCCTACTGTAGGAACCTCCCCGAAGTGACTCAAATTTTTTTAGAAAGCTAAGTGAATTAGCTACAACTTTTGGGTTGGAACCATTCCAAATTTCTTGCAAGAAAATGGCCAAAAGCTCAAAGGAAGTGACTGTGGTGCATTTTGAGGTACTTTCCAGCATACCTTTAGTATTTTGGTCATAACATGGGCTTCAAAAATGATTTTTAGGTGAAACTTGATGCATTGCAAAGCTAACACACAGGGCTACTGGAAAATTATACAAAATGTTCAAAAAGTTGAAATTTCAAAAAGTGCTTTTTATTGGGGCCTATTGTATGTGAAATTTATATGAACGTTAATGTACAAATGCACAAATCACTACTCCCCATGTAGGATCCTCCACAAAGTGAATCTTTTGTTTTTGGAAAGGTAAGTGAGTTAGCTACAACTTTTGTGATAGAACCATTCCAAAGTTCTTGCAAGAAAGGTTCCAAAAGCTCAAAGGAAGTGACAGTGGTGCATTGTAAGGTAGTTATCGGCATACCTATAGTATTTTGATCATATCTTGGGCTAAAAAAAATGATTTTTAAGTGAAACAAGATGCGTTGGAAAGCTAACACATAGGGCTACTAGAAAATGAAAAGAAACTTTCAAAAAGTGCTTTTTATTTGGGGCTAATTATATGTGAACTTTATACGAACGTTAATATATAAATGCACGATCACAACTCCTACTGTAGGAACCTCCCCGAAGTGACTCAAATTTTTTTAGAAATCTAAGTGAATTAGCTACAACTTTTGGGTTGGAACCATTCCAAATTTCTTGCAAGAAAGTGGCCAAAAGCTCAAAGGAAGTGACTGTGGTGCATTTTGAGGTACTTTCCAGCATACCTTTAGTATTTTGGTCATAACATGGGCGACAAAAATGATTTTTAGGTGAAACTTGATGCATTGCAAAGCTAACACACAGGGCTACTGGAAAATTATACAAAAATGTTCAAAAAGTTGAAATTTCAAAAAGGGCTTTTTATTGGGGCCTATTGTATGCGAAATTTATATGAACGTTAATGTACAAATGCACAAATCACTACTCCCCATGTAGGATCCTCCACAAAATGAATCTTTTGTTTTTGGAAAGGTAAGTGAGTTAGCTACAACTTTTGTGATAGAACCATTCCAAAGTTCTTGCAAGAAAGGTTCCAAAAGCTTAATGGAAGTGACAGTGGTGCATTGTAAGGTAGTTTTCGGCATACCTATAGTATTTTGATCATATCTTGGGCTAAAAAAATGATTTTTAAGTGAAACAAGATGGGTTGGAAAGCTAACACATAGGGCTACTAGAAAATGAAAAAAAAAATTTAAAAAAGGGCTTTTTATTTGGGGCTAATTAGATGTGATCTTTATACGAACGTTAATGTATAAATGCACGATCACAACTCCTACGGTAGGAACCTCCCCGAAGTGACTCGAATATTTTTAGAAAGCTAAGTGAATTAGCTACAACTTTTGTGTGGGAACCATTCCAAATTTCTTGCAAGAAAGTGGCCAAAAGCTCAAAGGAAGTGACTGTGGTGCATTTTGAGGTACTTTCCAGCATACCTTTAGTATTTTGGTCATAACATGGGCGACAAAAATGATTTTTAGGTGAAACTTGATGCATTGCAAAGCTAACACACAGGGCTACTGGAAAATTATACAAAAATGTTCAAAAAGTTGAAATTTCAAAAAGGGCTTTTTATTGGGGCCTATTGTATGCGAAATTTATATGAACGTTAATGTACAAATGCACAAATCACTACTCCCCATGTAGGATCCTCCACAAAGTGAATCTTTTGTTTTTGGAAAGGTAAGTGAATTAGCTACAACTTTTTTGATAGAACCATTCCAAAGTTCTTGCAAGAAAGGTTCCAAAAGCTTAATGGAAGTGACAGTGGTGCATTGTGAGGTAGTTTTCGGCATACCTATAGTATTTTGATCATATCTTGGGCTAAAAAAATGATTTTTAAGTGAAACAAGATGGGTTGGAAAGCTAACACATAGGGCTACTAGAAAATGAAAAGAAAATTTCAAAAAGTGCTTTTTATTTGGGGCTAATTAGATGTGAACTTTATATGAACGTTAATGTATAAATGCATGATCACAACTCCTACTGTAGGAACCTCCCCGAAGTGACTCGAATTTTTTTAGAAAGCTAAGTGAATTAGCTAAAACTTTTGTGTTGGAACCATTCCAAATTTCTTGCAAGAAAGTGGCCAAAAGCTCAAAGGAAGTGACTGTGGTGCATTTTGAGGTACTTTACATCATAGCTTTAGTATTTTGGTCATAACTTGGGCTACAAAAATGATTTTTAGGTGAAACTTGATGCATTGCAAAGCTAACACACAGGGCTACTGGAAAATTATACAAAATGTTCAAAAAGTTAAAATTTAAAAAAGTGCTTTTTATTGGGGCCTATTGTATGCGAAATTTATATGAACGTTAATGTACAAATGCAAAAATCACTACTCCCCATGTAGGATCCTCCACAAAGTGAATCTTTTGTTTTTGGAAAGGTAAGTGAGTTAGCTACAAGTTTTGTGATAGAACCATTCCAAAGTTCTTGCAAGAAAGGTTCCAAAAGCTCAAAGGAAGTGACAGTGGTGCATTGTGAGGTAGTTTTCGGCATACCTATAGTATTTTGATCATATCATGGGCTAAAAAAATGATTTTTAAGTGAAACAAGATGGGTTGGAAAGCTAACACATAGGGCTACTAGAAAATGAAAAGAGAATTTAAAAAAGGGCTTTTTATTTGGGGCTAATTAGATGTGATCTTTATACGAACGTTAATGTATAAATGCACGATCACAACTCCTACGGTAGGAACCTCCCCGAAGTGACTCGAATATTTTTAGAAAGCTAAGTGAATTAGCTACAACTTTTGTGTTGGAACCATTCCAAACTTCTTGCAAGAAAGTGGCCAAAAGCTCAAAGGAAGTGACTGTGGTGCATTTTGAGGTACTTTCCAGTATACCTTTAGTATTTTTGTCATAACATGGGCTACAAAAATGATTTTTAGGTGAAACTTGATGCATTGCAAAGCTAACACACAGGGCTACTGGAAAATTATACAAAATGTTCAAAAAGTTGAAATTTCAAAAAGTGCTTTTTATTGGGGCCTATAGTATGCGAAATTTATATGAACGTTAATGTACAAATGCACAAATCACTACTCCCCATGTAGGATCCTCCACAAAGTGAATCTTTTGTTTTTGGAAAGGTAAGTGAGTTAGCTACAACTTTTGTGATAGAACCATTCCAAAGTTCTTGCAAGAAAGGTTCCAAAAGCTTAATGGAAGTGACAGTGGTGCATTGTAAGGTAGTTTTCAGCATACCTATATTATTTTGATCATATCTTGGGCTAAAAAAATCATTTTTGAGTGAAACAAGATGTGTTGGAAAGCTAACACATAGGGCTACTAGAAAATGAAAAGAAAATATAAAAAAGGGCTTTTTATTTGGGGCTAATTAGATGTGATCTTTATACGAACGTTAATGTATAAATGCACGATCACAACTCCTACGGTAGGAACCTCCCCGAAGTGACTCAAATATTTTTAGAAAGCTAAGTGAATTAGCTACAACTTTTGTGTTGGAACCATTCCAATTTTCTTGCAAGAAAGTGGCCAAAAGCTCAAAGGAAGTGACTGTGGTGCATTTTGAGGTACTTTCCAGTATTCCTTTAGTATTTTTGTCATAACTTGGCCTACAAAAATGATTTTTAGGTGAAACTTGATGCATTGCAAAGCTAACACACAGGGCTACTGGAAAATTATACAAAATGTTCAAAAAGTTGAAATTTCAAAAAGTTCTTTTTATTGGGGCCTATTGTATGCGAAATTTATATGAACGTTAATGTACAAATGCACAAATCACTACACCCCATGTAGGATCCTCCACAAAGTGAATCTTTTGTTTTTGGAAAGGTAAGTGAGTTAGCTACAACTTTTGTGATAGAACCATTCCAAAGTTCTTGCAAGAAAGGTTCCAAAAGCTCAAAGGAAGTGACAGTGGTGCATTGTAAGGTAGTTTTCGGCATACCTATAGTATTTTGATCATATCTTGGGCTAAAAAAAATGATTTTTAAGTGAAACAAGATGCGTTGGAAAGCTAACACATAGGGCTACTAGAAAATGAAAAGAAACATTCAAAAAGTGCTTTTTATTTGGGGCTAATTATATGTGAACTTTATATGAACGTTAATATATAAATGCACGATCACAACTCCTACTGTAGGAACCTCCCCGAAGTGACTCAAATTTTTTTAGAAAGCTAAGTGAATTAGCTACAACTTTTGGGTTGGAACCATTCCAAATTTCTTGCAAGAAAATGGACAAAAGCTCAAAGGAAGTGACTGTGGTGCATTTTGAGGTACTTTCCAGCATACCTTTAGTATTTTGGTCATAACATGGGCTTCAAAAATGATTTTTAGGTGAAACTTGATGCATTGCAAAGCTAACACACAGGGCTACTGGAAAATTATACAAAATGTTCAAAAAGTTGAAATTTCAAAAAGTGCTTTTTATTGGGGCCTATTGTATGTGAAATTTATATGAACGTTAATGTACAAATGCACAAATCACTACTCCCCATGTAGGATCCTCCACAAAGTGAATCTTTTGTTTTTGGAAAGGTAAGTGAATTAGCTACAACTTTTTTGATAGAACCATTCCAAAGTTCTTGCAAGAAAGGTTCCAAAAGCTTAATGGAAGTGACAGTGGTGCATTGTGAGGTAGTTTTCGGCATACCTATAGTATTTTGATCATATCTTGGGCTAAAAAAATGATTTTTATGTGAAACAAGATGGGTTGGAAAGCTAACACATAGGGCTACTAGAAAATGAAAAGAAAATTTCAAAAAGTGCTATTTATTTGGGGCTAATTAGATGTGAACTTTATACGAACGTTAATGTATAAATGCATGATCACAACTCCTACTGTAGGAACCTCCCCGAAGTGACTCGAATTTTTTTAGAAAGCTAAGTGAATTAGCTACAACTTTTGTGTTGGAACCATTCCAAATTTCTTGCAAGAAAGTGGCCAAAAGCTCAAAGGAAGTGACTGTGGTGCATTTTGAGGTACTTTCCATCATAGCTTTAGTATTTTGGTCATAACTTGGGCTACAAAAATGATTTTTAGGTGAAACTTGATGCATTGCAAAGCTAACACACAGGGCTACTGGAAAATTATACAAAATGTTCAAAAAGTTAAAATTTAAAAAAGTGCTTTTTATTGGGGCCTATTGTATGCGAAATTTATATGAACGTTAATGTACAAATGCAAAAATCACTACTCCCCATGTAGGATCCTCCACAAAGTGAATCTTTTGTTTTTGGAAAGGTAAGTGAGTTAGCTACAAGTTTTGTGATAGAACCATTCCAAAGTTCTTGCAAGAAAGGTTCCAAAAGCTCAAAGGAAGTGACAGTGGTGCATTGTGAGGTAGTTTTCGGCATACCTATAGTATTTTGATCATATCATGGGCTAAAAAAATGATTTTTAAGTGAAACAAGATGGGTTGGAAAGCTAACACATAGGGCTACTAGAAAATGAAAAGAAAATTTAAAAAAGGGCTTTTTATTTGGGGCTAATTAGATGTGATCTTTATACGAACGTTAATGTATAAATGCACGATCACAACTCCTACGGTAGGAACCTCCCCAAAGTGACTCGAATATTTTTAGAAAGCTAAGTGAATTAGCTACAACTTTTGTGTTGGAACCATTCCAAACTTCTTGCAAGAAAGTGGCCAAAAGCTCAACGGAAGTGACTGTGGTGCATTTTGAGGTACTTTCCAGTATACCTTTAGTATTTTTGTCATAACATGGGCTACAAAAATGATTTTTAGGTGAAACTTGATGCATTGCAAAGCTAACACACAGGGCTACTGGAAAATTATACAAAATGTTTAAAAAGTTGAAATTTCAAAAAGTGCTTTTTATTGGGGCCTATAGTATGCGAAATTTATATGAACGTTAATGTACAAATGCACAAATCACTACTCCCCATGTAGGATCCTCCACAAAGTGAATCTTTTGTTTTTGGAAAGGTAAGTGAGTTAGCTACAACTTTTGTGATAGAACCATTCCAAAGTTCTTGCAAGAAAGGTTCCAAAAGCTCAAAGGAAGTGACAGTGGTGCATTGTAAGGTAGTTTTCGGCATACCTATAGTATTTTGATCATATCTTGGGCTAAAAAAAATGATTTTTAAGTGAAACAAGATGCGTTGGAAAGCTAACACATAGGGCTACTAGAAAATGAAAAGAAACTTTCAAAAAGTGCTTTTTATTTGGGGCTAATTATATGTGAACTTTATACGAACGTTAATATATAAATGCACGATCACAACTCCTACTGTAGGAACCTCCCCGAAGTGACTCAAATTTTTTTAGAAAGCTAAGTGAATTAGCTACAACTTTTGGGTTGGAACCATTCCAAATTTCTTGCAAGAAAGTGGCCAAAAGCTCAAAGGAAGTGACTGTGGTGCATTTTGAGGTACTTTCCAGCATACCTTTAGTATTTTGGTCATAACATGGGCTATAAAAATGATTTTTAGGTGAAACTTGATGCATTGAAAAGCTAACACACAGGGCTACTGGAAAATTATACAAAAATGTTCAAAAAGTTGAAATTTCAAAGAGGGCTTTTTATTGGGGCCTATTGTATGCGAAATTTATATGAACGTTAATGTACAAATGCACAAATCACTACTCCCCATGTAGGATCCTCCACAAAGTGAATCTTTTGTTTTTCCAAAGGTAAGTGAATTAGCTACAACTTTTTTGATAGAACCATTCCAAAGTTCTTGCAAGAAAGGTTCCAAAAGCTTAATGGAAGTGACAGTGGTGCATTGTGAGGTAGTTTTCGGCATACCTATAGTATTTTGATCATATCTTGGGCTAAAAAAATGATTTTTAAGTGAAACAAGATGGGTTGGAAAGATAACACATAGGGCTACTAGAAAATGAAAAGAAAATTTCAAAAAGTGCTTTTTATTTGGGGCTAATTAGATGTGAACTTTATACAAACGTTAATGTATAAATGCATGATCACAACTCCTACTGTAGGAACCTCCCCGAAGTGACTCGAATTTTTTTAGAAAGCTAAGTGAATTAGCTACAACTTTTATGTTGGAACCATTCCAAATTTCTTGCAAGAAAGTGGCCAAAAGCTCAAAGGAAGTGACTGTGGTGCATTTTGAGGTACTTTCCATCATAGCTTTAGTATTTTGGTCATAACTTGGGCTACAAAAATGATTTTTAGGTGAAACTTGATGCATTGCAAAGCTAACACACA
Organism: Ajuga chamaepitys; assembly: GCA_958295605.1. NCBI lineage: Eukaryota > Viridiplantae > Streptophyta > Magnoliopsida > Lamiales > Lamiaceae > Ajuga > Ajuga chamaepitys. The sequence goes on from OY282506.1 coordinate 56,527,423, forward strand.
GGGCTACTGGAAAATTATACAAAATGTTCAAAAAGTTAAAATTTAAAAAAGTGCTTTTTATTGGGGCCTATTGTATGCGAAATTTATATGAACGTTAATGTACAAATGCACAAATCACTACTCCCCATGTAGGATCCTCCACAAAGTGAATCTTTTGTTTTTGGAAAGGTAAGTGAGTTAGCTACAAGTTTTCTGATAGAACCATTCCAAAGTTCTTGCAAGAAAGGTTCCAAAAGCTCAAAGGAAGTGACAGTGATGCATTGTAAGGTAGTTTTCGGCATACCTATAGTATTTTGATCATTCATGGGCTAAAAAAATGATTTTTAAGTGAAACAAGATGCGTTGGAAAGCTAACACATAGGGCTACTAGAAAATGAAAAGAAAATTTAAAAAAGGGCTTTTTATTTGGGGCTAATTAGATGTGATCTTTATACGAACGTTAATGTATAAATGCACGATCACAACTCCTACTGTAGGAACCTCCCCGAAGTGACTCAAATTTTTTTAGAAAGCTAAGTGAATTAGCTACAACTTTTGTGTTGGAACCATTCCAATTTTCTTGCAAGAAAGTGGCCAAAAGCTCAAAGGAAGTGACTGTGGTGCATTTTGAGGTACTTTCCAGTATACCTTTAGTATTTTTGTCATAACTTGGGCTACAAAAATGATTTTTAGGTGAAACTTGATGCATTGAAAAGCTAACACACAGGGCTACTGGAAAATTATACAAAATGTTCAAAAAGTTGAAATTTCAAAAAGGGCTTTTTATTGGGGCCTATTGTATGTGAAATTTATATGAACGTTAATGTACAAATGCACAAATCACTACTCCCCATTTAGGATCCTCGACCAAGTGAATCTTTTGTTTTTGGAAAGGTAAGTGAATTAGCTACAACTTTTTTGATAGAAACATTCCAAAGTTCTTGCAAGAAAGGTTCCAAAAGCTTAATGGAAGTGACAGTGGTGCATTGTAAGGTAGTTTTCGGCATACCTATAGTATTTTGATCATATCTTGGGCTAAAAAAATGATTTTTAAGTGAAACAAGATGGGTTGGAAAGCTAAGACATAGGGCTACTAGAAAATGAAAAAAAAATTTAAAAAAGGGCTTTTTATTTGGGGCTAATTAGATGTGAACTTTATACAAACGTTAATGTATAAATGCATGATCACAACTCCTGCGGTAGGAACCTCCCCGAAGTGACTCGAATATTTTTAGAAAGCTAAGTGAATTAGCTACAACTTTTGTGTTGGAACCATTCCAAATTTCTTGCAAGAAAGTGGCCAAAACCTCAAAGGAAGTGACTGTGGTGCATTTTGAGGTACTTTCCAGCATACCTTTAGTATTTTGGTCATAACATGGGCTACAAAAATGATTTTTAGGTGAAACTTGATGCATTGCAAAGCTAACACACAGGGCTACTGGAAAATTATACAAAAATGTTCAAAAAGTTGAAATTTCAAAAAGGGCTTTTTATTGGGGCCTATTGTATGCGAAATTTATATGAACGTTAATGTACAAATGCACAAATCACTACTCCCCATGTAGGATCCTCCACAAAGTGAATCTTTTGTTTTTGGAAAGGTAAGTGAATTAGATACAACTTTTTTGATAGAACCATTCCAAAGTTCTTGCAAGAAAGGTTCCAAAAGCTTAATGGAAGTGACAGTGGTGCATTGTGAGGTAGTTTTCGGCATACCTATAGTATTTTGATCATATCTTGGGCTAAAAAAATGATTTTTAAGTGAAACAAGATGGGTTGGAAAGCTAACACATAGGGCTACTAGAAAATGAAAAAAAAATTTAAAAAAGGGCTTTTTATTTGGGGCTAATTAGATGTGATCTTTATATGAACGTTAATGTATAAATGCACGATCACAACTCCTACGGTAGGAACCTCCCCGAAGTGACTCGAATATTTTTAGAAAGCTAAGTGAATTAGCTACAACTTTTGTGTTGGAACCATTACAAATTTCTTGCAAGAAAGTGGCCAAAAGCTCAAAGGAAGTGACTGTGGTGCATTTTGAGGTACTTTCTAGCATACCTTTAGTATTTTGGTCATAACATGGGCTACAAAAATGAATTTTAGGTGAAACTTGATGCATTGCAAAGCTAACACACAGGGCTACTGGAAAATTATACAAAAATGTTCAAAAAGTTGAAATTTCAAAAAGGGCTTTTTATTGGGGCCTATTGTATGCGAAATTTATATGAACGTTAATGTACAAATCCACAAATCACTACTCCCCATGTAGGATCCTCCACAAAGTGAATCTTTTGTTTTTGGAAAGGTAAGTGAATTAGATACAACTTTTTTGATAGAACAATTCCAAAGTTCGTGCAAGAAAGGTTCCAAAAGCTTAATGGAAGTGACAGTGGTGCATTGTGAGGTAGTTTTCGGCATACCTATAGTATTTTGATCATATCTTGGGCTAAAAAAATGATTTTTAAGTGAAACAAGATGGGTTGGAAAGCTAACACATAGGGCTACTAGAAAATGAAAAGAAAATTTCAAAAAGTGCTTTTTATTTGGGGCTAATTAGATGTGAACTTTATACGAACGTTAATGTATAAATGCATGATCACAACTCCTACTGTAGGAACCTCCCCGAAGTGACTCGAATTTTTTTAGAAAGCTAATTGAATTAGCTACAACTTTTGTGTTGGAACCATTCCAAATTTCTTGCAAGAAAGTGGCCAAAAGCTCAAAGGAAGTGACTGTGGTGCATTTTGAGGTACTTTCCATCATAGCTTTAGTATTTTGGTCAAAACTTGGGCTACAAAAATGATTTTTAGGTGAAACTTGATGCATTGCAAAGCTAACACACAGGGCTACTGGAAAATTATACAAAATGTTCAAAAAGTTAAAATTTAAAAAAGTGCTTTTTATTGGGGCCTATTGTATGCGAAATTTATATGAACGTTAATGTACAAATGCACAAATCACTACTCCCCATGTAGGATCCTCCACAAAGTGAATCTTTTGTTTTTGGAAAGGTAAGTGAGTTAGCTACAAGTTTTGTGATAGAACCATTCCAAAGTTCTTGCAAGAAAGGTTCCAAAAGCTCAAAGGAAGTGACAGTGATGCATTGTAAGGTAGTTTTCGGCATACCTATAGTATTTTGATCATATCTTGGGCTAAAAAAATGATTTTTAAGTGAAACAAGATGCGTTGGAAAGCTAACACATAGGGCTACTAGAAAATGAAAAGAAACTTTCAAAAAGTGCTTTTTATTTGGGGCTAATTAGATGTGAACTTTATACGAACGTTAATATATAAATGCACGATCACAACTCCTACTGTAGGAACCTCCCCGAAGTGACTCAAATTTTTTTAGAAAGCTAAGTGAATTAGCTACAACTTTTGGGTTGGAACCATTCCAAATTTCTTGCAAGAAAGTGGCCAAAAGCTCAAAGGAAGTGACTGTGGTGCATTTTGAGGTACTTTCCAGCATACCTTTAGTATTTTGGTCATAACATGGGCTTCAAAAATGATTTTTAGGTGAAACTTGATGCATTGCAAAGCTAACACACAGGGCTACTGGAAAATTATACAAAATGTTCAAAAAGTTGAAATTTCAAAAAGTGCTTTTTATTGGGGCCTATTGTATATGAAATTTATATGAACGTTAATGTACAAATGCACAAATCACTACTCCCCATGTAGGATCCTCCACAAAGTGAATCTTTTGTTTTTGGAAAGGTAAGTGAATTAGCTACAACTTTTTTGATAGAACCATTCCAAAGTTCTTGCAAGAAAGGTTCCAAAAGCTTAATGGAAGTGACAGTGGTGCATTGTGAGGTAGTTTTCGGCATACCTATAGTATTTTGATCATATCTTGGGCTAAAAAAATGATTTTTAAGTGAAACAAGATGGGTTGGAAAGCTAACACATAGGGCTACTAGAAAATGAAAAAAAAATTGAAAAAAGGGCTTTTTATTTGGGGCTAATTAGATGTGATCTTTATACGAACGTTAATGTATAAATGCACGATCACAACTCCTACGGTAGGAACCTCCCCGAAGTGACTCGAATATTTTTAGAAAGCTAAGTGAATTAGCTACAACTTTTGTGTTGGAACCATTCCAAATTTCTTGCAAGAAAGTGGCCAAAAGCTCAAAGGAAGTGACTGTGGTGCATTTTGAGGTACTTTCCAGCATACCTTTAGTATTTTGGTCAAAACATGGGGTACAAAAATGATTTTTAGGTGAAACTTGATGCATTGCAAAGCTAACACACAGGGCTACTGGAAAATTATACAAAAATGTTCAAAAAGTTGAAATTTCAAAAAGGGCTTTTTATTGGGGCCTATTGTATGCGAAATTTATATGAACGTTAATGTACAAATGCACAAATCACTACTCCCCATGTAGGATCCTCCACAAGATGAATCTTTTGTTTTTGGAAAGGTAAGTGAATTAGCTACAACTCTTTTGATAGAACCATTCCAAAGTTCTTGCAAGAAAGGTTCCAAAAGCTTAATGGAAGTGACAGTGGTGCATTGTGAGGTAGTTTTCGGCATACCTATAGTATTTTGATCATATCTTGGGCTAAAAAAATGATTTTTAAGTGAAACATGATGGGTTGGAAAGCTAACACATAGGGCTACTAGAAAATGAAAAGAAAATTTCAAAAAGTGCTTTTTATTTGGGGCTAATTAGATGTGAACTTTATACGAACGTTAATGCATAAATGCATGATCACAACTCCTACTGTAGGAACCTCCCTGAAGTGACTCGAATTTTTTTAGAAAGCTAAGTGAATTAGCTACAACTTTTGTGTTGGAACCATTCCAAATTTCTTGCAAGAAAGTGGCCAAAAGCTCAAAGGAAGTGACTGTGGTGCATTTTGAGGTACTTTCCATCATAGCTTTAGTATTTTGGTCAAAACTTGGGCTACAAAAATGATTTTTAGGTGAAACTTGATGCATTGCAAAGCTAACACACAGGGCTACTGGAAAATTATACAAAATGTTCAAAAGTTGAAATTTCAAAAAGTGCTTTTTATTGGGGCCTATTGTATGCGAAATTTATATGAACGTTAATGTACAAATGCACAAATCACTACTCTCCATGTAGGATCCTCCACAAAGTGAATCTTTTGTTTTTGGAAAGGTAAGTGAGTTAGCTACAACTTTTGTGATAGAACCATTCCAAAGTTCTTGCAAGAAAGGTTCCAAAAGCTCAAAGGAAGTGACAGTGGTGCATTGTAAGGTAGTTTTCGGCATACCTATAGTATTTTGATCATATCTTGGGCTAAAAAAAATGAGTTTTAAGTGAAACAAGATGCTTTGTAAAGCTAACACATAGGGCTACTAGAAAATGAAAAGAAAATTTCAAAAAGTGCTTTTTATTTGGGGCTAATTAGATGTGAACTTTATACGAACGTTAATATATAAATGCACGATCACTACTCCTACTGTAGGAACCTCCCCGAAGTGACACAAATTTTTTTAGAAAGCTAAGTGAATTAGCTACAACTTTTGTGTTGGAACCATTCCAAATTTCTCGCAAGAAAGTGGCCAAAAGCTCAAAGGAAGTGACTGTGGTGCATTCTGAGGTACTTTCCAGCATACCTTTAGTATTTTGGTCATAACATGGGCTACAAAAATGATTTTTAGGTGAAACTTGATGCATTGCAAAGCTAACACACTGGGCTACTGGAAAATTATACAAAATGTTCAAAAAGTTGAAATTTCAAAAAGTGCTTTTTATTGGGGCCTATTGTATGCGAAATTTATATGAACGTTAATGTACAAATCCACAAATCACTACTCCCCATGTAGGATCCTCCACAAAGTGAATCTTTTGTTTTTGGAAAGGTAAGTGAATTAGATACAACTTTTTTGATAGAACCATTCCAAAGTTCTTGCAAGAAAGGTTCCAAAAGCTTAATGGAAGTGACAGTGGTGCATTGTGAGGTAGTTTTCGGCATACCTATAGTATTTTGATCATATCTTGGGCTAAAAAAATGATTTTTAAGTGAAACAAGATGCTTTGGAAATCTAACACATAGGGATACTTGAAAATGAAAAGATAATTTCAAAAAGTGCTTTTCGTTTGGGGCTAATTAGATGTGAACTTTATAAGAATGTTAATGTATAAATGCACGATCACAACTCCTACGGTAGGAACCTCCCCAAAGTGACTCGAATATTTTTAGAAAGCTAAGTGAATTAGCTACAACTTTTGTGTTGGAACCATTCCATGTTTCTTGCAAGAAAGTGGCGAAAAGCTCAAAGGAAGTGACTGTGGTGCATTTTGAGGTACTTTCCAGTATACCTTCAGTATTTTTGTCATAACTTGGGCTACAAAAATGATTTTTAGGTGACACGTGATGCATTGCAAAGCTAACACACAGATATACTGGAAAATTAAACAAAATGTTCAAAAAGTTGAAATTTCAAAAAGTGCTTTTTATTGGGGCCTATTGTATGCGAAATTTATATGAACGTTAATGTACAAATGCACAAATCACTACTCCCCATGTAGGATCCTCCACAAAGTGAATCTTTTGTTTTTGGAAAGGTAAGTGAGTTAGCTACAACTTTTGTGATAGAACCATTCCAAAGTTCTTGCAAGAAAGGTTCCAAAAGCTCAAAGGAAGTGACAGTGGTGCATTGTAAGGTAGTTTTCGGCATACCTATAGTATTTTGATCATATATTGGGCTAAAAAAATAATTTTTAAGTGAAACAAGATGCGTTGGAAAGCTAACACATAGGGTTACTAGAAAATGAAAAGAAAATTTAAAAAAGGGCTTTTTATTTGGGGCTAATTAGATGTGATCTTTATACGAACGTTAATGTATAAATGCACGATCACAACTCCTACGGTAGGAACCTCCCCGAAGTGATTCGAATATTTTTAGAAAGCTAAGTGAATTAGCTACAACTTTTATGTTGGAACCATTCCAACTTTCTTGCAAGAAACATGCCAAAAGCTCAAAAGAAGTGACTGTGGTGCATTTTGAGGTACTTTCCAGTATACCTTTAGTATTTTTGTCATAACTTGGGCTACAAAAATGATTTTTAGGTGAAACTTCATGCATTGCAAAGCTAACACACAGGGCTACTGGAAAATTATACAAAATGTTCAAAAAGTTGAAATTTAAAAAAGTGCTTTTTATTTGGGCCTATTGTATGCGAAATTTATATGAACGTTAATGTACAAATGCACAAATCACTACTCCCCATGTAGGATCCTCCACAAAGTGAATCTTTTGTTTTTGGAAAGGTAAGTGAGTTAGCTACAAGTTTTGTGATAGAACCATTCCAAAGTTCTTGCAAGAAAGGTTCCAAAAGCTCAAAGGAAGTGACAGTGATGCATTGTAAGGTAGTTTTCGGCATACCTATAGTATTTTGATCATATCTTGGGCTAAAAAAATGATTTTTAAGTGAAACAAGATGCGTTGGAAAGCTAACACATAGGGATAATTTAAAATGAAAAGATAATTTCAAAAAGTGCTTTTCGTTTGGGGCTAATTAGATGTGAACTTTATAAGAATGTTAATGTATAAATGCACGATCACAACCCCTACGGTAGGAACCTCCCCAAAGTGACTCGAATATTTTTAGAAAGCTAAGTGAATTAGCTACAACTTTTGTGTTGGAACGATTCCAAGTTTCTTGCAAGAAAGTGGCCAAAAGCTCAAAGGAAGTGACTGTGGTGCATTTTGAGGTACTTTCCAGTATACCTTTAGTATTTTTGTCATAACTTGGGCTACAAAAATGATTTTTAGGTGAAACTTGAGGCATTGCAAAGCTAACACACATATATACTGGAAAATTAAACAAAATGTTCAAAAAGTTGAAATTTCAAAAAGTGCTTTTTATTGGGGCCTATTGTATGCGAAATTTATATGAACGTTAATGTACAAATGCACAAATCACTACTCCCCATGTAGGATCCTCCACAAAGTGAATCTTTTGTTTTTGGAAAGGTAAGTGAGTTAGCTACAACTTTTGTGATAGAACCATTCCAAAATTCTTGCAAGAAAGGTTCCAAAAGCTCAAAGGAAGTGACAGTGGTGCATTGTAAGGAAGTTTTCGGCATACCTATAGTATTTTGATCATATATTGGGCTAAAAAAATGATTTTTAAGTGAAACAAGATGAGTTGGAAAGCTAACACATAGGGCTACTAGAAAATGAAAAAAAAATTTAAAAAAGGGCTTTTTATTTGGGGATAATTAGATGTGATCTTTATACGAACGTTAATGTATAAATGCACGATCACAACTCCTACGGTAGGAACCTCCCCGAAGTGACTCGAATATTTTTAGAAAGCTAAGTGAATTAGCTACAACTTTTATGTTGGAACCATTCCAACTTTCTTGCAAGAAAGTGGCCAAAAGCTCAAAAGAAGTGACTGTGGTGCATTTTGAGGTACTTTCCAGTATACCTTTAGTATTTTTGTCATAACTTGGGCTACAAAAATGATTTTTAGGTGAAACTTGATGCATTGCAAAGCTAACACACAGGGCTACTGGAAAATTATACAAAATGTTCAAAAAGTTGAAATTTAAAAAAGTGCTTTTTATTGGGGCCTATTGTATGCGAAATTTATATGAACGTTAATGTACAAATGCACAAATCACTACTCCCCATGTAGGATCCTCCACAAAGTGAATCTTTTGTTTTTGGAAAGGTAAGTGAGTTAGCTACAACTTTTGTGATAGAACCATTCCAAAGTTCTTGCAACAAAGGTTCCAAAAGCTCAAAGGAAGTGACAGTGGTGCATTGTAAGGTAGTTTTCGGCATACCTATAGTATTTTGATCATATCTTGGGCTAAAAAAATGATTTGTAAGTGAAACAAGATGCGTTGGAATGCTAACAATAGGGCTACTAGAAAAAGAAAAGAAAATTTCAAAAAGTGCTTTTTATTTGGGGCTAATTAGATGTGAACTTTATACGAACGTTAATGTATGAATGCACGATGACAACTCCTACTGTAGGAACCTCCCCGAAGTGACTCAAATATTTTTAGACAGCTAAGTGAATTAGCTACAACTTTTGTGTTGGAACCATTCCAAATTTCTTGCAAGAAAGTGGCCAAAAGCTCAAAGGAAGTGACTGTGGTGCATTTTGAGGTACTTTCCAGCATATCTTTAGTATTTTGGTCATAACATGGGCTACAAAAATGATTTTTAGGTGAAACTTGATGCATTGCAAAGCTAACACACAGGGCTACTGGAAAATTATACAAAATGTTCAAAAAGTTGAAATTTCAAAAAGTGCTTTTTATTGGGGCCTATTGTATGCGAAATTTATATGAACGTTAATGTACAAATGCACAAATCACTACTCCCCATGTAGGATCCTCCACAAAGTGAATCTTTTGGTTTTGGAAAGGTAAGTGAATTAGCTACAACTTTTTTGATAGAAACATTCCAAAGTTCTTGCAAGAAAGGTTCCAAAAGCTTAATGGAAGTGACAGTGGTGCATTGTAAGGTAGTTTTCGGCATACCTATAGTATTTTGATCATATCTTGGGCTAAAAAAATGATTTTTAAGTGAAACAAGATGCGTTGGAAAGCTAACACATAGGGCTACTAGAAAATGAAAAGAAAATTTCAAAAAGTGCTTTTTATTTAGGGCTAATTAGATGTGAACTTTATACGAACGTTAATGTATAAATGCACGATCACAACTCCTACTGTAGGAACCTTCCCAAAGTGACTCAAATATTCTTAGAAAGCTAAGTGAATTCGCTACAACTTTTGTGTTGGAATTATTCCAAATTTCTTGCAAGTAAGTGGCCAAAAGCTCAAAGGAAGTGACTGTGGTGCATTTTGAGGTACTTTCTAGCATAGCTTTAGTATTTTGGTCATAACTTGCGCTACAAAAATGATTTTTAGGTGAAACTTGATGCATTGCAAAGCTAACACACAGGGCTACTGGAAAATTATACAAAATGTTCAAAAAGTTGAAATTTAAAAAAGTGCTTTTTATTGGGGCCTATTGTATGCGAAATTTATATGAACGTTAATGTACAAATGCACAAATCACTACTCCCCATGTAGGATCCTCCACAAAGTGAATCTTTTGTTTTTGGAAAGGTAAGTGAATTAGCTACAACTTTTTTGATAGAAACATTCCAAAGTTCTTGCAAGAAAGGTTCCAAAAGCTTAATGGAAGTGACAGTGGTGCATTGTAAGGTAGTTTTCGGCATACCTATAGTATTTTGATCATATCTTGGGCTAAAAAAATGATTTTTAAGTGAAACAAGATGCGTTGGAAAGATAACACATAGGGCTACTAGAAAATGAAAAGAAAATTTCAAAAAGTGCTTTTTATTTGGGGCTAATTAGATGTGAACTTTATACGAACGTTAATGTATAAATGCACGATCACAACTCCTACTGTAGGAACCTTCCCAAAGTGACTCAAATATTTTTAGAAAGCTAAGTGAATTAGCTACAACTTTTGTGTTGGAATTATTCCAAATTTCTTGCAAGAAAGTGGCCAAAAGCTCAAAGGAAGTGACTATGGTGCATTTTGAGGTACTTTCTAGCATAGCTTTAGTATTTTGGCCATAACTTGCGCTACAAAAATGATTTTTAGGTGAAACTTGATGCATTGCAAAGCTAACACACAGGGCTACTGGAAAATTATACAAAATGTTCAAAAAGTTGAAATTCAAAAAAAAAGTGCTTTTTATTGGGACCTATTGTATGCGAAATTTATATGAACGTTAATGTACAAATGCACAAATCACTACTCCCCATGTAGGATCCTCCACAAAGTGAATCTTTTGTTTTTGGAAAGATAAGTGAGTTAGCTACAACTTTTTTGATAGAAACATTCCAATGTTCTTGCAAGAAAGGTTCCAAAAGCTTAATGGAAGTGACAGTGGTGCACTGTAAGCTAGTTTTCGGCATACCTATAGTATTTTGGTCATATATTGGGCTAAAAAAATGATTTTTAAGTGAAACAAGATGCGTTGGAAAGCTAACACATAGGGCTACTTGAAAATGAAAAGAAAATTTCAAAAAGTGCTTTTCATTTGGGGCTAATTAGATGTAAACTTTATATGAACGTTAATGTATAAATGCACGATCACAACTCCTACAGTAGGAACCTCCCCGTAGTGACTCGAATATTTTTAGAAAGATAAGTGAATTAGCTACAACTTTTGTGTTGGAACCATTCCAAATTTCTTGCAAGAAAGTGGCCAAAAGCTCAAAGGAAGTGACTGTGGTGCATTTTGAGGTACTTTCCAGTATACCTTTAGTATTTTTATCATAACTTGGGCTACAAAAATGATTTTTAGGTGAAACTTGATGCATTTCAAAGCTAACACATTGGGCTACTGGAAAATTATACAAAATGTTCAAAAAGTTGAAATTTCAAAAAGTGCTTTTTATTGGGGCCTATTGTATGCGAAATTTGTATGAACGTTAATGTACAAATGCACAAATCACTACTCCCCATATAGGATCCTCCACAAAGTGAATCATTTGTTTTTGGAAAGGTAAGTGAGTTAGCTACAACTTTTGTGATAGAACCATTCCAAAGTTCTTGCAAGAAAGGTTCCAAAAGCTCAAAGGAAGTGACAGTGGTGCATTGTAAGGTTGTTTTCGGCATACCTATAGTATTTTGATCATGTATTGGGCTAGAAAAATGATTTCTAAGTGAAACAAGATGCGTTGGAATGCTAACACATAGGGCTACTAGAAAAAGAAAAGAAAATTTTAAAAAATGCTTTTTATTTGGGGCTAATTAGATGTGAACTTTATACGAACGTTAATGTATAAATGCATGATCACAACTCCTACTGTAGGAACCTCCCCGAAGTGACTCGAATATTTTTAGAAAGCTAAGTGAATTAGCTACAACTTTTGTGTTGGAACCATTCCAAATTTCTTGCAAGAAAGTGGCCAAAGGCTCAAAGGAAGTGATTGTTGTGCATTTTGAGGTACTTTCCAGCATAGCTTTAGTATTTTGGTCATAACTTGGGCTACAAAAATGATTTTTAGGTAAAACTTGATGCATTGCAAAGCTAACACACAGGGCTACTGGAAAATTATACAAAATGTTCAAAAAGTTGAAATTTCAAAAAGTGCTTTTTATTGGGGCCTATTGTATGCGAAATTTATATGAACGTTAATGTACAAATGCACAAATCACTACTCCCCATGTAGGATCCTCCACAAAGTGAATCTTTTGTTTTTGGAAAGGTAAGTGAATTAGCTACAACTTTTTTGATAGAAACATTCCAAAGTTCTTGCAAGAAAGGTTCCAAAAGCTTAATGGAAGTGACAGTGGTGCATTGTAAGGTAGTTTTCGGCATACCTATAGTATTTTGATCATACCTTGGGCTAAAAAAATGATTTTTAAGTGAAACAAGATACTTTGGAAAGATAACACATAAGGCTACATGAAAATGAAAAGAAAATTTCAAAAAGTGCTTTTTATTTGGGGCTAATTAGATGTGAACTTTATACGAACGTTAATGTATAAATGCACGATCACAACTCCTACTGTTGGAACCTCCCCAAAGTGACTCCAATTTTTTTAGAAAGCTAAGTGAATTAGCTACAACTTTTGTGTTAGAACCATTCCAAATTTCTTGCAAGAAAGTGGCCAAAAGCTCAAAGGAAGTGGCTGTGGTGCATTTTGAGAAACTTTCCAGCGTACCTTTAGTATTTTGGTCATAACTTGGGCTACAAAAATGATTTTTAGGTGAAACTTGATGCATTGCAAAGCTAACACACAGGGCTACTGGAAAATTATACAAAATGTTCAAAAAGTTGAAATTTCAAAAAGTGCTTTTTATTGCGGCCTATTGTATGCGAAATTTATATGAACGTTAATGTACAAATGCACAAATCACTACTCCCCATGTAGGATTCTCCACAAAGTGAATCTTTTGTTTTTGGAAAGGTAAGTGAGTTATCTACAACTTTTGTGATAGAACCATTCCAAAGTTCTCGCAAGAAAGGTTCCAAAAGCTCAAAGGAAGTGACAGTGGTGCATTGTAAGGTAGTTTTCGGCATACCTATAGTATTTTGATTATATCTTGGGCTAAAAAAATGATTTTTAAGTGAAACAAGATGCGTTGGAAAGCTAACACATAGGGCTACTAGAAAATGAAAAGAAAATTTAAAAAAGGGCTTTTTATTTTGGGCTAATTAGATGTGATATTTATACGAACATTAATGTATAAATGCACGATCACAACTCCTACGGTAGAAACCTCCCCGAAGTGACTCAAATATTTTTAGAAAGCTAAGTGAATTAGCTACAACTTTTATGTTGGAACCATTCCAAATTTCTTGCAAGAAAGTGGCCAAAAGCTCAAAGGAAGTGACTGTGGTGCATTTTGAGGTACTTTCCGGTATACCTTTAGTATTTTTGTCATAACTTGGGCTACAAAGATGATTTTTAGGTGAAACTTGATGCATTGCAAAGCTAACACACAGGGCTACTGGAAAATTATACAAAATGTTCAAAAAGTTAAAATTTCAAAAAGTGCTTTTTATTGGGGCCTATTGTATGCGAAATTTATATGAACGTTAATGTACAAATGCACAAATCACTACTCCCCATGTAGGATCCTCCACAAAGTGAATCTTTTGTTTTTGGAAAGGTAAGTGAGTTAGCTACAAGTTTTGTGATAGAACCATTCCAAAGTTCTTGCAAGAAAGGTTCCAAAAGCTCAAAGGAAGTAACAGTGGTGCATTGTAAGGTAGTTTTCGCCATACCTATAGTATTTTGATCATATCTTGGGCTAAAAAAATGATTTTTAAGTGACACAAGATGCATTGGAAAGATAACAAATAGGGCTACTAGAAAATGAAAAGAAAATTTCAAAAAGTGCTTTTTATTTGGGGCTAATTTAGATGTGAACTTTATACGAACGTTAATGTATAAATGCACGATCACAACTCCTACGGTAGGAACCTCCCCGAAGTGACTCAAATATTTTTAGAAAGCTAAGTGAATTAGCTACAACTTTTGTGTTGGAACCATTCCAAATTTCTTGAAAGAAAGTGGCCAAAAGCTTAAAGGAAGTGACTGTGGTGCATTTTGAGGTACTTTCCAGTATACCTTTAGTATTTTTATCATAACTTGGGCTACAAAAATGATTTTTAGGTGAAACTTGATGCATTTCAAAGCTAACACATTGGGCTACTGGAAAATTATACAAAATGTTCAAAAAGTTGAAATTTCAAAAAGTGCTTTTTATTGGGGCCTATTGTATGCGAAATTTGTATGAACGTTAATGTACAAATGCACAAATCACTACTCCCCATATAGGATCCTCCACAAAGTGAATCATTTGTTTTTGGAAAGGTAAGTGAGTTAGCTACAACTTTTGTGATAGAACCATTCCAAAGTTCTTGCAAGAAAGGTTCCAAAAGCTCAAAGGAAGTGACAGTGGTGCATTGTAAGGTTGTTTTCGGCATACCTATAGTATTTTGATCATATATTGGGCTAGAAAAATGATTTCTAAGTGAAACAAGATGCGTTGGAATGCTAACACATAGGGCTACTAGAAAAAGAAAAGAAAATTTTAAAAAATGCTTTTTATTTGGGGCTAATTAGATGTGAACTTTATACGAACGTTAATGTATAAATGCATGATCACAACTCCTACTGTAGGAACCTCCCCGAAGTGACTCGAATATTTTTAGAAAGCTAAGTGAATTAGCTACAACTTTTGTGTTGGAACCATTCCAAATTTCTTGCAAGAAAGTGGCCAAAGGCTCAAAGGAAGTGATTGTTGTGCATTTTGAGGTACTTTCCAGCATAGCTTTAGTATTTTTGTCATAACTTGGGCTACAAAAATGATTTTTAGGTAAAACTTGATGCATTGCAAAGCTAACACACAGGGCTACTGGAAAATTATACAAAATGTTCAAAAAGTTGAAATTTCAAAAAGTGCTTTTTATTGGGGCCTATTGTATGCGAAATTTATATGAACGTTAATGTACAAATGCACAAATCACTACTCCCCATGTAGGATCCTCCACAAAGTGAATCTTTTGTTTTTGGAAAGGTAAGTGAATTAGCTACAACTTTTTTGATAGAAACATTCCAAAGTTCTTGCAAGAAAGGTTCCAAAAGCTTAATGGAAGTGACAGTGGTGCATTGTAAGGTAGTTTTCGGCATACCTATAGTATTTTGATCATATCTTGGGCTAAAAAAATGATTTTTAAGTGAAACAAGATACTTTGGAAAGATAACACATAAGGCTACATGAAAATGAAAAGAAAATTTCAAAAAGTGCTTTTTATTTGGGGCTAATTAGATGTGAACTTTATACGAACGTTAATGTATAAATGCACGATCACAACTCCTACTGTTGGAACCTCCCCAAAGTGACTCCAATTTTTTTAGAAAGCTAAGTGAATTAGCTACAACTTTTGTGTTAGAACCATTCCAAATTTCTTGCAAGAAAGTGGCCAAAAGCTCAAAGGAAGTGGCTGTGGTGCAATTTGAGATACTTTCCAGCGTACCTTTAGTATTTTGGTCATAACTTGGGCTACAAAAATGATTTTTAGGTGAAACTTGATGCATTGCAAAGCTAACACACAGGGCTACTGGAAAATTATACAAAATGTTCAAAAAGTTGAAATTTCAAAAAGTGCTTTTTATTGCGGCCTATTGTATGCGAAATTTATATGAACGTTAATGTACAAATGCACAAATCACTACTCCCCATGTAGGATTCTCCACAAAGTGAATCTTTTGTTTTTGGAAAGGTAAGTGAGTTAGCTACAACTTTTGTGATAGAACCATTCCAAAGTTCTCGCAAGAAAGGTTCCAAAAGCTCAAAGGAAGTGACAGTGGTGCATTGTAAGGTAGTTTTCGGCATACCTATAGTATTTTGATTATATCTTGGGCTTAAAAAATGATTTTTAAGTGAAACAAGATGCTTTGGAAAGCTAACAGATAGGGCTACTTGAAAATGAAAAGAAAATTTCAAAAAGTGCTTTTTATTTGGGGCTAATTAGATGTGAACTTTATACGAACGTTAATGTATAAATGCACGATCACAACTCCTACTGTAGGAACCTCCCCGAAGTGACTCGAATATTTTTAGAAAGCTAAGTGAATTAGATACAACTTTTATGTTGGAACCATTCCAAATTTCTTGATAGAAAGTGGCCAAAAGCTCAAAGGAAGTGACTGTGGTGCATTTTAAGGTACTTTCCAGCATACCTTTAGTATTTTGGTCATAACTTGGGCTACAAATATGATTTTTAGGTGAAACTCGATGCATTTGCAAGCTAACACACAGGGCTACTGGAAAATTATACAAAATGTTCAAAAAGTTGAAATTTCAAAAAGTGCTTTTTATTGGGGCCTATTGTATGCGAAATTTATATGAACGTTAATGTACAAATGCACAAATCACTACTCCCCATGTAGGATCCTCCACAAAGTGAATCTTTTGTTTTTGGAAAGATAGTGAGTTAGCTACAAGTTTTATGATAGAACCATTCCAAAGTTCTCGCAAGAAAGGTTCCAAAAGCTCAAAGGAAGTGACAGTGGTGCATTGTAAGGTAGTTTTCGGCATACCTATAGTATTTTGATTATATCTTGGGCTAAAAAAATGATTTTTAAGTGAAACAAGATGCGTTGGAAAGCTAACACATAGGGCTACTAGAAAATGAAAAGAAAATTACAAAAAGTGCTTTTTATTTGGGGCTAAATAGATGTGAACTTTATACGAACGTTAATGTATAAATGCATGATCACAACTCCTACGGTAGGAACCTCCCCGAAGTGACTCAAATATTTTTAGAAAGCTAAGTTAATTAGCTACAACTTTTGTGTTGGAACCATTCCAAATTTCTTGCAAGAAAGTGGCCAAAAGATCAAAGGAAGTGACTGTGGTGCATTTTGAGGTACTTTCCAGCATAGCTTTAGTATTTTGGTCATAACTTGGGCTACAAAAATGATTTTTAGGTGAAACTTGATGCATTGCAAAGCTAACACACAGGGATACTGGAAAATTATACAAAAAGTTCAAAAAGTTGAAATTTAAAAAAGTGCCTTTTATTAGGCCTATTGTATGCGAAATTTATATGAACGTTAATGTACAAATGCACAAGTCACTACTCCCCTTGTAGGATCCTCCACAAAGTGAATCTTTTGTTTTTGGAAAGATAAGTGAGTTAGCTACAAGTTTTGGGATAGAACCATTCCAAAGTTCTTGCAAGAAAGATTCCAAAAGCTCAAAGGAAGTGACAGTGGTGCATTGTAAGGTAGTTTTCGGCATACCTATAATATTTTGATCATATCTTGGGCTAAAAAAATGATTTTTAAGTGAAACAAGATGCTTTGGAAAGCTAACAGATAGGGCTACTTGAAAATGAAAAGAAAATTTCAAAAAGTGCTTTTTATTTGGGGCTAATTAGATGTGAACTTTATACGAACGTTAATGTATAAATGCACGATCACAACTCCTACTGTAGGAACCTCCCCGAAGTGACTCGAATATTTTTAGAAAGCTAAGTGAATTAGATACAACTTTTATGTTGGAACCATTCCAAATTTCTTGCAAGAAAGTGGCCAAAAGCTCAAAGGAAGTGACTGTGGTGCATTTTGAGGTACTTTCCAGCATACCTTTAGTATTTTGGTCATAACATGGGCGACAAAAATGATTTTTAGGTGAAACTTGATGCATTGCAAAGCTAACACACAGGGCTACTGGAAAATTATACAAAAATGTTCAAAAAGTTGAAATTTCAAAAAGGGCTTTTTATTGGGGCCTATTGTATGCGAAATTTATATGAACGTTAATGTACAAATGCACAAATCACTACTCCCCATGTAGGATCCTCCACAAAGTGAATCTTTTGTTTTTGGAAAGGTAAGTGAGTTAGCTACAACTTTTGTGATAGAACCATTCCAAAGTTCTTGCAAGAAAGGTTCCAAAAGCTTAATGGAAGTGACAGTGGTGCATTGTAAGGTAGTTTTCGGCATACCTATATTATTTTGATCATATCTTGGGCTAAAAAAATGATTTTTAAGTGAAACAAGATGGGTTGGAAAGCTAACACATAGGGCTACTAGAAAATGAAAAAAAAAATTTAAAAAAGGGCTTTTTATTTGGGGCTAATTAGATGTGATCTTTATACGAACGTTAATGTATAAATGCACGATCACAACTCCTACGGTAGGAACCTCCCCGAAGTGACTCGAATATTTTTAGAAAGCTAAGTGAATTAGCTACAACTTTTGTGTGGGAACCATTCCAAATTTCTTGCAAGAAAGTGGCCAAAAGCTCAAAGGAAGTGACTGTGGTGCATTTTGAGGTACTTTCCAGCATACCTTTAGTATTTTGGTCATAACATGGGCGACAAAAATGATTTTTAGGTGAAACTTGATGCATTGCAAAGCTAACACACAGGGCTACTGGAAAATTATACAAAAATGTTAAAAAAGTTGAAATTTCAAAAAGGGCTTTTTATTGGGGCCTATTGTATGCGAAATTTATATGAACGTTAATGTACAAATGCACAAATCACTACTCCCCATGTAGGATCCTCCACAAAGTGAATCTTTTGTTTTTGGAAAGGTAAGTGAATTAGCTACAACTTTTTTGATAGAACCATTCCAAAGTTCTTGCAAGAAAGGTTCCAAAAGCTTAATGGAAGTGACAGTGGTGCATTGTGAGGTAGTTTTCGGCATACCTATAGTATTTTGATCATATCTTGGGCTAAAAAAATGATTTTTAAGTGAAACAAGATGGGTTGGAAAGCTAACACATAGGGCTACTAGAAAATGAAAAAAAAAATTTAAAAAAGGGCTTTTTATTTGGGGCTAATTAGATGTGATCTTTATACGAACGTTAATGTATAAATGCACGATCACAACTCCTACGGTAGGAACCTCCCCGAAGTGACTCGAATATTTTTAGAAAGCTAAGTGAATTAGCTACAACTTTTGTGTGGGAACCATTCCAAATTTCTTGCAAGAAAGTGGCCAAAAGCTCAAAGGAAGTGACTGTGGTGCATTTTGAGGTACTTTCCAGCATACCTTTAGTATTTTGGTCATAACATGGGCGACAAAAATGATTTTTAGGTGAAACTTGATGCATTGCAAAGCTAACACACAGGGCTACTGGAAAATTATACAAAAATGTTCAAAAAGTTGAGATTTCAAAAAGGGCTTTTTATTGGGGCCTATTGTATGCGAAATTTATATGAACGTTAATGTACAAATGCACAAATCACTACTCCCCATGTAGGATCCTCCACAAAGTGAATCTTTTGTTTTTGGAAAGGTAAGTGAATTAGCTACAACTTTTTTGATAGAACCATTCCAAAGTTCTTGCAAGAAAGGTTCCAAAAGCTTAATGGAAGTGACAGTGGTGCATTGTGAGGTAGTTTTCGGCATACCTATAGTATTTTGATCATATCTTGGGCTAAAAAAATGATTTTTAAGTGAAACAAGATGGGTTGGAAAGCTAACACATAGGGCTACTAGAAAATGAAAAGAAAATTTCAAAAAGTGCTTTTTATTTGGGGCTAATTAGATGTGAACTTTATATGAACGTTAATGTATAAATGCACGATCACAACTCCTACTGTAGGAACCTCCCCGAAGTGACTCGAATATTTTTAGAAAGCTAAGTGAATTAGATACAACTTTTATGTTGGAACCATTCCAAATTTCTTGATAGAAAGTGGCCAAAAGCTCAAAGGAAGTGACTGTGGTGCATTTTAAGGTACTTTCCAGCATACCTTTAGTATTTTGGTCATAACTTGGGCTACAAATATGATTTTTAGGTGAAACTCGATGCATTTGCAAGCTAACACACAGGGCTACTGGAAAATTATACAAAATGTTCAAAAAGTTGAAATTTCAAAAAGTGCTTTTTATTGGGGCCTATTGTATGCGAAATTTATATGAACGTTAATGTACAAATGCACAAATCACTACTCCCCATGTAGGATCCTCCACAAAGTGAATCTTTTGTTTTTGGAAAGATAGTGAGTTAGCTACAAGTTTTATGATAGAACCATTCCAAAGTTCTCGCAAGAAAGGTTCCAAAAGCTCAAAGGAAGTGACAGTGGTGCATTGTAAGGTAGTTTTCGGCATACCTATAGTATTTTGATCATATCTTGGGCTAAAAAAATGATTTTTAAGTGAAACAAGATGGGTTGGAAAGCTAACACATAGGGCTACTAGAAAATGAAAAGAAAATTAAAAAAAGGGCTTTTTATTTGGGGCTAATTAGATGTGATCTTTATACGAACGTTAATGTATAAATGCACGATCACAACTCCTACGGTAGGAACCTCCCCGAAGTGACTCGAATATTTTTAGAAAGCTAAGTGAATTAGCTACAACTTTTGTGTTGGAACCATTCCAAACTTCTTGCAAGAAAGTGGCCAAAAGCTCAAAGGAAGTGACTGTGGTGCATTTTGAGGTACTTTCCAGTATACCTTTAGTATTTTTGTCATAACATGGGCTACAAAAATGATTTTTAGGTGAAACTTGATGCATTGCAAAGCTAACACACAGGGCTACTGGAAAATTATACAAAATGTTCAAAAAGTTGAAATTTCAAAAAGTGCTTTTTATTGGGGCCTATAGTATGCGAAATTTATATGAACGTTAATGTACAAATGCACAAATCACTACTCCCCATGTAGGATCCTCCACAAAGTGAATCTTTTGTTTTTGGAAAGGTAAGTGAGTTAGCTACAACTTTTGTGATAGAACCATTCCAAAGTTCTTGCAAGAAAGGTTCCAAAAGCTCAAAGGAAGTGACAGTGGTGCATTGTAAGGTAGTTTTCGGCATACCTATAGTATTTTGATCATATCTTGGGGTAAAAAAAATGATTTTTAAGTGAAACAAGATGCGTTGGAAAGCTAACACATAGGGCTACTAGAAAATGAAAAGAAACTTTCAAAAAGTGCTTTTTATTTGGGGCTAATTATATGTGAACTTTATACGAACGTTAATATATAAATGCACGATCACAACTCCTACTGTAGGAACCTCCCCGAAGTGACTCAAATTTTTTTAGAAAGCTAAGTGAATTAGCTACAACTTTTGGGTTGGAACCATTCCAAATTTCTTGCAAGAAAATGACCAAAAGCTCAAAGGAAGTGACTGTGGTGCATTTTGAGGTACTTTCCAGCATACCTTTAGTATTTTGGTCATAACATGGGCTTCAAAAATGATTTTTAGGTGAAACTTGATGCATTGCAAAGCTAACACACAGGGCTACTGGAAAATTATACAAAATGTTCAAAAAGTTGAAATTTCAAAAAGTGCTTTTTATTGGGGCCTATTGTATGTGAAATTTATATGAACGTTAATGTACAAATGCACAAATCACTACTCCCCATGTAGGATCCTCCACAAAGTGAATCTTTTGTTTTTGGAAAGGTAAGTGAGTTAGCTACAACTTTTGTGATAGAACCATTCCAAAGTTCTTGCAAGAAAGGTTCCAAAAGCTCAAAGGAAGTGATAGTGGTGCATTGTAAGGTAGTTATCGGCATACCTATAGTATTTTGATCATATCTTGGGCTAAAAAAAATGATTTTTAAGTGAAACAAGATGCGTTGGAAAGCTAACACATAGGGCTACTAGAAAATGAAAAGAAACTTTCAAAAAGTGCTTTTTATTTGGGGCTAATTATATGTGAACTTTATACGAACGTTAATATATAAATGCACGATCACAACTCCTACTGTAGGAACCTCCCCGAAGTGACTCAAATTTTTTTAGAAAGCTAAGTGAATTAGCTACAACTTTTGGGTTGGAACCATTCCAAATTTCTTGCAAGAAAGTGGCCAAAAGCTCAAAGGAAGTGACTGTGGTGCATTTTGAGGTACTTTCCAGCATACCTTTAGTATTTTGGTCATAACATGGGCGACAAAAATGATTTTTAGGTGAAACTTGATGCATTGCAAAGCTAACACACAGGGCTACTGGAAAATTATACAAAAATGTTCAAAAAGTTGAAATTTCAAAAAGGGCTTTTTATTGGGGCCTATTGTATGCGAAATTTATATGAACGTTAATGTACAAATGCACAAATCACTACTCCCCATGTAGGATCCTCCACAAAGTGAATCTTTTGTTTTTGGAAAGGTAAGTGAGTTAGCTACAACTTTTGTGATAGAACCATTCCAAAGTTCTTGCAAGAAAGGTTCCAAAAGCTTAATGGAAGTGACAGTGGTGCATTGTAAGGTAGTTTTCGGCATACCTATAGTATTTTGATCATATCTTGGGCTAAAAAAATGATTTTTAAGTGAAACAAGATGGGTTGGAAAGCTAACACATAGGGCTACTAGAAAATGAAAAAAAAAAATTTTAAAAAGGGCTTTTTATTTGGGGCTAATTAGATGTGATCTTTATACGAACGTTAATGTATAAATGCACGATCACAACTCCTACGGTAGGAACCTCCCCGAAGTGACTCGAATATTTTTAGAAAGCTAAGTGAATTAGCTACAACTTTTGTGTTGGAACCATTCCAAACTTCTTGAAAGAAAGTGGCCAAAAGCTCAAAGGAAGTGACTGTGGTGCATTTTGAGGTACTTTCCAGTATACCTTTAGTATTTTTGTCATAACATGGGCTACAAAAATGATTTTTAGGTGAAACTTGATGCATTGCAAAGCTAACACACAGGGCTACTGGAAAATTATACAAAATGTTCAAAAAGTTGAAATTTCAAAAAGTGCTTTTTATTGGGGCCTATAGTAAGCGAAATTTATATGAACGTTAATGTACAAATGCACAAATCACTACTCCCCATGTAGGATCCTCCACAAAGTGAATCTTTTGTTTTTGGAAAGGTAAGTGAGTTAGCTACAACTTTTGTGATAGAACCATTCCAAAGTTCTTGCAAGAAAGGTTCCAAAAGCTTAATGGAAGTGACAGTGGTGCATTGTAAGGTAGTTTTCGGCATACCTATATTATTTTGATCATATCTTGGGCTAAAAAAATGATTTTTGAGTGAAACAAGATGTGTTGGAAAGCTAACACATAGGGCTACTAGAAAATGAGAAGAAAATTTAAAAAAGGGCTTTTTATTTGGGGCTAATTAGATGTGATCTTTATACGAACGTTAATGTATAAATGCACGATCACAACTCCTACGGTAGGAACCTCCCCGAAGTGACTCAAATATTTTTAGAAAGCTAAGTGAATTAGCTACAACTTTTGTGTTGGAACCATTCCAATTTTCTTGCAAGAAAGTGGCCAAAAGCTCAAAGGAAGTGACTGTGGTGCATTTTGAGGTACTTTCCAGTATACCTTTAGTATTTTTGTCATAACTTGGCCTACAAAAATGATTTTTAGGTGAAACTTGATGCATTGCAAAGCTAACACACAGGGCTACTGGAAAATTATACAAAATGTTCAAAAAGTTGAAATTTCAAAAAGTTCTTTTTATTGGGGCCTATTGTATGCGAAATTTATATGAACGTTAATGTACAAATGCACAAATCACTACTCCCCATGTAGGATCCTCCACAAAGTGAATCTTTTGTTTTTGGAAAGGTAAGTGAGTTATCTACAACTTTTGTGATAGAACCATTCCAAAGTTCTTGCAAGAAAGGTTCCAAAAGCTCAAAGGAAGTGACAGTGGTGCATTGTAAGGTAGTTTTCGGCATACCTATAGTATTTTGATCATATCTTGGGCTAAAAAAAATGATTTTTAAGTGAAACAAGATGCGTTGGAAAGCTAACACATAGGGCTACTAGAAAATGAAAAGAAACTTTCAAAAAGTGCTTTTTATTTGGGGCTAATTATATGTGAACTTTATACGAACGTTAATATATAAATGCACGATCACAACTCCTACTGTAGGAACCTCCCCGAAGTGACTCAAATTTTTTTAGAAAGCTAAGTGAATTAGCTACAACTTTTGGGTTGGAACCATTCCAAATTTCTTGCAAGAAAATGGCCAAAAGCTCAAAGGAAGTGACTGTGGTGCATTTTGAGGTACTTTCCAGCATACCTTTAGTATTTTGGTCATAACATGGGCTTCAAAAATGATTTTTAGGTGAAACTTGATGCATTGCAAAGCTAACACACAGGGCTACTGGAAAATTATACAAAATGTTCAAAAAGTTGAAATTTCAAAAAGTGCTTTTTATTGGGGCCTATTGTATGTGAAATTTATATGAACGTTAATGTACAAATGCACAAATCACTACTCCCCATGTAGGATCCTCCACAAAGTGAATCTTTTGTTTTTGGAAGGTAAGTGAATTAGCTACAACTTTTTTGATAGAACCATTCCAAAGTTCTTGCAAGAAAGGTTCCAAAAGCTTAATGGAAGTGACAGTGGTGCATTGTGAGGTAGTTTTCGGCATACCTATAGTATTTTGATCATATCTTGGGCTAAAAAAATGATTTTTAAGTGAAACAAGATGGGTTGGAAAGCTAACACATAGGACTACTAGAAAATGAAAAAAAAATTTAAAAAAGGGCTTTTTATTTGGGGCTAATTAGATGTGATCTTTATACGAACGTTAATGTATAAATGCACGATCACAACTCCTACGGTAGGAACCTCCCCGTAGTGACTCGAATATTTTTAGAAAGCTAAGTGAATTAGCTACAACTTTTGTGTTGGAACCATTCCAAATTTCTTGAAAGAAAGTGGCCAAAAGCTCAAAGGAAGTGACTGTGGTGCATTTTGAGGTACTTTCCAGCATACCTTTAGTATTTTGGTCATAACATGGGCTACAAAAATGATTTTTAGGTGAAACTTGATGCATTGCAAAGCTAACACACAGGGCTACTGGAAAATTATACAAAAATGTTCAAAAAGTTGAAATTTCAAAAAGGGCTTTTTATTGGGGCCTATTGTATGCGAAATTTATATGAACGTTAATGTACAAATGCACAAATCACTACTCCCCATGTAGGATCCTCCACAAAGTGAATCTTTTGTTTTTGGAAAGGTAAGTGAATTAGCTACAACTTTTTTGATAGAACCATTCCAAAGTTCTTGCAAGAAAGGTTCCAAAAGCTTAATGGAAGTGACAGTGGTGCATTGTGAGGTAGTTTTCGGCATACCTATAGTATTTTGATCATATCTTGGGCTAAAAAAATGATTTTTATGTGAAACAAGATGGGTTGGAAAGCTAACACATAGGGCTACTAGAAAATGAAAAGAA
This sequence comes from Ajuga chamaepitys, assembly GCA_958295605.1. Classification (NCBI taxonomy): domain Eukaryota; kingdom Viridiplantae; phylum Streptophyta; class Magnoliopsida; order Lamiales; family Lamiaceae; genus Ajuga; species Ajuga chamaepitys. The sequence goes on from OY282506.1 coordinate 56,552,530, forward strand.
AATTTCAAAAAGTGCTTTTTATTTGGGGCTAATTAGATGTGAACTTTATACGAACGTTAATGTATAAATGCATGATCACAACTCCTACTGTAGGAACCTCCCCGAAGTGACTCGAATTTTTTTAGAAAGCTAAGTGAATTAGCTACAACTTTTGTGTTGGAACCATTCCAAATTTCTTGCAAGAAAGTGGCCAAAAGCTCAAAGGAAGTGACTGTGGTGCATTTTGAGGTACTTTCCATCATAGCTTTAGTATTTTGGTCATAACTTGGGCTACAAAAATGATTTTTAGGTGAAACTTGATGCATTGCAAAGCTAACACACAGGGCTACTGGAAAATTATACAAAATGTTCAAAAAGTTAAAATTTAAAAAAGTGCTTTTTATTGGGGCCTATTGTATGCGAAATTTATTTGAACGTTAATGTACAAATGCAAAAATCACTACTCCCCATGTAGGATCCTCCACAAAGTGAATCTTTTGTTTTTGGAAAGGTAAGTGAGTTAGCTACAAGTTTTGTGATAGAACCATTCCAAAGTTCTTGCAAGAAAGGTTCCAAAAGCTCAAAGGAAGTGACAGTGGTGCATTGTGAGGTAGTTTTCGGCATACCTATAGTATTTTGATCATATCAAGGGCTAAAAAAATGATTTTTAAGTGAAACAAGATGGGTTGGAAAGCTAACACATAGGGCTACTAGAAAATGAAAAGAAAATTTAAAAAAGGGCTTTTTATTTGGGTCTAATTAGATGTGATCTTTATACGAACGTTAATGTATAAATGCACGATCACAACTCCTACGGTAGGAACCTCCCCTAAGTGACTCGAATATTTTTAGAAAGCTAAGTGAATTAGCTACAACTTTTGTGTTGGAACCATTCCAAACTTCTTGCAAGAAAGTGGCCAAAAGCTCAACGGAAGTGACTGTGGTGCATTTTGAGGTACTTTCCAGTATACCTTTAGTATTTTTGTCATAACATGGGCTACAAAAATGATTTTTAGGTGAAACTTGATGCATTGCAAAGCTAACACACAGGGCTACTGGAAAATTATACAAAATGTTTAAAAAGTTGAAATTTCAAAAAGTGCTTTTTATTGGGGCCTATAGTATGCGAAATTTATATGAACGTTAATGTACAAATGCACAAATCACTACTCCCCATGTAGGATCCTCCACAAAGTGAATCTTTTGTTTTTGGAAAGGTAAGTGAGTTAGCTACAACTTTTGTGATAGAACCATTCCAAAGTTCTTGCAAGAAAGGTTCCAAAAGCTCAAAGGAAGTGACAGTGGTGCATTGTAAGGTAGTTTTTGGCATACCTATAGTATTTTGATCATATCTTGGGCTAAAAAAAATGATTTTTAAGTGAAACAAGATGCGTTGGAAAGCTAACACATAGGGCTACTAGAAAATGAAAAGAAACTTTCAAAAAGTGCTTTTTATTTGGGGCTAATTAGATGTGAACTTTATACGAACGTTAATATATAAATGCACGATCACAACTCCTACTGTAGGAACCTCCCTGAAGTGACTCAAATTTTTTTAGAAAGCTAAGTGAATTAGCTACAACTTTTGGGTTGGAACCATTCCAAATTTCTTGCAAGAAAGTGGCCAAAAGCTCAAAGGAAGTGACTGTGGTGCATTTTGAGGTACTTTCCAGCATACCTTTAGTATTTTGGTCATAACATGGGCTTCAAAAATGATTTTTAGGTGAAACTTGATGCATTGCAAAGCTAACACATAGGGCTACTGGAAAATTATACAAAATGTTCAAAAAGTTGAAATTTCAAAAAGTTCTTTTTATTGGGGCCTATTGTATGCGAAATTTATATGAACGTTAATGTACAAATGCACAAATCACTACTCCCCATGTAGGATCCTCCACAAAGTGAATCTTTTGTTTTTGGAAAGGTAAGTGAGTTAGCTACAACTTTTGTGATAGAACCATTCCAAAGTTCTTGCAAGAAAGGTTCCAAAAGCTCAAAGGAAGTGACAGTGGTGCATTGTAAGGTAGTTATCGGCATACCTATAGTATTTTGATCATACCTTGGGCTAAAAAAAATGATTTTTAAGTGAAACAAGATGCGTTGGAAAGCTAACACATAGGGCTACTAGAAAATGAAAAGAAACTTTCAAAAAGTGCTTTTTATTTGGGGCTAATTATATGTGAACTTTATACGAACGTTAATATATAAATGCACGATCACAACTCCTACTGTAGGAACCTCCCCGAAGTGACTCAAATTTTTTTAGAAAGCTAAGTGAATTAGCTACAACTTTTGGGTTGGAACCATTCCAAATTTCTTGCAAGACAGTGGCCAAAAGCTCAAAGGAAGTGACTGTGGTGCATTTTGAGGTACTTTCCAGCATATCTTTAGTATTTTGGTCATAACATGGGCTATAAAAATGATTTTTAGGTGAAACTTGATGCATTGAAAAGCTAACACACAGGGCTACTGGAAAATTATACAAAAATGTTCAAAAAGTTGAAATTTCAAAAAGGGCTTTTTATTGGGGCCTATTGTATGCGAAATTTATATGAACGTTAATGTACAAATGCACAAATCACTACTCCCCATGTAGGATCCTCCACAAAGTGAATCTTTTGTTTTTCCAAAGGTAAGTGAATTAGCTACAACTTTTTTGATAGAACCATTCCAAAGTTCTTGCAAGAAAGGTTCCAAAAGCTTAATGGAAGTGACAGTGGTGCATTGTGAGGTAGTTTTCGGCATACCTATAGTATTTTGATCATATCTTGGGCTAAAAAAATGATTTTTAAGTGAAACAAGATGGGTTGGAAAGATAACACATAGGGCTACTAGAAAATGATAAGAAAATTTCAAAAAGTGCTTTTTATTTGGGGCTAATTAGATGTGAACTTTATACAAACGTTAATGTATAAATGCATGATCACAACTCCTACTGTAGGAACCTCCCCGAAGTGACTCGAATTTTTTTAGAAAGCTAAGTGAATTAGCTACAACTTTTATGTTGGAACCATTCCAAATTTCTTGCAAGAAAGTGGCCAAAAGCTCAAAGGAAGTGACTGTGGTGCATTTTGAGGTACTTTCCATCATAGCTTTAGTATTTTGGTCATAACTTGGGCTACAAAAATGATTTTTAGGTGAAACTTGATGCATTGCAAAGCTAACACACAGGGCTACTGGAAAATTATACAAAATGTTCAAAAAGTTAAAATTTAAAAAAGTGCTTTTTATTGGGGCCTATTGTATGCGAAATTTATATGAACGTTAATGTACAAATGCACAAATCACTACTCCCCATGTAGGATCCTCCACAAAGTGAATCTTTTGTTTTTGGAAAGGTAAGTGAGTTAGCTACAAGTTTTCTGATAGAACCATTCCAAAGTTCTTGCAAGAAAGGTTCCAAAAGCTCAAAGGAAGTGACAGTGATGCATTGTAAGGTAGTTTTCGGCATACCTATAGTATTTTGATCATTCATGGGCTAAAAAAATGATTTTTAAGTGAAACAAGATGCGTTGGAAAGCTAACACATAGGGCTACTAGAAAATGAAAAGAAAATTTAAAAAAGGGCTTTTTATTTGGGGCTAATTAGATGTGATCTTTATACGAACGTTAATGTATAAATGCACGATCACAACTCCTACGGTAGGAACCTCCCCGAAGTGACTCGAATATTTTTAGAAAGCTAAGTGAATTAGCTACAACTTTTGTGTTGGAACCATTCCAATTTTCTTGCAAGAAAGTGGCCAAAAGCTCAAAGGAAGTGACTGTGGTGCATTTCGAGGTACTTTCCAGTATACCTTTAGTATTTTTGTCATAACTTGGGCTACAAAAATGATTTTTAGGTGAAACTTGATGCATTGCAAAGCTAACACACAGGGCTACTGGAAAATTATACAAAATGTTCAAAAAGTTGAAATTTCAAAAAGTGCTTTTTATTGGGGCCTATTGTATGTGAAATTTATATGAACGTTAATGTACAAATGCACAAATCACTACTCCCCATGTAGGATCCTCGACCAAGTGAATCTTTTGTTTTTGGAAAGGTAAGTGAATTAGCTACAACTTTTTTGATAGAACCATTCCAAAGTTCTTGCAAGAAAGGTTCCAAAAGCTTAATGGAAGTGAAAGTGGTGCATTGTGAGGTAGTTTTCGGCATACCTATAGTATTTTGATCATATCTTGGGCTAAAAAAATGATTTTTATGTGAAACAAGATGGGTTGGAAAGCTAAGACATAGGGCTACTAGAAAATGAAAAAAAAATTTAAAAAAGGGCTTTTTATTTGGGGCTAATTAGATGTGATCTTTATACGAACGTTAATGTATAAATGCACTATCACAACTCCTGCGGTAGGAACCTCCCCGAAGTGACTCGAATATTTTTAGAAAGCTAAGTGAATTAGCTACAACTTTTGTGTTGGAACCATTCCAAATTTCTTGCAAGAAAGTGGCCAAAACCTCAAAGGAAGTGACTGTGGTGCATTTTGAGGTACTTTCCAGCATACCTTTAGTATTTTGGTCATAACATGGGCTACAAAAATGATTTTTAGGTGAAACTTGATGCATTGCAAAGCTAACACACAGGGCTACTGGAAAATTATACAAAAATGTTCAAAAAGTTGAAATTTCAAAAAGGGCTTTTTATTGGGGCCTATTGTATGCGAAATTTATATGAACGTTAATGTACAAATGCACAAATCACTACTCCCCATGTAGGATCCTCCACAAAGTGAATCTTTTGTTTTTGGAAAGGTAAGTGAATTAGATACAACTTTTTTGATAGAACCATTCCAAAGTTCTTGCAAGAAAGGTTCCAAAAGCTTAATGGAAGTGACAGTGGTGCATTGTGAGGTAGTTTTCGGCATACCTATAGTATTTTGATCATATCTTGGGCTAACAAAATGATTTTTAAGTGAAACAAGATGGGTTGGAAAGCTAATACATAGGGCTACTAGAAAATGAAAAGAAAATTTCAAAAAGTGCTATTTATTTGGGGCTAATTAGATGTGAACTTTATACGAACGTTAATATATAAATGCACGATCACAACTCCTACTGTAGGAACCTCCCCGAAGTGACTCAAATTTTTTTAGAAAGCTAAGTGAATTAGCTACAACTTTTGGGTTGGAACCATTCCAAATTTCTTGCAAGAAAGTGGCCAAAAGCTCAAAGGAAGTGACTGTGGTGCATTTTGAGGTACTTTCCAGCATACCTTTAGTATTTTGGTCATAACATGGGCTTTAAAAATGATTTTTAGGTGAAACTTGATGCATTGCAAAGCTAACAGACAGGGCTACTGGAAAATTATACAAAATGTTAAAAAAGTTGAAATTTCAAAAAGTGCTTTTTATTGGGGCCTATTGTATGTGAAATTTATATGAACGTTAATGTACAAATGCACAAATCACTACTCCCCATGTAGGATCCTCCACAAAGTGAATCTTTTGTTTTTGGAAAGGTAAGTGAATTAGCTACAACTTTTTTGATAGAACCATTCCAAAGTTCTTGCAAGAAAGGTTCCAAAAGCTTAATGGAAGTGACAGTGGTGCATTGTGAGGTAGTTTTCGGCATACCTATAGTATTTTGATCATATCTTGGGCTAAAAAAATGATTTTTAAGTGAAACAAGATGGGTTGGAAAGCTAACACATAGGGCTACTAGAAAATGAAAAGAAAATTTCAAAAAGTGCTTTTTATTTGGGGCTAATTAGATGTGAACTTTATACGAACGTTAATGTATAAATGCATGATCACAACTCCTACTGTAGGAACCTCCCCGAAGTGACTCGAATTTTTTTAGAAAGCTAATTGAATTAGCTACAACTTTTGTGTTGGAACCATTCCAAATTTCTTGCAAGAAAGTGGCCAAAAGCTCAAAGGAAGTGACTGTGGTGCATTTTGAGGTACTTTCCATCATAGCTTTAGTATTTTGGTCAAAACTTGGGCTACAAAAATGATTTTTAGGTGAAACTTGATGCATTGCAAAGCTAACACACAAGGCTACTGGAAAATTATACAAAATGTTCAAAAAGTTAAAATTTAAAAAAGTGCTTTTTATTGGGGCCTATTGTATGCGAAATTTATATGAACGTTAATGTACAAATGCACAAATCACTACTCCCCATGTAGGATCCTCCACAAAGTGAATCTTTTGTTTTTGGAAAGGTAAGTGAGTTAGCTACAAGTTTTGTGATAGAACCATTCCAAAGTTCTTGCAAGAAAGGTTCCAAAAGCTCAAAGGAAGTGACAGTGATGCATTGTAAGGTAGTTTTCGGCATACCTATAGTATTTTGATCATATCTTGGGCTAAAAAAATGATTTTTAAGTGAAACAAGATGCGTTGGAAAGCTAACACATAGGGCTACTAGAAAATGAAAAGAAAATTTAAAAAAGGGCTTTTTATTTGGGGCTAATTAGATGTGATCTTTATACGAACGTTAATGTATAAATGCACGATCACAACTCCTACGGTAGGAACCTCCCCGAAGTGACTCGAATATTTTTAGAAAGCTAAGTGAATTAGCTACAACTTTTGTGTTGGAACCATTCCAAATTTCTTGCAAGAAAGTGGCCAAAAGCTCAAAGGAAGTGACTGTGGTGCATTTTGAGGTACTTTCCAGCATACCTTTAGTATTTTGGTCATAACATGGGCTACAAAAATGATTTTTAGGTGAAACTTGATGCATTGCAAAGCTAACACACAGGGCTACTGGAAAATTATACAAAAATGTTCAAAAATTTGAAATTTCAAAAAGGGCTTTTTATTGGGGCCTATTGTATGCGAAATTTATATGAACGTTAATGTACAAATGCACAAATCACTACTCCCCATGTAGGATTCTCCACAAAGTGAATCTTTTGTTTTTGGAAAGGTAAGTGAATTAGCTACAACTTTTTTGATAGAACCATTCCAAAGTTCTTGCAAGAAAGGTTCCAAAAGCTTAATGGAAGTGACAGTGGTGCATTGTGAGGTAGTTTTCGGCATACCTATAGTATTTTGATCATATCTTGGGCTAAAAAAATGATTTTTAAGTGAAACAAGATGGGTTGGAAAGCTAACACATAGGGCTACTAGAAAATGAAAAGAAAATTTCAAAAAGTGCTTTTTATTTGGGGCTAATTAGATGTGAACTTTATACGAACGTTAATGTATAAATGCATGATCACAACTCCTACTGTAGGAACCTCCCCGAAGTGACTCGAATTTTTTTAGAAAGCTAATTGAATTAGCTACAACTTTTGTGTTGGAACCATTCCAAATTTCTTGCAAGAAAGTGGCCAAAAGCTCAAAGGAAGTGACTGTGGTGCATTTTGAGGTACTTTCCATCATAGCTTTAGTATTTTGGTCAAAACTTGGGCTACAAAAATGATTTTTAGGTGAAACTTGATGCATTGCAAAGCTAACACACAAGGCTACTGGAAAATTATACAAAATGTTCAAAAAGTTAAAATTTAAAAAAGTGCTTTTTATTGGGGCCTATTGTATGCGAAATTTATATGAACGTTAATGTACAAATGCACAAATCACTACTCCCCATGTAGGATCCTCCACAAAGTGAATCTTTTGTTTTTGGAAAGGTAAGTGAGTTAGCTACAAGTTTTGTGATAGAACCATTCCAAAGTTCTTGCAAGAAAGGTTCCAAAAGCTCAAAGGAAGTGACAGTGATGCATTGTAAGGTAGTTTTCGGCATACCTATAGTATTTTGATCATATCTTGGGCTAAAAAAATGATTTTTAAGTGAAACAAGATGCGTTGGAAAGCTAACACATAGGGCTACTAGAAAATGAAAAGAAAATTTAAAAAAGGGCTTTTTATTTGGGGCTAATTAGATGTGATCTTTATACGAACGTTAATGTATAAATGCACGATCACAACTCCTACGGTAGGAACCTCCCCGAAGTGACTCGAATATTTTTAGAAAGCTAAGTGAATTAGCTACAACTTTTGTGTTGGAACCATTCCAAATTTCTTGCAAGAAAGTGGCCAAAAGCTCAAAGGAAGTGACTGTGGTGCATTTTGAGGTACTTTCCAGCATACCTTTAGTATTTTGGTCATAACATGGGCTACAAAAATGATTTTTAGGTGAAACTTGATGCATTGCAAAGCTAACACACAGGGCTACTGGAAAATTATACAAAAATGTTCAAAAATTTGAAATTTCAAAAAGGGCTTTTTATTGGGGCCTATTGTATGCGAAATTTATATGAACGTTAATGTACAAATGCACAAATCACTACTCCCCATGTAGGATTCTCCACAAAGTGAATCTTTTGTTTTTGGAAAGGTAAGTGAATTAGCTACAACTTTTTTGATAGAACCATTCCAAAGTTCTTGCAAGAAAGGTTCCAAAAGCTTAATGGAAGTGACAGTGGTGCATTGTGAGGTAGTTTTCGGCATACCTATAGTATTTTGATCATATCTTGGGCTAAAAAAATGATTTTTAAGTGAAACAAGATGGGTTGGAAAGTAACACATAGGGCTACTAGAAAATGAAAAAAAAATTTCAAAAAGTGCTTTTTATTTGGGGCTAATTAGATGTGAACTTTATACAAACGTTAATGTATAAATGCATGATCACAACTCCTACTGTAGGAACCTCCCCGAAGTGACTCGAATTTTTTTAGAAAGCTAAGTGAATTAGCTACAACTTTTATGTTGGAACCATTCCAAATATCTTGCAAGAAAGTGGCCAAAAGCTCAAAGGAAGTGACTGTGGTGCATTTTGAGGTACTTTCCATCATAGCTTTAGTATTTTGGTCATAACTTGGGCTACAAAAATGATTTTTAGGTGAAACTTGATGCATTGCAAAGCTAACACACAGGGCTACTGGAAAATTATACAAAATGTTCAAAAAGTTAAAATTTAAGAAAGTGCTTTTTATTGGGGCCTATTGTATGCGAAATTTATATGAACGTTAATGTACAAATGCACAAATCACTACTCCCCATGTAGGATCCTCCACAAAGTGAATCTTTTGTTTTTGGAAAGGTAAGTGAGTTAGCTACAAGTTTTGTGATAGAACCATTCCAAAGTTCTTGCAAGAAAGGTTCCAAAAGCTCAAAGGAAGTGACAGTGATGCATTGTAAGGTAGTTTTTGGCATACCTATAGTATTTTGATCATATCTTGGGCTAAAAAAATGATTTTTAAGTGAAACAAGATGCGTTGGAAAGCTAACACATAGGGCTACTATAAAATGAAAAGAAAATTTAAAAAAGGGCTTTTTATTTGGGGCTAATTAGATGTGATCTTTATACGAACGTTAATGTATAAATGCACGATCACAACTCCTACGGTAGGAACCTCCCCGAAGTGACTCGAATATTTTTAGAAAGCTAAGTGAATTAGCTACAACTTTTGTGTTGGAACCATTCCAATTTTCTTGCAAGAAAATGGCCAAAAGCTCAAAGGAAGTGACTGTGGTGCATTTTGAGGTACTTTCCAGTATACCTTTAGTATTTTTGTCATAACTTGGGCTACAAAAATGATTTTTAGGTGAAACTTGATGCATTGCAAAGCTAACACACAGGGCTACTGGAAAATTATACAAAATGTTCAAAAAGTTGAAATTTCAAAAAGTGCTTTTTATTGGGGCCTATTGTATGCGAAATTTATATGAACGTTAATGTACAAATGCACAAATCACTACTCTCCATGTAGGATCCTCCACAAAGTGAATCTTTTGTTTTTGGAAAGGTAAGTGAGTTAGCTACAACTTTTGTGATAGAACCATTCCAAAGTTCTTGCAAGAAAGGTTCCAAAAGCTCAAAGGAAGTGACTGTGGTGCATTGTAAGGTAGTTTTCGGCATACCTATAGTATTTTGATCATATATTGGGCTAAAAAAAATGATTTTTAAGTGAAACAAGATGCGTTGTAAAGCTAACACATAGGGCTACTAGAAAATGAAAAGAAAATTTCAAAAAGTGCTTTTTATTTGGGGCTAATTAGATGTGAACTTTATACGAACGTTAATATATAAATGCACGATCACTACTCCTACTGTAGGAACCTCCCCGAAGTGACTCAAATTTTTTTAGAAAGCTAAGTGAATTAGCTACAACTTTTGTGTTGGAACCATTCCAAATTTCTCGCAAGAAAGTGGCCAAAAGCTCAATGGAAGTGACTGTGGTGCATTTTGAGGTACTTTCCAGCATACCTTTAGTATTTTGGTCATAACATGGGCTACAAAAATGTTTTTTAGGTGAAAATTGATGCATTGCAAAGCTAACACACAGGGCTACTGGAAAATTTTACAAAATGTTCAAAAAGTTGAAATTTCAAAAAGTGCTTTTTATTGGGGCCTATTGTATGCGAAATTTATATGAACGTTAATGTACAAATCCACAAATCACTACTCCCCATGTAGGATCCTCCACAAAGTGAATCTTTTGTTTTTGGAAAGGTAAGTGAATTAGATACAACTTTTTTGATAGAACCATTCCAAAGTTCTTGCAAGAAAGGTTCCAAAAGCTTAATGGAAGTGACAGTGGTGCATTGTGAGGTAGTTTTCGGCATACCTATAGTATTTTGATCATATCTTGGGCTAAAAAAATGATTTTTAAGTGAAACAAGATGGGTTGGAAAGCTAACACATAGGGCTACTAGAAAATGAAAAGAAAATTTCAAAAAGTGCTTTTTATTTGGGGCTAATTAGATGTGAACTTTATACGAACGTTAATGTATAAATGCATGATCACAACTCCTACTGTAGGAACCTCCTCGAAGTGACTCAAATATTTTTAGAAAGCTAAGTGAATTAGCTACAACTTTTGTGTTGGAACCATTCCAAATTTCTTGCAAGAAAGTGGCCAAAAGCTCAAAGGAAGTGATTGTGGTGCATTTTGAGGTACTTTCCATCATAGCTTTAGTATTTTGGTCATAACTTGGGCTACACAAATGATTTTTAGGTGAAACTTGATGCATTGCAAAGCTAACACACAGGGCTACTGGAAAATTATACAAAATGTTCAAAAAGTCAAAATTTAAAAAAGTGCTTTTTATTGGGGCCTATCGTATGCGAAATTTATATGAACGTTAATGTACAAATGCACAAATCACTACTCCCCATGTAGGATCCTCCACAAAGTGAATCTTTTGTTTTTGGAAAGGTAAGTGAGTTAGCTACAACTTTTGTGATAGAACCATTCCAATGTTCTTGCAAGAAAGGTTCCAAAAGCTCAAAGGAAGTGACAGTGGTGCATTGTAAGGTAGTTTTAGGCATACCTATATTATTTTGATCATATCATGGGCTAAAAAAATGATTTTTGAGTGAAACAAGATGTGTTGGAAAGATAACACATAGGGCTACTAGAAAATGAAAAGAAAATTTAAAAAAGGGCTTTTTATTTGGGGCTAATTAGATGTGATCTTTATACGAACGTTAATATATAAATGCACGATCACAACTCCTACGGTAGGAACCTCCCCGAAGTGACTCGAATATTTTTAGAAAGCTAAGTGAATTAGCTACAACTTTTGTGTTGGAACCATTCCAATTTTCTTGCAAGAAAGTGGCCAAAAGCTCAAAGGAAGTGACTGTGGTGCATTTTGACGTACTTTCCAGTATACCTTTAGTATTTTTGTCATAACTCGGCCTACAAAAATGATTTTTAGGTGAAACTTGATGCATTGAAAAGCTAACACACAATGCTACTGGAAAATTATACAAAATGTTCAAAAAGTTGAAATTTCAAAAAGTTCTTTTTATTGGACCTATTGTATGCGAAATTTATATGAACGTTAATGTACAAATGCACAAATCACTACTCCCCATGTAGGATCCTCCACAAAGTGAATCTTTTGTTTTTGGAAAGGTAAGTGAGTTAGCTACAACTTTTGTGATAGAACCATTCCAAAGTTCTTGCAAGAAAGGTTCCAAAAGCTCAAAGGAAGTGACAGTGGTGCATTGTAAGGTTGTTTTCGGCATACCTATAGTATTTTGATCATATATTGGGCTAAAAAAATGATTTTTAAGTGAAACAAGATGTGTTGGAAAGCTAACACATAGGGCTACTAGAAAATGAAAAGAAAATTTTAAAAAGGGCTTTTTATTTGGGGCTAATTAGATGTGATCTTTATACGAACGTTAATGTATAAATGCACGATCACAACTCCTACAGTAGGAACCTCCCCGAAGTGACTCGAATATTTTTAGAAAGCTAAGTGAATTCGCTACAACTTTTGTGTTGGAACCATTCCAAATTTCTTGCAAGAAAGTGGCCAAAAGCTCAAAGGAAGTGACTGTGGTGCATTTTCAAGTACTTTCCAGTATACCTTTAGTATTTTTGTCATAACTTGGGCTACAAAAATGATTTTTAGGTGAAACTTGATGCATTGCAAAGCTAACACACAGGGCTACTGGAAAATTATACAAAATGTTCAAAAAGTTGAAATTTAAAAAAGTGCTTTTTATTGGGGCCTATTGTATGCGAAATTTATATGAACGTTAATGTACAAATGCACAAATCACTACTCCCCATGTAGGATCCTCCACAAAGCGAATCTTTTGTTTTTGGAAAGGTAAGTGAGTTAGCTACAACTTTTGTGATATAACCATTCCAAGGTTTTTGCAACAAAGGTTCCAAAAGCTCAAAGGAAGTGACAGTGGTGCATTGTAAGGTAGTTTTCGGCATACCTATAGTATTTTGATCATATATTGGGCTAAAAAAATGATTTTTAAGTGAAACAAGATGCGTTGGAAAGTTAACACATAGAGCTACTAGAAAATGAAAAGAAACTTTCAAAAAGTACTTTTTATTTGGGGCTAATTTAGATGTGAACTTTATACGAACGTTAATGTATAAATGCACGATCACAACTCCTATTGTAGGAACCTCTCTGAAGTGAATCAAATATTTTTAGAAAGCTAATTGAATTAGCTACAACTTTTGTGTTGGAACCATTCCAAATTTCTTGCAAGAAAGTGGCCAAAAGCTCAAAGGAAGTGACTGTGGTGCATTTTGAGATACTTTCCAGTATACCTTTAGTATTTTTGTCATAACTTGGGCTACAAAAATGATTTTTAGGTGAAACTTGATGCATTGCAAAGCTAACACACAGGGCTACTGGAAAATTATACAAAATGTTCAAAAAGTTGAAATTTCAAAAAGTTCTTTTTATTGGGGCCTATTGTATGCGAAATTTATATGAACGTTAATGTACAAATGCACAAATCACTACTCCCCATGTAGGATTCTCCACAAAGTGGATCTTTTGTTTTTGGAAAGGTAAGTGAGTTAGCTACAATTTTTGTGATAGAACCATTCCAAAGTTCTTGCAAGAAAGGTTCCAAAAGCTCAAAGGAAGTGACAGTGGTGCATTGTAAGGTAGTTTTCGGCATACCTATAGTATTTTGATCATATCTTGGGCTAAAAAAATGATTTTTAAGTGAAACAAGATGCGTTGGAAAGCTAACACATAGGGCTACCAGAAAATGAAAAGAAAACTTCAAAAAGTGCTTTTTATTTGGGGCTAATTAGATGTGAACTTTATACGTACGTTAATGTATAAATGCACGATCACAACTCCTACTGTAGGAACCTCCCCGAAGTGACTCAAATTTTTTTAGAAAGTTGAGTGAATTAGCTACAACTTTTGGGTTGGAACCATTCCAAATTTCTTGCAAGAAAGTGGCCAAAAGCTCAAAGGAAGTGACTGTGGTGCATTTTGAGGTACTTTCCAGCATACATTTAGTATTTTGGTCATAACATGGGCTACAAAAATGATTTTTAGGTTAAACTTGATGCATTGCAAAGATAACACACAGGGCTACTGGAAAATTATACAAAATGTTCAAAAAGTTGAAATTTCAAAAAGTGCTTTTTATTGGGGCCTATAGTATGCGAAATTTATATGAACGTTAATGTAAAAATGCACAAATCACTACTCCCCATGTAGGATCCTCCACAAAGTGAATCTTTTGTTTTTGGAAAGGTAAGTGAATTAGCTACAACTTTTTTGATAGAACCATTCCAAAATTCTTGCAAGAAAGGTTCCAAAAGCTTAATGGAAGTGACAGTGGTGCATTGTAAGGTAGTTTTCGGCATACCTATAGTATTTTGATCATATCATGGGCTAAAAAAATGATTTTTAAGTGACACATGATGCATTGGAAAGCTAACACATAGGGCTACTAGAAAATGAAAAGAAAATTTCAAAAAGTTCTTTTTATTTGGGGCTAATTTAGATGTGAACTTTATACGAACGTTAATGTATAAATGCACGATCATAACTCCTATTGTAGGAACCTTCCCAAAGTGGCTCAAATATTTTTAGAAAGCTAATTGAATTAGCTACAACTTTTGTGTTGGAACCATTCCAAATTTCTTGCAAGAAAGTGGCCAAAAGCTCAAAGTAAGTGACTGTGGTGCATTTTGTGGTACTTTCCATCATACATTTAGTATTTTGGTCATAACTTGGGCTACAAAAATGATTTTTAGGTGAAACTTGATGCATTGCAAAGCTAACACACAGGGCTACTGGAAAATAACACAAAATGTTCAAAAAGTTGAAATTTCAAAAAGTGCTTTTTATTGGGGCCTATTGTATGCGAAATTTGTATGAACGTTAATGTACAAATGCACAAATCACTACTCCCCATATAGGATCCTCCACAAAGTGAATCATTTGTTTTTGGAAAGGTAAGTGAGTTAGCTACAACTTTTGTGATAGAACCATTCGAAAGTTCTTGGAAGAAAGGTTCCAAAAGCTCAAAGGTAGTAACAGTGGTGCATTGTAAGGTAGTTTTCGGCATACCTATAGTATTTTGATCATATCTTGGGCTAAAAAAATGATTTTTAAGTGAAACAAGATGCGTTGGAATGCTAACAATAGGGCTACTAGAAAAAGAAAAGAAAATTTCAAAAAGTGCTTTTTATTTGGGGCTAATTAGATGTGAACTTTATACGAACGTTAATGTATGAATGCACGATCACAACTCCTACTGTAGGAACCTCCCCGAAGTGACTCAAATATTTTTAGAAAGCTAAGTGAATTAGCTACAACTTTTGTGTTGGAACCATTCCAAATTTCTTGCAAGAAAGTGGCCAAAAGCTCAAAGGAAGTGACTGTGGTGCATTTTGAGGTACTTTCCAGCATACCTTTAGTATTTTGGTCATAACATGGGCTACAAAAATGATTTTTAGGTGAAACTTGATGCATTGCAAAGCTAACACACAGGGCTACTGGAAAATTATACAAAATATTCAAAAAGTTGAAATTTCAAAAAGTGCTTTTTATTGGGGCCTATTGTATGCGAAATTTATATGAACGTTAATGTACAAATGCACAAATCACTACTCCCCATGTAGGATCCTCCACAAAGTGAATCTTTTGTTTTTGGAAAGGTAAGTGAGTTAGCTACAAGTTTTGTGATAGAACCATTCCAAAGTTCTTGCAAGAAAGGTTCCAAAAGCTCAAAGGAAGTGACAGTGGTGCATTGTAAGGTAGTTTTCGGCATACCTATAGTATTTTGATCATATCTTGGGCTAAAAAAATGATTTTTAAGTGACACATGATGCATTGGAAAGCTAACACATAGGGCTACTAGAAAATGAAAAGAAAATTTCAAAAAGTTCTTTTTATTTGGGGCTAATTTAGATGTGAACTTTATACGAACGTTAATGTATAAATGCACGATCATAACTCCTATTGTAGGAACCTTCCCAAAGTGGCTCAAATATTTTTAGAAAGCTAATTGAATTAGCTACAACTTTTGTGTTGGAACCATTCCAAATTTCTTGCAAGAAAGTGGCCAAAAGCTCAAAGTAAGTGACTGTGGTGCATTTTGTGGTACTTTCCATCATACATTTAGTATTTTGGTCATAACTTGGGCTACAAAAATGATTTTTAGGTGAAACTTGATGCATTGCAAAGCTAACACACAGGGCTACTGGAAAATAACACAAAATGTTCAAAAAGTTGAAATTTCAAAAAGTGCTTTTTATTGGGGCCTATTGTATGCGAAATTTGTATGAACGTTAATGTACAAATGCACAAATCACTACTCCCCATATAGGATCCTCCACAAAGTGAATCATTTGTTTTTGGAAAGGTAAGTGAGTTAGCTACAACTTTTGTGATAGAACCATTCGAAAGTTCTTGGAAGAAAGGTTCCAAAAGCTCAAAGGTAGTAACAGTGGTGCATTGTAAGGTAGTTTTCGGCATACCTATAGTATTTTGATCATATCTTGGGCTAAAAAAATGATTTTTAAGTGAAACAAGATGCGTTGGAATGCTAACAATAGGGCTACTAGAAAAAGAAAAGAAAATTTCAAAAAGTGCTTTTTATTTGGGGCTAATTAGATGTGAACTTTATACGAACGTTAATGTATGAATGCACGATCACAACTCCTACTGTAGGAACCTCCCCGAAGTGACTCAAATATTTTTAGAAAGCTAAGTGAATTAGCTACAACTTTTGTGTTGGAACCATTCCAAATTTCTTGCAAGAAAGTGGCCAAAAGCTCAAAGGAAGTGACTGTGGTGCATTTTGAGGTACTTTCCAGCATACCTTTAGTATTTTGGTCATAACATGGGCTACAAAAATGATTTTTAGGTGAAACTTGATGCATTGCAAAGCTAACACACAGGGCTACTGGAAAATTATACAAAATGTTCAAAAAGTTGAAATTTCAAAAAGTGCTTTTTATTGGGGCCTATTGTATGCGAAATTTATATGAACGTTAATGTACAAATGCACAAATCACTACTCCCCATGTAGGATCCTCCACAAAGTGAATCTTTTGGTTTTGGAAAGGTAAGTGAATTAGCTACAACTTTTTTGATAGAAACATTCCAAAGTTCTTGCAAGAAAGGTTCCAAAAGCTTAATGGAAGTGACAGTGGTGCATTGTAAGGTAGTTTTCGGCATACCTATAGTATTTTGATCATATCTTGTGCTAAAAAAATGATTTTTAAGTGAAACAAGATGTGTTGGAAAGCTAACACATAGGGCTACTAGAAAATGAAAAGAAAATTTCAAAAAGTGCTTTTTATTTGGGGCTAATTAGATGTGAACTTTATACGAACGTTAATGTATAAATGCACGATCACAACTCCTACGGTAGGAACCTCCCCGTAGTGACTCAAATATCTTTAGAAAGCTAAGTGAATTAGCTACAACTTTTGTGTTGGAACCATTCCAAATTTCTTGCAAGAAAGTGGCCAAAAGCTCAAAGGAGGTGACTGTGGTGCATTTTGAGGTACTTTCCAGCATACCTTTAGTATTTTGGTCATAACATGGGCTACAAAAATGATTTTTAGGTGAAACTTGATGCATTGCAAAGCTAACACACAGGGCTACTAAAAAATTATAAAAAATGTTCAAAAAGTTGAAATTTCAAAAAGTGCTTTTTATTGGGGCCTATTGTATGCGAAATTTATATGAACGTTAATGTACAAATGCACAAATCACTACTCCCCATGTAGGATCCTCCACAAAGTGAATCTTTTGTTTTTGGAAAGGTAAGTGAATTAGCTACAACTTTTTTGATAGAAACATTCCAAAGTTCTTGCAAGAAAGGTTCCAAAAGCTTAATGGAAGTGACAGTGGTGCATTGTAAGGTAGTTTTCGGCATACCTATAGTATTTTGATCATATCTTGGGCTAAAAAAATGATTTTTAAGTGAAACAAGATGCGTTGGAAAGCTAACACATAGGGCTACTAGAAAATGAAAAGAAAATTTCAAAAAGTGCTTTTTATTTGGGGCTAATTAGATGTGAACTTTATACGAACGTTAATGTATAAATGCACGATCACAACTCCTACTGTAGGAACCTTCCCAAAGTGACTCAAATATTTTTAGAAAGCTAAGTGAATTAGCTACAACTTTTGTGTTGGAATTATTCCAAATTTCTTGCAAGAAAGTGGCCAAAAGCTCAAAGGAAGTGACTGTGGTGCATTTTGAGGTACTTTCTAGCATAGCTTTAGTATTTTGGCCATAACTTGCGCTACAAAAATGATTTTTAGGTGAAACTTGATGCATTGCAAAGCTAACACACAGGGCTACTGGAAAATTATACAAAATGTTCAAAAAACTGAAATTCAAAAAAAAAGTGCTTTTTATTGGGACCTATTGTATGCGAAATTTATATGAACGTTAATGTACAAATGCACAAATCACTACTCCCCATGTAGGATCCTCCACAAAGTGAATCTTTTGTTTTTGGAAAGATAAGTGAGTTAGCTACAACTTTTTTGATAGAAACATTCCAATGTTCTTGCAAGAAAGGTTCCAAAAGCTTAATGGAAGTGACAGTGGTGCACTGTAAGCTAGTTTTTGGCATACCTATAGTATTTTGGTCATATATTGGGCTAAAAAAATGATTTTTAAGTGAAACAAGATGCGTTGGAAAGCTAACACATAGGGCTACTTGAAAATGAAAAGAAAATTTCAAAAAGTGCTTTTCATTTGGGGCTAATTAGATGTAAACTTTATATGAACGTTAATGTATAAATGCACGATCACAACTCCTACAGTAGGAACCTCCCCGTAGTGACTCAAATATTTTTAGAAAGATAAGTGAATTAGCTACAACTTTTGTGTTGGAACCATTCCAAATTTCTTGCAAGAAAGTGGCCAAAAGCTCAAAGGAAGTGTCTGTGGTGCATTTTGAGGTACTTTCCAGCATACCTTTAGTATTTTGGTCATAACTTGGGCTACAAAAATGATTTTTAGGTGAAACTTGATGCATTGCAAAGCTAACACACAGGGCTACTCGAAAATTATACAAAATGTTCAAAAAGTTGAAATTTCAAAAAGTGCTTTTTATTGGGGCCTATAGTATGCGAAATTTATATGAACGTTAATGTACAAATGCACAAATCACTACTCCCCATGTAGGATCCTCCACAAAGTGAATCTTTTGTTTTTGGAAAGATAAGTGAGTTAGCTACAACTTTTGTGACAGAACCATTCCAAAGTTCTTGCAAGAAAGGTTCCAAAAGCTCAAAGGAAGTGACAGTGGTGCATTGTAAGGTAGTTTTCGGCATACCTATAGTATTTTGATCATATCTTGGGCCAAAAAAATGATTTTTAAGTGAAACAAGTTGCGTTGGAATGCTAACAATAGGGCTACTAGAAAAAGAAAAGAAAATTTCAAAAAGTGCTTTTTATTTGGGGCTAATTAGATGTGAACTTTATACGAACGTTAATGTATGAATGCACGATCACAACTCCTACTGTAGGAACCTCCCCGAAGTGACTCAAATATTTTTAGAAAGCTAAGTGAATTAGCTACAACTTTTGTGTTGGAACCATTCCAAATTTCTTGCAATAAAGTGGCCAAAAGCTCAAAGGAAGTGACTGTGGTGCATTTTGAGATACTTTCCAGCGTACCTTTAGTATTTTGGTCATAACTTGGGCTACAAAAATGATTTTTAGGTGAAACTTGATGTATTGCAAAGCTAACACACAGGGCTACTGGAAAATTATACAAAATGTTCAAAAAGTTGAAATTTCAAAAAGTGCTTTTTATTGGGGCCTATTGTATGCGAAATTTATATGAACGTTAATGTACAAATGCACAAATCACTACTCCCCATGCAGGATCCTCCACAAAGTGAATCTTTTGTTTTTGGAAAGGTAAGTGAATTAGCTACAACTTTTTTGATAGAACCATTCCAAAGTTCTTGCAAGAAAGGTTCCAAAAGCTTAATGGAAGTGACAGTGGTGCATTGTAAGGTAGTTTTCGGCATAACTATAGTATTTTGATCATATCTTGGGCTAAAAAAATGATTTTTAAGTGAAACAAGATGCGTTGGAAAGCTAACACATAGGGCTACTAGAAAATGAGAAGAAAATTTCAAAAAGTGCTTTTTATTAGAGGCTAATTAGATGTGAACTTTATACGAACGTTAATGTATAAATGCATGATCACAACTCCTACTGTAGGAACCTCCCCGAAGTGACTCGAATATTTTTAGAAAGCTAAGTGAATTAGCTACAACTTTTGTGTTGGAACCATTCCAAATTTCTTGCAAGAAAGTGGCCAAAAGCTCAAAGGAAGTGACTGTTGTGCATTTTGAGGTACTTTCCAGCATAGCTTTAGTATTTTGGCCATAACTTGGGCTACAAAAATGAATTTTAGGTGAAACTTGATGCATTGCAAAGCTAACACACAGGGTTACTGGAAAATTATACAAAATGTTCAAAAAGTTGAAATTTCAAAAAGTTCTTTTTATTGCGGCCTATTGTATGCGAAATTTATATGAACGTTAATGTACAAATGCACAAATCACTACTCCCCATGTAGGATTCTCCACAAAGTGAATCTTTTGTTTTTGGAAAGGTAAGTGAGTTAACTACAACTTTTGTGATAGAACCATTCCAAAGTTCTCGCAAGAAAGGTTCCAAAAGCTCAAAGGAAGTGACAGTGGTGCATTGTAAGGTAGTTTTCGGCATACCTATAGTATTTTGATTATATCTTGGGCTAAAAAAATGATTTTTAAGTGAAACAAGATGCGTTGGAAAGCTAACACATAGGGCTACTAGAAAATGAAAAGAAAATTTGAAAAAGGGCTTTTTATTTTGGGCTAATTAGATGTGATATTTATACGAACATTAATGTATAAATGCACGATCACAACTCCTACGGTAGAAACCTCCCCGAAGTGACTCAAATATTTTTAGAAAGCTAAGTGAATTAGCTACAACTTTTATGTTGGAACCATTCCAAATTTCTTGCAAGAAAGTGGCCAAAAGCTCAAAGGAAGTGACTGTGGTGCATTTTGAGGTACTTTCCGGGATACCTTTAGTATTTTTGTCATAACTTGGGCTACAAAGATGATTTTTAGGTGAAACTTGATGCATTGCAAAGCTAACACATAGGGCTACTGGAAAATTATACAAAATGTTCAAAAAGTTAAAATTTCAAAAAGTGCTTTTTATTGGGGCCTATTGTATGCGAAATTTATATGAACGTTAATGTACAAATGCACAAATCACTACTCCCCATGTAGGATCCTCCACAAAGTGAATCTTTTGTTTTTGGAAAGATAAGTGAGTTAGCTACAACTTTTTTGATAGAAACATTCCAATGTTCTTGCAAGAAAGGTTCCAAAAGCTTAATGGAAGTGACAGTGGTGCACTGTAAGCTAGTTTTTGGTATACCTATAGTATTTTGGTCATATATTGGGCTAAAAAAATGATTTTTAAGTGAAACAAGATGCGTTGGAAAGCTAACACATAGGGCTACTTGAAAATGAAAAGAAAATTTCAAAAAGTGCTTTTCATTTGGGGCTAATTAGATGTAAACTTTATATGAACGTTAATGTATAAATGCACGATCACAACTCCTACAGTAGGAACCTCCCCGTAGTGACTCGAATATTTTTAGAAAGATAAGTGAATTAGCTACAACTTTTGTGTTGGAACCATTCCAAATTTCTTGCAAGAAAGTGGCCAAAAGCTCAAAGGAAGTGTCTGTGGTGCATTTTGAGGTACTTTCCAGCATACCTTTAGTATTTTGGTCATAACTTGGGCTACAAAAATGATTTTTAGGTGAAACTTGATGCATTGCAAAGCTAACACACAGGGCTACTCGAAAATTATACAAAATGTTCAAAAAGTTGAAATTTCAAAAAGTGCTTTTTATTGGGGCCTATAGTATGCGAAATTTATATGAACGTTAATGTACAAATGCACAAATCACTACTCCCCATGTAGGATCCTCCACAAAGTGAATCTTTTTTTTTTGGAAAGATAAGTGAGTTAGCTACAACTTTTGTGATAGAACCATTCCAAAGTTCTTGCAAGAAAGGTTCCAAAAGCTCAAAGGAAGTGACAGTGGTGCATTGTAAGGTAGTTTTCGGCATACCTATAGTATTTTGATCATATCTTGGGCCAAAAAAATGATTTTTAAGTGAAACAAGTTGCGTTGGAATGCTAACAATAGGGCTACTAGAAAAAGAAAAGAAAATTTCAAAAAGTGCTTTTTATTTGGGGCTAATTAGATGTGAACTTTATACGAACGTTAATGTATGAATGCACGATCACAACTCCTACTGTAGGAACCTCCCCGAAGTGACTCAAATATTTTTAGAAAGCTAAGTGAATTAGCTACAACTTTTGTGTTGGAACCATTCCAAATTTCTTGCAATAAAGTGGCCAAAAGCTCAAAGGAAGTGACTGTGGTGCATTTTGAGATACTTTCCAGCGTACCTTTAGTATTTTGGTCATAACTTGGGCTACAAAAATGATTTTTAGGTGAAACTTGATGTATTGCAAAGCTAACACACAGGGCTACTGGAAAATTATACAAAATGTTCAAAAAGTTGAAATTTCAAAAAGTGCTTTTTATTGGGGCCTATTGTATGCGAAATTTATATGAACGTTAATGTACAAATGCACAAATCACTACTCCCCATGCAGGATCCTCCACAAAGTGAATCTTTTGTTTTTGGAAAGGTAAGTGAATTAGCTACAACTTTTTTGATAGAACCATTCCAAAGTTCTTGCAAGAAAGGTTCCAAAAGCTTAATGGAAGTGACAGTGGTGCATTGTAAGGTAGTTTTCGGCATAACTATAGTATTTTGATCATATCTTGGGCTAAAAAAATGATTTTTAAGTGAAACAAGATGCGTTGGAAAGCTAACACATAGGGCTACTAGAAAATGAGAAGAAAATTTCAAAAAGTGCTTTTTATTAGAGGCTAATTAGATGTGAACTTTATACGAACGTTAATGTATAAATGCATGATCACAACTCCTACTGTAGGAACCTCCCCGAAGTGACTCGAATATTTTTAGAAAGCTAAGTGAATTAGCTACAACTTTTGTGTTGGAACCATTCCAAATTTCTTGCAAGAAAGTGGCCAAAAGCTCAAAGGAAGTGACTGTTGTGCATTTTGAGGTACTTTCCAGCATAGCTTTAGTATTTTGGCCATAACTTGGGCTACAAAAATGAATTTTAGGTGAAACTTGATGCATTGCAAAGCTAACACACAGGGTTACTGGAAAATTATACAAAATGTTCAAAAAGTTGAAATTTCAAAAAGTTCTTTTTATTGCGGCCTATTGTATGCGAAATTTATATGAACGTTAATGTACAAATGCACAAATCACTACTCCCCATGTAGGATTCTCCACAAAGTGAATCTTTTGTTTTTGGAAAGGTAAGTGAGTTAACTACAACTTTTGTGATAGAACCATTCCAAAGTTCTCGCAAGAAAGGTTCCAAAAGCTCAAAGGAAGTGACAGTGGTGCATTGTAAGGTAGTTTTCGGCATACCTATAGTATTTTGATTATATCTTGGGCTAAAAAAATGATTTTTAAGTGAAACAAGATGCGTTGGAAAGCTAACACATAGGGCTACTAGAAAATGAAAAGAAAATTTGAAAAAGGGCTTTTTATTTTGGGCTAATTAGATGTGATATTTATACGAACATTAATGTATAAATGCACGATCACAACTCCTACGGTAGAAACCTCCCCGAAGTGACTCAAATATTTTTAGAAAGCTAAGTGAATTAGCTACAACTTTTATGTTGGAACCATTCCAAATTTCTTGCAAGAAAGTGGCCAAAAGCTCAAAGGAAGTGACTGTGGTGCATTTTGAGGTACTTTCCGGGATACCTTTAGTATTTTTGTCATAACTTGGGCTACAAAGATGATTTTTAGGTGAAACTTGATGCATTGCAAAGCTAACACATAGGGCTACTGGAAAATTATACAAAATGTTCAAAAAGTTAAAATTTCAAAAAGTGCTTTTTATTGGGGCCTATTGTATGCGAAATTTATATGAACGTTAATGTACAAATGCACAAATCACTACTCCCCATGTAGGATCCTCCACAAAGTGAATCTTTTGTTTTTGGAAAGATAAGTGAGTTAGCTACAACTTTTTTGATAGAAACATTCCAATGTTCTTGCAAGAAAGGTTCCAAAAGCTTAATGGAAGTGACAGTGGTGCACTGTAAGCTAGTTTTTGGTATACCTATAGTATTTTGGTCATATATTGGGCTAAAAAAATGATTTTTAAGTGAAACAAGATGCGTTGGAAAGCTAACACATAGGGCTACTTGAAAATGAAAAGAAAATTTCAAAAAGTGCTTTTCATTTGGGGCTAATTAGATGTAAACTTTATATGAACGTTAATGTATAAATGCACGATCACAACTCCTACAGTAGGAACCTCCCCGTAGTGACTCGAATATTTTTAGAAAGATAAGTGAATTAGCTACAACTTTTGTGTTGGAACCATTCCAAATTTCTTGCAAGAAAGTGGCCAAAAGCTCAAAGGAAGTGTCTGTGGTGCATTTTGAGGTACTTTCCAGCATACCTTTAGTATTTTGGTCATAACTTGGGCTACAAAAATGATTTTTAGGTGAAACTTGATGCATTGCAAAGCTAACACACAGGGCTACTCGAAAATTATACAAAATGTTCAAAAAGTTGAAATTTCAAAAAGTGCTTTTTATTGGGGCCTATAGTATGCGAAATTTATATGAACGTTAATGTACAAATGCACAAATCACTACTCCCCATGTAGGATCCTCCACAAAGTGAATCTTTTTTTTTTGGAAAGATAAGTGAGTTAGCTACAACTTTTGTGATAGAACCATTCCAAAGTTCTTGCAAGAAAGGTTCCAAAAGCTCAAAGGAAGTGACAGTGGTGCATTGTAAGGTAGTTTTCGGCATACCTATAGTATTTTGATCATATCTTGGGCCAAAAAAATGATTTTTAAGTGAAACAAGTTGCGTTGGAATGCTAACAATAGGGCTACTAGAAAAAGAAAAGAAAATTTCAAAAAGTGCTTTTTATTTGGGGCTAATTAGATGTGAACTTTATACGAACGTTAATGTATGAATGCACGATCACAACTCCTACTGTAGGAACCTCCCCGAAGTGACTCAAATATTTTTAGAAAGCTAAGTGAATTAGCTACAACTTTTGTGTTGGAACCATTCCAAATTTCTTGCAATAAAGTGGCCAAAAGCTCAAAGGAAGTGACTGTGGTGCATTTTGAGATACTTTCCAGCGTACCTTTAGTATTTTGGTCATAACTTGGGCTACAAAAATGATTTTTAGGTGAAACTTGATGTATTGCAAAGCTAACACACAGGGCTACTGGAAAATTATACAAAATGTTCAAAAAGTTGAAATTTCAAAAAGTGCTTTTTATTGGGGCCTATTGTATGCGAAATTTATATGAACGTTAATGTACAAATGCACAAATCACTACTCCCCATGCAGGATCCTCCACAAAGTGAATCTTTTGTTTTTGGAAAGGTAAGTGAATTAGCTACAACTTTTTTGATAGAACCATTCCAAAGTTCTTGCAAGAAAGGTTCCAAAAGCTTAATGGAAGTGACAGTGGTGCATTGTAAGGTAGTTTTCGGCATAACTATAGTATTTTGATCATATCTTGGGCTAAAAAAATGATTTTTAAGTGAAACAAGATGCGTTGGAAAGCTAACACATAGGGCTACTAGAAAATGAGAAGAAAATTTCAAAAAGTGCTTTTTATTAGAGGCTAATTAGATGTGAACTTTATACGAACGTTAATGTATAAATGCATGATCACAACTCCTACTGTAGGAACCTCCCCGAAGTGACTCGAATATTTTTAGAAAGCTAAGTGAATTAGCTACAACTTTTGTGTTGGAACCATTCCAAATTTCTTGCAAGAAAGTGGCCAAAAGCTCAAAGGAAGTGACTGTTGTGCATTTTGAGGTACTTTCCAGCATAGCTTTAGTATTTTGGCCATAACTTGGGCTACAAAAATGAATTTTAGGTGAAACTTGATGCATTGCAAAGCTAACACACAGGGTTACTGGAAAATTATACAAAATGTTCAAAAAGTTGAAATTTCAAAAAGTTCTTTTTATTGCGGCCTATTGTATGCGAAATTTATATGAACGTTAATGTACAAATGCACAAATCACTACTCCCCATGTAGGATTCTCCACAAAGTGAATCTTTTGTTTTTGGAAAGGTAAGTGAGTTAACTACAACTTTTGTGATAGAACCATTCCAAAGTTCTCGCAAGAAAGGTTCCAAAAGCTCAAAGGAAGTGACAGTGGTGCATTGTAAGGTAGTTTTCGGCATACCTATAGTATTTTGATTATATCTTGGGCTAAAAAAATGATTTTTAAGTGAAACAAGATGCGTTGGAAAGCTAACACATAGGGCTACTAGAAAATGAAAAGAAAATTTGAAAAAGGGCTTTTTATTTTGGGCTAATTAGATGTGATATTTATACGAACATTAATGTATAAATGCACGATCACAACTCCTACGGTAGAAACCTCCCCGAAGTGACTCAAATATTTTTAGAAAGCTAAGTGAATTAGCTACAACTTTTATGTTGGAACCATTCCAAATTTCTTGCAAGAAAGTGGCCAAAAGCTCAAAGGAAGTGACTGTGGTGCATTTTGAGGTACTTTCCGGGATACCTTTAGTATTTTTGTCATAACTTGGGCTACAAAGATGATTTTTAGGTGAAACTTGATGCATTGCAAAGCTAACACACAGGGCTACTGGAAAATTATACAAAATGTTCAAAAAGTTAAAATTTCAAAAAGTGCTTTTTATTGGGGCCTATTGTATGCGAAATTTATATGAACGTTAATGTACAAATGCACAAATCACTACTCCCCATGTAGGATCCTCCACAAAGTGAATCTTTTGTTTTTGGAAAGGTAAGTTAGTTAGCTACAAGTTTTGTGATAGAACCATTCCAAAGTTCTTGCAAGAAAGGTTCCAAAAGCTCAAAGGAAGTAACAGTGGTGCATTGTAAGGTAGTTTTCGCCATACCTATAGTATTTTGATCATATCTTGGGCTAAAAAAATGATTTCTAAGTGAAACAAGATGCGTTGGAATGTTAACACATAGGGCTACTAGAAAAAGAAAAGAAAATTTTAAAAACTGCTTTTTATTTGGGGCTAATTAGATGTGAACTTTATACGAACGTTAATGTATAAATGCATGATCACAACTCCTACTGTAGGAACCTCCCCGAAGTGACTCTAATATTTTTAGAAAGCTAAGTGAATTAGCTACAACTTTTGTGTTGGAACCATTCCAAATTTCTAGCAAGAAAGTGGCCAAAGGCTCAAAGGAAGTGATTGTTGTGCATTTTGAGGTACTTTCCAGCATAGCTTTAGTATTTTGGTCATAACTTGGGCTACAAAAATGATTTTTAGGTAAAACTTGATGCATTGCAAAGCAAACACACAAGTCTACTGGAAAATTATAAAAAATGTTCAAAAAGTTGAAATTTCAAAAAGTGCTTTTTATTGGGGCCTATTGTATGCGAAATTTATATGAACGTTAATGTACAAATGCACAAATCACTACTCCCCATGTAGGATCCTCCACAAAGTGAATCTTTTGTTTTTGGAAAGGTAAGTGAATTAGCTACAACTTTTTTTATAGAAACATTCCAAAGTTCTTGCAAGAAAGGTTCCAAAAGCTTAATGGAAGTGACAGTGGTGCATTGTAAGGTAGTTTTCGGCATACCTATAGTATTTTGATCATATCTTGGGCCAAAAAAATGATTTTTAAGTGAAACAAGATGCTTTGGAAAGCTAACAGATAGGGCCACTTGAAAATGAAAAGAAAATTTCAAAAAGTGCTTTTTATTTGGGGCTAATTAGATGTGAACTTTATACGAACGTTAATGTATAAATGCACGATCACAACTCCTACTGTAGGAACCTCCCCGAAGTGACTCGAATATTTTTAGAAAGCTAAGTGAATTAGATACAACTTTTATGTTGGAACCATTCCAAATTTCTTGATAGAAAGTGGCCAAAAGCTCAAAGGAAGTGACTGTGGTGCATTTTAAGGTACTTTCCAGCATACCTTTAGTATTTTGGTCATAACTTGGGCTACAAATATGATTTTTAGGTGAAACTCGATGCATTTGCAAGCTAACACACAGGGCTACTGGAAAATTATACAAAATGTTCAAAAAGTTGAAATTTCAAAAAGTGCTTTTTATTGGGGCCTATTGTATGCGAAATTTATATGAACGTTAATGTACAAATGCACAAATCACTACTCCCCATGTAGGATCCTCCACAAAGTGAATCTTTTGTTTTTGGAAAGATAGTGAGTTAGCTACAAGTTTTATGATAGAACCATTCCAAAGTTCTCGCAAGAAAGGTTCCAAAAGCTCAAAGGAAGTGACAGTGGTGCATTGTAAGGTAGTTTTCGGCATACCTATAGTATTTTGATTATATCTTGGGCTAAAAAAATGATTTTTAAGTGAAACAAGATGCGTTGGAAAGCTAACACATAGGGCTACTAGAAAATGAAAAGAAAATTACAAAAAGTGCTTTTTATTTGGGGCTAATTAGATGTGAACTTTATACGAACGTTAATGTATAAATGCATGATCACAACTCCTACGGTAGGAACCTCCCCGAAGTGACTCAAATATTTTTAGAAAGCTAAGTTAATTAGCTACAACTTTTGTGTTGGAATCATTCCAAATTTCTTGCAAGAAAGTGGCCAAAAGCTCAAAGGAAGTGACTGTGGTGCATTTTGAGGTACTTTCCAGCATAGCTTTAGTATTTTGGTCATAACTTGGGCTACAAAAATGATTTTTAGGTGAAACTTGATGCATTGCAAAGCTAACACACTAGGATACTGGAAAATTATACAAAAAGTTCAAAAAGTTGAAATTTAAAAAAGTGCCTTTTATTGGGCCTATTGTATGCGAAATTTATATGAACGTTAATGTACAAATGCACAAGTCACTACTCCCCTTGTAGGATCCTCCACAAAGTGAATCTTTTGTTTTTGGAAAGATAAGTGAGTTAGCTACAAGTTTTGGGATAGAACCATTCCAAAGTTCTTGCAAGAAAGATTCCAAAAGCTCAAAGGAAGTGACAGTGGTGCATTGTAAGGTAGTTTTCGGCATACCTATAATATTTTGATCATATCCTGGGCTAAAAAAATGATTTTTAAGTGAAACAAGATGCTTTGGAAAGCTAACAAATAGGGCTACTTGAAAATGAAAAGAAAATTTCAAAAAGTGCTTTTTATTTGGGGCTAATTAGATGTGAACTTTATACGAACGTTAATGTATAAATGCACGATCACAACTCCTACTGTAGGAACCTCCCCGAAGTGACTCGAATATTTTTAGAAAGCTAAGTGAATTAGATACAACTTTTATGTTGGAACCATTCCAAATTTCTTGCAAGAAAGTGGCCAAAAGCTCAAAGGAAGTGACTGTGGTGCATTTTAAGGTACTTTCCAGCATACCTTTAGTATTTTGGTCATAACTTGGGCTACAAATATGATTTTTAGGTGAAACTCGATGCATTTGCAAGCTAACACACAGGGCTACTGGAAAATTATACAAAATGTTTAAAAAGTTGAAATTTCAAAAAGTGCTTTTTATTGGGGCCTATTGTATGCGAAATTTATATGAACGTTAATGTACAAATGCACAAATCACTACTCCCCATGTAGGATCCTCCACAAAGTGAATCTTTTGTTTTTGGAAAGATAAGTGAGTTAGCTACAAGTTTTATGATAGAACCATTCCAAAGTTCTTGCAAGAAAGGTTCCAAAAGCTCAAAGGAAGTGACAGTGGTGCATTGTAAGGTAGTTTTCGGCATACCTATAGTATTTTGATCATATCTTGGGCTAAAAAAATGATTTTTAAGTGAACCAAAATGCTTTGGAAAGCTAACACATAGGGCTACTTGAAAATGAAAAGAAAATTTCAAAAAGTGCTTTTCATTTGGGGCTAATTAGATGTGAACTTTATACGAACGTTAATGTATAAATGCACGATCACAACTCCTACTGTAGGAACCTTCCGGAAGTGACTCAAATATTTTTAGAAAGCTAAGTGTATTAGCTACAACTTTTGTGTTGGAACCATTCCAAATTTCTTGCAAGAAAGTGGCCAAAAGCTCAAAGGAAGTGACTGTGGTGCATTTTGAGGTATATTCCAGCATACCTTTAGTATTTTGGTCATAACTTGGGCTACAAAAATGATTTTTAGGTGAAACTTGATGCATTGCAAAGCTAACACACAATTATTAGAAAGATAATTGAGTTAGCTTCAAGTTTTAGGATAGAACCATTCCAAAGTTCTTGCAAGAAAGGTTCCAAAAGCTCAAAGGAAGTGACAGTGGTGCATTGTAAGGTAGTTTTCGGCATACCTATAGTATTTTGATCATATCTTGGGCTAAAAAAATGATTTTTAAGTGAAACAAAATGCTTTGGAAAGCTAACACATAGGGCTACTTGAAAATGAAAATAAAATTTCAAAAAGTGCTTTTCATTTGGGGCTAATTAGATGTGAACTTTATACGAACGTTAATGTATAAATGCACGATCACAACTCCTACTGTAGGAACCTCCAGTGACTCGAATATTTTTAGAAAGCTAAGTCAATTAGCTACAACTTTTGTATTGGAACCATTCCAAATTTCTTGCAAGAAAGTGGCCAAAATCTCAAAGGAAGTGACTGTGGTGCATTTTGAGGTACTTTCCAGCATACCTTTAGTATTTTGGTCATAATTTGGGCTACAAATACGATTTTTAGGTGAAACTTGATGCATTGCAAAGCTAACACACAAGTCTACTGGAAAATTATACAAAATGTTCAAAAAGTTGAAATTTCAAAAAGTGCTTTTTATTGGGGCCTATTGTATGCGAAATTTATATGAACGTTAATGTACAAATGCACAAATCACTACTCCCCATGTAGGATCCTCCACAAAGTGAATCTTTTGTTTTTGGAAACATAAGTGAGTTATCTACAAGTTTTATGATAGAACCATTCCAAAGTTCTTGCAAGAAAGGTTCCAAAAGCTCAAAGGAAGTGACAGTGGTGCATTGTAAGGTAGTTTTCGGCATACCTAAAGTATTCTTATCATATTTTGGGCTAAAAAAATGATTTTTAAATGAAACAAGATGCTTTGGAAAGCTAACACATAGGGCTACTTGAAAATGAAAAGAAAATTTCAAAAAGTGCTTTTCATTTGGGGCTAATTAGATGTGAACTTTATACGAACGTTAATGTATAAATGCATGATCACAACTCCTACTGTAGGAACCTCCAGTGACTCGAATATTTTTAGAAAGCTAAGTCAATTAGCTACAACTTTTGTATTGGAACCATTCCAAATTTCTTGCAAGAAAGTGGCCAAAAGCTCAAAGGAAGTGACTGTGGTGCATTTTGAGGTATATTCCAGCATACCTTTAGTATTTTGGTCATAACTTGGGCTACAAAAATGATTTTTAGGTGAAACTTGATGCATTGCAAAGCTAACACACAATTATTAGAAAGATAATTGAGTTAGCTTCAAGTTTTAGGATAGAACCATTCCAAAGTTCTTGCAAGAAAGGTTCCAAAAGCTCAAAGGAAGTGACAGTGGTGCATTGTAAGGTAGTTTTCGGCATACCTATAGTATTTTGATCATATCTTGGGCTAAAAAAATGATTTTTAAGTGAAACAAAATGCTTTGGAAAGCTAACACATAGGGCTACTTGAAAATGAAAATAAAATTTCAAAAAGTGCTTTTCATTTGGGGCTAATTAGATGTGAACTTTATACGAACGTTAATGTATAAATGCACGATCACAACTCCTACTGTAGGAACCTCCAGTGACTCGAATATTTTTAGAAAGCTAAGTCAATTAGCTACAACTTTTGTATTGGAACCATTCCAAATTTCTTGCAAGAAAGTGGCCAAAATCTCAAAGGAAGTGACTGTGGTGCATTTTGAGGTACTTTCCAGCATACCTTTAGTATTTTGGTCATAATTTGGGCTACAAATACGATTTTTAGGTGAAACTTGATGCATTGCAAAGCTAACACACAAGTCTACTGGAAAATTATACAAAATGTTCAAAAAGTTGAAATTTCAAAAAGTGCTTTTTATTGGGGCCTATTGTATGCGAAATTTATATGAACGTTAATGTACAAATGCACAAATCACTACTCCCCATGTAGGATCCTCCACAAAGTGAATCTTTTGTTTTTGGAAACATAAGTGAGTTAGCTACAAGTTTTATGATAGAACCATTCCAAAGTTCTTGCAAGAAAGGTTCCAAAAGCTCAATGGAAGTGACAGTGGTGCATTGTAAGGTAGTTTTCGGCATACCTAAAGTATTCTTATCATATTTTGGGCTAAAAAAATGATTTTTAAATGAAACAAGATGCTTTGGAAAGCTAACACATAGGGCTACTTGAAAATGAAAAGAAAATTTCAAAAAGTGCTTTTCATTTGGGGCTAATTAGATGTGAACTTTATACGAACGTTAATGTATAAATGCATGATCACAACTCCTACTGTAGGAACCTCCAGTGACTCGAATATTTTTAGAAAGCTAAGTCAATTAGCTACAACTTTTGTATTGGAACCATTCCAAATTTCTTGCAAGAAAGTGGCCAAAATCTCAAAGGAAGTGACTGTGGTGCATTTTGAGGTACTTTCCAGCATACCTTTAGTATTTTGGTCATAATTTGGGCTACAAATACGATTTTTAGGTGAAACTTGATGCATTGCAAAGCTAACACACAAGTCTACTGGAAAATTATACAAAATGTTCAAAAAGTTGAAATTTCAAAAAGTGCTTTTTATTGGGGCCTATTGTATGCGAAATTTATATGAACGTTAATGTACAAATGCACAAATCACTACTCCCTATGTAGGATCCTCCACAAAGTGAATCTTTTGGTTTTGGAAAGATAAGTGAGTTAGCTACAAGTTTTGGGGTAGAACCATTCCAAATTTCTTGCAAGAAAGGTTCCAAAAGCTCAAAGGAAGTGACAGTGGTGCATTGTAAGGTAGTTTTCGGCATACCTATAGTATTTTGATCATATCTTGGGCTAAAAAAATTATTTTTAAGTGAAACAAGATGCTTTGGAAAGCTAACACAAGGGCTACTTGAAAATGAAAAGAAAATTTCAAAAAGTGCTTTTCATTTGGGGCTATTTAGATGTGAACTTTATAAGAACGTTAATGTATAAATGCACGATCACAACTCTTACTGTAGGAACCTCCCTGAAGTGACTCAAATATTTTTAGAAAGCTAAGTGTATTAGCTACAACTTTTGTGTTGGAGCAATTCCAATTTTCTTGCAAGAAAGTGGCCAAACGCTCAAAGGAAGTGACTGTGGTGCATTTTGAGGTACTTTCCAGCATACCTTTAGTATTTTGGTCATAACTTGGGCTACAAAAATGATTTTTAGGTGAAACTTGATGCATTGCAAAGCTAACACACAGGGATACTGGAAAATTATACAAAATGTTCAAAAATGTTAAATTTCAAAAAGTGCTTTTTATTGGGGCCTATTGTATGCGAAATTTATATGAACGTTAATGTACAAATGCACAAATCACTACTCCCCATGTAGGATCCTCCACAAAGTGAATCCTTTGATATTAGAAAGATAATTGAGTTAGCTTCAAGTTTTAGGATAGAACCATTCCAAAGTTCTTGCAAGAAAGGTTCCAAAAGCTCAAAGGAAGTGACAGTGGTGCATTGTAAGGTAGTTTTCGGCATACCTATAGTATTTTGATCATATCTTGGGCTAAAAAAATGATTTTTAAGTGAAACAAAATGCTTTGGAAAGCTAACACATAGGGCTACTTGAAAATGAAAATAAAATTTCAAAAAGTTCTTTTCATTTGGGGCTAATTAGATGTGAACTTTATATGAACGTTAATGTATAAATGCACGATCACAACTCCTACTGTAGGAACCTCCCCGAAGTGACTCTAATATTTTTAGAAATCTAAGTGTATTATCTACATCTTTTGTGTTGGAACCATTCCAAATTTCTTGCAAGAAAGTGGCCAAAAGTTCAAAGGAAGTGACTGTGGTGCATTTTGAGGTACTTTCCAGCATACCTTTAGTATTTTGGTCATAACTTGGGCTACAAAAATGATTTTTAGGTGAAACGTGATGCATTGCAAAGCTAACACACAGGGATACTGGAAAATTATACAAAAAGTTCAAAAAGTTGAAATTTAAAAAAGTGCTTTTTATTGGGCCTATTGTATGCGAAATTTATATGAACGTTAATGTACAAATGCACAAGTCACTACTCCCCATGTAGGATCCTCCACAAAGTGAATCTTTTGTTTTTGGAAAGGTAAGTGAGTTAGCTACAACATTTGTGATAGAACCATTCCAAAGTTCTTGCAAGAAAGGTTCCAAAAGCTCAAAGGAAGTGACAATAGTGCATTGTAAGGTAGTTTTCGGCATACCTATAGTATTTTGATCATATCTTGGGCTAAAAAAATGATTTTTAAGTGAAACAAGATGTGTTGGAAAGCTGACACATAGGGCTACTAGAAAATGAAACGAAAATTTAAAAAAGTGCTTTTTATTTAGGGCTAATTAGATGTGATCTTTATACGAACGTTAATGTATAAATGCACGATCACAACTCCTACTGTAGGAACCTCCCCAAAGTGACTCGAATATTTTTAGAAAGCTAAGTGAATTAGCTACAACTTTTGTGTTGGAACCATTCCAAATTTCTTGCATGAAAGTGGCCAAAAGCTCAAAGGAATTGACTGTGGTGCATTTTGAGGTACTTTCCAGCATACCTTTAGTATTTTGGTCATAACTTGGGCTACAAAAATGATTTTTAGGTGAAACTTGATGCATTGCAAAGCTAACACATAGGGCTACTGAAAAATTATACAAAATGTTCAAAAAGTTGAAATTTCAAAAAGTGCTTTTTATTGGGGCCTATTGTATGCGAAATTTATATGAACGTTAATGTACAAATGCACAAATCACTACTCCCCATGTAGGAACCTCCACAAAGTGAATCTTTTGTTTTTGGAAAGGTAAGTGAGTTAGCTACAACTTTTGTGATAGAACCATTCCAAAGTTCTTGCAAGAAAGGTTCCAAAAGCTCAAAGGAAGTGACAGTGGTGCATTGTAAGGTAGTTTTCGGCATACCTATAGTATTTTGATCATATCTTAGGCTAAGAAAATGATTTTTAAGTGAAACAAGATGCTTTGGAAAGCTAACACATAGGGCTACTTTAAAATGAAAAGGAAATTTCAAAAAGTGCTTTTCATTTGGGGCTAATTAGATGCAAACTTTATACGAACGTTAATGTATAAATGCACGATCACAACTCCTACTGTAGGAACCTCCCCGAAGTGACTCAAATATTTTTAGAAAGCTAAGTGAATTAGCTAAAATTTTGTGTCGGAACCATTCCAAATTTCTTGCAAGAAAGTGGTCAAAAGCTCAAAGGAAGTGATTGTGGTGCATTTTGAGGTACTTTCCAGCATACCTTTAGTATTTTGGTCATAACTTGGGCTACAAAAAAATATTTTTAGGTGAAACTTGATGCATTGCAAAGTTAACACATAGGGCTACTGGAAAATTATACAAAATGTTCAAAAAGTTGAAATTTCAAAAAGTGCTTTTTATTGGGGCCTATTGTATGCGAAATTTATTTGAACGTTAATGTACAATTGCACAAATCACTACTCCCCATGTAGGATCCTCCACAAAGTGAATCTTTTTTTTTTGGAAAGGTAAGTGAGTTAGCTACAACTTTTGCGATAGAACCATTCCAAAGTTCTTGCAAGAAAGGTTCCAAAAGCTCAAAGGAAGTGACAGTGGTGAATTGTAATGTAGTTTTTGGCATACCTATAGTATTTTGATCATATATTGGGCTAAAAAAATGAGTTTTAAGTGAAACAAGATGCGTTGGAAAGCTAACACATAGGGCTACTTGAAAATGAAAAGAAATTTTCAAAAAGTGTTTTTCATTTGGGGCTAATTAGATGTGAACTTTATAAGAACGTTAATGTATAAATGCACGATCACAACTCCTACAGTAGGAACCTCCCCGAAGTGACTCGAATATTTTTAGAAATCTAAGTGAATTAGCTAAAACTTTTGTGTTGGAACCATTCCAAATTTCTTGCAAGAAAGTGGTCAAAAGCTCAAAGGAAGTGACTGTGGTGCATTTTGAGGTACTTTCCAGCATACCTTTATTATTTTGGTCATAACTTGGGCTACAAAAAAAGCTTTTTAGGTGAAACTTGATGCATTGCAAAGCTAACACACAGGGCTACTGGAAAATTATACAAAATGTTCAAAAAGTTGAAATTTCAAAAAGTGCTTTTTATTGGGGCCTATTGTATGCGAAATTTATATGAACGTTAATGTACAAATGCACAAATCACTACTCCCCATGTAGGATCCTCCACAAATTGAATCTTTTGTTTTTGGAAACGTAAGTGAGTTAGCTACAACTTTTGCGATAGAACCATTCCAAAGTTCTTGCAAGAAAGGTTCCAAAAGCTCAAAGGAATTGACTGTGGTGCATTGTAAGGTAGTTTTCGACATACCTATAGTATTTTGATCATATCTTGGGCTAAAAAAATGAGTTTTAAGTGAAACAAGATGCGTTGGAAAGCTAACACATAGGGCTTCTTGAAAATGAAAAGAAAATTTCAAAAAGTATTTTTCATTTGGGGCTAATTAGATGTGAACTTTATACGAACGTTAATGTATAAATGCACGATCACAACTCCTACTGTAGGAACCTGCCCGAAGTGACTCGAATATTTTTAGAAAGCTAAGTGAATTAGCTAAAACTTTTGTGATGGAACCATTCCAAATTTCTTGCAAGAAAGTGGTCAAAAGTTCAAAGGAAGTGACTGTGGTGCATTTTGAGGTACTTTCCAGCATACCTTTAGTATTTTGGTCATAACTTGGGCTACAAAAAAAGATTTTTAGGTGAAACTTGATGCATTGCAAAGCTAACACACAGGGCTACTGGAAAATTATACAAAATGTTCAAAAAGTTGAAATTTCAAAAAGTGCTTTTTATTGGGGCCTATTGTATGCGAAATTTATATGAACGTTAATGTACAAATGCACAAATCACTACTCCCCATGTAGGATCCTCCACAAAGTGAATCTTTTTTTTTTTGGAAGCGTAAGTGAGTTAGCTACAACTTTTGCGATAGAACAATTCCAAAGTTCTTGCAAGAAAGGTTCCAAAAGCTCAAAGGAAGTGACAGTGGTGCATTGTAAGGTAGTTTTCGACATACCTATAGTATTTTGATCATATCTTGGGCT
This sequence comes from Ajuga chamaepitys, assembly GCA_958295605.1. Lineage (NCBI taxonomy): Eukaryota > Viridiplantae > Streptophyta > Magnoliopsida > Lamiales > Lamiaceae > Ajuga > Ajuga chamaepitys. Next base: position 56,589,551 of record OY282506.1, read on the forward strand.
AAAAAAATGAGTTTTAAGTGAAACAAGATGCGTTGGAAAGCTAACACATAGGGCTACTTGAAAATGAAAAGAAAATTTCAAAAAGTGCTTTTCATTTGGGGCTAATTAGATGTGAACTTTATACGAACATTAATGTATAAATGCACGATCACAACTCCTACTGTAGGAACCTCCCCGAAGTGACTCGAAAATTTTTAGAAAGCTAAGTGAATTAGCTACAACTTTTGTGTTGGAACCATTCCAAATTTCTTGAAAGAAAGTTGCCAAAAGCTCAAAGGAAGTGACTGTGGTGCATTTTGAGGTACTTTCCAGCATACCCTTAGTATTTTGGTCATAACTTGGGCTACAAAAATGATATTTAGGTGAAACTTGATGCATTGCAAAGCTAACACACAGGGCTACTGGAAAATCATACAAAATGGTCAAAAAGTTGAAATTTCAAAAAGTGCTTTTTATTGGGGCCTATTGTATGCGAAATTTATATGAATGTTAATGTATAAATGCACAAATCACTACTCCCCATGTAGGAACCTCCACAAAGTGAATCTTTAGTTTTTGGAAAGGTAAGTGAGTTAGCTACAACTTTTTTGATAGAACCATTCCAAAGTTCTTGCAAGAAAGGTTCCAAAAGCTCAAAGGAAGTAACAGTGGTTCATTGTAAGGTAGTTTTCGGCATACCTATAGTATTTTGATCATATCTTTTGCTAAAAAAATGATTTTTAAGTGAAACAAGATGCATTGGAAAGCTAACACATAGGGCTACTAGAAAATGAAAAGAAAATTTCAAAAAGTGCTTTTCATTTGGGGCTAATTAGATGTGAACTTTATACGAACGTTAATGTATAAATGCACGATCACAACTCCTACAGTAGGAACCTCCACGAAGTGACTCGAATATTTTTAGAAAGATAAGTGAATTAGCTAAAACTTTTGTGTTGGAACCATTCCAAATTTCTTGCAAGAAAGTGGTCAAAAGCTCAAAGGAAGTGACTGTGGTGCATTTTGAGGTACTTTCCAGCATACCTTTATTATTTTGGTCATAACTTGGGCTACAAAAAAAGCTTTTTAGGTGAAACTTGATGCATTGCAAAGCTAACACACAGGGCTACTGGAAAATTATACAAAATGTTCAAAAAGTTGAAATTTCAAAAAGTGCTTTTTATTGGGGCCTATTGTATGCGAAATTTATATGAACGTTAATGTACAAATGCACAAATCACTACTCCCCATGTAGGATCCTCCACAAATTGAATCTTTTGTTTTTGGAAACGTAAGTGAGTTAGCTACAACTTTTGCGATAGAACCATTCCAAAGTTCTTGCAAGAAAGGTTCCAAAAGCTCAAAGGAATTGACTGTGGTGCATTGTAAGGTAGTTTTCGACATACCTATAGTATTTTGATCATATCTTGGGCTAAAAAAATGAGTTTTAAGTGAAACAAGATGCGTTGGAAAGCTAACACATAGGGCTTCTTGAAAATGAAAAGAAAATTTCAAAAAGTATTTTTCATTTGGGGCTAATTAGATGTGAACTTTATACGAACGTTAATGTATAAATGCACGATCACAACTCCTACTGTAGGAACCTGCCCGAAGTGACTCGAATATTTTTAGAAAGCTAAGTGAATTAGCTAAAACTTTTGTGATGGAACCATTCCAAATTTCTTGCAAGAAAGTGGTCAAAAGTTCAAAGGAAGTGACTGTGGTGCATTTTGAGGTACTTTCCAGCATACCTTTAGTATTTTGGTCATAACTTGGGCTACAAAAAAAGATTTTTAGGTGAAACTTGATGCATTGCAAAGCTAACACACAGGGCTACTGGAAAATTATACAAAATGTTCAAAAAGTTGAAATTTCAAAAAGTGCTTTTTATTGGGGCCTATTGTATGCGAAATTTATATGAACGTTAATGTACAAATGCACAAATCACTACTCCCCATGTAGGATCCTCCACAAAGTGAATCTTTTTTTTTTTGGAAGCGTAAGTGAGTTAGCTACAACTTTTGCGATAGAACAATTCCAAAGTTCTTGCAAGAAAGGTTCCAAAAGCTCAAAGGAAGTGACAGTGGTGCATTGTAAGGTAGTTTTCGACATACCTATAGTATTTTGATCATATCTTGGGCTAAAAAAATGAGTTTTAAGTGAAACAAGATGCGTTGGAAAGCTAACACATAGGGCTACTTGAAAATGAAAAGAAAATTTCAAAAAGTGCTTTTCATTTGGGGCTAATTAGATGTGAACTTTATACGAACATTAATGTATAAATGCACGATCACAACTCCTACTGTAGGAACCTCCCCGAAGTGACTCGAAAATTTTTAGAAAGCTAAGTGAATTAGCTACAACTTTTGTGTTGGAACCATTCCAAATTTCTTGAAAGAAAGTTGCCAAAAGCTCAAAGGAAGTGACTGTGGTGCATTTTGAGGTACTTTCCAGCATACCCTTAGTATTTTGGTCATAACTTGGGCTACAAAAATGATATTTAGGTGAAACTTGATGCATTGCAAAGCTAACACACAGGGCTACTGGAAAATCATACAAAATGGTCAAAAAGTTGAAATTTCAAAAAGTGCTTTTTATTGGGGCCTATTGTATGCGAAATTTATATGAATGTTAATGTATAAATGCACAAATCACTACTCCCCATGTAGGAACCTCCACAAAGTGAATCTTTAGTTTTTGGAAAGGTAAGTGAGTTAGCTACAACTTTTTTGATAGAACCATTCCAAAGTTCTTGCAAGAAAGGTTCCAAAAGCTCAAAGGAAGTAACAGTGGTTCATTGTAAGGTAGTTTTCGGCATACCTATAGTATTTTGATCATATCTTTTGCTAAAAAAATGATTTTTAAGTGAAACAAGATGCATTGGAAAGCTAACACATAGGGCTACTAGAAAATGAAAAGAAAATTTCAAAAAGTGCTTTTCATTTGGGGCTAATTAGATGTGAACTTTATACGAACGTTAATGTATAAATGCACGATCACAACTCCTACAGTAGGAACCTCCACGAAGTGACTCGAATATTTTTAGAAAGATAAGTGAATTAGCTAAAACTTTTGTGTTGGAACCATTCCAAATTTCTTGCAAGAAAGTGGTCAAAAGCTCAAAGGAAGTGACTGTGGTGCATTTTGAGGTACTTTCCAGCATACCTTTATTATTTTGGTCATAACTTGGGCTACAAAAAAAGCTTTTTAGGTGAAACTTGATGCATTGCAAAGCTAACACACAGGGCTACTGGAAAATTATACAAAATGTTCAAAAAGTTGAAATTTCAAAAAGTGCTTTTTATTGGGGCCTATTGTATGCGAAATTTATATGAACGTTAATGTACAAATGCACAAATCACTACTCCCCATGTAGGATCCTCCACAAAGTGAATCTTTTGTTTTTGGAAACGTAAGTGAGTTAGCTACTACTTTTGCGATAGAACCATTCCAAAGTTCTTGCAAGAAAGGTTCCAAAAGCTCAAAGGAATTGACTGTGGTGCATTGTAAGGTAGTTTTCGACATACCTATAGTATTTTGATCATATCTTGGGGTAAAAAAATGAGTTTTAAGTGAAACAAGATGCGTTGGAAAGCTAACACATAGGGCTTCTTGAAAATGAAAAGAAAATTTCAAAAAGTATTTTTCATTTGGGGCTAATTAGATGTGAACTTTATACGAACGTTAATGTATAAATGCACGATCACAACTCCTACTGTAGGAACCTGCCCGAAGTGACTCGAATATTTTTAGAAAGCTAAGTGAATTAGCTAAAACTTTTGTGATGGAACCATTCCAAATTTCTTGCAAGAAAGTGGTCAAAAGTTCAAAGGAAGTGACTGTGGTGCATTTTGAGGTACTTTCCAGCATACCTTTAGTATTTTGGTCATAACTTGGGCTACAAAAAAAGATTTTTAGGTGAAACTTGATGCATTGCAAAGCTAACACACAGGGCTACTGGAAAATTATACAAAATGTTCAAAAAGTTGAAATTTCAAAAAGTGCTTTTTATTGGGGCCTATTGTATGCGAAATTTATATGAACGTTAATGTACAAATGCACAAATCACTACTCCCCATGTAGGATCCTCCACAAAGTGAATCTTTTGTTTTTGGAAGCGTAAGTGAGTTAGCTACAACTTTTGCGATAGAACCATTCCAAAGTTCTTGCAAGAAAGGTTCCAAAAGCTCAAAGGAAGTGACAGTGGTGCATTGTAAGGTAGTTTTCGACATACCTATAGTATTTTGATCATATCTTGGGCTAAAAAAATGATTTTTAAGTGAAGCAAGATGCGTTGGAAAGCTAACACATAGGGATACTAGAAAATGAAAAGAAAATTTCAAAAAGTGCTTTTTATTTGGGGCTAATTAGATGTGAACTTTATACGAACGTTAATGTATAAATGCACGATCACAACTCCTACTGTAGGAACCTTCCCGAAGTGACTCGAATATTTTTAGAAAGCTAAGTGAATTTGCTACAACTTTCGTGTTGGAACCATTCCAAATTTCTTGCAAGAAAGTGGCCAAAAGCTCAAAGGAAGTGACTGTGGTGCATTTTGAGATACTTTCCAGCGTACCTTTAGTATTTTTGTCATAACTTGGGCTACAAAAATGATTTTTAGGTGAAACTTGATGAATTGCAAAGCTAACACACAGGGCTACTGGAAAATTATACAAAATGTTCAAAAAGTTGAAATTTCAAAAAGTGCTTTTTATTGGGCCTATTGTATGCGAAATTTATATGAACGTCAGAATGGATGAGAAAGAAAGTGTGAATTACATATCATTATAGAAAAATTAAGGAAAGACGTATTACATACAAGGTGTAAGATTAATCGATTGATATAGCAAATGTAGAAAGACTATGTAGGAGAAGATCTTGTCTTTACGGGCCTTACAATACAAGTCTTTATGGGCTTCTAATACAAAATTGTAAGAAGACTAGCCCACGAGCAAATCTATCGACTCGTCTCGATTTATATATATACATAGTATTGGTGTATGTTCAGCAAAAGAGCTTAATAATAATATGTGTGTTTGAAATTTATACAAGAAAAAACCAAAACACTCCAAAATTATCTTTAGAAAACGTTTTATCTATATCAAATATAATTATAATATAATGTGGTTTATATGTGTATTAATTAGCTAGAGACTTCATCTAAAAGCTTATACCTTCTCACCTTATTTCTAAATACTTGTTTTATAATCATCCCTTTCCCACCATTTGATATCTCTTCCGATCTTGTCCGTCTCATAATCTTCTCATCACTTGTCGTCACCCTCTTCCGGCCTGCTGACGAAGGGGCGGGCCGACGATCCTCGGCCACCGGGAGCTTAATCTGCAGCTTCTTGATTTGGCCAGTGGTTCTTCTTCTATCTTCATCATTTCCCACCAATACCCTCTTCTTTTGTTTCATCTTTGTTATGCTATTATCATCTTGATGATCACTTGTGGTGTTGTGAGAAGAATTTGGAGATGTTTTTGCATTTTGTGCCCCTTTTTTGTCTTCTTTTTGGCAAAGGCACCAATTGCAAATGTTGTAGGATTCAGCACCTGGGTAAAGATTGCTGCAATATCTGCAACATGTATACGATGAAATCAGTAAATTCTATGCTATCCACTGAGTAGTATCTAAATAGAATATACATTTGACGTGGAGATATGAGTAAAGGTTAATATTATTTGATCTCATTTATTATCTCGTAACAACGATTATTGTTGCAAAAGTTGTTTTATAACTTATGAGTTACTCTAAAATTAGTTCTTTATTTTTTTACATTTTCGAATGTAGTACATTATAATTGCTTTTTTTTAACAAGAATTTAAAAACTTTGTCAGACAATTACATATGAACCGTATATGATAGTGTCGAATTGAGTTTTCTCATTTTTCCAGCGTTACAAATGATGTGACTTGTCACTGGTGACACAAAAACATATTAAAAATGACTATTGTTCAAGAAATTTAGTTCAGTAGGTGTAACGCGAATGCCTACGAAATTGAATAAGTGGGACTATAATTAACTCAATCAACATTGGATACGATAGGGTGGAGGCGAGAGTTGAACACTCTTTTTCTAAGACGATATTGTCCCGTCCCCTATGTTTGCAGTTTTACGTCACATATCCCAAAATACAACCACTCAGCTTTTATAATCGAAGCACAACAATGCAAGAGCTACAACGAACAAAACGGTGTCCCGAAATCTCTACTGGGAAAGCACAATATCAAAATATTTTGATCGGTATCAAGTTTAGGAGTGATTTAGACTAGTGTTTGACTAGTAAGGAATATGTGAAATGAGAATGTCTATATATACACTTCATTTCGTGAACAGATCCATCTTTTCAACTTGATCAACCATAATTGTTAGATCATACCTATTGATCAACGATCAAAATTACTGGTTTGACAGCATCTGGATCATTTCATTTGCAATTATTTCACATAAACAGACGCAACAATTCTCAAACACCTTTTCATCTAAAAGACACTTCTCTATTCACACTCAAAACTCCAACAACAACTATAAGCACCACAAATTCATCTGAATAACAAAAATTCTTTCGATTTTCTGCTCAAATGACACGAAATTCAAACAATTACAGAAACAAACAGAACAGTGTTGCAACTTCAGCTCTGAACAACAACAATCACTGTAAAGGAGTAATACTTACTTGTGTTGCGATCTAAACTTGCAGTTTTGACACGCGAAGAGCTCAGAAGCTATGCCTTCATCTCCACACATACAACATTCAGCGTCTCCTCCACAGTTTCCCTCCATCCCGATGAGAGAGAAAGGAAAGATAGAAAGGGGATTATATATACATATATATTATGTATGTATATATGGAGAGAGAAAGAAAGGTGTGTTTGGTTGTTGATATTGACATATGGTATCATATTCATTTTCTATAGTCTACCGTGTGGAATAAGTTAGAAAAAAAATATATATGCCACAATTAGTGGCGGAAAACCAAGGGTGGGGGCTCACCACTTGCGGTCATTTTCACTTTCCTTTTTTTATCATTTTTTGTCTAACTATTCGTAGTCACTAATCAACATTGATTGTACGTTTAAACAAACAAAACTTTACTTAACATGGTTGAGCCAAGTTTTTATACTGTCAATTTGCAATACAACTTGTCGTTTTATACTATATTTATCTAATGGATCTAGAGTTCTTTGTTTCGGAAATTCAGTAATCGAATCCAATTACATCACCAATATTAAAATCGAAAAAATTACGCTTGAACTTGAACTGAATCGATTTATTCGGTTTGTTTAGTTTGATATGATTGGACATAAATAATTCCGGGTTTAGTCTATTATTCATTACTAGAAAACATATTCATTGTGATTATTATTATTATTATTTGTTGGAGTAATGGTGATTTGCGCAATAAATGCAATATATTGTGTTAATCGTGTCAATTGATTCTTGTAATTTTAATTTGGACCGGATATATAAACTCTAATTTTTTAATGATTTAGTAGTCATATTAAAGATATTAGATTCACGATCTCTGGTTGGGTTATTAGGGATAAATAAATAAAAATGAAAAGGTGAATGTAATAGTTGTGTATGTGATTCATAGAAAGTCGTTTGGAGCTACATTTCTTAGATACATGTCTTAAAATTATAAATCTAGATTTAAAATATATTTTGAGAAAAATAAATTATCACTTGGAAATGTTAAATTATAATCACTTGTGAAATTTGGATTGTTTCAAATGATATTATAATGAGAAACTAGGAGCAAAAATTTAATTGAGTAACAATTAATTAATATAGTCTCTCAAAAAGAAAGAATTGAAAACAATGTGAAAAGATGACAATGGGCTTGGACCTATGTCTTTGGTTAATTTCTAATTTCTCTGCCTCCTGTCATTTTGGGTTCCTCAACCATACAATTCACGATTCCGGCCCAACCCGACCAAGCCCATGGAATAGGAGGACTAGGCTGGTCCAAAACTTCACTGGGAAAAGAATTTTTTTAACTGAATTCAACCCATCTCAAAAAATGCAGTAAAATTTATCGGGTTGGTTCGTGACGCTCTGAGACGGGCCTATCAAATTTGATGATTCTTCAAACAAAAATTTCATGGCACAGTCTACCTATTATCTAGCGAGTTTGGCTTGTCCATTAAATTCGACCGATTTTACCACATCTAATTCATACTTTATCTTCGTGGGTGCCAAATACTTTGAATGTTTTGGCTTTGGCGGCAAAAGTAAATGGGACAGAAGGGGTCTAGAAAAGGCAAATCAAGGAAGTGATTGCAGAAAGAGCTATGAACTCAAACAAGTGCACGCTTAGGCAAGTTGGCCAACGATCCATCGCTTCCACCTTACTCTTCCGAGCTTCCAATCGGTATATTTCTCAACTCAATGCTGCCTTACAATTCTTTGATTTAATTTAGCTGTATTTTTCTTTTTATAATGTGAAGATCGAGCGATTCTACCAAAAATGTGGAAATCAAAGCTCCGAATCGGAAGGGTTCAACCATCTCGCTATCTGATTTCCTTAACAGGAAGCTGCACAGGAGTTCTGTGCTGCCCATATCACCTGAGGTAATAGTTAGGTGTCTGCATCATCTGTTTGTTGATATGCCGTTGCTATCTATTCATTCTTCCGGTAAGCTGATGTTATTTGCTTTGTTTCTGGAGATAGATAGAGGAAATGTTACAAAATCTGTTAGTCGTTAGTTGGACGGTAGATTAGAGCGGACCTGAGCATATTTGGGATTAGGCTGGGAAGAATCAGGAAACACAAAAGCATAAGTGGAATCTAGCGCTAGGTAGTGACTAATAGGAGTTAGTCACTACCTAGGCCTTCGGTCCTGGGTTCGAGTCATCGTGGGGGGAGGGGTGGGATTTTTCTTTGTTCTTAGATTGGGAGAAAAAAAAATTAATAGGAGTTAGCTGGGGATTTTAGCAGCAGAACATATAATATGTGCTATGCAAGAAAAAAATTCTGGAATTAATTGGAGAACAACGCAAATGAATTAGCTTGTTCTTGAGCTTTTTTGTGAAAAAAACAAGAATTTGAATTGGAAATAAATTGCTTTAGGGTTACCTAAGCAAGATTTTTTTTCAGTTTTTCTTTGTGGATTTATTATTTCTCGAAGAGTTTTTATCATCTATCTCCTGGGTGTATTACGTTGCTTGTAGCATTATCATCGTATTTGTTTTGTCGTGTGATAATACATTTTCAAATAAATGTAGGTTGTAGTTACCTTGGATCACCTAAAACTTTTTGAAAATCTTATTGTGGATGGTCAAGTAAATTGAAGGAATCAGATATCTTTTAAGAAATCAAAATCTTGTTATAGGGGAAAGAGCAAGAGCCGTCCTTATCGTCTCAATTAGGGAGTGATCATTTGGATGGGGGTGCAAAAGGAAAAGATGAAGGCCAAGAACCAGAGGCAAAGGGTTTGAGTAATGATGCTTTCGATTTATTCAAGAATGTCAAAAAGAGCAAACACGAGTCCAGAAATTCTCATTCAACTGATGAGATTGAGATAATTGACATTGATGGCTTGCCGCAAACAAGAAAAAGAAAATATCTGTTTGAAGGTTTGTAGATTCCATTTATTGTATACTCTTTTGTTCAACTGAGGTTAGTTTTCTATGTTTGCCTTGCTTGTGATTCTTAATTTATGATATTTTAGTCTAAACTGATTTAAAACTGGAAATCTCTGTTATTGTATTGATTACTTGTTCCAAGTGCTGTCTGGTTCTTAGCTTCAATCACTCCTCTGCGAAGATGTACGTGGATTTAATGCCATTTTATTGAAGCATTTTTTAGTGATAACACTGTGTATACTTATGAACATGTCAGTATTGGAAAGATTAAAGACACAATGATGGAATTACTTAGAAAAAAAAAAAATCTTTAATAAGCTAACAATGCCTAGCCGGGTTTTCTAAAAACTCTACAAGTTCTGGTGTAGACAGCTTCTGATTTTTGCTTGGTATTTGGCATGACTCGTAATTGTCTAAAATGAGTTCTTTTTTGCTGAGCTTTTAACTGCACTTTGTTGCTTTTGTCTAGGTGGAATCTTAAGTTTCCATAAAATATATGTTTCTCTTTGTGAACATAGATTGAAGTGTCACATATGTAGCAGTCCAAATTGTGTCGTGATAAGAGTCAGGCGGACGTGCATTTTGTTTGCAACATTTTCTTGTTTACTTATACATATCATGAGACGTTTCAATCCAACTGAATTACTAGGTAACGATGAGAAGCCAACTGGTCGAAAGCGTGTAGTAGTTCTTGGAGAGGGTACAAAACCAATACAAAGCTCAAGAAGGAAGAGTTTTGCCACTGAGGAACCTAAACCTGCTTTCAATCATTGTGAGTCAGATTTCCTTTTCTCCATCCTTGTATACATGATTTTGATTATTATTACATAAACTGAAAGAATGTCCTTGACATGGATCAACACAGATGGGAATGGGGGCGGGTGGTGGAACGAGAACATGGAAGGGGTTGACAGTGAAGAAGTTGGATGCAGTGAGGTGTGGGAGGGCGTTGGGTGCACCACACTTGGAGGCATTGAATGGCATTAGGTTGTTCAAGACAGTTCTCTTCTTTTGTGTTTTGACTTATATTGTAGTACGGGTACTAGTAGTAGTAGTAACAGTAATATCTTTTGAACGGATTTTGAGAATTGTACATGTTTAGAAACAGAGTTGCAGGTGTTGGTTTATCAGTATCATGATTGACTATGGCTCTCCCGAGTATATCACTCAAAGAACCGGGTATAGGATGGAGGAACAAAATACACACAGTGCAATATTAATTATTCAAATACACACAAATATGCATTCATTTGTGCACAGATGAATGGAGATTAAAATTGGTGTATCTTATGGGTTAATTATTGAAGGCCTACAATAATTATTCCATATTATAAGATGCATAATTGTGTCGATTTCTTAGAATATTTTAAACTCTACCTCCCTTCTTTTTTTTAAAAAAATCTAATGCTAAAAAAGGATGATGATACTACTCATATCTACAAAAGGTTACACTAAATTGGAGTTGACGCAGGGCTTCGAACCCCGGTCTCTTGCATTATAGCAAGCGCTCTAACAAATCAATTTGATATTTGAGCTACATCCCCAATTGATAAATTGACTAATTTTAATTCTTATTAATATAATTCTGGCATATTGATGCATGCTCTTATTATTTATTTTGATAATAATAAGTGTCTATTAACACTTTCAATTTTTTCTAAAAAAGTTAATTTTTTTTAGTGTTTGGCTGGTGTCAACTGAGTTTCTAAAAAACTTAACATCGGCCAAACACGTAAAAATAAAAATAAAAGATTGGGGTGAGAGAGGCTCGAACTCTCGACCTCAGGATCACTCTTAAGCTATGAGACCTACGCGCTAGCCAACTGCGCCACCACCCCAGTTGCTATCTTTGATTGGGTTAAATATTATGTTGCTGACAATTTGATACCAGAAAATAAAAAGTGACCAAATATTTGCCCAACATAAGATAGTGGAGAAAGAATGATATAGTATATCGTGACACTTTTTAATTGTTCTTCTGTCTTCTTTATTTTAAAACTGGCGTCAGAGTAGCTCGAATCTGTTGGTGAAATATCACATAAGAACCACTTAAAATTGGTGTTGATTGTTGTTTTCTATTTTGATTTCATTCTTGGTTAGAAGGTGTGTTCACTTGTTTGAGTGATTCGACAATTCACGGACCAGAAGAAGATTTCACTACCACAGAATTCGAATTACAGTTACAAGAATCAAGAGTTTGGGCTCAAACATACAATGACTCTTTTTTCCTCTCTTGATCTCTCTCTAGAGTATATGGGATGGAATTAATCTGAAAAACTAACTTCCTAACTACTAATACATCTTGGATTAGATATAATATATGAAACAAGCCAAAATCACCAAGTTGCCACTAGCTCAACTGTTGCAGAAACGGACTTGAAAACGACAACGGTTTTCTCTTCAAATGACAACGGTTTTGACAGTTAAGTTAGTTTAAACCATTGTCTGTTGCTTCTGAGTCAAAAACTGCTTTTCATGTGCTTTGTTCCATCAGCTTATTTTAAGCTTTTTTTCGAAAGCTTCTGTCAATGCATTATGATCAACTTATTGGCTTTATGTTTAGACACCTAACTCCATCTCAACAGGATCAATGAAATACTCTGTCACGTTTGCTTGTATATAGATATTTGTATGAACTCAAATCTTCATGTCGTATCTTCTCTAGGTACTGGATAGTGGAAGTGCATGTGGTCCTTATCTCTCCCGTCAAAGGTAAAAAACTTCTGTCAGCTACCTTGTTGGAATTTTATTACGTTCATATAATTTAGTTAAACATCATGTTCCTACGTTGCCGATGTGTTCTCTTTGTAAATTTGCGGTGGGTTCCTCAATGCATGGATTTAGTTTTTGTGGTTGAGTGAAACCTTTTCGGAAAGGATCGTGTTTTGGGAAATCATTAAGCAAGTTTAGAATGCATCGTTCGTGATTGTTGTGAGATGATTGCGTAATATTTTGGCCGAGATTTACTGCGCTTATTTATTGTGGCCACTTGGTGTATATGGCGCGCCTTATGCTCGTTCAGACATGGAAATGGGCATACATGGAAGTTGCCTACGTGGTCTGAAGTGGAAGAGTTAATGTTCCAGTTTGATAGAGCAAATGATATGCTGAGGTTGACTGATAATAGCGGCGCTGCGACAGTGACGAAGTCGACCCGCTGGGTGCCACCGGAACCTGGCGGTGTCCGACTTGATGTTGACGCAGCCTACGACGACGCCAAGCGGCTGTACGGGATTGGTTTTATTGTACGGGATCACTTGGGAAGGTGGTTGTTGCGGGGTCGCATAGAACTAGGCGCCTTCCTTCGGTTAAAGCAGCTGAAATAGAGGGCATGTTGAGTGGTGTGCAGTTCTGTCTTGACTGTGGTTATGGATCGGTGTTGTTACTCGTTTGTGCAAACAGTTACGGAGGCAAGAGTAATCCTTAGACTATGATGGTATAGTGCTTGACGAGCTTCGAGTACTTTTGGAGGGTGGCCGAGTAATTGATGTGAGGCATATGACGTGGGATTGTAATCATGTTGCACATAACTTGGTTCTTTTCTCATTTTTATCATCTCATTCGTCTGTTTGGATGAGAAATGATATACCGTTGTGGATCGAGAATCTTGTACTTAAAGACATTGCTTAAGTTATAAGATCTTTTATTGTCTCTAGAAACACTTGAAAATTTAATTGGTTTGCAATCTTGATATTTAAAATTAGGGTCCTATATAATACACCTAGAATTTTAACCATTAGATTAAATTATTTTAAACCACAGTCATTGGATCAAAAAGTTAGATGTGACTTGTTAATGGCTAAGCACTTAATTCTAATACTTCAACCTGCTACATGTTCTGCGAGTATAGTAATCTGTATTGACTATTTAATTCGAAAACTCTTCTTCTCGACTCCCTCCCATTATAACCTTCTATAGCTTCGCCTTTGGGTTTATCTCCACTCACTTCATTCAAAATAATTTTTTGATTTTAAACATTTTCTTAACAATCTTTTAATTTTCTTGCTGAAAAAACCTTAAATACTTAAGTGATAAAACGTGTATGGTAGAATGTGCTTTTTTAACACCATCTTTTTTTCTTTCAAAGTACAATTGAAAATACAAATGCCTTAATGGGCTTTACACAGTCTAGTGGGCTGTCCAATTCACAACAAATGTAGGATACTGTTTAGGAGCCCAAAAAATCGTATAATATTTTAAATGCAGTATTACATTAGATAGAATATTAATAATAATTACTAATCCAAATTCTTCGTATTTAGGTGTAGATATATATTGTACACACAATACAAGTTTTTACCGTTATTCTTGTAAGACAAAAACTTGTATCACACAAAATAACACGAATCCCATTTTATGTGACGATTTAATTTTATTTAATAATTAAAATTTCTTTTTATTATCACATAGAATGAGATTCGTGTAAAACACACGGGTTTCTGTATAAATAAATGTTGTTTGAGTAATTGACTATGACTTTCAAATAAAATGTCAAGAAGTGTGGTTTCTATTTTATTTCCTTTTCTAGAAGTTTTGAAAACTTAAAAGTAATTTGTCAAGATTTAGAATTTCAAGTTGAAGCATCTTTGTCAAAGTCTATGCCTCCAAGGTCTTAATATTGAATCTTGTTGGAATCTTAAAAAAATCACATTTTCTAAAGAACAAATTACATTTTTTTTAAATTTAATATTTCTCATAAATACGAAACTAACCATCTTTTTATAATTTTTAATTCGACAATGCTATTACATACTTTGAAAATAAAACAATTAGTTCGAAAAATACATTAATTTGATGATTGATTATTTAATTAGATTTGTGTATTTATTGTGCGTTAGACTTTTCATATTATTTGAGATGCAAAGGTTAAAAATGAATTAGGGTTTAAGTTTGAGTTTGTATTGTATATTTCTATGCTATCTCATGAGGTAGTGCAGTAATTCGTTGGATGTATGTCAAATGTTATTTGATAAAAATTTAATGGTCATACTTTTTTTTTTTATTTCTACTACTTTACCTCATATCTTACATCCAACGAGTTACGACATTACCTCATGGGATAGCATAGAATTTTTCGTCTATGCTGATAGTCAACAAATAAATAGGTTGAATGGGTTCAATAATCTACTAATATTAAATCACGTGTTGCATTTTATTGTACAAAATGGTATTTTAGCAATTAATTAACTCAATAGTTTCTAGTAGCACTTAATTATTAATGACATCATTATAATTATAGCTTAAAATCTAAATTATAATTCCAATATTTTGATTTATTTAATAGAGCTCAAGGTCATTATATAAACAATAAAAGAGATTTTAAAAATAGCCGATCAAATTGATTTTGACCACTCCTGCTGGCTGCTTGAATTTCCTATTTCTTTATGCCATTTAGATTGCACCACCCACCGGTATTTTTGAAACATACATGCAGTCGAGACAGATGCAGGATTTTATTTTAAGAGGGGCAATTTTTTTTTATTATTTTAAATAGTATAGAGACGGAAATTTTGAATCAAGAGGAGCAAACTCGTTTATATTAAGAGTATCAATGAAAATTACATGTAAAAAAAGTTTGGAAGTTCAAGGAGGACGACCACCCCCTTAAATCCATCCCTGCATGTAGCTCGAGTTGATATGTAAATATTTTATTTTCAATTTTTAAATAATGAATTTTTTTTTTATAATATTTTGATACATTAGACTGGGAATTGACAAATTCATATATGATCATCGTAGATAGGAGAGCGGAACGGATAAACTTGTAATTAGTTTTTCTTTGTGAGTGTTAATTTGTCAAATAATAAAAATGATGATACATATATTTTT
Source organism: Ajuga chamaepitys (assembly GCA_958295605.1). NCBI lineage: Eukaryota > Viridiplantae > Streptophyta > Magnoliopsida > Lamiales > Lamiaceae > Ajuga > Ajuga chamaepitys. Next base: position 56,604,954 of record OY282506.1, read on the forward strand.
ATTAAAAAAACCACGTCAGGTAATTTGAACTGTCCTAATAATGTTTAAAATGTAGTCTTCTAGAATATGATGAGATTAAAATTCAAGCATCCAGAATTATTAATTACCGTTAAATAAATGACAAGGGCATTTTGACATTTTAGATTTGATTCTTTCAACCTGCTTGCCTTTTCCTCATATTCTGTAATCCAGAACATACCGAAAAGACAAATCTAGGCATTGCCTATCACACAATTCACTTTATCCAACTGTGACTTTCAGTCAGTGTTCCTGGCTCCCAAAATAAGTCATGTCGAGTCGATCGTACTCTTATTCAACTTATTTTTTCGAGCTTTTAGTATAATGTTTAAGTTTGTTTAATCATTAATCGAATCGAACATGAGTCGAGCTTGAATAGTTTGACATTTTTACACTTATTTTAGTATCTTTGACTTATTGAGCTCGAGTTGGAGTCGAGTTTTAGATTTTATCAAACGTAAAAGTATGTTCAAACTTATATCTTTAATCGAACATGGTTCAAACGGGCTTCTAACAAACGATCTCGAATTGAGTAGCTAGGCTTGATTTTTTACCCTGTTTTTGTCCATCTATTGATTAATTTTACATACGTTAAACTGTATTTGATCGTCTATATTCTTTTTCCGATTTTTCCAGTGAAATTTCTCCGAAGGCTCACTTTCCCTTTTGAAAAATTTATTTAGTAACACCTTTAAAGCTTAACGACCCTAGAAAAGAAAAAGAAGACTAGGAACGTCGCTTCCAATTGAAGAAACGCACAATGACAAAATCACCCTTTTATTAAAAAAGAAAGTAACATATCAATATAAGAAAAATTCAATTTTAATCCTGTATGTTAGGACTTATCCTGAAAAAGTTTTGTATGTTTTAAAATTTTAATTTTAGTCTAATATATTTCGAGAACTATCTAATTTAAGAATATCAGATGTCGACGACACTAATTGTGCCGTAACATGCATGTGACCCTATAAATTGGGAATTTCAGGTCAAAAAAACTTTTGTGACAGTTCTAAATCTATGTATACATGTCAAACAATTAAAAATACAAAATCTAAATTCACATCAGCGTTCGACTTCTTGGAGGGAAATGACTCGCCGTTTTGTGATTATTCAATTAATTGTATGTACAACTGAATTCAAACTGCCACATTAGCTATTTGATCGAAAATCTCCAATTTATTAAGTCACATGCGACATAATTACTGATCTTCATTGAATATTTTTCGAAACATAATAAATTAAGAATTATAATCTCGAAAAGTACAAATTTTTTTTCTGGACAAATTCTAACGTACAAACACTAAAAATATATTTTCCTTATAAATAAATGTCAATATGTGTACACACTACACAAACATTTCCTATTTATTTATGGCTTTGGTTCTATTTAAATGTACTCCACGAACTTTGTTGGCCCATAATTAAAGGACCTTCTCGAAGTTTCTCTCTCACGTGGATAAGATATGTTTTTTTTTTATAGTGGCTTTAATTTATTTCATCATAATTGGCTTGTGATTAAGGGCGTGACAAATTTAAATGTTGAAAATTAATTGTTAAATTCTATATCTAATGTTTGTATTAGGATTAATGTAATAAAATTTATAAAATAGTATCAAATTATAATACTTCAAGTATTGAACAAAATGTATAAAATAATTGTGTAATATTTAATATGATTAGTGAAATTATATTTTTCTAAACTAACAAGTCGATCCATTAATATTCATAGAGATGTCAAAATAGATCGGGTCATGAAAATGGGTCCTGATCCGAACCTAAAAATACAACGGTTAGATCTTAGTTTTACTAGCCCTTATATCTTAAGGGCTTTTAGTCTGGCTCTTCTTGGCCCATGGGATTACCTGGACTTAGGCGGGGTTTCGGTAGAGTTGTCCCAAGGATCCTTATATATTTATTTTATATAAATTATATATAATATAGATTTATATATGATATCACTTAAATAAATTTAGAACTTCATTTAATCAACGACTTTTCATGATTCCTTTATTCTTGCGGCTCCTATGAACTTCACTTTCTATAATATTGCATTCATGTTTAACTACTTGTGTTGTTAGTCCTTAATTTTTTATTGCTCTGTACTATTTAGCAAGTGAGTATTCTATCTCTTTTAATAAATATGTATTGTTCATAATTAATATATTGTATTGTATCTCATTTTATAACTATGATATGGTTCTTAAGGTAGAATCTAAGTAGTAGACTATTAAATATCGTAATTTTCAAAACATCCACTGATTCTCAAGTCCTCGTTCCACACTAAGCAACTCAATACGATAGGCGGTGCCTAATATTGAATTAAGTCTAGAGTTGCCAGCCCTACTTTAATTATGATATGAAGCTTGTTTAACTAATTGATTTCATCGTCTTTTGATTAGTGTTTAGTGGGTCACAAAATGTCCCTACTAAGATTCACATCCAAATCTAACACGTCAATTGGTGCCAAATTATAGACTATCATTGTTTGAATCATGCCAATAGTACCATTCATTGATGACTCATCCACTTAAACAGAATAAAAAAAAAAAAAAATTTACTATTCAAATGATCGTATACATCCTAAATATGATCAAATCGAATGTGGTCCGATATTTACAGTTCAATCCAAACTTATCCTAAAGAACTGAAAACCCTGATCAAGAAGAGCAAAAGCGACAAAAACAACACAACTGCTAAACTTCTAAGCATACTTCTCAAAGTTGCAAAGGATTCTCAAAATAATAAAATCATGAGAATGACGATTCTTTTGTGGAGGTTATCCACGATGGTTATGATGAACCTCCAAGTTTCGTTGCAGAGTGTGGAGATAATTTTTCAGCAGTTGCAGATGATGATGCAACACTTTTCAATAAATCGATGATCAATGTTTTGAGGTTTATAATGATATGTTTGTCTTCAAAGCTGAATTTTCTTATGTTCATTTGAGAATTGTGATTGCTCCATATTCCTTTGTCGTTATTTTGTATTTGGTGCAATAAACATATATGGAAGTTGTTATTCTTATATGTTAAGTTCATGCCCGTTTAAAACCTTCTTCAACAAGATCAACCAAGATTCGAGGGCAAATCGTCTTCATAAAGAGAAGAATGGTGGAGATATATATATGATTTGAATTTATCTTTTATTTGGTAGGATATGTATAGTTTGATATATTTTATCTTTTAAAATATTTATTTTAATTTGTTTTCTTTTATTAAGATTAAGATTCTAGGATTGAACTATTAAAATAAATATGACCGTCTTACATTATATTACATAGTTGATTTGATATTTATGAAATAGAAACACAAGTTTATTCTCACTTTATGTTTATTTCTAGATATTCTTGAAATCAACGGGTTTAGATCCACATATCACCGTGGATTTTGCGATAATTGTGTATTTCTTTAAAACAAATTTCAATATATTTTCAACGATTTGAATCATGACCCTTGTGAACCAAATGTACATTTGAAGGCATGCAATTGTGGTAGGCTTGGGGCATATTATTTTATCAACTTTTTAATTTATTTTTTGGACCGACCAATATAATGTAAATCATTGGCGACCACAATAATTTAAAAATATTAGACAATCCAACATGTCACGTCAATTATGTATTTTCCTTTGCCACCCTCCCCCTTCTATTATTTATTTCACTTATCGTGTTAATCATATTCTACACATAAAACTACGTGGTTTTGATCTATTTTAAAAAATATGCTCCCTCTATTACAAATAAGTATTATTTTAAAGAAAAAATATTTTTTCACAAAAAAAAAATATCATTATAGCATTTTTTCTATTTCTTTCAACATTATCATTGGCTAAAATCTAAGGAAATTTTCACACAAATTTTATAATATTATATAATTAAATTGTTCATTTCATAATCTCTTAAATTCTACTTGAAAGTCTAAAATGACATTTATTTATGAATGTAGAAAATATTATTATAGCAGCTTCTAAAGACAACATAATTTTATACATAGGATATAGTTAAAACGTGGTAGTTAGAATAGGAGATCTAAAGTATACCCTTAAGTTTCTGCTAGGATATGTGTAGCATTAAATATATAGCCAATGACATGAGCCTATACTTTTATATTTTTGTCTTATTCGTTTGATTTCTTATGTTACATGATAAAGAGTAATCAAAGTGCATGTCTTTTTCATGAAATAAGAAATTGTTTTAAATATTACAAAGATAAAAAATTTAGATCATTGTTGAATGTCGACGACGAGGTAGCCCGTATTAGCTCCCTCATTCCACTCAAATTCGCGCATTTTCTTTCTCGGTACGTTTCACATCAATTTACATATTCTTAAACAGAAAATTTCTTTCACAATTCTCACCCTTAAAATCTCCATCCTCAATCTTTATATTTGAAAAAGCCAACAAAGAAGTAAAAGTCATTTTTTTTTCTTAATATACGTTTTTTATTCTATGTGCAAATCGAAATGGGACGGAGATAGTACTACGTTGCATATTAATATAGTTGATATGTAGACTTATATGCACACTCAAACATAAATATGTGTTTAAATATATACATATATATATATATATGTTTGCTTTAAGGTTGGGAGATGCTGAGCCAAACATAATTGAGAAAATTAATGAATATGCATTATCGAGATTCGATTCTTTAAATCGACTGAGACCAACCTAAAACAAACACATCCTGGGTGTGCTTAATAGAAGACAACCAATAAAGCTGGGAGTAGTTATTCCAGCTGTAATGAAAAAGATTAAAAGTGCAAACATGAATCTTGATGATTATTAATACCTCGATGGTTCTTGAATCTTGATGAACATATGGGATCACTTTTACATTTGATATTTCATCTCTATTATGATTTCTTCAAGAAGTGGTGAAATCATTAATGATAAAAATCATTTAATTTAATACACGTAAAATATAATGATTATTTTATGATGGTTAAAAAAGAGACAATTCAAAAAATAAAGAACTCATCCTAATTCAGAAAATTGTAAAAGAGATCGATAAATTACAAATACATAGACAAATACGAAAGACACTACATCACATAGACATTTCTGATAAAAAATACATCTTTACATGCATGCATATATATATATATATATATCCACCAAATGCATTGAACATATTATTAGTTGGTGGCTGTTGTGATTAGGTTTCCCTTTTTTTGTATAATTCTCTCTTGTTCTTTTAAAAACTACTCATGTCGAGAGAAAATCGGAGTGTTGTCTAGATCCATCATGGAAATTTTATTTTCCTTGTACCATGTGTTAGTTTCAACTAATTCATATCATGTGCATCAACCATTTGCCTTTGTGTTGTAATCTTTTATTTTCTGCTTCACGTTTTCCAACAATATGCTAGTGCTTTGATCTCTTCTTAGAATATTGGCTATCATCATTTAACTGAGTTCTTCATCTTTGTCTTTAATCACGTTTAAAACAATACACACCGTCACCTACTTTTCTCTTTAATTTGACTTTTTTCATACCCTCTTGTCGTGCTGCAACTAAAGAAGAGTAACCACTAGAGTTTTTATCATTTTAAATTAATTGCAGAGAAAAATAATTTGGGGTAGTGAAAGTGTTAAGTACGACATCCCATAAGATTGTGAGTGCTTCACGGCGGGACTTTTGTGACATTGTTTCCTACTTCTGTAAGGTATCTCATAATTCTCCAGACAAGATCAAATTTGAATCACTCGCTCTTGTTTGATGAATCGCCCTTGTAGAGACACTTAATTTGCTTTCTTTAACTATAAACAAGATATGAACAAGAAGTTATAATCAAAAGGATATATTTGACATATAAGAAATAACTAATGTTTATAAGAATAAACGAGATCTTGATGCACCTATTGAAGTTCCACCTAAAGTGCTAGAACTATAGAAATGGTAGACCAGACCAAGGACAACAATTTCAAGCATTTCTTACACGATTTCGTCGAATTAAAGACAAAGGTGCTCACTAAAAGCTTTATAATGCTTTGACAGATCATTTTTGGGAAGAATTTTCTAATAATTTAGTGAATTGATTATGATTACTAGCGGCATGTGTGAGTATTATTATTTTCATCCTTCTATTTGTGTAATTTTTCATTTTAATATATTATGTAATTTTTGCTTTTAGTTATACTACTATAAAAAATATTATCGTAAAATCATGAGAAAAAATAAAATCATATAAATATATTAGCAAATAAGAATTACTCATGACATTAATAAAAAAAAATGTAAAAGAAGAATATTTCATGTAGCGCGGATTGTAGCGCAAAAGATTAGAGTTAAAATTGGATCTAGGCTACATTTGGCGCAGAAGTAGAGTAAATTTGATACTAACAAAGAACTGGAGTTAAAATTGGCTTTGCACTGCATTTGTCGCGGGAGTAGAGTAAATCTAGGGCAAATAAAGAATTGCAGTAAATATTCTCCCTCCATCTTAAAATAATTGTCGTTTCAGAAAACTACACGTAAATAAAGCAGTTTAAAAAATGACAAACATACACTTATTAAAACGACAATTATTTCGGGATAAATGTATAATTAAATTAAAATTAAACTATAAAAATGATTAGGGAGAGATACCAGGTTAATTCTACCCTATCCCCTTGGATATTATCGGTATGTATTATACACCATGCGCCACCTTCCCCTGGCTCTGCGCCGCCGCTCCAATTCACCCGCCACCGCCGTATGGCCTATGTTTGCAGTTCGTACTTAAAGGATCTTTTGACTAGAGATAAAATTCCTTCCTACCAATATAGTATAGTAAATTAGATAGTAATAGTAGCACTTTGAAATTAGTTGCGTTGCGCCAACCACAGCTGAAGATGCAACTTGTCGTCCTTTTCAAACCCATAATGGAGGACTGATGTAATCATGCAACCCAACCGCTACTAGTCAACATTTACCGCCGTAAATCTTGCTATTTCTACATATATTGCTTTTTCCTTTTTCCAAATTCTCAATAGAGAGAGAGAGAGAGAGTTGCAGAGGTGAGGTGTTACTGTGGTTAGTCATTGAATTGTATACCACCTGGCAATTCAGCAGAGCTTCATAATTCCAGGTGGTGGGATTTCTTCCAAGAGACCAGTAAATAAACAATACGGAGCTTGTTGCTCCCTTCAATTTGACCCATTTTTAAACCGCCATCAAAGTTCCAAACCAACTCCCATTCTTATTTGGTTTCTTCTAACCATATCCGTATTCGTATCCGTATACAAATTTTCGGATTTTCGATCCCATCACCCTATTTATCCACCGGATTTTCCTGCCTCTACTTTTTAAACTTTCTTCTGGTTTTAGCAATTTGCAGCTGAAACATCAAGATTCTTTTATTTATTTTATTTTTTGGTGAAGATTTTTCTTTTGTGATTTGACAGTAACGGATTTGGAAGGAATTCGAAAGTGGGTTGAGCTTAAAGATCGGGTTTTGGAAGGATTTAACGCTAAGTTTTGTTTGGGGTTCTCCTTTTTGTTTTAACTGGGGGTGGTTTTCTGTATTACACAAGCTAGTTTAGAATTTTGATGATTGGGTTTCTGTTAAAAATCCAATCTTGAGCTCCTGAATAGTGACACACAGAAACACACACTCGGAGCTATAGGGAAGGTGAAAATGGTGTCTGGCAATTTGTTTCATTATAGAAAGAATTCTTGGCCTCCTGAAGAGTACATAAATCGAACAACTTTGCAGCTGGTGAGCTTTTCTTGCTATCTGATTACCGTTGCTTCAGCTCAACTTTACCATGTTTTCTGTCGAAATTAGATTTTATAATTTGTTGATGTAATTACGGCATTGAAGTTGAAAGAAATTATTATTAGTGTCTCGCGGATTCTGCAATAGTACATTGAATATAATTTGGTTGATTTTTTGCATTATCAGCTGTAGCGAAGTGCGTGATGATCTAGATAGAAGATCGAAGAACAACATATATTGTGGATTTGATAATTTGATCACCGATTATTCTGGGGGATTTGGCTATTATCTGAAATTAGGCTTTTGAAATTTTGGGAGTGGAGAGGAGCAATTGTGTTCGTTTAGTTTGTTACCATTTTATAGAGGCAGTAAATAAATAGGAATTTCTACAAGGTTTCTTCATCCTTCTCTTCTTCAAATCAGTTCGTAGATATTTCGAATTGGGGGCTGGTGCATAATGAACAAAAAATCAGATGTTATTTGGTGTGCAACAAATCTGCGAAATTGCAAAGTGGTTCATTGGTTACTGACTTCGTTACGAGATTTTTCTGTGGGTGGAAGAAAGAAATGAATAACAAAATTTATAAATTGGTTTTCGACTGATACAATTGTACTATTGACCTTCCTAGTTTCGATGAAATGACACAGTTCTCTTCTCAGTAATTGTTTTAGTCCTTTTTTTCTATCCCGGACGACAGGTATCCTGTCTTAGGTTTCTTTATCTTGTGCCTCTTCGCACGCAGTCTTTAACTCTTCGTACTTCCTCCACATTCTTCACCTGTTCCATTTTTTTCTTGATTCCTTTTGACGTGGAGACATAAAGGCATTTAGCTCGTTCTCTGATATAATTGTACTATTGACCGTCCTAGTTCTGATTTTTTTGAGTTGTGTGTCAACAGCTTGATTTCGACAGTGCTACCCCTCCTGAACAAGCATGGAGAAGGAAATTAAATAGCAATGCTGGTATTCTTAAAGAATTCAGTGTTACATTTACAGAAGCCTTAAAAATGGTAATTCGATACACTCTTATGATACCAGTCAATTGTAATGTATATGTGATGTGTTATTTTCCCAATTCTCGAGCGATCCTTGATACAACTGGTTGTTGATTGTAGATTCGACTTGGAATACGTCTATGGTATTACGTACGGGAAGAAGCATCCCATGGAAGGGTAAATTTCCTGTCCTTTCAAACACCTTATTACCTTCCAGTATCCTCCAAGTATTGTTACTGGAGAAAGGAAAATTGAGCAAAATACAATTACATTTCTGGGCTATTAAGCAATTTCTTCATTTGACATTTTCTTCTCACTGGACAGAAAGCACCAATAGACCCCTTCACTCGAGAACATTGCAGACCCTCTGCATCACAAGGAGTACCACTTGGTGGGATGGGGTAAGTAGTAGTCCACTGAAATTCTTTTATATACGCTACTATCTCTTGAAAGGAATCCTAACAGGTTGTCATCTGTGTAACACTGCAGAAGCGGTAGTATATCTAGAGGCTTCCGAGGGGAGTTCAGGCATTTCCAGATACTTCCTGGTACATGTGAGACTTCACCGATGATGGCCAATCAGTTTTCTGTAAAGCTCTTCTCTTGGACTTACCATTTATAAGCAGTTCCTTCCTTTGCTGAATGCATGTCAATGAATGGAGTGAAGTACGGATATTGATCAACTATCAACGGTGCAACTGTTAGAGATATAAGCCTTTCAGAAATACTTACACTCCTTCTCTAGAAAATTTAGTGGTGTTCATTCATGAACCTAACAAAACAAAACCGGAGTTCCAATTTGTTGCAAAAGAATATATACTAATACTTGAAAGTTCAAGTTTTTGTTCTATGAAGGAATATCTCAAAAGAAGTGTCTTTTAAATGATGCCTTTTGTAATTATGGAGTCTAATCATTTTTAATTCGACAGATTTTTATATCTCGCGATGGAGGGAACAAAAAGTACGCATCCGTTTTATCTCCTGGCCAGCACGATTGTATAGGGTAAGAATTTGAACAGTTCAACTCTACCAAGTACTTCTCTTGAATTATTTACATGACGGAAATTAAACATGGATCCTTTTTGGATTTTGATGCTTTTGTGGTCTATAGTCATATTAAATCTACCATATTAGACTACAATAGTGTACATTACCATTCTTGTGACATCTGTCTCTGTCGCTGTCTCTCTTCCAAACTTCACATTTATGACTTGGAAACAGAAGCCTACTTCACACAATATGGGATTGTAGAAGTTTAACTACTTAGCTGTCTATCTTGGAATACTATTTTTGAAATGTTCATCAAATGTGTCAAATTGACATTGTTATACCTAGTACTTAACTTTGTGTAATTCTCTAACAGGAAACCAAATGATCAAGGTATTTCATCATGGGGATGGAATTTAAATGGTCAGCATTCAACATACCATGCTCTATTTCCTAGGGCGTGGACGATATATGACGGTAATGTGCTACCTTGACTTTTTCTGGCTGATAGATTTCGAATGGACCTTTCCCATTAAACAATTTTGTCACTACAGGTGAACCAGACCCAGAATTAAAAATTTCTTGTCGACAGATATCACCATTTATACCACATAATTATCGGGAAAGCAGCCTTCCTACAGCTGTATTTGTTTACACTGTAAGTAAAAAAAATCATAATTTTTTAGTGATACTCTTTATTTATGCTCCTTCATTATCATCTTACAACCTATAATATTTTTCTTGTACTTATTTTTCTGGGGGTGGGGGTGGGGGTGGGGGAGTGGTGGAAGATGATGATATCATTATATGACCATGAATTGATGCTATCACTTTACAACAAAGAGATGTTATCTATCCTTTTTATGATTATGCACGTGTCTCTAAGTATATAGCCAAAAAATATATCATCAAGCACAGTTGAACGCAGAGGAATCTTGACATCGCTGTTTATACCACATAATTATTACAATGCGTGCGAAATTTGCATCAATACTAACTCTGTTCTGTGCGTACTAATACTACATTTTGGGCGATTGAGGTGGAAAAATGAAGATTTTATTAGACTGAGAATAAATAGATGCTATCATTTATGATGAAGTCGTTATCTATTTATGAATATGCATGCACTTCTATGTATGTTGTCGAATACAAAGGGCTCTAATTTATTTGTTATTTCAGTCCTCTTGGTGAAGCTTTTTTTTTTGTATGCTTGGTAATTATTAAGATCGTTTTGAAAATGTATTTAATATGCTCTGTGATATTGGTGAACTTATCTTTTATATCAATAAAAATGATATAGTTGTTCTTATCTACGATGGTTTATGTTCTGTAGTTGGTGAATACCGGAAAGGATAGGGCAAAGGTCAGCCTTTGTTTCACATGGGCGGTGAGTTTTTCTTCTGCCGATAGTTGTGTTGAGTTGGGCTGTATTAGTGCTAGTACTCATACAGCCCTCTATCTTCTATGCAGAATTCTATTGGAGGTGGCTCACATCTAACCGGAGATCATGTCAACGAGCCATTCATGTGAGTATATGTCATGTAGTATTGTTTTATCACTCTTTTGATTTGGTTGTATTTTTGTATTTATGTTTCTTTTCCCTTCTCTTTCAATGTTTCTTTTCAGAGGCGAAGATGGAGTTTCAGGCGTGCTGCTACATCACAAGCAAGTCATCATACTCTGTAGTTAAATATTACGGTTGGTTTGCATGATTTCTTTTAGTTGTTGAGAGTGATTTACGTAGGAGACTTCAAATTGAGCCATGGATATTGTTCTTTCCTCCTTGTCAGAAAGAAAGGGGGTGGGGGGTATCTTAATTAGAAGGGGTATACAACTTACCGGTTGAAAACTTGACAAGTTAATTGTGAATATAGTAGCCTTTGAGAAAAAGGAGGCATGATGAAAAAGGTAAGTGGCTTGATAGGTTGAGGAGTTGCGCTCTAGCATATTTGCAGTCCTTACGTGAGATTGAGTGAAATCATGTTGTGCATTTTGTGCTTCTCGACTCAAGTCATTCCATTGAATTTCTTTATATTTTCCATAACAACATTCTTTCAATTGAATGAAGAACCCTGTTTTAAGGCGAGAATTATGATGCAAACTTGATACTGATACTTGTTTTATTCTAATAAAATTTATCACTTGCAGGACAGCAAAAGATTACCCTCCTGTGACTTATGCAATTGCTGCATGTGAAACTCAGAACGTGAGTGTTTCAGTTCTGCCCACTTTTGGCCTGAATGAAGGCAGCTGTGTAACTGCAAAAGATATGTGGGGTAAAATGGTGCAGGTGAACACTAATACCTAAATTCGGTTCATGCACTCCGTCCTTCTCCTCCCTCCCTCTCTTTGTATATTTTGTAATCTTAACTTATCTGAATCTGCAGGATGGACACTTTGATAGAGAGAACTTCAGTAAAGGACCCAGCATGCCGTCCTCACCGGGAGATACACCTTGTGCTGCAGTTTCTGCTTCTACATGGGTTGAGCCTCACGGGAAGTGCACAATTGCGTTTTCTGTTGCTTGGTCATCTCCCAAAGTTAAGTTTTGCAAGGGGAAGTCCTATCATAGGTAATTCATGCACATCTGTTCTGTATCTTATGTGCTACATGTTAAGTATCTTATCTTCTTTATATAGTGTTGCGGGTTGTTGTGCATCGCGTTTCATCAAAATGTTCAGCTGTGCAGCATATATGTTCATTCTGCTCTTTTGCTTTTGGGAGCTTTCATACTGTCATATATGGTGTTTTCTGAATAAATTTTTGTTTTCGTTCTTTTCCACCACCTATTTATTTTTTTCCAACTTCTGTAGTCAGATAAAATATATTGGTTTTACGAATCGGATCATGTTTTGCATATTCTTACCCGTTATTTCTTCCATTGGGAGCCCAGGAGATATACCAAATACTATGGCACTTCCGAAATGGCAGCGAAGGACATAGTGCATGATTCCCTCACAAGTGAGTCATTTCAACTAAACTTTATGGTATCTTTTCTTTGATAAATTATCAAACCAGAGACTTGAGAATGGCCTGTATTTGATCGATTGTATATTCAATCTTTTTATTGTTTGGACTTGTATCAGATTATATGTTGTGGGAAGAGGAGATTGAGAAATGGCAGAACCCCATCCTGAAAGATGAACAACTGCCTGAATGGTAAGCAATGGCGGAGCTGCATTCGATCTCAGTTTCTTTTTAATATTATTATCTGAGTCACTAAGAAAAGCAAGATTTGGTTCGAGTCGGTTGATCTTAATGCTATATGCTGCTTTGCAGGTACAAATTTACCCTGTTCAACGAGCTCTATTTTCTAGTTGCTGGCGGGACAGTTTGGATCGGTACTAATTCATCTTTAACTTCTTTATTCTTTTCTCTTGTTCCAATATTATCTGCACTCCGCTCATCGGTCTAAAGAAAGTTAAGTATATAGCTATCATTGAGTAAGTGTGATGCATCTCTCACCAAGTGAACTGACATTTTTTAACGGTCATTGTTACGACAGTGTCGATTATTTTAATAATTCAAGGGTGCCACCACTAACTAATTAAAGTCATCGGACAACTTCCTAATATATTTATTGAACTTCTTGATTCTTTCTGTACAGACTCGGCCGTACCGACTGAGGACTCAAATGGTATCAAGTCGATAATCGCAGACAAAAATAGGGCAAAAAAAACTGAAGCAAGTATAGTTCATAGATCAGTTAGGTTTGTCAATGAGACCACAGTTAATGGTTCAGATTCTTCCGAAGATATGTCATCTGAAAGGAACTCAGATGATGACGAGTTAAGCAATTGCGGAAGTGCTCCTTCCAGAAAGTTGCTGGGACCCATGAATGACGACGATGACGTAGGCAAGTTTCTGTACCTAGAAGGCGTTGAATACATCATGTGGTGCACGTACGACGTCCATTTTTATGCCTCCTTTGCCCTTCTTGAGCTCTTCCCCAAAATTGAGCTCAGCATCCAGCGTGATTTTGCGGAAGCAGTCCTGTTTGAGGACAGACGTAAAGTGAAGTTTCTAGCTGAGGGCAATTGGGGTATCCGCAAGGTGAAAGGAGCCGTTCCACATGATCTTGGGACCCATGACCCATGGCATGAGATGAATGCGTACAATATACACGATACGAGTAGATGGAAGGACCTGAACCCGAAATTCGTACTTCAGGTCTACAGAGACTTTGCCGCAACTGGCGACCTCTCGTTCGGTGCAGAAGTGTGGCCTGCCGTTCGTGCTGCTATTGAATACATGGAACAGTTTGACCGTGACAATGATGGCCTTATTGAAAACGATGGGTTTCCTGATCAAACGTACGATGCTTGGACTGTTCATGGCGTGAGCGCATACTGCGGCTCGTTGTGGCTTGCGGCGCTTCAAGCTGGTGCGGCCATGGCGATCCCGTTAGGTGACGAGGCCTTCGCGGAGAAATGTAGAGATAAATTTATAAAAGCCAAAGCTGTATTTGAAGAGAAACTCTGGAACGGGTCGTATTTTAACTATGATAGCGGGTCGAGTAATAATAGTAAATCAATCCAAGCTGATCAACTTGCAGGCCAGTGGTATGCAGCGGCTTCAGGCCTGCCCAACATTTTTGACGAACACAAGATTAAAAGTGCACTCCAGAAAGTATATGATTTCAATGTGATGAAGGTTCGAGGGGGCAAGATGGGTGCAGTGAACGGGATGCACCCGAACGGGAAAGTGGATGAAACATGCATGCAGTCTCGTGAGGTATGGACAGGAGTAACATATGCTGCGGCTGCTACGATGATACATGCTGGGATGAAAGAGCAGGCTTTCGCCACTGCAGAAGGGATATTCACTGCTGGCTGGTCCGAAGAGGGATTCGGGTAATTTTCAATGACTTCTGCTAGATAATCGATATATCCTTCTATGGTTGGTCATTCTTTAATCCTATGTTTCGCTTGTGCAGATACGCGTTTCAAACACCAGAAGGGTGGACGATCGATGGGCACTTCCGTTCACTGATATACATGAGGCCGCTTGCTATATGGGCAATGCAGTGGGCACTATCACCGACTATATCTAAAACGATACTCGAGGCACCAATGGTGAACATAATGGATAGAACCAACATATCCTCTCAAACTCCGAATTCTTCTCATAACGAATCAGGTGTGAAGAAGGTAGCAAACAAAGCGAGGTGCTTTGGGAACGCCGTATTCCACTGTTCTTGCTAAACTTGTGGACGTTTTACCTAGCGTAGAGATTCTGTTTGGTTCCTTTGGATGCTTTCGGAAACGAAGAGAGGATTCGAGGGGGAGAGGGTAGAAGGCAATGATGGGAGTGTAAATGTGAATGTTTAGTGATGCCTCCTGTCCTGTTATTAGCAGGGATTTTGTGCTGTTCCTCTAAATTCAATTCATTCTTCCCCTTTGTATAGTTGTATTATATTGCTAGTACATTTGTGTAACAATTGATGCATTTTTGGGAATAATTTTTATTTTGTTCTGAAATAAACCTACTTTAGAATTTGATCTACAGTATATATTAGTTCTCTTCAGATATGGAGTATGATATTTTCTTCTCTCTTTGAGTATTGGAGGAGTTTTTATTGGTCGATTAAAACAAGTACAGATTTTCTTACTCATCTTTTTCCTTCAGAAAATGTAATTATCTCCAATAAATATGCCCATTATGCTTTAGGCTATTGATGTGATTATGCGTGTGCGCTACTTCTGTTCTAAGAGCACTCGTCTTGCTCCGACTACATCTTATTTAGGTGTTAGACGGTCTTGGTCACTAATAGTTTTACAATTCCTCCCCACTTGGTCTTTCTTACAATATACAAAGGTCATGGTTCCGGAACCGTTAATTTCAAGAATAGCTGGAGTTGAATGGAAATCTGATTCAAATAATATCTTAAACTTGTACAAATTTAATTTTATATTATAATTTATAAAAGAATACAGTTTACAATAAAAAGTTAAAAGGAAAGGAAAAAACTAACTATTTTCAATATTGCAAATAATTTAGTTCAGAACTCATAATTTAGTTTCAATTTTATAATTTGGAGTTTAAACATTGTAATTAAGCTTATGGTTTATGAGTTCATAATTAATCAATTCACAAGATTCACATTTTGATGTGTTTATATGTAATAACGAACACACTGAGATCCACTTTCCCTATTGATTTTTTATCTTTGTTTCTCTAATTCAAACTAATGCTGACCAACAAGAAAAAATTATAATTCCTCGTACTGGTTAATTTGGAGAAGTGCCACTGCTAACCGTACCCAAGTCAGCATGCCAAGGAAGCAGCCAACTCAGCACCAAGACTCCATGTCAGCAAGTCAACAGATTCCCATTACTTGTGCTCCAATTAAGACGGAAGAAACAATGAAAGCTGGACTATACCTTGCAGTACTATTGCAATGAAAGAAGGCCAAGTGCATGATAGTGATTAGCCATTGTACTAAGGTGTGCAGTGTACACAACCGTACTGTATTGTGATTGGTCTGTAGCTGTAGTCTTCCTTTCTTTTAGTAGATGATATAGATATACTACTACATTGTAATATTTATATCTTTCACTGAATATGAGTTTTCAAGCATTCATGGCTGTCTAGCCTGTCTTCATCTCATTTGATGCTTTTCTATTAATACTTGTTTGTTCGTCCCTCTCATCATCAATTTACTTTCATTGCAAAACCCTCACAAACAGCTGGGTAATCAAGTCCCCACTTCCACTCTGTAAAGTTTCTTAGTAGCATTTGATTCTTTCCTGAAAAGTTGTGCCGGAAAAAAAACAAAGGCATCTCTCAGGAACAGAAATGGAACGAGATTTGAGTAAGGTGACTCATTTTTGGCTTCTTTCTTGTATATTTATGCAAAAAGTTGTGATCAGCAAATGGGCTATTTCTGGATGAACAAAAGAGGAAATAAAGCTAGATACTTTAGTCGAAGTAATCCATTATCTGTATATTCTCTTTATTTTTGCATGAAGTAGTGCGTTTTTCTTTCTTTTTCTTTTTCTGGGAAACTTTAGTTGGGTTTGGATTTGTCTCAGAAGTCAAAAGTCCTCAAACTTTAGCTGAAACGTAATGCATTTAAGTTTATCTCAATTTTCTTGTAAGTTTGGTGTGATATCCTTATTTGTTACTGTAACAATGATTCTTTTACCCTTTCTTGCTTGTGGGCTTCTTGCATATAGCATTCTCAAAATGGTAAGGATGATGCATATTGATGGGGAGCTGGAAAAGCCAAAGGAAGAGGAGGCTCACTATGACTTTGATTTGTTCGTAATTGGGGCCGGAAGTGGTGGGATTCGTGCCTCACGATTTTCTGCACAATATGGAGTTAAGGTATTCACTGAGAAATGCTATCATAATTTGAAATGTATATATGTTATGTTGTTAATTGTGACAGATCTCTTTCTTGTTCCTCAGTTCATGTCTATAGTCCAGTCGAACTATATAATGTCCTAACAAAGTCCTAATGGTGGAGTTGTAACATTGCTGGAGATCTACCTTTTCTTGCCCCTGAGGCATATATTATCTTAAATGCAGATTATCCGTACTGAATTCGAAGGTGTAAAATAGAGTCCCACATGCATATGTCTAGATAACACAGAAAATTGTTGGCTGAACAGTGGTCATTCGTGATACTAGATGCGAAAAAGAAAAAAATATAACTTTTATATATTTGTTCTTCCGTCTAAGGATAATGTTTGCACTTAACCTTTTCCTGGTTTAGATCATGTATGTTATGTGTCCCCTGCAATTTGTCTTATGTATTTTGACGTTTAGTTAGCAGTCGGGTATTCTTGATAATGCCATGGTTCTTGTAAGTAATCTGTTGCTCAAAAAGCTTTTAAATGTGATACCAGGTTGGGATCTGTGAACTTCCATTTCATCCCGTCAGCTCTGAAGTCACTGGAGGAGTTGGTGGAACGTAAGTCGAGAGACTCATCAATTCATTCAGGTTAAATTTTCTTCTTTCCGTTGCTTTCTAGACGTGTTACGGTTGAAGGTTCAGTAACATTTTTCACTTATTAGTAGTTAGTTAGAATACTAAGCTTTCGAAACTAGAAAAACTTCCCAGTTACTCACACATTTAAAGTTCTATTGCAACATAACATGATGGTTGCTGAGACTATCGTTTCAAGACATCTATCTGATAAAAGTTATTGATCTGATATTGTTATGATGATATCCATGACTGTTAGAGGATATTTTTAATCTTAGCACAGAGTGTTCTGTTGTTCATTGTTGAGCGGTTCGTAATGGGGTTTTCAGTAGTCAAGCATGACAGATGACGTTTCTTTTATGGATTGGTATAGTGTTCTGAAGTAACATCAGTTTACTTGATTAGTGTCACACATGTTGATGTACATTGAACATCATGTTTCAACAGTGATATCGAGAATGACACCAAAGAACTAATCTTTTCCAAATATCAGGTGTGTTATTCGTGGTTGTGTTCCTAAAAGGATTTTGGTCTATGGTGCTTCTTTTGGGTCTGAGCTGGAGGTGAGTTTTTGAATGAATAAGATGAATGTCCGACATTAAACTTGTGCTCTGAAAAGAGTCACCGAGTCATTTGTTAGTGTTCACTTTGCTGTATGGTCAAGAAATTATATTCTTCATAAGAAAATATCACTTCCGAATGTTTTTCACATCTAGTGTTGAAATCTTCAATCTGGGAACTAGTTTCGTGGATATAATTCTTGAAATATTGTATCAGATGTTCAAGTTTTGTTTCAAGGAAATCCTCCTTAGTAAACCAATGCAAGAAACTCTTTCAAATTTGATTGTATGATCTTATAAGTCAATATCGTTGAATTTGCAGGATGCAAGGAATTATGGGTGGGAGCTGAATGAGAAAACTTATTTCAATTGGAAGACTATTTTACACAAGAAGGTCTGTGGAATGCATTGGATATTGTTAGTTGACACCTTAGCTTTGTGTCATGAATGGTTTGTGTAATAAACATGCATGTAGTGTTTGAAGAATTTAATCCTTGTTTTTGAAATGTCAAGTTTCTCTGACTATTAAATCTGACACAGAAGAACCTGATTTACAAATTTTATTGAACAATCAGAACTGCTACATGAGAGCATCAGGACTAGTTATTTTTCGTCATTACATTCTCAGGTCTCATGCTGAATACATACTTCGTTATAAATGTTTGTTCGTAACTTGCAGACAGAAGAAATAGTTAGATTAAATGGAGTCTACAAGCGTTTACTTGCAAGTGCTGAAGTGAAGCTATTTGAAGGGGAGGGAAGAGTTATAGGTCCTAATGAAGTTGAAGTGATTCACTTCGACGGAACAAAAATAAGCTATTCTACAAAACACATCCTAATTGCGACTGGAAGCCGTGCTCAGCGTCCAAGTATTCCAGGCCAGGTCTGTGAATTTTTTGTTCAATAGATGTATTACATACGTCTTTTAACATAAACTCATATGCAGGAAGTTGATCCTAATGCTTCACCCCCCACCCACCCCACCACCCACAATTTGCAGAACTAGTACAAGTTCCTTTCCATACGTACGACTTGAATTTGGGTTCGCTATATAGATAATTGTATATTGTAACTGCATGATGTCCAAATCTTTCCTTGTTTTTTCTCTTTGTTCTAGTATCTTTCTGTTCCATTCATAATATTTTACTGCTAATTTTCCCTACATCATATCTGCAATGATTTGCATCTGTATTTATGGTCTTTTCAGGAATTAGCCATAACTTCAGATGAGGCATTGAGCTTGGAGGAGTTACCTAAGAGGGCAGTCATACTTGGTGGAGGGTATCTATATCTTTCCACGTTGATTTAACTTGTCCAATTATTAAAGCTTAAAAATTTAAGTGACCGTTGTTTCTCTAAATGTAGGTATATTGCCGTTGAGTTTGCTTCAATATGGCGAGGCATGGGTACAACAGTGAATTTGTGTTTCAGAAATGAACTTCCTTTAAGGTCAAAATAATGGCGTTTTCGTCCTTCTGCTATTGGAATGATGCTCCTGGGTTGTCATTACTTGACTGATAGACACCACTTAGGCCCCAATCTCTGTTGTGTGTTTCTGTATTAGCATGGTCTTCTTGCTATTTATATATATGTAGTCAGGTTGTTAAAAATCTACCATATATAGGGTACATATTATATGCAACGACATGATTATGATCACCGGTGATGGGAGTTCTCTTAGGGACTAAAGTTCAGCTGTTCCGTTATTTATTTATTTATATATTATTACTTATTAGTATATTATTTAGTATAGCTTGCCTCATGCTATTATTTCTTGAAATCTTTCAGAGGTTTTGATGATGAAATGCGGGCTATGGTTGCAAGAAATCTGGAAGGCAGGGGCATCATCATGCATCCTAAGACAACATTAATGGAGGTGCTGTGTATTCGTAAACTAAACTACCCACTTCATGAGATTTCACAAAAATAAAGATATTAAAAAAATTGATAACAAAGACACACACACAACTGTGATGTCTTGTCTCTTGGTATGCTTGATCTTTTCCATGTTTTACTACTTCTGCCTATTGTCATATCGGCATGTTTCTGTGTTTGAGACAATTTATTGGCGATGCAGTTGGTCAAAACAGAAGATGGTATTAAAGTTCGCACTGATCATGGTGAAGAAATCACCGCAGATGTTGTACTCTTCGCCACTGGTAAGTTTTGACCTTGCCCAAAACATGCACAAAGAGTGGTGATGTAATTACTAATATGTAACTTGCAACATTGTTGGACAACTCTAGTTTCTCCAAAAGTGCCTTTTGTGTTTAAATACTAATTTTACATTTGTTTTTAAGTAGAATACACTGATTCCGAATCCGTAGTAGAAAAAGAAATGCTTGAATGTGATCCCTCTTACGATATCAACAGGCCTTTTTGTCTTGCCTTTAGAATTGGTAAAAATCATGTAACTTACTTTTTTTGAAAATAGAAGATAAAATTCTTATAATTTGTTATTGGCATAGCGAACATAACTGTTTTCCGGTTTGGGCAAAGTGTGATCCCTTCGTAACATGCCGACGATAATTTACATCACATTGGTTACAGGCAGAGCCCCCAACACTAGAAGGTTAAATCTGGAATCGGTAGGAGTTGAGCTTGATAATAAAACTGGAGCTGTGAAGGTCAGTTTTAATCTGTTGAACATTATTCTAATTTCCCCCCTTGTTATGTTGAAAAATCTATGATCGGAGGGTCTACGGACCTGCTGACAATATTGAACATGTATATGGATGAAACTTTTTTTTGGTTTTTGTTATTAGTATTTGGTATTCTATACTCTGTTTATCTTTAAATCCCAGGTTGATGACTATTCTCGCACCAACATACCAAGCATATGGGCCGTCGGCGATGTTACTAACCGAATGAATCTTACGCCTGTTGCCTTGATGGAAGGAACCTGTTTTGCAGTATGTCTTATCAAAACTCCCCACTCTAATTTCCATGTTCTTCTAAATAAATTCAGATAGACGCTTGGTAATTAATTTAATTTCTTGTTATTGATAGACGCATTTTATACTTTCCTTATGTCATTGCAGAAACTGTTTTCGGTGGACAGCCTACTGCACCTGATTACGAAAATATTCCTTCTGCTGTGTTCTGGTACTACGTATCATCTTTTTTAGCAAACCGTTTATAGTTGTTGGATCATTTGTCATTTCCCTTTTAAGGTGTTATCTTCTTCTCTACGTATACGTTGTATTTTGAAGATAACTATCTGTGTTCATATCTAGCTATGAAGAAGTAATCAGTTAAATTGTGACCCTCATAATCGTTTTATGTCCTAAAATTGATTTCAAAAGTTCTTGCACGAATTAACACTTTCTTTCTGCTATTTGTTCGACTGTTTATCCAATTTCTTAAGCCTCTGATGTTGAAACAGTATACTTTGTTCATTAACAGCATACCACCACTGTCTGTAGTTGGTCTCAGTGAGGAAAAGGCTTTAGAGAAAGCAAACGGGGATATTCTTGTTTTTACATCAACGTTTACTCCAATGAAGAACACCGTTTCTGGGTATGTTTCTTCGAAGCTTTCTCTACTTGTTTAAATGTTAAATGTCGAATCTTAACCAAACCGTACATCGTTGGCCACTTCTATATCATCACAGATCATATATATTTTGAATATCTGAATTTATTTGTAATATTGTTGTTCCAGGCGACGAGAGAAGACGATTGCAAAGCTTGTCGTTGATGCTGAGACTGACATAGTTCTTGGAGCATCCATGTGTGGGCCGGATGCACCTGAAATCATGCAGGTATTCATTCTATTCGTCGTTACCTGTAGAATTTAGTCTAATTTATAAACAAAAATAAGTTATGGCGAAAAAAAGATGTGTTACCTTTTTTCTGCTCTTTCAATATGGTTTGTCTTCAATTGCGATTTTGTGGTAATTTTCGATGTGTTTACAGGGCGTTGCAATTGCACTCAAATGCGGAGCAACCAAAGCACAATTCGACAGCACAGTTAATTTCATCAACTTTTTCTATTACACTATGATTTATTAGATAATCTCATCACTACCATTTCGTTCCAACTTATAAAGGATTTTTGTGGATTTTAGATACACTGATTTTCAATCCTTCCATCCCAAATCCAAACTCAACCCAAAATAATCTGTCGAGCAGAAACATTTTCGAGGTCACTTAGTAATGGATTACATGCATCTCAACTTCAGAGTAAAAGTACGAGTCGTCTGGTTGTTGCTAACATCTGGTTGATTGATCAGGTTGGCATTCATCCTTCTGCTGCAGAGGAGTTTGTGACCATGCAGACCGCAACGAGGCGTGTTTCAGCTAGTAAGCCAAAGACCAACCTTTAGGCAGGATTATATGATATACCACATATTTGGAGAGACTTTTTACACAACAAATTATGTTTTCCTAAGAAAATATGGAGCAGATAGATGTCCAAATGTATCTTTAGGTGGAGTTTGATGCAGATTTGTATGGTTATGATATTGCTCAAACAGTTCGTTATGTGCTGTTTTCTTAATCACTGTGTTGCATAAGTAGTTTGGCAACTGCATTTGATTTGCTTGTTATATTGAATAAATGAATAAATTTGTTAAGAGTGGGGCTAGCAAGTGTTCGGTCACTTTGTTTGAACAAATATAAAGGTGTTTGCATACGCTTGCTGACATTTTTACGTTTTAAAAGTGTCCGGAGATGAACTGGGGGTGCTAATAGCTCCACCGCTCCACCCGTAACTATATAAGTTCAAGTAAGATGAACCAAAGGATGCAGCTATAAACACCTCCAATTCCTCCAAATGCACCCACGAAAACGTGTGCTTAACACAACATAAAAATTAGGTGTTCGGACCCACAAGCCGAACATCTTAAAGTATGTAGACTGATGTAACTGAACATTCTCATATTTGTTCGGACAAAGTAACCAAACTTTTTTTAGAATGTATTTAGAGGAAATAGAGCGATAATAGCCACGTCCTAATCCAAATATTGGAATTTGTAGGTGGTAGTGAATTAGGTAGAAGTACCACTAACAAGTCCTGACCAAATCAAACAATTACGTAGACAGGTCTCTCAGTTTTGTAAGAAAAAATAACGTGGCAAAAGGTCTTTGTAGTTCAACTGCTCTTCTTACATTGACAAGCTAACAACACACATTTTTTAAGGTTATATATGTACACATAGTTCAACTTCCTCAAGACTTCATCTGCTTTACAGAGAGAAAGTAGCAATGGAGTCGATTGGAAGGTTGCCGGAGGGGTGCATATCAGAAATTCTGTCATTTACTTCAGCTTTGGATACTGTAAGATCATCACTGGTGTCCAAAGAATTCAAATCTGCATCAGAAAACGACGTCGTTTGGGGAAGATTTTTGCCGCCGGATTATCAAGAGATAATTTCGACAGCAGTTTCTCCGGTCAAGTATGCTACAAAGAAAGAGCTTTTCTTTAGGCTATGCAGCTCTTATGCTCTGATTAATGGAGCCAAAATGGTAACTTTTGAATGTCATTTATACGCAAATATATACAGTGTAGTGCAGAGAATGTACTATATGTATAGTATCATTATTACTAAGCATATTATGCATTGATGGAACAAAACAGAACGAAATGGAAGATTAAACAGTCACCACTCATTGTTTATACGTCATACGAGAGGGTGTGATACCCATCATTCCTTTGACATATAGAGCTGTCCAAATAGGTCGGGGCCGTGGGCCCGCCCCCCACTCTGCATAATAGGTGTGTTGGGAATAATAGGCTGGTCCATGTGGGGCGCGGGCTTTCGTGGAGTGGGACATGTTAAGCTGCCAACTTTATTTTTAGTTATACGCCATTCAATTCATTGAAATTGAATCTTAACTTAAACTACTTTCATTTTTCACTTATCAACCACAGACATGCTCTTTAATTTCAAAGAAAAAGGAAATTCACTTTACACCCAATTATAGCTCAACTACGTTAATAGAGGTAGCCGGCAGAGAAGGAAGAATGACATACGACTTCCTAGTTCTCCCACTACTAACGATGATTGGGTGTAGATAAAATTATTGAAAGAGTTTCTAGTTGCTCTGTTGGTTCAATACAACTATTATTACTTCGGAGATTATTTTGATATGCATTAACAGTGAATTATGTATTGTATTATGATTAAATATATATTTTTTAGAATTTTACTATTTTTGTTTTACATTGTATTGATAATTAGTTATAGTTTATAATTTCTCGAGAAATAATTATCCCCCCTAAATTCTTATGTGTATATTATTATAAATAAATTGAGTTGTCAGTCCGAACCCTAGCCCGTGGTGAGTTGGACTGGGTTGGGCCAATGTTTTAGGGCAAATTCTACCCTACCCACTTGAGTAGGAATCCACCACACAAATTATAAAAGATGTGTTGAAAATCAAGGGTGTGTGTATTTTTAATTTAAATAAATAGAGAAATGAATGGTGGATCTCCCCAAGCCCTGCCAAATAATGGGCTCTGATGGATTCTGACCCACTTCGTCTCGCCAGTCCATTATGACAATATTATCCATGTAATCGCTAATCTATTGAGTTAGGTACGTTATAGAGACATGAGATAAGTAGTGTTGTGTCACGTTAATTTAGTTGAAGAATCATGAATTTTACTTGCTACTTTTTGTTTGCTAGCTATTAGTACTTAGCAGCAATTCTTATCTTTATTTATAGGTGTTTGGTGTATATAATATAAGATTTTTATTGAAAATGACATTTTATTTTGGCATTGATATATGCACTCCGATTCATATATATTGATGATGTCATTTTTTGAACTCTTACGTAGAGCTTTTCTATCGATAAAAAAAGCGGGAAGAAGTGTTTTATGGTTGGAGCAAGGGAGCTTATGATTTCTTGGAAAGGATGTTGGGATTATACGCCAAACCCTAAATCGAGGTTTTTATTGTTTATTATCGACATATATCTTTTCTTTTTCAATTTCATTTTAAATATGTTATACGCACAAGAAAGACTTATCTTGATTTGCTAAAGAATTAACTTTTATTTTGTTTTTTTTTTCCAGATTTCCAGAAGTGGCAAATTTAAGATCCATAGGATGGATTCACATTCAAGGCAAGATTAAAGCTGAAATGTTGTCGGAAAACACTAAATATGCAGCTTATTTAGTGTTCTGGCTAGAGAGAATGGATGGCCTAAAATCATCACAAACTGTAATAAGATTTGTTGATGAACAAATGAAAAATAATACGATAAGAAACGAGCATTTTGAGTGCCGAGAAACTGGGAAAATGGCTAAAATGAGAGGGGACGGATGGATGGAGATTGAAATGGGGAAGTTCTATAATAAATGTGGAGATGATGGGGAGGTAGAGGCATGGTTGACGGAGATAAACAGCCCTTATGTGAAAACTGGACTCGTCGTTGAAGGTATTGAGTTTCGACCTATATAGAGAGAACATTGTAATATGAATACTTTCTTCATGATGTGCATAATGAATTATGAAATATATGATCTGGTTCAACGATGAAACTTGTATTTAAAGAAGCGTTTCAAAATTCACAATCAACCCAACCTTTCTTTTTTCACTTTATTTCTCTCAACTTATACTACTCACTTAATTGAGACATATCAAAACTGAAGGCATGACCCAAAGTTCATGACCCAAAACTTAATGGGCTAGGCTGAAAAGTAAAGAGAAAATCACATCTAAAAATCCCGAACCAGTTCGGTATGGGCGATTCAGGCCAATGGTACGATTCGCGGTTTGAATATTACTGAATATTCAGCTCCATACTATAAATTATTTCCAACATAGTACGATTTGGAGAAAGTTAAAAGCTAACGTTTTTTTTGTGATTCGATGTGCTTTCAATTCGGATATGCGTATAGTTCAATAAATCCCAAGTTTGATGCATACTGTAGCCTACAACACAAACAAATCATGAAAAAGAACATCATTTGATGGTTGAATCAGCGATTAATAAACTATTTAGTATATAAATTACATGTCCCTATTAATTATGGAATGAAACGAAGATATGGGTTATGTACTTATGTTTAAGTTGAACCTGGGCTGATGTGATTTGGGCTTTTGATGAGCTAAACCATAAAATATGTTGGGCCCCAAGGTACTCAATGGGCTCGATTTTGATAGCCCAATTAGTTTGAAGTTGGGCTTAGATATGACACAAGGTACTTGACAATTGAGAACACTTGAATATTATTATAGTATAAAAAATTGTATTAAATTATGTGTCATGTTTGTGGTCTTGAATTATATCCCCTAACAAACATAGTTAACACTCAATCCAATATTTTGGTTTTATTATCTTCAGTTCATAGCACTCAAATAATTGGTAAGCTCCAAGCTCACGGAAGAGGGTCCATTATCGATCATGCCCAATGACAATCATAGTCAAACTAAAATTACCATTATACCCTCAGGTAAAGGATACTATAAATGATTCATTTCTTCTAATTTGAAGTAAGTTTTTTCACTACACACTTTGATATCTTCTCTACTACTCACTCTCTAAATACCCGATAGAATATAAATTTCAACTCAAACAAAATTCACGAACTGACTTAAGCATGGAGGTCCTCCCCGAAGTGGTTTTTGCAGGTCTAGTCGAGAGAGTTGGAGTTAGACCACCCGTAATTTGAAGTTGGAGATCGGAGACGAGGCCCGGTCCAAAAGGCTTTTTGAGCCCAATAATTTTCGTAGTGTCGGACCCAATTTCATTATACCCTAGAGTACAATGTTAATATGCGAAAGTTGTATTTTTAGTCATTAGACGCAAACTCGTTTGAAAATGTGAATTGAGTTGTGAGGTAGGTGACAAAATGGTAAGTATGATGGTGATATAAATGTGATTTGGGGGGCAATGTTTACATCAAGTTGTGATTATCCGGAAACATATGTTGACAACGGCAACACAATCACGTGTTTGGTCCGGTAGAAGTAGAAGGATATCGCCTCAATTATTTGCACAAAAACGTCCTACTATCCTCCCTATTTTGTGTTCTTCTCAATCATCTTGTTGCGATGGTTTGGGGATATAGATACACACATAGGCTTACCTAAAAAATTAATGATAAGATGGACTATCAATTAAACATTTTTTTTTTTTAATTTGCATGTACCCTAGCTGTACCAATTTTAAATCCGTGTAATTTGAGTTATGTGTAAATCCACAAATTATGTGGAGTTTTTCATGAAAATTTGCCATTATTTATACAGAAATATATTACTTATTTTGATAAAGGTATTACCTTTTAGCATATTTGTGGTGCCATGAAGGGAAATATCCTATGCATGAAATGGAAGTTTTTGAGTCAGTCGCCACCAATTGACAATCATAAACCCCGAATCCACCAGATCCCGCAGCAGGAACTAAACCAGAAAACCCAAAGCACAATCAGCGTCAGGAGATCCCACCCTTGACGCGGTCCACGAAGCACGATATGCATCATGAGATCCCATGCCGAGGATTCCTTGGGGCGGTCCTGGGAACGCGGGCTCATCACATTCACCCATGTGTCTATGTTAATAGTGGCAGTGTGAGAAGAGTTTCCTGGTGGAGGTCCCGACATAAAAGCGACCAGATGAGTGTCATTGTAGCAACTAGCCATCTTTCTCTTGCCAAAAAGATATGGGGATCACTAACATGTCCCTATAAAAAGTACCAAGGTAGATTGTTGAGTGGAATTAGGATTTAGGTGGCATTCACGAAATGAACATCTTATCCTCCAACCATAATACAGTAAGTATATAAGCCTAAATATTTATTTCTTGAGCAAGGTAACACTTACACTTTTTACTCTATTCCATTAGTATCATTTGCCATTCTTGCTAAAACCATCCATCTCCGATCACCGACTCAAGCGTCGGAGGCTCTTCACCGGAGACTCTCAGGTGTGGGTTTTTGCAGGTTCTGACCTTGAGGACCAGCACATTTATACAATCGAGGGGATTTCATTGAACTTTGTTTTAGGTACATTCTTATCATCTTTTGGTAGGGTTAAACCCTGTTTCATTATGGCACTACGTACAGTGACGCCGTCTGTGAGAATGTTTTTTTCTCTTGTTTTGAGATATGACAAGAGGATTACTCCCACCAATAAAAGACATGATTCTTTAAAAATCCCCCAAAACGGGCATATGAAGAAACTCAATTAATCCTCCTTTTTCGATGAACTTTGTTTTAGCATGGCAAGTGCCGGCATCGGTCACGATCTGCGATCAGAATTCGACAAAGCAGCGGAAGACATTACTCTTCCTGGCGGAAAACCCCCACCTGTATTTTTTGAAATTTGTCCAATTTAATACACAGTTCATCCGTGACACCCAATTTGACCCGAATTAGTGAAGCTCGCTGCACGTGACTATAAAAATTGGGGCTCTTTGTATACTATGCTGATGTGGCAAAAATTATATAGCCCATGATGTCAATCCACGCCATTTAATTAATCAACAACGTCGACGTCATCTCATTTTAGTCTTTTTCTGCTCTTCTTTCTGGGTCAATCCAACTCCATATTGGGCCAATCCAATATCTCTTTTAAGCCCAATTGGTTGCTTCCTTTCATCCAAGTCTTTCTTTTACTCGTTTGACATCGGAATTTCACCAAGTACTCCAAATAAACTCTATTTAGTACTGAAAACACTACAAACTTAACAAACAAATGAACTCCGCCAAGTAAACAAAAACGAAGATTAAGAAGCACTATCTTTACGTATTTTTACGTTGTTTTAGCTATAAATATATTTAGGAGTGATCATTCATCTGCATACTAATTAACACACTTCACAAACTAAACGCACACCATCTATCACACACCTATCTAACATCTTTTACTACATAAAACATCAGCAAAATCATATACCAGACACTTTATAGGTGTGTATGAACATTTCCCACTGGAATTGAAACAGATAAACGTACGTGTGCACTTAATCAAAGATGTGGGGGATCTGTGTATTCAATCAAGGAGACAAGTGCTGAAATTTTTCACAAGCTTAACCCCACTAGGTGCCTATATTTTACTTTTGCTTTCTGCATGGCTTTTATAAATATATTTCCGCATATATTATACTAGTATATATCTTTATCGGATGTTTGGACTAGGTTGAGCCAATTCATTCGAAATTATGTATTCAAATGATCGTAAAGGTCCTGGTTGTGCCTAGTTAGATATACTCCGTTCACTTATATCTTGGTCCAAACATTCCCATGTAGGTGTGTGTACTGTAAGAATCTTTCTTATCCTAGCAAGCACTATCAACAATATACTATATGATATGAATATGATACTTGATAGGAACAGAATAATACATAAATATCATTAATTTGTAATTTTGCAATGAAAAGTCCAAGTCAAAGAACACAGATTTATGGGAAAGGCAAAAGTCCAAGAATGAAAAGTTGTTATCTTTCTGCCACCAATTTTTAACCACTTTCTCCCTGCTTTATTTTCATAACTTTCACAAACTTGACCTTAATGTCATTTAGTCTAACAAAGGAGCTATATATCTAGACTTTGCTTTATCAATAACCCTAGGTCAAATGACCAAAGTTTTGTAAGAAGATATTGCCTCCATTCCGGTTTAATTTGCCTACTTTAATCGAACACAGGAGTTAAGAAAAAAATAAATTTTGTAGAATTTTTTATTTCTTAGAAGATGGAGATTTTGAGGGTAGAAATTGTGAGAGAAATTTTCTGTTTTGGGCTGACAGAGTTATTTGGGACAAGTCAAAATACAAGTAGACAAATTAAGCCGGGACGAAAGGAGTATATATGATTAAAATAAAAAAGGCAAGTAGGCAAGTGAAAAGTTAAACTATCAAAAAAGCAAATGTTATTGCTCTGACAGGCCACTGCAACCCATTTCCACTAAATTTAGCGGTTTAAACTGGCTCCATACTCGTGTTAGGCTTGAAGCGGGTGTTATTCTATCCGCATCACAAGAGTAAAATAGTCGTTTTACATCGTGATTAATCGTTGGTGTTGACCTAATTCTTAATTAACTTGCTATTACCTTCTACCTACTTTCTCTTATTACAATCATAGAGATGAATTACATTTCAACTGTAGAATCTTAAAACTTGTGCATCACGATAGGTAAATAATTCAATGAAAAATATTATATCTAGTTTAATAAGCAATAAGAATAATATATATAATAATACATATAAATAAAGTATGTGAATTATATATGGGGCCTAAATTTTGACATTCATGCATTATTAGGTCACCATGATGATGCAAAATATCAAATTAAATTAAAAAAAGAGACGGTCGCCATATATATTATTGTAAAGGTACGATATGTTGCACACCTATAGCGAGCGCATGTTTATATATATTTTAATTTATTTTTATATTTGCAATATCATTAATTAGCACATTAGTAAGTACTTAAGAGGTGCTTATAAAGTATGCAGTATATCAAATCTAGTAATATAAGGGTTAATTATCGAAAAAATCACGACCCTTTGTCCAATTTTCAGTTGTAACATGACATTTAAAGCTTAGCAATATTAATCTCCAACTATATATTATTTTCAATTACAACAACGACCGGATTCTTTGACATCTAATTGTGTTACTACCACTACCATTAGATAAATTATGACGGGATCGTACGTCCTACGTCTGTAACCTAATTTAGCATTCATCGCTATAATTATCGAGAATAGGTAATTGAAGTTATTATTTTATATCTTTCACTCCCAATTAACGACAGTGAGAGTGACGGATTGTAGGATGGAGGATAAATGATGGTTTCGTCAAGGTACATCAAAAGATAGTTGTGACAACTGACAACACAATCAGATGTCAACAAATATAGTCGATGTTGTAATTGGAAAACATCAAAATTGATGATTTGTATTGTTAAGTTGTAAAAGTCATATTGCAATTGAAAATTGGAGTGAAGGTAGTGACTTTTTTGTAATCAACCCTTATCTTGCACACTTTCTTTTCGTCCGTCCCAGGCGAACTTGCACACCCTTCAAAATGGAAAGTTATAACACAATCTCCACCCTCATATCAACCTTTGAAAAGTCAACAAAAACTCAAAAAACAACTTTTCTTAATATTGTGTCAATCTCTTCTGTGTAAGATAAGATGGGACGGAGAGAGTATATCTATGTCTATATATATACATATGTTTATTATGTTAACCCCTCTTTCCTTGATCACCCTATGTGGTTTGAAAACTCCAATCCCATGTTATTCATTTCCTCCAACATTTAAACATTTTCAAACCTCAGCTTCTCAAAAGCTTTCCAAATTTGGAGGTGCAACTGGTTAATGGATATTGATCCCTTGTGGGCTATTGGGGGGTGGAATTTTTTCTTGCTCAAATTTTCATGGCTACAAATTCTCAATCTCTACTTCCACTCTTTCTAATCTTGTTCTTGCTCATCTCCCCGGCCGTTTCACCGGCGCCGCCGTCTAAAGACGAAAAACTCCCTCCGAAGGTCCCTACTCCCATGACTGATCAGAAAGAAACTACACTTGTTAATCCTCCTACGACAACTGCATCTGATTCCAAGAAAACATCGAAGAAAAATCAAGATCCGTTTCGCGCTGCAGCTCATGAAGTCCCGAGTGGTCCGAATCCAGAGTCCAACTGATGAGAAAGAATTATCGAAGGATTTTTAGCATTGTGGTATGGGGAGTTTTCAAGGGTTCCAATTATTTGCAGGTATATATAGCAAGAAATCTCTAGGGTTTTGGTTATATATATTATCTGGCTATTATTTTGAACTTAAATTTGGTGTTGCCAATATTTCCTATATATGTTGTTAATGTTTGTTCTCTTTTCATGTTTATGTAAGTATACTCTTGATTATTTGATGTGGTGAGGGGTTGTTCTTTAATTTATATACATTAAGAGTGAATTTTGTTTCATATTATATATCGTTTTAGAATTTTATACCACTTTATTTCAACTATAACCCTAGCTAATCAAGAAAAATTCAGGTCCTATGACAATTAAGAGACATTATTTAGGAATAATTGTTAATGGATGATAAAAGGTGTTAGCCATAATTTTATGTGCGTTAATTCTTAACAAAAATCGACATTGCCAAGGCCTTAGTAGCCTAACAGCCACAGTTCTCAACAGTTCATGGTGCAGATCACGGGTTCAATTCTTCCTCTCCCATCCCTACTAAAAAAATTAATACGAGGGCTGAAGGAGTAAAACTTATCGAATATTAGTGTATTAATGA
Source organism: Ajuga chamaepitys (assembly GCA_958295605.1). Lineage (NCBI taxonomy): Eukaryota > Viridiplantae > Streptophyta > Magnoliopsida > Lamiales > Lamiaceae > Ajuga > Ajuga chamaepitys. Next base: position 56,637,351 of record OY282506.1, read on the forward strand.
ATTTTTCTACTATTGTTAATGGTGGATTAATTTAAATTAGTTGTTGCATTGTGAGATACTGGGAAGATATTGTCTGATATATAATTGAATTGGGTATTTGAAGGATGAGTTATGACAGTGATTCAGTGATCCACAAAAAAGTGAGAGATGTATAGTGATTAAAAGTTAAAATGTAGAGAAAGTTATTGTGGATTTTAGTGTTTGTCTACATATAAAATGGTGAGGTGGGCCTAAACATTTCAGGGGAGGGAAAAAGTGACATGATATGATTTGATAATTATTACCCTACTGTGGATCCAAATTATTGATGCTCTCTCTATATATGTATAGTGTGTGTATATATATATATGCACACACACGTATAGCATGGAAAATGACATGCATAATCTAAGATCTAATTTCTAGATTATCCTGGTCGCAAATCATTTTTTGTCCCGTAAATATTTGAGTTTTCGATTTTAATCTCATAAGTATTTGTTTTTTTAATTTTGTCCCGTTAGTGCTAAAATAATTCAATTTAACGATAATTTTCGTATAAAAATACAAAATATTCTTAAAATGATTTCAAGCAATTTGTAGAAGATTTGTGACATATTTTAAAGTGAATATCTAATGCGACTTTATATGAATTTCATAAAAGAGTTTAGCCATTAATAATAGAGGAAATTATTTATTATCATTTTCAGAAGAAACATAAATCTATTAACTATAGATATATTAATTAGTTAAAACGTACCCATTATAGGATATGTTGAAATTCAACTCTACAGTTTCTAAATCCAACCTTTAAAATTTATTATTGGATCTAACATTTAATTATTCCAATAAATAAAGGTCAAAATTCTATACATGAACTCATTGCACATAATTATCATCATACACCTGAATTATACCGTCCACATATACTAGCATCGATTCATTACTCGTTCTCTTCTTCTTTGATCACCATCGTTCTTGTCAACCCATATTTTTCTCTTGAGTCAATTTTGATTTCACTGTAGTTAGTAATACAAATCTTACTTTTATGCTTTATTTTTACCCTTCTATAGTATGTCCTCCCCATATTGTTTGTAATTATTTACAACAAAAAATGGGGTGTATCAGACAAGTTTTATTAAAAGTGTATAGAATAGAGTTTTATAGACGAAAAATAATCAACAAAATGTCCAAAGAGATTATTAATAGTTGGTAACTTTATAATTAGTGCTATTCATTTTTAGACGAGATACCTACTTTATTATCTTGTAATTGTAATTGTTTTTATAAGTTAGTGCATGAAACTTGTCATATATTTTGTTAATAAAATTAAATGGAATAGCTTCGAAGAGCTCTGAATAATCGGATCGAACAAATTCGATCTTCAAAAGAAATTGAACTGATCAATGGAGTGATTCTGAAGATTTTATTTTAAAAACCTTCGAGATTGGTTCGATTATGAAAATTTATATATTTTCAAAATGCTCCAAGCCGTGCTCACCTCTAGTCTCCGAACGGTGAGTTTGGTAATTAGTCGTCCACCCACAAGTCCTAAGTAGGCTGGGCCTTCTAATTCTACGTGGGCCACCATGGTTGGGCTTTACGCTCATTTCACCTTGTTTACCACCTAATTATTGTTAATTGGGCTCACTATTCCCGACCCACTGGAAGGAAGTTAAAGTAATGTTTCAATAGTTTGTTGTAATTTATGCTAAAAGTGAAAGTCATTTTAAAAAATTGTTGTAATTTATATAAAAAATATTAAGAAAATCATAAATTAATTATATATAATTAGATAAATCAAATAAAAATATAAAATAAGTCGTATAATTATGAATCAATAATTTTCAAATAGTTATACCTTCATGAATTGAAAAAAAAAAAAAAGGTTTTACAATTTCAAATATGACCAGTCTTATTATGGAATGGAGGAGATAAATACACAACATGACTACATGAGTGATGAATATTATGTTTGCTTGGAAGGGCTCCATTCAATCGGATTGGTGGGTCTAGAGAGACGGACTTTTATCAGAAACATGGCTTCCAACTTGTCAGTTAAACACGTTAATAGGTGGTTAAAACTTGTAATAAGACCTTAAGCCACCACCGACGAAACAGTGTATAACTTATTAAAAATGTTTCACAGTCTGGAGTTCCTGTTGATTTACTTGAGGAAATTTTTTAGACGCTTTCCTTGAATTAAATACTCTCACCTATATTCATTAATGTTCAAAGTACCATCGAGCTTTGCAGATTTTTTTGGAGATACTTGTGTCTGCAACAGTACATAGGAGAAATTTGAATTATTTAGTATAGTTTAGTTTTTCTGAGATCAATTTTGTGTTTTTTCCAGGGATGTATATAGATAAATTTTGAAAAGGTTTGAGTACTCTTTTTCTTTTTCTAGTCAAGTAAAGTACCACTTTTACACTTATTGAGTAAAGTTGTATTTATAAACATGTATTTACATCTACAAAAAAAACGAAGGTAGTATTTCATAACCTCAATTACACATTACGTAGTTTCTATTTATATATCATTGTATATAAGTAAGTGATATCATATTATTATCTACTAATAATTGTCTTGTAATGGAATCTGGAATATAAGATGGGATATTATCCCTTCGTTCCAGTTAACTTGTGACATTTTTCATTTCAATCCGTCTCACTTAACTTTTAACATTCATAAACGGCAATTAAAGACAATAATCTCCAGCTTAAAAAATATCCGCATTCAATTTTCACCTTTAAAAAAGTCAAAAATTCCACAAAATCTGTTTTTTTCTTAACATTCGTGCCCGGTCAATTGTGAGAAGTTAACTGGGACGGAGGGAGTATTTTGGAATAGAAAATTTAATTTGAATGGCAATATGGTATGGAGCAAGATCAAGTCTTGAGTAATTCTTAGCATACAGCCAATGACAATATTATTAAATAAAGGGAAATTATGGAAAAACTTAACAATTCATGATTTGAATATTAAGAACTTTTACATGCTCCTTAAGGAGAATACACAGAGGAACAAATACAATACATTCACTTTTATATATGTTGCTATTGCAAAATATTTTAAAAAATAATCAAAACATAATTTCTACTAAATTCAAACAATGTGCACTTTCAAGGCAAACAACGGTACTGAATCAGTGGCGCCCTCCGCCACCTCCAAATCCTCCACCACCACCGAAGCCGCTGCCGCCTCCGAGACCTCCACCGCCACCTCCACCAAATCCTCCTCCTCCCCCACCTCCTACCCCTCCTCCTCCGCCCAAACCTCCCCCGGCTCCAAAACCTCCCCCAGCACCGCCACCAGCTCCACCTCCCAAACCGCCTCCTCCACCAGCTCCACCACCAAATCCGCCGCCTCCACCTGCTCCACCTCCTAAGCCGCCACCAGCTCCACCGCCTAGTCCGCCACCAGCTCCACCACCTAATCCGCCACCTCCACCTGCTCCACCTCCTAATCCGCCACCTAGACCACCACCTCCACCTGCTCCACCTCCTAATCCGCCACCAGCTCCACCGCCTAGTCCCCCGCCAGCTCCACCACCTAGTCCGCCGCCTCCACCTGCTCCACCTCCTAATCCGCCACCTAGTCCGCCACCTGCTCCTCCTCCTAATCCCCCACCAGCTCCACCACCTAGTCCACCGCCTCCACCAGCTCCACCTCCTAACCCCCCACCAGCTCCACCACCTAGTCCGCCACCTTTCCCAAAGCCACCTCCAAGACCTCCTCCTCCTCCATGACCTAATCCACCACCACCTCCTAAACCTCCTCCTCCACCTAGTCCCCCACCTGCACCACCACCTAAACCAGCACCAGCACCACCTCCAAGACCACCACCACCACCCAAGCCACCCCCACCCCCAAGGCCAGCCCCACCACCTAACCCTCCACCAATGCCATGCCTAAACCCTCCAAGAAAACGCTTACCAAGCAAAGGCCTAGGCCTAGGCAAGAACTTCTCATCATTAATCACATCTCCCTTATTAACATGATCACCATGAACAACCACACTTTGCAAAACCAGAATCACCAAAGCAAAACCCAAAAGACAACCAGAAAATCCTCTCATTTTCCCCACAGAAACCCTAACAACATGCATGCAAAACTGAACCACAATTCAGTAACAAGTTATCCGACACCATTTATACTGAACAATAGGGAAATGCTACGTACATTAAAAGCCACGTTGTAGGCCCAAACTCAACTGTCTCCCTGCACCAATTAAATGCGTGCAGTTTCTGAGAAGCCCAACTCAATTTATTTTTTTCAACTGCCACCCTGCTGTGCTGCTTTCTTCAACATCAGTGGCCACAAATTATGATTCTTGGATGTGGGATTTGACTTTAGGCTCTACTAATCAATTCACTTCCCTATTACTCTCCGGCGTGTTTACTTATGGTTTCCTTATGTAAATTTAGGACATCGAATCTTAATAAAGTACCCTCATTAATTCCTTCGATCAAATTTGATTCAGTACTTCACAGCTTAATCGCACACACCCCTAAAGTAATTCTCCTTTCACCAATTTAAAACATAATTTTCTCAATAACTCGAAAGTATATAATATATTTGTCACGATATAAGTGGTCTCAAATGTGTCGCAATTTTTTTCTGCAACACTTATTTCTCTAAAAGAAGTCTTATAATGATCTCAAATAATTTATAAAGATACTTGTGTCAATAAGTGGTCATACTCATAAAATGTCATAAAAAATACTTTTTTTGTTGTAGTGTACTCATATAAAAAATGAGTCTTGAAACTAAAAATAAATAAAAATTAGAGACAGAAAAAAAAACCACATTTAATCACATTATATTTATATTTAAACTAAATTAGTACGCAACATACGTGAGCCAAAATATTTGGTCTTCGAAATGCTGTTATTTCGTCTCTAAATTTAATAATTGAATCATTATGAAATTAAGACTAAGTTAGCAACAAAAATAGAGGCGAATTATACCAAAAATGAATCATGAATTACAATGTGGGTTTATATATCCTATCCAAATATGGCTAAAGTTGAATAATTAATTATCATTTGAGTTTCCTAATTAGTATATAGATATAAGTTTGATAATAGTGACAGCAGTGTTGAAGCGCCTAGTGCGCGTATAGTTAATGTAATTATTTGTCGAATTCTCTATCATATTAATGATGCGACCAAACTATATATCTAGATGAATTATCCAAATAATAATAATAATTAATTAATAGAACATAAATTATGGATGCGTAGCAGCTGGCTAGTAGAGTACTATAGTGATAAGTCACATTTTTATTTAACAAATTATTTTTACAACGTCTCTAACATTGGAAGATGAAGATGGGGTGGGGGCGATCGGCGGATGTGGGAGCTGCTTTTTTTCTAAGATATTTATTTAAAAAATTATTTTTAATATTTTTAAATTTTAAATACATCATGACATTTTATCAAAATTTAGTTATGATTTTTATATTTTTATTATTAATTTCCAATTTTTTACAATTTATATTTATATTTTGTATTATTTAATTATTTTTATTTTTTAAATATTACAGTTTTTAGACAGTTTTTTAGTTATCTAAAAATTCAATTACCATTTTTTCTTAATTTGTTTTAATTTTTTCTAATTTTAGTTGAGGAAAAAAATTAGTCAAATATACAAATACTACATTATACACAAGTTTTGTTATGTTTTCTAACTACAAATCTTTAAAAGCAATTATACCTGCATGACGTGCATCTTGGGTAATAAAAATGTTGTTTTCTATTCAAAGTAAAATAAAAATTGTGTCACAACTTTAGGACGGTATATAATATGTTGGTAATAATAATGATAATCATTACTACATATAGACATAACAAAATCTTTATACATAGAAGTGGATGGACCACAATATGTTATGCACATGTAGGCCTCATTTGGTAGGCTGTATTAGGCCAGATTATATAAGTCATACGACTAAATCTTCCGTTTGGTAGGTTGTATTGCTTATATGCCATTATACAAGGGGTCCTGTACGAATCCCATATTACCCCATACTTGGCATCTCACCATTTTGGTGAGATGACTTATACAGCCTATTACTCATGTGTACACGTCATTAAATGCTGAATAAAAATAATCACAAATTCTCTCCATAGTCTTGCAAAACCTGGTCCTCTTTTCATAACCCTAGATCGCAGAGGAAGAATTGGAAGCCGCTCTTCTCCATTGTTCGTTCTCGCCGTACCTGGACGGCGATCATCCTCCTCGGTCGTCACAAGGTGGACTCGACATAGGAAACACAGCACCGAAACCCTAAGCGAGGTAAAACGCAAAGACACTACATCTCTCCTTTTTCAAATACCTATTTGTACGATACTTTTTTTTCTGAATCCGTTACCTAATTTCTCCCGTTATGTTGGTTCCGATTTACAAGTGTATTTGATTTTGGGAATACTCATGTTATCTGTCACAAAATGGAAAAGAGATTAAGGTTCTTTTTGGGGCTGAACTAGTTTAGTTTTAATAACTTTGTTGCAAATCCAAAGTGCAATTTCTGTAAGGCCGAAAATTAGAGTTCTATTCGTCTTGATCTATGAATTTTCATGGAATCTGTAACAATATGTAAATATATATTTATACATATATAAGTTAAAAATTCAATAGAGAAATTTAAACAGAGTTATTATTCTTATTCCCCATGATTTTGGCGGATAAAATATATATGTTAGTCAAGGTTTCAATGTTTAAAAAACAAGAGTAAAAAACTAAAACGCAAGAGCAGCAAATATTCATGGGAGATGGAGATAGTTTAGGTTCTGGGATTGTAAATAAATGAAATTCAGAATGAATCACTTTTAAAATGTAAGAACAAATATTGCTTATATGAATTAATAGATTATGAATATATATCTACTTAATTATGAATATATATCTACTTAATTGTATAAGTTTAGAAAGTCCTATCTAAAACTATGGACTTTAATAATGTGTAAACCAAAAGTTATTCTTTGACAGTGGGACTTCTAAGAATTGTTCTTGCTGCGGATTGACTTCCGTATCTTGATTGATTTCATATTAATTTTTTTGGCTTACATGCTTCCTGAAAAGCTGTTTTATATTGGCTATGTATGGTTGCGAATGTGTTGATTGTTTAGCAAATCCCTTGTGTTTTCCAAAATGATAGTTTCATCGATTCCACTTAAGAAAACAATACTATTTGGATTTCTGTCATTTGGGTCAGCTTGAATAAAAAATAGTATATTAGGGAGAGGGATCAAGCATTCTAGTTTCTAAAATGTGTGTTCTTTATGTCAAAAAGGCAAAATCAGTTCGGTTACGTATACAATTTTTTAACCATGAAGTATGACACTACTATTCTTTCTTGAAGGTATCATGTCACGCCTATTGCGAAAGAAATTTGTTGTTTACTTATTACTTAACGAGGCTTTAAAAGACACTTTACTAGCACTAGTTCTTGTATTAGCCCTAATAAAGAAAAAATTAGGCCGGAGGGGAAATCGAGTGGATCATATAGAGAAATATAGCATGCTCGATAAGATTCCAGACCAAGTAAAATACTTAACAAGAATGGTGAGGCTAAAAGATTCTAGTTGTATCGATAATTGCCGGATAGATATGAATACCTTCGCGAGGTTATGTTTCCTCTTAAGGGAACTTGGGGGGCTTAGTGATAACAAATACGTTAGTGTGGAGGAGCAAGTTGCTATATTCCTAACCATATTAGGCCATCACAAAAAGAATTGCATAGTCAAGTTTGATTTTATAAGATCGGGACAAACCGTGTCGCACTACATCCACCTCGTGCTGAAGGCAATTCTGAAGTTGCATCCACTACTACTGGTTACACCCAGTCCGGTCCCCGAGGACTCTACAAACCCCCGCTGGAAATGGTTCAAGGTAATTTGAACTTAACAAATTCCGGTTAGAGTCTGCTTTCGTTTAATTTAATTACTAAATCTAAACCATCGTCTAATTTGATAATCAGGGTTGCCTAGGTGCCTTAGACGGTACATTCATTCCCGTGCATGTACGAAAAATAGATAAACCTCGGTATAGGACAAGAAAAGGCCAAGTGTGTACGAATGTACTAGCTGCGTGTGATCGAGACATGAGATTCACTTATGTTCTCCCAGGATGGGAAGGATCCGCTGCAGATGCTAGGATTTTGAGGAACGCAATCAATAGGCCTCACGGATTAAAAGTTCCAAAGGGTACGAGACCAGATTTTCATTATTTTTTTAAAGGTTGAATAAAATATCTCATTCTTCTTCTCATTTTGATAGATAATGACCTTTGATTATTACCTGACAGGTCACTATTACCTTTGTGACAATGGGTATGCTAACAGTGAGGGGTTCTTAACCCCTTATCGGGGTTTTAGGTATCATTTGGATGACCGGGATCAGCCATCGTTCCAACCTCAAAACTACCAAGAACATTTCAATATGAGGCACACTAGGGCAAGAAATGTAATTGAACGGGCCTTTGGTGTGATGAAAATGCGGTGGGGAATTTTCAGGAGCTGCACATACTACCCTATAAAAATTCAGACAAGGCTTATTATGGCTTCTTTTTTGCTGCATAATTTCATCCGTAATGAAATGCCTGATGACCCGCTAGAAGCCCTATTAGATAATCAGCCGATTGAGCCACATGAGGAACAAGAGGACAATATTGACAATACTGACGCCTCCCCTGTATCTAATGCCTGGAGGGATGGCCTTGCACAAGATATGTGGTCGGATTGGTGTTTTAGATGATAGGGTGTTTGTTGTAGTGATAGTATTCTGCTGTATTAGACCATGTGTTTCAATTTCTTTTTTGTTTAGTTTGTTGTTTTGTATTCAATAAACTATTGTGAGTTGTTGACTTGGATTTAGCCCCTTTATTATTCTTGCGCGTATCTAAATCTGATTAAATGCTATTATTTAGTGTGTTATTTTGCAGGGCTGTAAGCCATGGAGAGTCGGGGCAGCAATGCGGGTCGTGGGAATGATCGTAGGGCAGAAAAGGGCAGGCGTGTTTGGTCGCCCCGTGAGGAAGAGGTGCTCATTAACGCCCTAAAAGAACTGATTGCAGAGGGATGGAAGACAGACAATGGGTTCCGTGTTGGTTACTTGGGAAAGCTAGAGATGGCAATGAGGAAAGTATTCCCAGGGACGGACCTCAAAGGTCAGCCGCACATCAACTCCAAGATCGTTGGTTGGAAGCGGTTGTACGCCGTTGTGTCAGGCGCTTTGGGCCTCACGGGAGTTGGGTACAATGAAACTACTGGTATGCTGGATTGCACAAATGAACAGTGGCAGCAAATAGTGAAGGTTTGTTCATGACAAGTTCTATTTTATATTGTTCATTATGTTTTGCAAAAGAGCCTGATGAGCCATTACGTGGTCTTTCTTTAAGATTGTGAAAGTGTCTTGACAAAGACACTGGTGAAACTGTACTAGTCAGCCGGGTTTGTACTGGTTTGACACAAATTAGAAATCGGTTAGCTACGCTGTCAAATTTTGCATTAATTTTTTAGTTGCTGGTTGAGAATGTCATTTAAATCCTGCTAGACTGTTTATTTGAAAATAGCTACAACCGAATAGAAGAGAATTAGTATGTTTTATATTACATTTAAAAATTGGTGATATGACCAGCCTTGTGACTTTTTCTACCACTTGGATTTTTAATGCAGAACGATCCAAACGCTAATGGAAAGTGGTACATAGCATTCCCCATGTATAAAACTTGGATCGAGTTTTTTGGAAAAGACCGTGCAACCGGGGCGATGGCCGAGGATGTGATGGAAGCTGTGAACGAGTTGATGAATGATGAACAAAGTGCAAAGGAAGATATGGATACCCAAGCTGGAAAGGAAAAAGTTGAGCCATCGGGTACTAGGTTTGAAGGTGATGAAAAGACTGATGGAATTTGTGAAGAAGAAGGTACAAGTGTTTGTCAAAATGATAAGGGTGTTCCAAGGCCAAAAGTGTCGAAACTGAAGCGGAAACACTCGGACGGGCTAGAAGGTTTGTTTGATCTCGTCGGGCAAATTTGTCGAAGCTCTGAAGCTAAAATGGACAAGATTGCGGGGCTAGTTGGGTATGAGCACGGATTGGGCGAAACGAGGAAACAGTTGTTTGATTTAATTGGTCGTGTTCCTGGATTATCTACTATTGAGACTTTCGACGCCTCCATGATCTTGGCGGAGAAGAGTGATCTCCTTGAGATGTTCATTTGTGTTCCGGAGGCAGCCCGTGCCCCGTTCGTCCGTCGTCTACTTGAAAAGCACAAGTCAAACTAGGACGTAGTTATTAATTTTCCCAAGGGCTGTTTTAACCTATACATTGGGTTGAATCTTTTTTGTTTAGTATGGGTGAGTGAAGCTGCAAACAATCATCTAGTTTGTTGTGTATTGTCGTTTTGTAATTATTATATGATGCTAATCAACTATGCAGCTGGCTCCAGCTAACTCACTAATGAAAAACGATTGTGAAGTGCAGACCCACCTCGGTTGATAATTCAAAAATTGCTACACATGTTGTCAGTTTAAGCTTTACAATGCCATATGAATGGACAATTCATTTCTGCTGCATTTATCTTGGTGGTTGAAATATATTGTTGCGTGTAAATTTTGAATTGCATTAAATGAGAGACAAATAAAGTTACAGATCAAAAGCTGAAATTTTTAATGAAACAAGCAACAGCAGACCTTTAATGGAAATAGTACGTGATGGTTTAATGTGGTAGATTGCGCCACATTAAAAGTGGCCTGAGTGTTCAATTAAATGATGTAGGTTCAATTTGACCATTATTTACTATTCCTTATAAACCCATTACATGGGGTACCAGGGTAATTGAATATATCCTTATTTTTCCATTAAGCCAGAACTTGGCAACATAAACCACTCAGAAAATGCACTTGGGGGGTATTCCACAACAGACCCATTTTTTGTACAAAAATGGTTGGTGTGAGGCAATGGATGAGCGGGTCATTAACAAGCTAATCGAGCAAAAAGGCAAGGGGTATTGGAACCCGGAGTTGCACGGCAACTATCATGCCCTCCTTACGGCTCTTTACGATCTGAACGAGGACGCTATCTGGAGCCGTTCATGGGAAGACATTGTTGCTCGTCAAGCCTTTTTTAAGAAGCGGTACGAGACCTTCTTGCGTCTCGTTCAAGACTACAAGGTGATTTGGGACCACGAACGAAACAAGTTGAATGCGACATCGTCTACTTGGAAACGCATCCTTAAAGTAAGTCTTTTATTTTTAATCTTACTATCATAAGCCGTTGGTGTTATTTGGCAAATTCAGTGATTGTTTTCATATTATGTTGGCATTTATGTGGCAGAGGGATCCATTTGCTGCCGCGTACTTCTACGTGGGCGAGCCACAGTGGAACAACCTCCAAATGCTGTTTAGAGCCAACGGGGTCATCATTGAAACAGGTGATCAAGAAATTATCAACATCAGTGACTCTACCACTAACACTGTTGTTGTTTCTGATGACTCGGAAGAGGTCGTTTCACCACTAGTCACGGTTGACAAATCCAAAATTTGCAAGCGCTTGTTCGACGATGAATATCACCAGGAACCCGTGGACGTTCGCCATCCATACACTAGCCCATTTCCAATGGCGAATGCATTTCCACCAAAGCCTACTCACATGACTGGACCTTCTATTCCGAGTGGCGAAAGCTCATGTGCTTCGTCCAGCCCTGTTAAGTGGTTTTCCTTTCAGAAAGGAAATTGGTGATTTGGTTGTGATCGTTTTCTAGCTGTTTCATCCGTTCATCTTTGGATTAACTTGTTTTTTTAATTTTGAGGTCTAAGTCAAAGGGTTTAAAGTTGTATGTGTCTTCCTTCAAGGTATGTTTCCAATTATCATCGAGTCTTAAGTTGTAGGAAATTTCTATTTTCAGTACCTAGTACTCTATGGGGTTCATTTTAACTTTATGAAATATTTGAGTTAATGTCGTAGGATCTAAACTGTTGCTCTATGCAATTAATTGTGACTCTGATTTATATCTCAAGTATTCCTTTATTATCCTTATTTCCATGCTGAACATTTCAAGAAAGCAAAAATTAATAATAGATATCAACTGTTGAGTTGTGGAGCCAAAAACAGGGGAACAGGGGTGTTTCTCGCTGGAAAGTAATCTCGGCCGAGATGGGGAAGGATCTCGGCCGAGACGGGCTGTCGAGTCATCTCGACCGAGACAGAGAATGATCTCGGCCGAGACATGAAGGCAGGCACAATGGAAGTTTGCCCTGGAGAGTCATCTCGGCCGAGACAGAGAATGATCTCGGCCGAGACATGAAGGCAGGCAAAATGGAAGTTTGCCCTGGAGAGTCATCTCGGCCGAGACAGAGAATGATCTCGGCCGAGACGTGAAGGCAGGCAAAACTGGAAGTTTGCCCTGGAGAGTCATCTCGGCCGAGACAGAGAATGATCTCGGCCGAGACGTGAAGGCAGGCAAAACTGGAAGTTTGTCCTGGAGAGTCATCTCGCCGAGACAGAGAATGATCTCGGCCGAGACATGAAGGCAGGCACAATAGAAGTTTGCCCTGGAGAGTCATCTCGGCCGAGACAGAGAATGATCTCGGCCGAGACGTGAAGGCAGGCAAAACTGGAAGTTTGCTCTGAAGACTCATCTCGGCCGAGACAGAGAGTGACCTCGGCCGAGACGTTAACACCGACTTATCATCTCGGCCGAGACAGGGACTGATCTCGGCCGAGATTCTTAAACCGTCCTACTTTTCAGGGCCTCAAGCTGAGGTCAGATATTTTGTGTCCAAGAAGCTATTAAAATAGGTTTTTTCTTTCATTGTTCATTGTAACTCCCAAAATTCATCACAAAGTAAAATATCCTGGCTTGGAGGTGGGATAAATTCCTAACATCAACAACCTAAGGACTGAAATCAATAAACACGAAATCAGCCTTTAATTCACGTTGGTTCACCTTACTAGACATCAACTACGCACAGATTTGTTTTGCGTCTACAGACGCCATAGACAACAAACTAAAACACAGTATAACCAAAATTACGGTAAAATAGAAAGTGCATATGATCTTTAACTTGCGTTGCTGTAGACGCAAATCACGATTTTTCCTTGCTAGTTCGCAACTGATCTTCTCACTTTCGGTTGCCCGTTCCTTAAGTTCGACCTCTCTAGCGACCTGCGTGTCGTTTTTTGTCTGAAGTAGCTTTGTTTCGTTCACGTACTCAACTATGGACACCTCCAGATCATCGATGATATCAACTTGCCTTTGTATTTCTTTTTTCAGCACGGGGATTGTTTCTGAACAATCGATGCAGGTTGGCCTCTCTATCAAGTGAACAAAGCCTCTTTGATTTGCCTGAAATAAGATCGAAAGACAAAGGTTACTGCTTCGACGAAACTAATGGAATCGACCACACCTGAACCAAAACGCGTATCGATTTTTTTTTTCTGAATTTAGGAACTTACCAAAACATGATCCCAAGGAATGAAATGTCGAACTCGCAACCGCTCTCCCGTTGAAGCACAAATTGCCAAACCCAATCCACAATCGCATGCCTCCACATAACCGTTCCCCAAGTAGCTAGTGGAACTCGAAGATGAACTCGATGCGGCCACTGCGCAAAAGACAGCACGTCAAGAAACAATGAGAATCAACATTACTTACGGAACATATTTTTTCTTCTAAATTACCAACAATTCTTGAGGATGAGTTTTCATCCTAAATCAATAACCATACATTTCAAAAGTATTTGGTAAACAACAAGCATTAGAATCTCATTGTGTGCAAATTAAACCAAACACCTCAATAATGGGGCTTACCGAAAACACCGGCGACATTTTACGAACCTAGAAGTAACAACACAACCTAAATTTGAAGAAGCAGGTGTGAGAAGAGGAATTGCTGAATACTCACTTTATTCCGGGTCACGGTACAAATGCGCTACTAACATTGCCCATCACCTCCGTAGAACTTATACCCAACTCGCTCGTGTTCTTCGTAGTACCGAAAATTTAGAGAGGGACTAATCAAAAATTAACTCATCCAAGATTGAACAAGCTGAAATTGGAAAAGGATTAGATCACCTGTGTTAAATTCGACCGCAAGCGACGCACTAAGGACGAGCTGCGGCGGGGAAGATCCTCAATCCTGCTGGGCTAAAATCTGAAAATTTAATTGGTCTTGGAAAGCCCTAATTCGTGTAAGAAGAAATGAGAGACTATGGGTGTTGAATCTAATCTGAAACTTATTTACACACTAGGGTAAAACTGACCTTTAATTTCTCAATAAGAGCTAATCTTACATGTTATACAGCCTACCAAACAACCGACTAAAAATAATACTGCCCTCATATACAACCTACCAAATGAGTGATTGCTCATATTGTACAACCTAAACAGGATGAGCTATCTAATGATATCTAATATCCCTTCATCTTGTACGGTCTACCAAATGAGCCGGTATAGGAATAGGATTCAATTGATTTGTTCATTCAATTCAAATTACTCGGTCCGTTTGCTTAAGATAGGGCTCAGTAAATTTAGAGGATCGAATTTAAATAAAAAACACTCATTAACTCCTCCAACCAAATTCAACCCAACATACTTCAGTTTTAAGCAAACGAACCCAATATATATATACATATATATTGTTCAGATTTTGATACATCAATTCCTCTTTTTTCTAAGCTACACCAACAAAAAAAATTATCTTATCATTTTAAGAGTATTTTTTTACAAATCAATCATCTTATATAAATCAAAATATTTAATATGGTCTCGTCACAATCAATTCATCTAATATAATATATTCCCTCTATCTCGACTTTTTTTTATACGGTTGACCAGACACGGATATTAAGAAAAACATATTTTATTTTTTCTTTAATTTTTTTAAAGGTGAAGATTAAGGGGTGAGATTTTGAGGGTGGAGATTGTGGGAGAAGTTTTCTTTTTAGAAGTGTGCAAAACAAGGTGGGACGGCCGAAAAGAGAAAGTGTGCAAAATAAGTCGGGACGGAGGTAGTAATAAATATGAGTTGAAACACATCCAACTAATCATAATCAGTCTATACTTATAAACAACGCCAAAAATAATGAAAATTCGAAATTGGGATTAAAATAAAAACAAGAAAAGGGAAAAAAGGTTAGAGCTTCTTACTCAGTTAAAAGGCCTATGACAATGGCCCATAACTGGAATGACAAAATCCATCGTATGGCCCGATTTCAAAGCCCAAAAATTGTCCCAAACTGTAATTAACCGAATCATGAGATGATTCAGAAATGATGGCAGAACACACAGGAAAACCTATAAACAAAAAAATCTATTTTTTTCCCTTGCAATCTCTGTTTTGCATTTAGGGTTCTAGCAATGGAAAAACAAGCTGTTCTAGATCACGGTGAAACGGGGGATGAAGAATTTCCGGATGAATTCCAGTGTTGCGTGTGCCTGTAAGTATCTCTATATTTATTAAATTTAATCCCTGTCGAAACTATTCAATTTTGCAAGTAAAATGCATGTTAATAATTAATTAGACTTCTCAGAAACCGCTAGATCATGTTTGAGGAAAATGATGTTTCTGGAAAAATGCCTATGAATGATTTAATCGTGGTTGAGGTTTTCCATGGCTGATGTCTTATTAGTGATTCGTTTCAGTACCTATTTGTGAATGAGTAATGGTTTTATTGAATTTTGCAGGGATATCTTGTACAAACCTGTTGTATTAGGTGGGACGGGATTTCATTCTAATCATAGCACAGATTGCATCATTGTTGTTTGGCACTGAAGTTACTAATTTGTTTTGTGTTCTGTGTTCTGTTTTTTTCCTTTTTTCCCATTTTTGCAGCTTGTGGTCACATTTCTTGCTTTTGGTGTGTATTCAATGCCATGGACTCTTTGCAAGAGTCGCGTTGTCCTGTGTGTCGCAATCCGTATAATCACTTTCCTAGAGTCTGTGGCTTGTTGCATTTTTTACTTCTTAAATTATATCCAGAGGCATACAAGAGAAGGCAGAGACAAGTCGCAGGTGCGGTCTCATTGGATATTGATACCTTAATGTAGCAATATGTTACTTCTAACTAATTCAATTGTTTTCAGTTCATAATATATGCTAACTTGTATTGAGGAGCTGAATATTAAATATTTTACTATTAACCTATGTAATGTTGAGTCTTGACTATCCTGGAATTTTGGAGTTTATGAGAGAGAGGGGAGAAGTGTGATTGAGTAGCGCCTGAGTGATATGGTGTCATTCTTTTCTCCAGAGCTTCTAGTGCCGCTTCCTTCCATTTTCTTCATCTGGAAAACTAAGTCTTTTTCAACATCTACTATAATCATTATTTTTTGGACATAACTACCTTTTAACATCTGTTCAAAATTGGTAGGCTGTCTCGTGGAAGTAAAATGACTTTATCTAATGCTGCTTGGAAAATGCAATCATGCAATGGATCTCAATTGTACTAAGAATAAACTACTCCGAGTTTAAAATCCATGGCTGAAAATAGCTTGATTTATCAACATAAATATATATATATATTGATGCTTAAGCTACTGAAGCAATATGTGATAGTCTGGCATGTGGGTTACCCACTTGTAAGCCCATGTTAGTTGATCCATTTTACATATTGATGTTATTTTTTCATTCAAGTTGCGGCCTTGATTTACATCATGTTGTAGTTTGACTTGTGTAAATTCTTTTGATCTTCACATATATTCTAATTCTAATTCATCTTTTTGTTTTTTCTCCTTAGTGAACTTTAAGATCTTTTAATGAATGTTAATGTGAGTGAGTAGTTGAATGCTCGTTTTTGTTATCTTTGCAGAAGAAGAAAAGAAGCGTGGACATGAATCTCCACAAGTTGATGACGACTTCAATGATTCTCCACAAGATTCTTTGCGAAGAACATTGAACGAAGATACTACAACAATTATCCAACCAACATCGAGTTCTCAAACTACTGCCAATGGGGCAAACTCTGTGGTTGAACATACCAACAAGGTCCTCGCGACCAACTTACAGTGTGCTGTTTGCAAGCAATTATTATGTCGTCCTTTGGTTCTCAATTGTGGTCATGGTGTGTTCTTTCAAATGTTCCCTACAATTTCAGGAAGATAATTTTGTTTTATACTTATTTGCTGGTTATGTTCCGTGTTGCAGTTTATTGTGAAACTTGTATTGATCTGCATCCCAAGGACAATGTCTGTAAATGTCCAGTGTGTCAAAGTGCACATCCCAAAGGATTTCCAAATGTGTGCTTAATTCTAGAGCATTTTCTGGAGGAGAATTTTCCTGAAGAATATTCCTCAAGAAAAGCATCTTTACCTCAATGCGCGGGTCCTTCAAGAAGTATGTTGCAAATTTTCTTTTATCTTGTGGGTGGATGCTTTTGAATTTCTTGAAGTCTGTGATTGAAAATGCTGCATATAATACATATGCTTTTTCACAATCTTATATATCTAACACAATCTAGAAAGTCATAGCATATCAGCAATTGAGTGCATTAACTGAAGCAGTTGCTATCCTTAGCCAGTTAAAAATGTGGGCTTTCATAGTTCCAGTATACCTCATGCCGATTTTATGCTGAATGCCATTGCGTGCGTCTGAGGGTGGGTTTATTAGCTTGACAGTCCCTGATATGAGCTATTCTCAAGAAAGAGATATTGCTATAGAAGTTATAATGGTCGGTGAGAATTCTTTAGAAATCTTTGCATTATGTGGCTCTCAACTTTTGAATTCACAAGTACATCCTTATCTAGGAGCTTCCGTCTATTAAATTCCAGTATCTGTTGTTCCTCATGTACCATATGTTTGGCTTTTGTTACGATGTATGAGTATGTGACGTCTTTATCTTGTCACATGTTCAGTTAGGATTTTAATAGCATAAATAAAAAACGCTGAGTGTAGTTTTATTGCTCTTTTATGTTGATCTTGACTTCAGCATTTCTGACTTCTCTCATTAAATTATTTTTGCAAGGCCCTAGAGAGATGCAGGAGCAGGCTGCTCAGTGTTCGTCTGTGACCGCACATGCTTACTCATCCTTGTTCTCCGGCAGTGGGGCCAAGTTTCATCCAGGGGTTGGTTGTGATTACTGCGGGGTAATTCTTGTTTCCTTTTATTTTCGTCTTCTTTTGTTATATCAGCTAGCATTTGTAAAGATTTCATTTTTTACATTGTTTAAACATCGACTTGGAAAATGAACTTTCAGATTATAGTATCTCTATCCTGGAGTGAAGGAAAATGAAACTGATTATAGTTTACATTGTATAAACGACTTCATCACAATCTCTCCATGATGTTTTTGACAGATGTATCCTATCATTGGACCAAGATACAAATGCAAAGACTGTGTTGAGGATATAGGATTCGATCTTTGTGAAGGTTGTCATAACAGTTCCTCTAAGCTTCCTGGCCGATTTAACCAGCAGCATACTAAAGAACACCAGTTTGATGTTATACAACCACCTAATCTGCGCAATACCATATTGAGGCTTGGCGAGAATGATGGTATTCGCATAGTTTACTTCTCGAATGATGATGGCCCAGCCAACGAGCATGAGATTACAGCATCTCTCGATTCACCTGTTGAAGAAGATTCACGAGATGCTGAGAATGACAGGGAACCACCCGATTCCTCAAACGATCACGTGGAATATCAGTAATTATGCAGATAAGTTTCAGTTATTTGTTTCTTATTTCTTGCTCTTACTTTTTATATGTATTATAAGCTAATGCCGACGAGTCTCTGTTACAGATTGATATGAAAATATTTTCCAGTGGCCTGTATTTAACTATAATATAAAATAATGAATAATGAATTGGTATATGGTCCTAGCTGTAACAACTTTCAGTTATCAATTTATTGCAATTTATTCGATTATCAATCTCCCAATACAAAATATATATAATTCAGAAATTTATCAGGTTATGCAAACAAAAAGGAAGCTTGCTTCCTCAAAAACAAGTCACAACAATCAAACTCCAATATCTGCAATCTTGTGTTTGTAACTTCAGCTTGAAAAGTTGTAGAAGAGAACCCCAAAGCCCAGACCTATGATTGCTAGGGCTAGTAGGAAATGGAGAAACTTATTAGTAGGCTCCGGTGGATAGACCTTCATTCCCTTAGCCGGAGCTATGGGTGTATCCGTTGTTTCGATGTTGGCTTTCGCATTAGGATCCACTTCTCCGATGTAGAACTCATCCAACATCAGCCTAGCCGTGCTGCCATGCTTAATCACTTGCAACCTTGCCTGAGAACAAATCAAAAGTTTAGAAGAATTATTTTACTGTATTTTCTTGTTCTACATTATCTTGATCACTCAAAGAAATAGTAACCATACATTTTCATAATTATGTATCTATATATATAAATGTGCTACAAGTTTAGGAATCATCAATTATTTGATAAGTTTAATACCATAATTTGTCACATTCAAAGATGGACACAGCAAGTTGTTTCAGGTTTTGTACTACATTTTTTTTGGTTTTACAGAGAATCTGGTTTTGTAATATAAGGCTGAATCATATGAAAAGTTATGACTTCGAGTCGATTATCATTTTTTTAACATGATACATATATGTACCACTTTCGGTTCTATTCTCAATTAGATGCACGTAATGGTAGGCCAATATAGACTTCCGATTATGAATATACTATGCCAGGCCCCATATATTACACTATATTCTTCCTGAGAAGTCGTTTAGTACATTATTACACCGGTTGTGAACGTGGTATACCAGATTGCGTTTAGCCGCGTAAAAGCACCTCTCCTAAGCCTCGCTTATGCACCGAGAAAGATCGTCGATAGGAAAGCTCTGTTATGCACCAACGACGGCCCCTTCTCGTCCCCTACCTTTGCTGGCTTGAATGGGATAAATCTATAATCTACAAAATGTCATTTTTCTCCCAAAACTATCTTGCAAGTTGAAATAAATAAAAAACAGAAAGTTAAAAAAAAAAAAAAACCTCGGCGGACGGGTGAACATATATGGACGTGATTTCTCACAATCGTGCTCTGCTTTTTAATTTTTCACTTAAAAATTTTCAAGAGTTATAAGTTTTTAATTTCAACTCGAATTTTTACGTCAAATACGTCAAGTTAGATCATATTTTGAAGATCTACAGTTTCACGTGCATATCATAAATATATATATATAGAAATTAATTTAATTATAAATATTATTTTATTTGGTTAATTACAATATTTTTTTTATAATTAAAATATTTTCATAGAAAATAAAATAAAAATATAAGATTATTTGAGGGCTTTTCTAGGTTAGATTACTTCTTTTTAGGGGGTGGGGATCAACCCGCGACCTTCGCCATAAATTGGTGAGACTATGCCACTAGACTACCAATGTCTACTTTGGTGCTAAACAACAATAAAAACGCTATGTTAATCTAAACAATTTGTTGATATAATTTTTATTCTTTCTTTTTTATAAAAAGAAAACTATGTTAGCTAAAAATTAAAAACCAAAAGATTTAATTATAATTATTTATTTGTTTAAACGAGTTTGTTATAGGAAATCGGTGTAAATCAAATTAATATAATTATATTAGGTTTGACATATAATATTAAATGAAAATTTAATATACTTTTTCCTTGAAAAGTAACTTAAAAGTAAAATACAATTGGACTTGTTATTTATGGGAAAACAATATTGCGGTAGACTATGCGAAAAATAATTAATTTGGGTTTATATTATTTGTATTTTTGTAGTAGTATTCGCGGCCAAGTAAATGTGATGTCAATTGTTAGTTTCATGTGGAATTGCATATTTTGATATACAGTAGTCGTGAAGATTTATTTATACTTACTTCCGTTTTTTTAGATGCTCTTAGACTTGGACAAGAAAATGAACATGTAACTATAAACAAAACACAAAAATGTAAAACTAACATCTAAAAAAATAAGGTATTACCATTAAACTAACTACCATCTACTAATTCTCTAACTAATCCACAGCTCATAACCAATATAAGAAAGCCACGTGCGTGTCTTACTTATTCAAGATTACTCTATTTCTTCAAACCGGTTCATGAGAACTCATTCAATGTTAATGGCAGAACACACAAAAAATTTATAAACTAAAAATTCCATTTTCCCCTTGCAATCTTTGTTTTGCATTTGTTCTAGCAATGGAAAAACAAGCTGTTCTAGATCATGGTGAAATGGCGGATGAAGAATTTCCTGGTGAATTCCAGTGTTGCGTGTGCCTGTAAGTATCTCTATATTTATTAAATTTAATCTCTGTCCAAATTATTCAATTTTGCGAGTAAAATGCATGCTAATCATTAATTAGACTTCTCAGAAACCGCTAGATCATGTTCATATATCAATATGAGGAAAATGATGTTTCTGGAAAAATGCGTATTCTGAATTATTTAATCGTGGTTCAGGTTTTCCATGGCTGATGTATCTATTATTGTGAATGAGTAATGGTTTTATTGAATTTTGCAGGGATATCTTGTACAAACCTGTTGTATTAGGTGGGACGGGATTTCATTATAATCATAGCACAGACTGCATCATTGTTGTTCGGCACTGAAGTTACTAATTTGTTTTGTGTTTTGTTTTTTTTCGTTTTTTTCCTATTTTTGCAGCTTGTGGTCACATTTCTTGCTTTTGGTGTGTATTCAATGCCATGGACTATTCACAAGAGTCGCATTGTCGTGTGTGTGGCAATCCGTATAATCACTTTCCTAGAGTCTGTGGGTTGTTGCATTTCTTACTTCTTAAATTATATCCAGAGGCACACAAGAGAAGGCAGAGACAAGTCGCAGGTGCGGTCTCGTAGGATATTGATATCTTAATGTAGTAACATGTTACTTCTAACCAATTCAATTGTTTTCAGTTGATAATATATGCTAACTTGTATTGAGGAGCTGAATATTTAAAAGTTTACTATCAACCTAAGTAATGTTGTGTCTTGACTAAGCTGGAAATGCATATGCATTTGGGTTTATGATAGAGGGAGGAGAAGCTTGATTGAGTCGCGTCTGAGTGATATGGCGTCATTATTGTAATTATTTTTCTTTTCTCCTGAGCTTCTAGTGCTGCATCTTTCTTCCATTTTCTTCGTCTCGAAAACTAAGTCTTTTTCAACATCTACTATAATCATCATTTTCTTGGACATAACTACCTTTCAACATCTGTTCAAATGTAGACTGTCTCGCGGAAGTAAAATGACTTTTTCTAATGCTGCTTGGAAAATGCAATCATGCAATGGATCTCATTTATACTAAGAATAAACTACTCAGAGTTTAAAATGCACGGTTGAAAATTTGATTTGTGAACACATATATCGATACTGAAGCTACTGAAGCAAATATGTGATAGTCTGTCATGTGGGCTACCAACTTGTAAGCCCATGTCAGTTGACCCATTTTACATATTTATTTTATTTCTTCATTCGAAATACATCTTTGATTTACATCATGTTATAGTTTGACTTGTGTGAATTCTTTTATCTTCACAGATATTCTAATTCTAATTCATCTTTTTGTTTTTTTTATTTAGTGAACTTTAAGATCTGTTAATGAATGTTAATGTGAGTGAGTAGTTGAATGCTCTTTTTTGTTATCTTCGCAGAAGAAGAAAAGAAGCATGGACTAGGATCTCCACAAGTTGATGACAACTTCATCGATTCTCAATTTAAAAAAGTTACTGATGATCGTGGCATCTCCTCTTCTTCACATGTTGGCTCTGTTCCCATAGAGCCTAATGCCATACATGGAAGGGATCATTCATTCGTTCAAGATTCTTTTCAAAGAACAATGAACAAAGATACTACAACAACTATCCAACCAACATCGAGTTCTCAAACTACTGCCAATGAGGCAAACTCTGTGGTTGAACATACCAACAAGGTCCTCGTGACCGACTTACAGTGTGCTGTTTGCAAGCAATTATTATGTCGTCCTGTGGTTCTCAATTGTGGTCATGGTGAGTTTTTTCAAATGTTCCCTACAATTTCAGGAAGATAATTTTGTTTATACTTATTTGTTGGTTACGTTCTGTATTGCAGTTTATTGTGAAACCTGTATTGACCTGCATCCCAAGGACAATGTCTGTAAATGTCCAGTATGTCAAAGTGCACATCCCAAAGGATTTCCAAATGTGTGCTTAATTCTAGAGCATTTTCTGGAGGAGAATTTTCCTGAAGAATATTCCTCAAGAAAAGCATCTTTACCTCAATGTGCTGGTCCTTCAAGAAGTATGTTGCAAATTTTCTTTTATCTTGTGGGTGGATACTTTGAATTTCTTAAAGTCTATGAATGAAAATGCATACGCTTGTTCACAATCTTATATATCTGACAGAGTCAAGAAAGTCGCAGATCAGCAGCTTAGCTAAGTGCATTAACTGAACAAGTTGAAATCCTTAGCCAGTTAAAGTTGTGGGCCTTTCATGGTTCCAGTATATCTCATGCCGATTTTATGCTGAATGCCATTGAGTCTGTCAGTGGGTGTGTTTATTAGCTTGACAATCCCTGATATGAGCTGTTATCAAGAAAGAGATATTGTTTTATAAGTTATAGTAGTCGGTCAGATTTCTTTAGAAATCTTTGCATTATCTGGCCCTCAACTTTTGAATTCTGTAGAAGTGCATCCTTATCTAAGAGCTTCCACCTATAAAATTCCAGTATCTGTGCTTCCTCATGTACCATATGTTTGGCTTTTTTTTACGATGAAAATGCAATTCAGATTGAGTTTAGCTTAATTGCTCATTCATGTCGATATTGACTTCAGCATTTCTGACTTCTCTCATTAAATTATTTACAGAAAGGCCTAGAGAGACACAGGAGCAGGCTGCTCAGTCTTCGTCTGTGACCGCACATGCTTACTCATCCTTGTTCTCCAGCAGTGGGGCCAAGATTCATCCCGGGGTTGGTTGTGATTACTGCGGGGTAATTCCTGCTTCCTTTTCTTTTCATCTTCTTTTGTTATATCAGCTAGCATGTCTAAAGATTTCATTTTTTGCATTGTTTAAACATCCACCTGGAAAATGAACTTTCAGATTATAGTATCTCTAACCTGAGTGATGATTATAGTTTACATTGTTTATACATGCTTCACCACAATCGGTCCATGATTTTTTCGACAGATGTATCCTATCATTGGACCAAGATACAAATGCAAAGACTGTATTGAGCAAATAGGATTCGATCTTTGTGAAGGTTGCCATAACAGTTCCTCTATACTTCCTGGCCGATTTAACCAGCAGCACACTACAGAACACCAGTTTGATGTTATAACCACCTAATATGCGCAATACCATATTGAGGCTTCGCGAGAATGATGATATTCGCATAGTTTACTACTTCTCCCCAGCGAACGAGCTTGAGACGATCACATGGAATATCACTAACAATGCAGATAAGTTAAGTTATTTGTTTTCATTTCTTGCTCTTACTTTTGATATGTATTATAAGTTAATGCCGACGAGTCTGTTACAGTGATGATATGAAAATATTTTTCATAGTGGCCTGTATTTAACTATAACATGAAATAATGAATTGGTATATGGTTGCAGCTGTAAGAACTTTTAGTTATCAATTTATTGCAATTTACTTGATTATTAATGTATATAATTCATCAGATTATACAAATAAAAAGAAAGCTTGGTTCCTCAAAACCAAGTCACAACAATCAAACTCCAATATCTGCAATCTTGTGTTTGTAACTTCAGCTTGAAAAGTTGAACAAGAGAACCCCAAAGCCCAGAGCTATGACTGCAAGGGCTAGTAAGAAATGGAGAAACTTATTCGTCGGCTCCGGTGAATAGACCTTCATACCCTTAGCCGGAGCTATAGGCGTATCCATTGTTTCAATGGGGGCTTTCGTGTTAGGATCAACTTCTCCGACGTAGAACTCATCCAACATCAGCCTCGCCGCGCTGCCATGTCCTACATCTTCAAATTCTTCACTTGCATCCTTGCCTGAGAACAAATCCAAAGTTCAGAAGTATTATCTTACTGTATGAATCAATGGAAATTGGTGCATAGCTAAGGAAGTTATTACGTACCTGCTTGTCCCAATATGACATCATCGCCACCAGGATGCTCACTCAAGTAGCTTGTCACATTGTAGGCCTGTAATTTCAATTGAAGGTAATAAATAATAAATGTTACATGTGCAGCTACAGTGAATGTTACATAAAAAGTCTTCCAGAAAAATGGGACGTCACAAACACATTGCGATTTATCCGCTATTTCATTACACACATCTACATAAACACGTGTAACTCTACAGTATGTAAGCCACCTGGTAGCATCTAATAATTTTACCTCGTATTATTGATAAAGATTATTTTATATTGCAAATATATATGATCAAACTAAGAACTTTTAACGAGTGAAAATCGAAGTTTTGAGCTTTACTCCACTCGGGAAAAGGAACAAAGAAAAAAGATTAAGAAATACACATGACGCGCGCGCACACAAACATGTTTATATGTTGCGGCAATCAAGAAAATGCCCAAATCAATTTGATGTTCAAACATACATAATCCTTATTCTTCCAAAATAAGATTGATGTCACACAAAAGAAACAATATCTAAGTAAATATAAATATTTGAATAAAATAAAATAAATACCTTTCCATTGATTATGACCCAACAATCTTCAGAAGTATTGTGAGAAGAAATGTCTGAGTATGAGAGAAGCTTGCTTTCTGCCCCCATTACTTCTGTTTTCCAGACCAGAAATGGAAGTTTGATTCTTAATTCAGATGTCTATGTCTTTATATATATATGAATTTTTTTAATGCAACAAATTTAGGAATCATCAATTATTTCATAAGTTTAATACCATAATTTGTCACATTCACAGCAACTTGACTGTGACATTTTTCATATCAAATTCTTGTTTTTGGTTTTGTAATACTCCCTCCCTCCCAGTCTAACTTGCCTACTTTAACCGGACACGGAAGTTAAGAAAAAACAGATTTTGTGGAATCTTCGACTTTTTTAAAGGTGGAGATTGTGAGAAAAATTTGTCATTTATGAGCTGACAAGTTAAGTTGAGAAAAAACGAAAAGGAAAGCAGGCAAGTTATAACAGAACGGAAGTAGTACATTCTTTGTTTTTAAAAGGGAGGATTTGGTTTTGTGAATCTTATGAGAAGTTACGACTTCGAGTCAATTATCATTTTTCTTTAACAGCATATGATACATACATATATGTATCATTTTTTATTTTGTTCTCAATTACATGCACGTAATGGTATGTCAATGTTGACTTTCAATTGTGAACGTGAAGTCCGAAATTCTTGTCTTATTTTTACTATTAGGTAAAATATACAAATATCTCACAACATTTTACCTTTCTTTTTCCACGAAGTAGCACAATGTTTCAATAATTATGGATTGGGTCACAACATTTCTAAAGGTTTCACATTAATTCACCGTCCAAACCTTTTAAAAATATATAGATTTGTCTCTATCTTTCATAGGATTATATATAATTGTAGCACAAATATTAAATATAGAAAAAATAGGGAGTAAAAATAAAAGATGATTTAAATAAGCATAATTAAGAATTAAGTATAAACAAGACGATATTAAATAGATCATATTCTGCTCAAAGATGATATATAAATACAAAAAATTGATAAATATACTAAGAAAATAAAAGTATTTATTTCCAAATTTTATTTCATGATTGTTATATTAATTCAATAATTCTAGTAACCTTATCTATCGTGTTTTATGTTATCCATTTTCATTTTTTATTTGAAGTACTCTTTTCGTTCTGTATAGAAAATTTGATTTTTTTAAGAAAAAAAATGTCTAAAAATGAGAATTTTGTTTCAAATGTTAACCTCTCGTTTGATTAATTAGTGTAAACAATTGCAAAACTTTACTTCAGAAGTAAGCTATATATGTTGAATAAGTGAAATAAAGAAATTACTCAAATATGTGCGACCATATTTTTTAGGGCTTAAATCATTTTTGGTCCTGTAACTTTTCACTTGTACAATTTTAGTTCCAAAAAAAATTAAAAATTTAATTTAGTCCCGTAACTTTGGAATTGGTCCAAATTTAGTCCCCTTTTTCGCAGTCGGTGATCAATTTGGCCGAAAAATTGCATGTACTTGCCACCAGACTCATTTTTTCATCCAATTTTTAAATACCTGGCATCGATAAGTGATTTTGAAGTAAAAGTAACATAAAAAATTAAAAAAATTAAAAGAAAGAGGATTTTTTTTATTTTTTTATTTTTTCTCGTTTCTCATCACCTCGTTGGTGCCACATATTAAAAATTCTGTTGGAAAAATGAGTGATGTGAATGATACATGCAATTTTCCAGTCAAATTGGTCACTATCGGAAAGAAAAGGGATTAAATCTGAACCAATTCCAAAGTTACAGGACTAAATTGAATTTTTAACTTTTTCTGGGACCAAAATTGTACAAGTGAAGAGTTACGAGACCAAAAATGATTTTAGCCCTATTTTTTAGATGGTTGTAAATTAATCTAATTAACTAAATAAGATTTTTACCTGAAACATCTTTCTCATTATGGAAAAAACAGAGGGTTAGGGGATGTAGCTCAGATGGTAGAGCGCTCGCTTAGCATGCGAGAGGTACGGGGATCGATACCCCGCATCTCCATTATTATTTTTTATTTTTTCCAAAAAAAATTTAAATTTATTTTTTATTTTTTCCAAAAAAAATTAAAATTTCTTAAACTCTAGGAACTATTTCTCTTCAATAAATTAAAAAATTCTTAAACTCTAGACACTACTTCTCTTCAATTTTCATCTTTGATATCATAGCACAATAAAATTAAATTTTTTGGCGAACTACTCGATAATTAGGATTCTATTTGGACTCTAAGTTGGGAGGGCTTGAAAGACTATAATGCAAATGCAAATTTTTTGTTAGAGTGAATTGAAAATGCAGAATGGGGGGTCTATTTTCTAAAAGACACCTTTCAAAATTCAGTTTTCAACATGTTCATTATTTGTTCGAATTACAATTTTCAAACACAAGTAATCAATTATGGTTTGTATTTTCTGAATATTGCTCGTTGAGACATGTATGTAAAACGGGGAATTTATGAATTTGAGGCATGAAAAAATAGGAAATGACTTACATTCTTCATACTTTTGGATTGTATGTTGTCCGTTATCTATTTTCAATCAAATTAGTTATTTTTCACGTAGATAGGTGAATGTTACGGTTACAAAATTAAGTGTGATTGAACAATTTTACTTTTCTCTCTAGTTTTGAGGGCATGCTCTTCAATTGATGATAGGAGAAGACGGAAAAAGTCCAGGTGAAAGTGTTTGTATAGTGTTGGCAAGTTTTCAATGAACTATTAAATAAAAATAATGTGGTGTACTTAAAATATTTTGGGTGTCTAATTTTTTTATTTGTTATAAAGGGCAACTTAGTTTTTTTTTATTCAAGATTGTTTTTGTCCTATAAAAAATTGTGGTGTACACCCTTTTTTTTTTTTTACTAATTACAACATGAAGTCCACGATTTATACAAGTTGCAACATCCGTCGAATTTTTTCGGCCAAATATCAAACACGTGACAATTTAATGTCAAATTGACCGGGGGTCGCTATTTCCATAATTTGTTGTGGTAGATTCACAATTCGACAGAAGTTGCAATTTAGTAAGAACAAAATGATTGTCACGTGTTTGAGACATATGAATCTGCCTCAGCAAATTATAGAAATAACAAAAATTCCCCAATTTGGCATGTGATTCTTACATGTTTGATATTTAACAGAAAAGACATAACGAAGATTGCAACTTGCGGAGGTTACAACTTATGTAATTCACGAACTTCAAATTGCAATCGGTTAAAAAACAAAGTCTAATTAAGTGTAAAACTTTGTTTCGAGTATTTAACACTTAACCAAAAGCCAAATATACGCTACACAACATGGCCCAAGATGGTTTTTGAAAACAAAAAGAAAAAAGAAATATGGCCCAAGAGGCTCAAACAACTCGTACGTTGCCCTCTTCACAAGAAACATTTCAAAGAACCAAGTAAAACAATTCAAGAACTCATAAAACAGAAGAATTTCAATTCACATAATTGTTACGTCGATTATTGTATTTCTAGTTCCTTCTACCTCGGAATCACCTCCTATACCACTAGATCGGAACCCTAACTTCCTACAATGGCTGCGGTGGCGACGATGGTGAGCTCCGCCGGCGGGCTACTGGCGATGCTGAACGAGAGTCACCCGGCTCTTAAGCTACACGCGTTGTCCAATCTCAATACTTTCGTTGACTACTTCTGGCCGGAGATCTCGACCTCTGTCCCAATCATGTATTTACCTTTTCTTTCTGTTCTCCTCAATTGATGAATGTGTGTTTTCTTTCTTTTTCTTGGGTTCTTAGTAGGGGTTTTTTAGTTGACAATTGAGGGTTTTTCTGAGATCGTTTTTTAGAATATGGGGATTTTGTTGGATAGCGGGTTTATGTTTGGACATTTTGAATTATTTCTAGCAGTTTGTTCGCCAAGTTTTATTTTTGGTAGTAATGGGATTTCTTTGAAGTGGTAAATATACTAAAAAGGTTAATTTTGATGCTTGGAGTTCTAGAAATGGCATCCACTAGCTGGAATTAGGTGCACGTTTAACTACTGCATAAGATTGTTCAGTTATGGGCCTTGAATGCAGTAGCTTTACTTGAAGTTATGATTTTTAAATAAAGGGTTAGTGAAGGGAATGGAGATTATGTTTTCAGGAAGCCTTTAGAATGCTGTTCTTGGATTCCTAGTTATTTGTAACATTTCATTATGCGAATGTGTTTACCTTTTTTTGAAACTTAAGGGGGGGTTGAATGTTTAATTTGAATGGTTACTAGAGCTTTCTGAAATGAATAAGACTTGACTTTTCAATTTAATTTTTTATTCGCCTGTGGATTCATTATATATATTCAAGTTTTAAAAGATGCTAAGTGCTAGTAGATCGGGTCTAGCGCCTAGTCGGTGTATAGATGAGTTAACAACTTAACAGGGGTCTAGAGGGGATTAAGCGGGATGGAGTCGGAAAGAAAGGACAGGGTTGAGGACAGACTAGTGCCTAGGCAGGGCCTAGTCGGAGGTAGACGGTATTTTCAAACAGAGTATATGTTATACGTTGGATGAAAGGAGGAAGCAGGATTAGGTTATTTTGCAATGTGCTTATTATGTCGCGATTTGCCTGTTTTTGACCAGAAGCTTTTCATATGTCATGTATTTTGGCGGAATTTAGTCCCATGTCGGTAACTTAGGTGTTACTCTTTTTATGAATGCCTGAATTTATTTTTTCGTGATTGTCTGCCATTTTGAGGTCTTAATCGCCCTTGAATTCATGTCCTTATGAGAACTTTTTGAGAACTTTCCTAATATAGGTGCGTAGTATTTGTTTTTAAAGCTCCATGTAATCGTTTTTTGTCAAGCCTGTTTACTTGTATGGTTTCTTGACTTCAAATTGTATTTTATTGTATTATCTTATGTGATTGTAGAGAAAGCTTATATGAAGATGAAGAGTTTGAACAGAGGCAACTTGCTGCCTTGCTCGTTTCAAAGGTAATTCATGTTTCCTTATTTTAGTGTGATTTGTCTTGTATTCCTTCCTCTTCTGTTTGTTCAGGTTTAGTTTCTCAAATTTTCACCTAAGTGTTACTTCTTCTTTACTCCGTCAAAAGTCACATTGGCGTTGTTTCCATTATAAGTTGGCAGCTGTTCCTAACATGATATAAGTGACCCTGGTTGAACCATGTCTTTCTGCTGACACGTCTACATTTAATGTTGTGCTCCCGCTATATTCTTTCTTGGATATTTGTGAGCATGCTATGGGTACATTAAATTTGATTGTTCTGACAAATTATATGCATTTGATCAGCAAGTAGTATGTGGTGTAACTACTAGTCACACCGTTTCTCTGGCCTTGCTTGTTGTGTTTGGTGGTCTGCGCCGCTCATAATATTTTTTCCGGAATTCAGCCTTTTTCTGGTCTATAGATTTAGTGTGACTTGTAAGGGAATAATTAGTTGTGCTGCTTCATTTCTTTTATTTTATTAAAAAGTTGCATGAATTCTCTCACCAGGTTTTCTATTATCTGGGTGAACTCGACGACTCACTATCGTATGCTCTCGGAGCTGGTCCTCAATTTGATGTGTCGGAGGATTCGGACTATGTTCATACTCTTCTTGGTAATGATTTATTTTCCAGTCTATCCTTTGAAATTGTGCGACAATCCCCCCAGCACTTTTATGCTGTTTAACTAAAATGTAGATATTTTTAGGTGCTTCATATGTTAATTGTTTTTACTCTCCTCTCGTGTCCCTCAGCTAAAGCAATTGATGAATATGCCAGTCTGAAGACTAAAGCAGCTGAGGCACATGATGATTCTGCAGTGGTTGACCCTAGACTGGAGGCAATTGTTGAAAGGATGCTTGACAAGTATGTGAAATTACATCTTCATGTTACCAGCCATAATTGTGTAGTTCCGTTGGTTTGTGTTGCCTCCTTACACTTTTCTACAGATGCATTGCAGATGGAAAATACCACCAAGCTATAGGAATGGCCATTGAATGCAGACGTTTAGATAAGCTTGAGGAAGCAGTTGTACGGAGTGATAATGTTCATGCTACTATTAATTATTGCATCGATGTCTCTCATTCCTTTGTCAACAGAAGAGAATATCGCCGTGAGGTGAAGTTGTCTATCCCATTTTACTGACATATTCGGACAGACTTTTGATATATCTATATTTGCTTGGGAGGGAGTAGCTGAAAGCTTTTATGCTTTATTATGAGAAACAATTATAAGTGGAAGTTCTTCTAACAGCGAATACTTGTTCGTTAAATGTATATGACCAAATTTTAAAATTTAAAAAGTTTCGTTTATATTAAATTGGATGGACCATTACACATGAAAGATAAATAAAATCTTCACTTTTGGGTTTTCTACATTTTCGGAGTATATAGTATTCTAGCTTTTATGCTTTGTTATGAGAAAAACTATTTGGTTTCTTTGTTGATATTAGTGAATGGACCATTGTGTAAAACCAAAAGTATGGCTTCAGGTTCCTTTCGAATCTGATAATGCGTTTTTTTTATAACATCATGATATTTTGCACATCTATTTCTTCTTCCATGTTTACTTAATTATTAATAATTCGATATTGGGATTTTGGTTCTATTATTATTTCGACATCTTTGCTTGCTTTCAATATCTTTGAGGTTTTAGAGTACGAACTGGTTTAGGTCTTTAACTGGCCAGCTTCCTGCCTCAAAATTCTCTTTTCTTATGAGAAGGCAATGAAACTGTCATTCTAATCCTTTAGAGTTCAGCAGGTGCTTCGACTTCTTGTCAAAATTTATCAACAACTGCCATCTCCGGATTATTTGAGCATTTGCCAGCGCCTAATGTTTTTGGATGAGCCTGAAGGTGTAGTTAGCATATTGGAGAAATTATTACGGTCAGAAAACAAAGATGATGCTCTGTTGGCATTTCAAATAGCATTTGATCTGGTGGAGAATGAACACCAGGCCTTCCTTTTGAAGGTTATAGATCAGCTTCCCAGTGCCAAGAAGTTGCCTTCAGAGCCCAAGCAGCCAGAGTCTGCTCAGCCAGATTCTGTTCAAAGTGGAAACGTTGTCATATCCGAGGATGTTCAAATGACGGATGGCCCTCAAGCAGATGATAGTGCAACAACTTCTGATCCGCTTGAATCTGTGTATGCTGAGAGATTAACGAAGATGAGGGGAATCTTGTCCAGAGAGACTCCTAAACAGTTGGCTCTGCAATTCTTATACAGTCATAACAAGTGAGGCAATATTTGCCATAACTATATTCACCTTACATGCTTTAATGAAGTGTTAGAAAGTCTAACGAGAACTTGATGTCTTATCTGCCTGCAGATCAGATCTTCATATTCTTAAGACCATAAAGCAATCTGTTGAGATGAGAAATAGCGTTTGCCATAGTGCAACTATATATGCAAATGCTATTATGCATGCTGGAACAACTGTGGATACATTTCTTCGTGAGAATCTGGTATCTTCCTATCTCTCATACTTTGTTCAGTATGATTTTGAGTTTTCTTTACTAATATTACATCCTAATGTTCAGGATTGGCTGAGTAGGGCTACAAATTGGGCCAAGTTTAGTGCAACTGCTGGACTAGGGGTTATACACAGAGGCCATTTGCAGCAAGGAAGATCCCTCATGGCACCTTACTTGCCACCGGCTGGGGCTGGTAGTGGTGGCAGTCCATATTCCGAAGGGGGAGCGTTATATGCTCTTGGTTTAATACATGCAAATCATGGAGAGGGCATTAAACAATTTCTTCGTGAGAGTTTGCGTAGTACTAATGTTGAGGTTTGTGCTTCGCTTTCTAGTAATACTGTCTGTGGTCTAACTATGCTTCTCCATTAACACAAAGCTA
Source organism: Ajuga chamaepitys (assembly GCA_958295605.1). Classification (NCBI taxonomy): domain Eukaryota; kingdom Viridiplantae; phylum Streptophyta; class Magnoliopsida; order Lamiales; family Lamiaceae; genus Ajuga; species Ajuga chamaepitys. The sequence goes on from OY282506.1 coordinate 56,670,726, forward strand.
AATGCTGGAACTCAAAAAATGGTGCAGGTTATTCAGCATGGTGCCTGCCTAGGTCTTGGTCTGGCAGCTTTAGGGACTGCTGATGATGATATCTTTGATGAGATAAAAAACGTTTTGTACACAGACAGTGCTGTTGCTGGTGAAGCTGCTGGTATTGGTATGGGTTTGTTAATGGTTGGAACTGCAAGCGAGAAGGCTGCTGAAATGCTTGCTTATGCACACGAGACACAGCACGAGAAGATTATTAGGTAGAATTGATTTTGGCTTCATGCTTGGGACATATAATGTAATATGTTATTATTCTGTTCCTCATTGTGTTTCTTTGAATGTGACATGTTGAAGGGGTTTGGCAATGGGTATTGCCCTTACTGTCTATGGAAGAGAGGAAGAAGCAGACACTCTTATTGAGCAAATGACTAGAGATCAAGACCCTATATTACGGTATGGCGGAATGTATGCTATAGCATTAGCATACCGAGGGACAGCAAACAATAAGGCCATACGTCAACTGCTGCACTTTGCCGTGTCAGATGTGAGTGATGATGTCAGAAGGACTGCTGTTCTTGCGCTGGGGTTTGTTTTGTACTCTGATCCTGAACAGGTCGGTGCCTTTCCTTTTGGTGCTTCTTGGGTGCTAATCCTTTGATAAATTCTCTAGTGTTTATGCACCTATGCTTTTGACGTCTATAGAAAAGGAACTTAGAGTTGTTAGCTGCCTAACTTATATATCACCATGCATTGTGCTTGTACTACTAATGACAAATGGAGGTTTTAAATTGAAGTGTCAGGCATCTTATTTTCCTAGTAAAACTAATTTTCATCTTATGTATTCCTCCAAATGCAGACACCTCGAATCGTTTCGCTGCTCTCTGAGTCCTACAACCCACATGTTCGGTATGGTGCTGCACTGGCAGTTGGAATTTCTTGCGCAGGTACCGGTCTTAGTGAGGCCATATCATTGCTTGAGCCTTTAACATCAGATGTTGTGGATTTCGTTCGTCAAGGTGCTCTAATTGCAATGGCGATGGTGATGATACAAGTCAGTGAAGCCAGTGATTCTCGTGTTGGTGCATTCAGGTATTTCTCATTCATATTTATCTGTTGACTGAGACACTTTGATTTTCTGTCTGCTTATTTATTTTCTCTTCTTCATAGGCGCCAATTGGAAAAAATAATCCTTGATAAACACGAAGACACGATGAGCAAGATGGGTGCAATTCTAGCTTCTGGAATTCTTGATGCTGGTGGAAGGAATGTGACCATCAAGTTGCTGTCAAAGACGAAGCATGATAAAATTACAGCAATTGTTGGTCTGGCAGTGTTCAGCCAGTTTTGGTACTGGTACCCTCTTATATATTTCATCAGTCTGGCATTCTCACCAACTGCACTCATCGGTTTGAACTATGACTTGAAAGTGCCCAATTTTGATTTCCTATCACACGCAAAGCCATCGTTGTTTGAGTACCCCAAGCCTACTACTGCACCCACTGCTGCTTCAGCTGTTAAGTTACCTACTGCGGTTTTATCAACATCCGCTAGAGCCAAGGCCAGGGCTAGTAAGAAAGAGGCGGAGAAAGAAAAGGTTGACAAGGCAGAGACGAGTTCTGGAAAGGGCAAAACAGCTGACAAGGATGGTGACGCTATGCAGGTCAGTATTGTCTTGTGTTCTTGTACTATTTCATTATTATGTATCGATTTTCTTTTCCTTTAGCTTTGTTATAAATTGTGTCATGGATATTACTGACAAACATCCATTTTACTTTGTGTTCTTTGTGAATAGCACACTATCTGTTTTATTCGACATATAACATGACAAAAACCACACAGATCGTAACCAATGGATATGTTGAATTCCATATGCAATGCCATTATGCAAATGAAGTGGTGATTTAGGTGTACTGGAAGTCGTTACCACGGCCATTTTGGTTTAGCCTATAGTCTTGTTTCTCAGACCCTAGAAATTCTGTCACAGTTAATGTTTATCAGATTTAAATATGAAAGGGAACCTGAACTGAGTATTATCGTCTTGCGTTTAGAATCTACTCACACTTTTGACATATTAGATAAAACTTCTTAGGTAGACATATTACATACTTATATAAACCTCAGGAGAGAGTGGTGTAAATTACGTTTAAAATTTTCATTGATTGAGATACTCCCCACTTATGGAAATGATTTTCTTGCTCAACTGCTTAATAATACCCAGGTCACTGATTCTAAGCCTTTTGTATACTGTTGTCAGGTTGAAATTACTACAGAAAAGCCCTTGCCTGAGAATTCATATGAAATCTTGACCAACCCTGCTCGAGTAGTGCCTGCCCAAGAAAAATTCATCAAATTTTTCGAAGATTCCAGATATGTGCCCATAAAATCAGCACCCTCTGGATTTGTGCTGTTCAAAGATCTTCATCCAACTGAACCCGAGGTATTAGCTTTAACTGATGCACTATCCTCGACAGCACCAAATGCTACAGCACCAACCACTGGACAGCAGAGCTCAGCCTCGTCTATGGCAGTCGATGAGGAGCCTGCTCCCCCTCAAGCATTTGAATATACATCGTAGTTTTTTCTACATATTTGTGGTGATAAGTCTTGATTGATTTGGTCTGGGCTGGCTTCATGGGTACCGGTCTGCTACAAAGTCTTGAAGTGTTGTTCCTGATGTGATTTGGGCTGGTGGGTTCTGCTCTTTCTTTGGCCTGCGTCTCGCTCGTCGTTATGCTTTTCTGCTTTGTTGTATATGAGGGTGGAGTAGAACTGGAGAGAAACTGTGCCATGGAGGAAAAATGGAAGCAGGAGATGGATTTATGATTTGTTCTGAAGATCTGCTGATATATTAATTAGGGCTCTTGATCAAATTTGCTGTAATTTTATGATAAGATTTGTTCACATAAACTGGAACTCTGAAAGCTTCAATTGTCATTAAGTATTTGCTACATTCCTCTTGCAAATCTTTTAGAATTGTAGTTTATAATAAAGGAACATGTTATTAGAGGTGGTAATTAGATATGGGCACTGTTACAAGAACCCCGGGGGTGGAACTGGAACCGAACTGCAATTATTTTATAATCAAACTATAAGAATTTATACAAACTTTTTTTTGTTTCAATGCAATCTACAAAGAATACAATTTACAGCAAACAGAATCACAAAAAAACTTTATAGAAAAAATGGGTTTCTGTAGTACTGAACCGTGAACGTTGTGGTTCTGGTTTGGAACCGAAATTGGGTTAATAGTTTCAACAGTTCGACAGTTAGAAATCGCCACAGTTCATCTACATGTATCACACACGCGCACACATATATAAATATGCCACAGTTCATCAACATGTATCACAGACACGCACACATATATAAATATGTAAGATAAAATTAACCAACAAGCAGCCATTTATATAAAATTTTGCAGAAAATATCACCCCTCTTCCCACATACATTTCCGAAAATGCATATCTACATTAACAACATTACATAGGGTATCTGCAAATTGTATACTCCCAGAAACAGAATTCCAGATACTAATTCTCACTCTCCACTGCCAAAGTTGGTGGCCTGATTCAGTACTCATATATGTCCTTGTTTCAATACCAAATATACATGCATAATTTATTATTTTTTTGTCATTTTATAACATGTCAACCCAATCATTGCAGATGCATTTCTTACTTTTGATAATTTCTTGAAATTATGACATAATCTACCTGGTTCTTTGTGGTTGAATATCAGAAAGGGTGGCCCCAACCAGTAAAGACTTCTTCAAATGTTGCCTTTACATCACTTGAGCTTCATCACTTATGGAGATAGGAGAAAGCTACTATCCATGAAAACTAATTATAGTTGTTGACCAACAGAGTCCGGTAAAAAGTTCATGTTCAAGCTCTCTTTTGTTTGTTTAATAAACAAAGAGAGCTTGAATAAGGAGTCGTTCTTTAACGGCCCACAAATATGTTTCGTTTAGCTTGTAAAATAATAATATATTCTTATGGTATTTATGTAACTCATTTATTTAAAATGTTCATGAACTTGTTATTGGAAGAATATAATTCAAATTTTTTATTGCAAAATTAGAAAAAAATATTCGCGTTAATGAACACATAATATTCAACAAACGTGGTGTTCGTTAATGTTCACGAACATTAACAACACTAAACTAACAGGCTCGATTCACTTCTAAACTTAGCAAACAATACTCGAAAAATCAATAGCTCGGCTCGGTTCGTCAACAATCCTGACGAAAACACAAATACATGGGCGTGCGGGTGTGTGTCTATATATACATTATATATGTGTATGTAAGTATAGCCTGGAAAGATCACATCTTGTAAAGTTCCATAGTGAGATATCTTTTCATGGCCATGTTGTTTTACTCTGAACCTAACAATATTTTCCAGGGGAGTTTTGACTCCTTTAGTGAAGGCTATAATCAGCTACACCTTATCTCTTCTTCTGATTATATTCCACCACCACCACCGCCGCCACCACCGCCCCGACCGCTGCCACCACCTCCGAGGAAGAAGAGAAAGAGGCCAAGCACTACAAAGACTAGAGAAGAAGTTGAGAGCCAAAGAATGACTCACATTGCTGTTGAAAGGAACAGAAGAAAGCAAATGAATGAACATCTTCACATCCTTAGGTCTCTCATGCCTAATTCCTATATCCAAAGGGTAATCAAAGTCTCGTTTCGACTCTGAAATTTTGATTCAAATTAAATGTCGCTTTAGAATTTTTTACCAGTAGCCCTATTTATTTTAAGAAAACCAGACAAATTTGGTTATTATAGGTGCATTAGTCAAAATTTTATGTTCGTTAATTCATAACAGAACTACAAAAAGCAACATTTATTAAGGAACGGAGGGAGCAATATAGTATTGCAATTCATATTTTGAAAAACAGAACATGAGTTTACATATTTTGTTGCTATAGGGTGATCAAGCTTCAATTATTGGAGGAGCCATTGAGTTTGTGAAAGAGCTGGAGCAGCTTCTCGACTGCCTCGAATCACAGAAAAGACAACGCGTTGATCAGACGCTGTTAATCTTTCCTATGTCGCCAGTTCCAAACAATGATCAAGTGAAGATGGTGGAATACGAAACCGGGATAACAGAAGAAAGAGCAGAGAGCAAGTCATGCTTGGGAAATGTTGAAGTTAAGCTCATGGGATTTGATGGATTTATCAACATTTTGTCAAGAAAAATGCCTGGGCTGCTGATTAAAACCATTTCTGCACTTGAAGATTTGCAGTTTCGTATTGTTCAGACCAATATTACTACCATTGAAGAGAATGTTATCTATTGTTTCAGTGTCAAGGTATGTCCAACTTTAATATATCTATTAATAGAAATAATATGTAAAAAAATTAGGAATTTTTCTGATTAGTTTATCATATTTCATGTGTGCAGATGAATGTAGAAGCAAGGTTCAGAGCTAAAGATATAGCAGATTCAATTCAGCAGATGTTAAGTTTTATTAATGCTAGTAGTAGCATGTCATGAAATAATGTATTATCCACTCTGTATTCCGAAACAGTTGCTATGCGCTACGCGTATCCGATAACGTCATTATCAGCACATGGCGTGTATTAGAAGTAATGAAACACAAAAACGGAATGTAAATTGGAATACAGGATCCAATCTGACTATTCAGTACTCGAAAAATGATTTCTTGAATTAGTAATTAATTTCATTTTTTTCTATAAAATGAACACTGGTATGATAACAGAATTATTTGTAGTACTGCGATATGAAAGTTCATGTCAATGGTGTGTGTGTATGTGGAGAAGTGTCAATTCAATCAATAATTTAACAAGAGAAGGTTGACAAGGTCAAAAACGTCCATTTCCCTTGAGTAACAAAGATTGATGTCATGTATATGAGTTGACTTGTCAGAAAGTAAATCAGAAGTGAAAAGTTTGGTTGTACTAAGGATTTGGGGTTCGATCAGCAGAGGTTTCTATGATTATGAGTTAAGTCAATGTTTGTTGGAAGAGATGGTACATCATTATGTGCTTTCAGAGGTACCATAAGGATGGCACATGGTTTTTCACCATTAATGCTAAAAATGATCCGGTAACTCCGTCAATACATTTTATGTGTGTAATGATAATGTCACTTATTACATATGTGAGTTGTGACGTAGTATTGAAGTTGGAGATGGATATAAGAATAGAGGTCACATATGTACTTTAACTCAATTATTAAGATTCCTCACTCAATATGTAATTCTTTATCGTAGCTCGTATTTCAACTTGCATTTTATTGTATCTTGATATATGACATATGCATATTGATAATGTTCAGTGATACACACAGCACTACAAGGACGGAATTCGTCTTTAATAACATGATATTCAAATTCAAACTTAATTAGTGCTGTGCTTGAGGCTAAAGTGCTGAATGCTAAATTTAGAGGCATTTTTTTTTTCTCTAATATGAATTAAAGACCAAATTGCACACAGATATAGAGATAGATTATGCCTAACTAGCCTCCTCTAATAAAGGGAAGGTTGGCGTTCAAATATCTTCTCTGCTTTATATGTGGAACTAGCTATACAACATATATATATATATATACATATAAAATAGTAAGTAGTGTGGATGATGATCGCTAAACCCCAGAATGTATAACCAAACTTAACCTGAAAACTCCAGATTAGGGCCAAAGATCTAAAGACCCGCGGCGACCCAAGACCGCCTCACAAGAAGTAAGGACGAGACCCATCCACATGAATAGGTGGATCGCCTTCAAGAAGGATTGCACACTCCAAGACCGCAATTCGTGTACTAAGAACGCAAACAACTTACGACCGCAAGAACCTTGACCGCCAATGTAGCCGAGATCGCTTCCCGTCAAATGATTGCCCTCACTAGCCAAACAAAAGGGGAACACATGGAATCCACCTCAGTTGGGTCAGGCCATGTGACGAACACGTTTCAGTCAGGCTTGACACCTGACTGCATGTGTCGATCATGTAAGAGCACTTCAACCTCTATAAATGCTCCACATGTACTCATAGCAAACTCTATTGTAATCTTGAGTGCAAAAATATAATATATACAAAAGAGAAAAAACAGTTAAGCTGAAAACATCTTTATCAGTGCTATCGATTGCAATGATCGTTATAATTTGTCTATCTTGTTCAATTTTACTTATCTGATGACCACTTTTTACTAGTTTTACCCCTTCAATTGCCAATCACGATCATTCTTTGATTGTGGCACCACAACAATTCAATTTACACTACTTAATCGGGCTTTCTATCCCATTTAACAATCACACATCCACAAGTAGGCACATTTATATATAATAATATTTGAATTTTCTTAAAAGTGGTAAGTATGTTTATATGCTTTGATATCGTTCGAGCTGGTAAAATTGACCCGATTCAATAGACTAGTTAAATGGGCCGGACTACAGATTTTGAAGTCCATAATGTGATTAGGCCTACATGGCCCGACACAATGAACCACTGGCCTAATAAACTTGTGAGCCATGACCCTAATTGAAATGACCATTGGCCCAATGAGCTCTCACATTAGACCTATATACTCACATTAGACCTATATAGCCCGACACAATGAACCACTGGCCCAATAAACTTGTGAGCTATGACCCTAATTGAATTGACCATTGGCCCAATGGGCTCAACCTGACCCATTCGACAAACCTCTCTACTATTGCTAAGAAGCAATTTCTAAAAGAAAAAAGAGAGAATCCATTAGTTAATGGGCTTTAGCCCAACCCTGAACCCACACAAAAAGCCCAACTTGAAGCCTCTACTGCCCAACATCTGAGTCACGTATAAAAAATCCAGTTCCAGTAAAACCCTAATTCTCATCAGTCCACGCTTATTTCTTCCGCCTCTGAGAGTGAGAGAGAGAGAGAAGAAAGAGAGATGGTGTCGGGTTCGGGGATCTGCGCAAAGAGAGTGGTGGTCGATGCCAGGAACCACATGCTCGGCCGATTGGCCTCCATTCTGGCAAAGGAGCTGTTGAATGGCCAAAAAGTGGTGGTTGTTCGCTGCGATGAAATCTGTCTTTCCGGTGGTCTCGTGCGCCAGAAAATGAAGTACCTGAGGTTCCTTCGTAAGCGAATGAACACAAAACCTTCTCATGGACCAATTCATTTCCGTGCACCTTCTAAGATTCTCTGGAGAACTATTCGGGGGTATGATTTTTATGTTCCTTTTTTATTGAATTTCTTGCATTTTTAGGTTCCTTATTGCATATTTTGAAATGACATGCTATTTGATATGAAAATGTGATCTTGGTTAGAGGCGAGTTGTTTATTAGGTTCCATAAATGTGTATGTGATATGCAAACATTCCTTTGTTTTTATGTTTTAAAATCTGAGATTCTACTTTGTTTTACTATTAATTGTGTAATATTTTGGTGGTTGTGTTTGATTATTGATATTGTTACATTTCTTATTAAATCTAAATGTAGATAGCTAATTCTGCCGTATTTGGCGAGTGCTTCTAACGTTTCTTAGAATTAGATTTTTCATTTATTTATTGTGAACACCATTTGATTTTCAGCAGAATGACCGTGTTACATTTATATATAGCTGACACTAGGTTTATTCTTTGGTCTCTGTCCACATTAACTCGATTATTTATGAAAACTTCAGCCTCAATCTATCTGTGGTTGTTACTACATCTGAAGAAAATGCGAGCAAAGTGAAGCAATGGATTGGTTTTGGTTGTCTTACTATGTTGTCTTGTATTGTATTGACAGAATGATCCCACACAAGACTAAGAGGGGAGAAGCTGCTCTTGCTCGTTTGAAGGTTTTTGAGGGTATCCCACCACCATACGACAAAACCAAGAGGATGGTTATCCCTGATGCACTTAAGTGAGTTTCTGATTGATCTTTATTTGTTGATTAACTTTTGCTGTTACTTTATCTTCTTACTTAATTGCTTACTTTATGAGCAGGGTTTTGAGGCTCCAAGCTGGCCATAAATACTGTTTGCTGGGTAGACTTTCATCTGAAGTCGGATGGAATCACTATGACACTATCAGGGTAAGTTTAAATGCCATGTTTCTATGTGGTGATTTGAATTTTTCAGTAATATATTGAAATATATGGATATTTTGCGAGGATTTTGCTTCTGAAAATCCATTTCCCGTTAGTTTATATTTGTATTCTCTTGCATCTACTCTTGTCAGGACATCCTAACTAGTACTTTGGCTATTTCTTCTTTTATTGTAATCTCTTATAATACACCTGCTTAGATATAGTTTTGCTTAAGTTTTTTGTTTGGATTGGTGAAAATGATAAGCTAGTATTCAGAATTTATGCTTGAAGTCCATGCAAATCAGTGAAAAAATGTTGGAAAATCATAGATGGAAATCCATATTATATTCCAAACAACAATCATTGATATTATATCATGGATTTTAAATCCACTGTCCAAATTGTCAACCACAACCTGAGGTTTTTTGAGGTTGGACAACTCGTGTGTGCACGCTCTTTTGTTGTGCTTTCTTTTAATTATTATGTCCATCTTTAGCTACTGTGATTTTATTAGATTGAAGTCTTTGTAAGGATATTCTATTTTTCTTCAGAACTGAGCATCACTGGGTTTTTCATGATTGGAGTCTTATTAAATCACCTCTATTCTTTTGTTTGATACTGTTTACTGATTGCTTTATGCAATTCAACTATACTTGTCTAAATATTGCAATTTTATGTTTGTTATAGGAGCTTGAGAAGAAGAGAAAAGAAAGATCTCAGGCAACATATGAGAGGAAGAAACAATTGGCCAAACTGAGAGTCAAAGCCGAGAAGGTTGCTGAGGAGAAGCTTGGCTCGCAGCTCGACGTTATTGCCCCTATCAAGTACTAAAGAAGAAGCATCATAGATAGTTAAGTGACAAATTTTGTTGGGGAATTTGATGTATGTTGGATTAGATTCTGCTTTAAGTTTTATTGTGGTTTTGCTTGTGCCAAATTACTTGATCAGAGATTTTTCCCTTTACTTTTTTTGAAATGATGAGACTATTTCATGAGTTCCTTTCAACTCGTCGTGTAGTTAGTTCATAATTTCTTGGTTGAGAAGTTCATGGTCGCATTTTTCTTGATTTTAACTACTTTGCCACATTGTAAACATCTAACGGGAATAGCATGGGATTTCCCATGTTAATAGGCAGATCTAGGGCAGCAAGGCCTCACCATTTCAAACATCTATAATGTAGCTTAAATGATCAATTCTCACCTTTTAAATTTATCTTCACTGCAAATATATATAGTAGACTGCATCAAAACCGTAGAGGGCATGATTACTGCAATGATTAATCCAATTCCATTAGTCTGCATATTTCAGATTATATTAACTTGGGAATAATATATGCTTTTGCGAGGTGTAAATGGAACTCAAAGACATTATCATCAAGCTTCACTAACAATTGATTAGAATTTCCTGAATCCATATGGGTAAAAAAATATTTAAATAGTTTTGTGGCCATTGAGCATAAGTCTTCCTTATTACCGTTCTTATTTGGAGTTATCCAGAGTCCACACTGATTTTTAATTTTGACAGCTTTCCAATAAACTGAAAAACTGTCACCTACAATACTGTATTTTGGATCAATGAAAAACCAAGAATCATTTATATAAGAACAATCCTTAGGAATTTTTTTTTTTCAATTCTATTCAACGATATTAGATTTTGGATTATGTATCATTCGGATGTTAATTGAATTGCTTTAAATGTGCATCCACTAATGCACTTAAGAGGCTTGTATTCTAAATCCATGAATACGGTTTAATTGGTAAATCAAATATAGACCTACTTTTGAAATGAACTTCCCTTTTTAAAATATTATTCTAACTCACGCCTAATACCGACAAATATGATCTTATTTGATTAGATTTGGATATTATTGATATCGCTAGATTTCAGATTATATTATTTATTCAATGAAATCGAATTCTGAATTATGTATTCTTTCTCTTTGTTGTTGTTATTGTTTTTATTAGTAATAATATTATTATTATATTATTATGATTATTAATCAGCGTGATCTATTCAAAACATATCATAATTTAATTTTAAGATTTTTGTGAAAAGATTTTTAATATTAAAATTTTGGTAAAAAGATAGAGAGAAGCAAAAGCAAAAATATATGTTTCAATGTTTTTAAATGACTTTCGAGAAGGGGCGAGGAAAGAATCGGTGAAAAAATATATGTAGGCGTTTTTATTTGTGGGATGAGTGGTGAGGTGATGAAACACATCAATGGTGGGTTCTATGTCACTACATTGCCTCCGCTCCCGACCTTAGGAGTGTACTATGTATAACATCCACATTTGATTTACACGCAATTACGTGTAGTATATAGAAGATGATGCAGTCCTATGCGTAGAAGATAGAAATTAGATTTGTTGCAGGTTTTTGACATGAGTGATGCATGCGATTTTCCCTTTAGTAATTAGGGCATGGAGATCTCTTGTAGAGAAAGGAAGAAATGAATTGATGAGGACAAAATGGAATAGCACAATGTTGCCCCTGGAAAAAGAAATTTTTATGGGTGAAGAAAAGCGAAAAGCTAAATCTAAAACATGTCAAACATCATTAATTTCCACATTTTACTCTAAAACGTTGCAACACAAATTAAAGAATCTTATGCTTTTAGCCCATCCTTTTGCTCCCTCTTTTCAACCATTCATGCATCAATCTCATTTCTCAACTCGAGACTTGTGTGTCTTGCTCCACATTTATCTCTCTCCAGTCTACCTTCGATTATAATCCGTCGTCGACTCTTGATCGCTTATGTTATTCCCCAGCTCCCCTCATCTAACCCCATTTACACTCGATTAACCTCTCATATACCCCTCGTGTCCAACCATAATGTAGCGCCCAACTAGCACCTGTCATTTTTTAGAACATTAAAATATACTATTAGTTAATATAATCTGTTATGTTAAGTCCATTTAGATTTTTAATAAGAAGACATACTGCTCCCCTACCTACCGTGATACATATTAATATGTCCATCAGTTGTGATGCGTATGCCCAATTTTGACCCCTAGTATTTGTAATAAGCCAGTTTGTATTAAATCAGACCCAATATGTTCCATATTTTCTTGTAAGGGCCCATGAATCTATTTTCCTACGTTCTAAGATACGCACCATTAGAGAATTTCAAGGGCTACAAACTGCTATTAAACCTATTAATTGTACATATAAATGTCCCCATCTGACTCATAATTTTCGACACGAGATACTAAAGCACAACTTTTCTCGAAAATTATTGTGTTTATTATCTTATTCTTAGTGATACAATATCAAGCTGATATGTTGAAGTCTTATAAAAAGAGTTAAATAAATTTATCCAAATTTAAGAATGAGATATTTACGTATTAATTGATGGACACATCAATATGTGTTTACATTGGGCAGGAGAACATTTTTGTAATAAGCTATAAAGGGGAGATTTCACTATATAAAATGCCTTCCATCATCCTTTGAAAAAAAAAATAAAAAAATAAATGCCTTGCATCATTTTCCAAAAGGGTTGTGGAAAATCAAAGCTGTTGATAATAACAATCCTCTTTTGAAGAAATCCAATATAACCTTTTCCTCCTTTAAAAATATACTATCCTATTTAGTGGCTAAATCAAAGCTGTTAAAATCCCCTCTATATTATTTTGGGTAAATATTCTTTTGTAAAGAAAGTCCAATAAAATATTTGCCTTCTTTAAATAAAATAGTATTCCCCCGTCTCACTTAAATTTGCATATTTTCATTTTCGATCTGTCTCACTTAACTTTGCACACCTTACCCTTTAAAAGGAAATTTCTTTCACAATCTTCACCTTCAAAATCTCCACCCTCAATCTCTACCTTTGGAAAAATCAAAGATACCCAAAATCTATTTTTTCTTAACATCTGTGTCCGGTCAACCATACAAAATTAAGTGGGATGGAGGTAATCTTATTTGGTGACAAACAGAATATGCAAAACACAGGACATCAATGATATTACATTTAATACTTGAGTTCTTAAAATCCTATTTATGGAGTGAGATCAGATTCAAGAAATCTCCACTTGTTTATTTCCTTTTGGCACAAGAACAAAGATATAAATTATTAACTATCAATAGTGAAACAGATTCACAAAATTAAATTGCCTGATTACTGAAATCAGGAGATTTATTCATCTCTTTGACTTTCCCATTTTTCAAATATATATATTTATATGTGTGTGTTCATATCATCCACAAGACAGTTTTTGTTAGTTCATTTCGAAATACTGCTAGTTTTTAATGTTTCTTCCATCTTATTAATGATGTCGTTTTCATGTAACTAGCAAGCAAGTTACATTAACTTTTCAGCCAGAATCTTTGTAGTGTTATATAACTGATCACTCGACCTTAAAAAACTCGAAAAATGTTATCGTGTCAATGGTGTGTCTTAATTCTTGCTATCTTGTCAGCATTTTCATCCACATATGCTGCATTATTACGTCCAATAATTTATCGAAATATCCGCGTTGATCCATCCGGAAAAGGCGATTTCCGGACAATCCAAGCGGCCATTGATTCTGTCCCTTCTCACAACAAAAGATGGACTCGTATACACATCAAAAAAGGCATATACAGGTGAATAAAGTTAACTTTTTCATGCTGTTTATGTTCTTTTCTGATTTATTTTCTCAACAGGGAACAAGTTAATATCCCTTACAATAAGCCATTCATCTACCTCAAAGGAGAAGGAAAGCGTAAGACATACGTCATCTGGGGCGCGCACGGCTCCATTGCAACAAGTGCTACTTTCACTTCCCAGGCTGACAACACAATGGCCAAGTGTATTACATTTGTAGTAAGAGTTCTGATTCATAGTCAATACTACAATTTAGTCAATTCTTCTGTGACATTTCTTTGTCTTGCAGAATTCTTACAACTCTCCTCCAAATGCAACTCATAATCCAATGAGGACAGCAGTTGCAGCTTTGATACAAGGCGATAAATCGGCATTCTACCGATGTGGATTTTTTGGCCTGCAAGATACATTATGGGATGTTCAAGGTAGACATTACTTCAAACTCTGCACCATTCAAGGAGCTGTCGATTTCATCTTCGGTGCTGGCCAATCCCTCTATGAGGTACCTCTGGCCCAAAAAATTTCAATTTTTTCCGTGACCCGAATAATTTTATGTAACTATATATATAGTATTTTAATTTGCCATAAATAGAACATATAAGAGTGGGTAGCCTAGTCATTTTTGGCCTTGGAAGTGAAGTTAAGTGGGCCGTGATATGCATGTGCATTAGGTAGGCTTGCCGACGAAGAAAAATACAATTTTAGTGGCCATTATAGAAAACTCGACCCAGTACCAGACATAGTTAGGTCCGGCCTTGTTTATAAGTATCATAGACTTTCAATTTGATAAAGTTTTTGTTTTTATATTGTGCAGAGATGTACTATATCAGTAGCAGCAGGAGGTCTACATGGAGTGCCAGGATACATAACAGCCCAGGCAAGAAAAACGGCGGACGAAACGAATGGGTTCGTGTTTAAAGATTGCAACATAGTTGGAAATGGGAAGGCATATCTGGGAAGACCTTGGAGAGATTATGCCAGAGTTGTATTCTACAATACATCAATGTCGGAAGTTGTCGTGCCTCAAGGATGGGATGCTTGGTTCAGCACCGGCCGCGAGTATTTATCTTCTTCACTACAACAAAAAAGTTTTTTGGTGACAAATTTGAGATGTTATAGTATTATTTGCTTTGATACGACTAAGTAACGGCGACATGTTTGCAGGAAGCAGTTGACATTTGTGGAGAGTAATTGTCGAGGTATAGGTTCGAATACATCAAGACGAGTGAAGTGGGTAAAAAGGCTGAGTAAAAGAAGATTGAGGCAGTTAACAAGCATCTCGTTCGTCGATAACGAAGGGTGGATGAAGAAGCTAGCTTTCAATGTTTTTGCTGGTTAACTGCCCTTTTCCTATCCTTATATTCCTTATTGTTCTTGTTCAATTAATTAAAATTTGTCCATAACATTAATTTGTATGCCAAACAAGACCATGCATTATGTTTTATTCACTTAAATCAGCTGGTGAGAATGTATTTTCTGTGATTATATACATTTGATTGGTTTATGTTACATCTTTTCATTAAATGCGGCTCACAAAAATGAACGACTCACATTTAATATTCAGTTTGTTAGCTCGAGAACAAGTTCGTTAATAGGCTCCTGTAAAAATTGAATAATGTAGTGACACTTAATTTATCTTGTAATCAGAGTACCAAATTATCTCCTATGTATATGAAAAGCTCACAGTCTCGTTCCCAATTCAGAGATAGCTGATGATGAATTCCGAGCAATTGAAGCAGAGACTTAACGGATAATATTGGCAGGATGTCTTCCGTGATATCAGTTTGAGTATACATGCCTGCAGAAAGATTTTAATGTATGTTTTCTTAAAGAAGATTCTGATTTTCAGAAGTTTCACATCAGATCTTCTGTTCATAATCGCATGTCTTGAAATTAATAGACAGACAGTGAAGATTGATTTTGAGTTATTACAAGTACTAGACTGAAATACGTGAAAGAGTTAGTCTACATTCTTATGATCACTAATATTTGATTAGTATCCTGTGGAAGCATTCTTTTCCATTTGATTCTCAAAAAATATGCAGCAAGGAGATTATATGCAAGATATGCAGCATTACACGTACACAAAGAAGATTTTACATACACATTTTGTCCGTTTGCACACAGTCACAGGCACGTTTATGTGTCCGCATGTGAAATAAACTGCGTATACTTTATAAAACCCTCATTTTGCAGTCAGTTTTTGCAGAAAACGGTGACAACTGAACAAGAAAATCGAGTTGCAACCTAATATTTATTCGTATAGCATGAATTCGTATCAAGAGGCACAAACATTTTACACTGAGTTTGAGTTCCTTGAGCCATGCAGTGTGTAAGGGGTGCGGATCTTGTTTGCCTTGTGCAATGGCTTTCTGCGACGATCCATTCCTCCATTTAAACTGCAAATTAATATAAATTCAAAATGATTCTTAAATTCTTACCATCATAATAGTTCTAAAGTATTAGTATGAAAGATTCAAATTCTTACCTCTTTGACTGCTGTCAGGAAGTGAGCAACTGCCCGAAAGTAAGCACATAATCGGTCCTTTATCCCTCCTTCGAATACTATGCCTTTCTTTGCAGCTGCAGCTGAAGCAAGTCCGCCTATAAGACCGGACACCTGAAGGTGATGAAATTCTGTATTAGCACATAACTTTGCCGTATTCACTGACCTGTTTTTAATATAAAAAATCGGATGGAACCCCCAAACTTAAGTTCTACCATTTCAAATTTGAGATCAGGAAAATACGTCAATTATTTACCTCAGAACGATAATCCTTCTCAACAACGCCTACAGTTGCTCCAGCATGACGGCCCCGACAAACATGGAATCACATATCCATATAAGCTTTTCAAGCATTTGTTTCTGAAATGCATCTTTTTCAAGAACCTGTTTCCCAACAAAAACTCTTTCGCAGGAGAGAATTCAATCTTTACACGGATAGATAATCATCAATTGATCCATATCATAAACAGAACAAATCAAGTTACATTAGATAATATAAAAGTTCCAAACTAGTATGCAGTTCATTCCAACTCCATTGCCATGGTCAATAAAAAATAACACATCCTCAAGAAAACAGGAAAAGAAGAGTTCACAAATAGGAAAAGAACAGGAGGGAAGAATTCCACTCCTCTAAAGATTCCGTATGCACTCATTCTACTATACTGAAAACCCAATTTACATTATGGAGCAGCATAGAACCAGAGTCAAGAATACAATCTTATGCTCAACAGCTCTCGGCTTTAAGAAACAATATAAAAGAATTTGGAAAACGAGTATGTAAGCGAAGATTGAACCTTGCAAGAGAGGCCTCCAGCCTGCAATCTTCCAGCTGCTGCAGATGCCCGCTTGTCATAAGCACAGCGGTTACGCCCTCGGGTTAGTGTCAGTTATCCCATCAATAGGAGGCTCACCGAGCTTTGACACCGCAAAATATGCTAAAACTTGATCGGCATCGCCTAGGACTTTACTTTCAAACCACGGCTCCAGCATTCCTTCCGTTCTGGAAATAAAAACACCAAATCTGCTACATTGTTAAGAATCATCGTCCACCATTTCTCCTCATCTTAATTTACCTCCTAAACTGATTAGCAATACCATATTCGTCAATTAAATTTATTATTTTGAAGATTATAGTACACTAAATGAATTTAGGTGGTAATTGAATAAGTATTTGTGTATTCGTCAATTAAATGAATAAGTATTTGTGTATTCGTCAATTAAATTTATTATTTTGAAGATTATAGTATACTAAATGAATTGAGGTGGTAATTGAATAAGTATTTGTGTATTCGTCAATTAAATGAATAAGTATTTGTGTATTCGTCAATTAAATTTTTAATTTTGAAGATTATAGTATACTAAATGAATTGAGGTGGTAATTGAATAAGTATTTGTGTATTCGTCAATTAAATGAATAAGTATTTGTGTATTCGTCAATTAAATTTATTATTTTGAAGATTATAGTATACGAAATGAATTTAGGTGGTAATTGAATAAGTATTTGTGTATTCGTCAATTAAATTTATTATTTTGAAGATTATAATATACTAAACACCTGTTGGTTCTACATACTATCATGCAATGACAAAAAACTCCAACAGTGATGGACTCATAAATTTTATCAATAGGGGGGCCCAATTTGCAGACGGATCTAGAAAATAACTCTTATATATTAGCCTCTATATATAAAATACTTAGGAGAAAATTCATTTTTTGTCTGCTAAGTTAGGACGAGTTCAAAATTGGTCCACTAACTACAAAATTATCAATTTTAGTCTAGTGACTTAGGGCATAGTCCAATTTAAGGAAAAAATTCGCCGAAAGTGACTAAGTTGGCCGGAATTACTCCCGTGCAAAGCATGTGGTCGTTCAATTTGGAATTTTCCGAGAAGACATCAATCAATTGAGAAACATGTCTAGTATACAGAGTTGGACCTAGTAATTTGTAGGCCAGATTAAAACTTTAAAACAAGCTCTTATATTTTTCTTATTTAAAGGAAAATAAGAATTAAATAATATGAAATATTTACTTATTTTAATATCATAACATGTTGAGTGGCTAACCTAAAATGCAAAGCTTTCGGTATTTTAGGTATGTGACTCGTGAGTGTAGACTAGGTGACCAGAATAATCTACAAACCAAATAACAATAGAATCATGGAAATCATGGATAACATATATAAACATTCACATTGTAATAGAAATCTACTTTCTAAACCCTAACATATAAATGAATTACTCAATAGAAAAATTAATAAAAAAATGAAATTAATATATTTCATAAATAAAAATATGTTCTAACAATAAACTTAAATAAAGGGAGAATACTACAATCACCGATCAAAGACGACAAAATAAACTTCTTCTCCGGCTCTCTACCTCTCGAACTCTATGAAAATCTAAAACTTAAGAATACTGATTAAAGTATGATGTTTGACAACTGCGCACTGAGTCTAGGTAGTATAGGAGTAAACAACAAATCAAAGTATGGATCCAATTGGATAAAACCCTACTACATGCGTCTGTCATAAAAATCAACGATATTTTGCACGACTGAGCAAGGCTTCCTCTCGGTCGAGCAAATGCTTTTCATCTTGATCACTTTTGCGCCTGTGAAGGTTGCACGACCGAGTAAGCTAAACACTCGGTCCAACAAATGTTGCTCTCCTTCACTTTTTGACTCTTCTTTTGGGCTTATCCAACTCCATCTTGGACCTATCCATGGTCTCGTTTGAACCAAATTCTCCATTTCCTTTCGTCCAAGCCTTCAATTTATCCGTTTTGTCTTGCGATTTCACCATTATCCCAAATAAGCGTTATTTTGTATTGAAAATACTACAAAATCAACGAACAAGTTAATCCGCCAACATACGAAAACGAGATATAGAAAGTACTAATTCATGCATTTTTGCACACCTTTTAACTATACAAATGTGTCTAAAAATTACGTTAAATATGACGTGATTAAAACTGCATCAAGCAACTTACGAAAATGTACATGTAAAATTCAATATATATTATCCTTTATAAAATATTATAAATATCTTTGGGCCCCTAAATTTGTGATTTTTACGGGCCCGAGTTGACCGACTCGTTTGCCTGAAGGTAGATCCGACCATGTTAGTTTAATACGATGTATGATTTTTCTTCTATTCACCTATATGAAATTTTGGTGTATATATATATATATAACACGCACAAACACAGCAGTCTACGGCACACGTGACGAAAATTTTAACTAGTTAGGTTACCTACATTGAACAGGCTGCCAAAATCAATGAATACTTAGGGTCACGAATATAAAATGTATTGTAGTAAACTTATTAAACATGTTCAAATGAGTTTATCCTAATCTTAGAAGATAGCAGACTGAGGTATGACGTCTAATTAGAATTTAAATGGAACGTAACGGATTTTAAGCGGAGTAAAGTAAAGAAAAGCTGAAGAAAATGTTAGCGAATAATGAATGTCTAGCGTCTGACGGGACCTAATCCAAAGTAGGCAGGAAGTTTATAAAATTGTTTTTCCTATATTGGGTTTCATTCTTTTGAGATCCCATATCATTCATTTTTAAGAGTGAACTTTAATCGATTTGAAATTAGTTTAACACGGAATAATGCAAAATCACTTTTCAAATTTCTCTTCTCAAATTCCTTAATTAATTTAAATAGAATACTTTAGCATTTTCAATATTTGGTTGAGCGCTTGATTTGATTTGACAAACAAATTAAATAAAAATGTGAAACTAATATTAGTAACTCCTCATCTCACTAACTCAATCGCAAATAATATATTTGAGATGAAAAAAGTTATCTCAAATGTATTTCAAATTTTTCTTTTTTGTAACAACTAGTTATCTATAGACTACAAATAATTTCTAGAGAGTTTGTGAGAACAAGTGATCATAAGTTTATTGAACAGATGATGTTTCAATTTCAACAATTCTAATCTCATAAAAACACAGACACGAAAACATTGTTCAATTTTATTACATAATTGAGAAAAATTGAACCCTTGGTGAAAATACAAATCTCCATATCATACAATATCTTTTTCCTAGTTAACAAAAATCTAAAAGAATAAAATATTGTATTGAAAAGAAGAAATTATTATTGTACCTAAGGTAAAAAATACAAATTTATATACTATAACACATAATTTTTCATAGTAAAAATCTGCAGCTAAAAACATGGAGATATTATTCTGGTTGGAATTTAAACATTATGGCAACTTGACATTATTAATGATTCATTAAATATAAATAGAGAAAATAGTTTAATTGACCACATACATAGTTAGTTTGACACTGAAAATAGAAATTCTAAAGTCTTACCTAATTAAATTTATTAGTCAAAATAGGAAATTATGTGTGGTGTGCATCACTTCGATGGTCGACTTTTAATACGGATCTAGTGGAATCAAAATACTCCCTCCGTCCCAACCTTATTGGCACACCTGTTCCGACGTATATTAAGGGTGGAGATTGTAAAATTCATTTTCATTTTGGGGTGTACAAAATTGGATGGGACGACCGAAAATTAAGCATGATAACAAGAATAATTAGACCGCATCTGAAATTTGATTGCTTTTGTTGGCAAGTTGCGCAAGAAAATTAAGGGTCTCTGCTCAAAATAGGCAAGCATGCAAAAGAAAATCCATGATAATGAGAAGATTAACAAGAAATAAGTGAGAAATAGTTTCACCTGATCCATTTTCCATAAGCACCTGATAATCTGGTACCAGAATCTGGATACTGTTGTCACTAGCAATAGCATTGTTGAGTGTTAGATTTCTAGTGAAGTTCTGTGACTGTGAATCTTCACAATTGGATATCTCACAAACCAAGCAAAACAATGGAGCAGTACAAATTATACAATCTATCATACAAGCTTTGTAACTGTGCAGAATTGAAAATGGGACAGGATTTTACGTGGTTCGGCGAAGCCTACATCCACGGGAAGATCATGAACTTTCACTATCAACAGTGCCAGAAAAACTTACAAGATCAGCGCACTCTTCAGCAGAAAACAACCGCAAGAACCAATCTAATTCTATGTGTATGTCTATCTTGTTTCCCTCTAGATTTCCTCACACTTTTCTTGGTGTTTTTCTCTCTAGATACAAGATACAAAAAAAATGAGACTAATAGCAAAGAAATCCAGCTTTATAATTCAGCTCAGATTTGCCTAAGAAAACCAACCAAAAAAAAGTTGGCATTAATTGGAAGAAAATAACAGAGATAACCGTTTCTTGCTGCTGCTTTTAATCAGCTGTTTTCTTTCACTGAGTTGATGAGCCACTTCTCACACTAACAGTGGCCCAGGAGAGCTGTTATCAGGCCTCCGCCAGCATCTGTCTGCAGTGCAAAGTTGGCAGTAGAACCTTTGGTTTGTTATTCCTCCATTAAATCAACCTCTGAAACCAGTGAAATTGTTAGCGGAAGAGATAAACCATCAGAATGGATAGCAGGAGTGGCATTTCAAGAGTGCTTGAATATCCACCACCGTCCATGAATCAATTGTAGATGTACTCTGACTACCACTGCTTCATATATAATTCACACATACAAAAGTTTTAATTGTAAGATTTATGCAGTAATCCATGGATAAATTCTTGCACACTTGGTTAATTTAAAAACCAGGTTTGTAACATAAAGGGAAAAACGGCAGCCATTATGGTAAAGATTTGAATTTTTATGTTCGTTTTATTAAATCAGGATTTGCTTAGCTTATAAACTAATTTGAAGATGTATCTACGCAATGCTGCATTTACCTGGGGTGTCATCTAAAACATCTGATAGTGCTGATCCTGCATTGTTAGATATCCATCAAGAACAAGTTGAGGTAGTAATTGTTTCCTTTCATCAACTCCATTTTCTTGTTTCTTTTTCTGTATAGTATATACTAGTAGTCAATAGTTCAGACACAAAAGTGCTACCATGAGAGATTGTAAGAAGATCCATCTTAAACAAAGCTAATAAACACAGAAATGCGAGGTATGATTCGATATTCAAAACTTAGCTCTTACAGCTTAAGATAGCAATATACAGCACATGCTAAACACCTGTTGGTTCTACATACTATCATGCAATGACAAAAAACTCCAACAGTGATCGATGCCAAGAAACCAAAAATTGCAGAAATTCACAGCCCTCCGAGGGGCGGATAAGTAGTGTATGTGTGTTTTGATTGATTTATTGTATCTACAGATGGATCCATCGGAACGATATTGTTACAACCCAACATTGCGCTGAACCCTCAAGTGGAAGAGAACTTCAATAAAGCCTATGGAGCTGGCCATTTAGTTCATATTTCAATAAAGAGAACTCCCAATGTACGAACTCCCACATAGTGAGTCATAGGTTTTTAGGAAATATAATTAAGTTAGCTAGAATTTTTGTGTTGGGACCATTGCAAGAATCTTGCAAGAAAGTGGCTAAAAACTCCCACACCTGTTGGTAACTGCAAGAATCCGTAGCAGTCGTAGGAAAACTATAGACATATCCCAACGGTAATTTCCGTTGGAATCGTGCAAAAGTGTTTTCTGTCAGAAAAAAATATTGGAATTTTGACATTCCAACGATTATTTTTCCAACGAAAAATAACTAGATTTCAACGATTTTTATTCCTTTCTAATCTGACCGTATATTTTGTAGTGGCTATGGAAGAAGATGGAAAAGAGAATTACCGCTAATTGTTGCTTGGTAATCCCAGATACATCTGAAGAATGTTGTCCAGTATCTAACTTCGGCTTTGGATATTTCTTCGCAATAAAGTTTCTTAACGAGCTAGCAAAAGCCTCCGAGCATCCCTCGTCGGACGATGAAGAAGGCACGGGCGATGAGCACCTTGCTAAAGTAGTTCCTTCAGGAGTCTTCTCAGATTTCAAGAGCCTTTTCTCGATGATCTCATCAGCAGTTTCCTTGATTTCTTCATTTGTTAAACTCTTTTGCTTCATTGCAGGGCAAGTGGCCTGCCAAAGGAGAAGAAAGACACTTGATTACGGGCTGTTTGACTAAATTTATAAACTCCTTGAAAATGTGTGACAAAATAAGCTCTTAAGAGTTATAAGCTCCAAAATAAATAAGTCTCTCTTGCCCATCTTATTTTTTAAAAGCTTATAAGTTTCTCATACTACACAACATACACACACTTCACACACATTATACACGCACTCCACATACTCTTCACAATTTACACCCTTTTTCCGCATGCACTATACACACACCATACACTAATCAAAATGTGTGTTTGATATTAAATTTCAAATTAGATCCCAAATTCATAGTTAAAGCACTTCATTCAATTGCAAGTTTATAAGCTCTTGTGTATCCAGATACTTTATTAACCTATAAACTCTTAAGAAAATACATGTAAATAACTCATAAAATGTTTGAAATAAATTTTGCTGAACACCTCAATTCGAAATGGAAAAACAGATGATGCCATTACCTCTGCTTTCATCAATATTCTTTCGAAGTTGAGTGGCAGCCCCTTTTCCCCTTCCATCAATACAGGATCCATACCGTCACCGCCGTACTTAAATTGAACAATGGAAGCATTGGAATCTCTCACTGTACTGTCATAGTACACTGATAAGTCCTCCAAAGCTTTGACGAGCCTACGCGACATATATCCCGTAGTCGCAGTTTTAACCTGTAGCACAAAAATAAGTTTCAAAGCGCACTTGGTTGAATTGCCAGCGAGGCAGAGCATCGCGAAAGATAATTAGAAAAAATTTAAACGCGTAATTTTTCATGTAGTTATAGCTATAACTACCAAAGAAAGATCAAAATGGATGAAATGAAAGCAAATAATAGATGAAACATGTGGCCAGATTAATAACTCAAGCTTTCCTAGATAGGAAAGAGAATAATGAGAAGCAAAACTCAAATTCGTCCGGAAAAAACAATGTAAAAATTTCCATTTAAGGTCTAAATTTTCTCTTCTAATGGAGTTTTCTGAAGAAAGTTAGGAGTGGAATTTCCCCAAAGAGCAAAGTTTATAAAATCTCTCAATTCGGGACTGAATTTTAAAGGTTCTTAATTCAGGGCCTGAATTTTGAATTTTTTTTGGTCCTTTATGTTTGGCTTAATTGTATATTTGGCTTAGAATTTTCCCAAAGAAGAATACATAAGGATAGAAAACCAGATGTACCGCAGTATCCACAAGGCCTTTCCTTCCTCCCATGGTGTGGAAAAAGAATTCAGTCGCAGATAAACCCGTATAAAAGGAATTTTGAACAAAACCCTAAATATAAAGATGAACACAAAATATACCAAAAACAAGAAAGTGAGACATTTAAGGGGTGTTTTTCATTGCTTGGCTGTGCAACTTTGGAGATGTTTGCTAATCGAAAATTCTGTTTTTAAAAAAAACAGCTTTACCTCAAAAGCAACAAGTAGCTGTGACTTGCTTTTCCCCACAATCACTTTTGCCTCAAACATTATCTACTTCTACTTAAAAATGATTTCCCCATAATCTCTAAATTTATCACTTTTCTAAAATTAAAAGCAATGAAAAACACCCCCTTTAGTAACATACATCTAGGTCTTTTAAATATGCTTAAGTATCAAACACCTCAACTTTTACATTTGACACTTTTATTTTCAAACATTACGTACTTTTGTTTATAAGTAATTTTACCATAATTTCTAATTTTATTAACTTCTTCAAAAGTTGAAGTAAGAAAAAACACCCTAATTGACATCCGATGCAAACTTGGTTGTCTGTTAAACAAAACGACATCTCCATCTTCAAGATGACGTTCAACAATATCACCATACTTCAACGCATCTGCCAAACCATTTCTAAAATCCCCCATTAATCCCCTGGCCCACGACAACAGAGGTAACAAGTAAGAGTTTGCCCACGACAACAGAAGTAACAAGTAAGAGTCGAGCATAGAGAGGGAGAGAGAAACCCAAACAATGAACGCCTACCTCTCAACACCATCAGCTTCAGTTAACATTTTAGCACCAGGATATTCTCGAGAGCCATTACGAACACATCTCCGCAATTTCTCTATATTAGAATGCGTAATACGCTCCGGATAAGTTAAAATCCGGGCGACATGAATCGGAATACCAACCTGTCATTAAAGAAACATGTCAAAACAAGTAAAGAAACTCCAATCTTATGAATAACCAAAAAAGTTAATAATACTAATTACCTCTGTGATTTTCAAATTTGGGTCTGGAGAAATAACAGTCCTTGCAGTAAACTCTACACGCTTCCCGCTTAAATTTTGACGGAACCTCTCCTCCTTTCCCTTGATACGCTGAGCAAAGCCATTGAATCGCTTGGCTTGCAAAAAATTTGGTGGCACTCCGGGGGCTTCACTGTTGATATCATGTGCGACTTGATGTTGTAGAACTTCCCAAGACGCTTAAACCAAACATTTTTTCAAGAATAGAACTGTTCAAATATGAGACGAAAACGCAGAGGTCCGCTAACATGTTCAATCCTACAAACACACAACTATCAAGACATAATAGAAATAGTTGTCATACAATACCAGGCTTTTGCATTGAGGTTTCGTTCCGTTTAGATCTTCGCGAAGAGCAGCATTTGCTTAGATGATGTTTTTGAGCCTCGCCGTGATGTCATCTACCATACTGCACCAGCCAAAACAGTAGAAAGTCAGAAACAGTACCTAATCTTCTTGCAGTGATGTAAAAGCATTTATTCTGGAAACTCAAAATTCAGTCCCCTAATTAAGACATTTAAAAAAAAAAAATCAAAATTCAGATCTTCGACCGAATATTCCCCAAGTTGAATCATAAACACAACTGATGGTTTGTGGGGGGATTACCTCATTGTAGCACTGGCAAAAACTGTAGGGCGTATGACTGTTGGTGGGACAAGAATGTTAGTGACAACAAGGGTCTAGGTCTACCATTTAGATAAAGCAACTCACAATCCTGAATAAAAATAAATACAAAGAATTACAAACTACAAAAGTTTATGATGAAAATTAGAGGTGGCAATTTGGCCCGGCCTGCTCTGCGGGCTAAGACCATATGTGGGGCCGGGCCAGATCCGCTCGAAATTTCATCGGGCCAATAGATAGTGAGCCCATCTCAGCCATCCCTATAAATATATACAGATTTTCGGGCGGGTTCATGGTCCGTCGGTCTTATGATCCTACGGGCCAAGATTTGGATGGGTTCGCCCATTCCGAAATTTCATTGGGCCAGCAATTATTGAGCCTAGTTCAGCTCATTATACAAAGGTCTTTCGGCCAGCCCGTAGCCCGTCGGGCTTGTGGTCCATCGTGTCCGGCCTAGTGGTCCGGTGGTCCTGCAGGCCTATATTTTTGTGACCCAATCCATCTAAAATATCGGGGAGTGAGGCAGTCTAGGTTGGGCCGATTTTACCGGGTCTAATGAAAATCAGTTGAAAAATTGAGAACCTGATCCTGCATATTTTGCAGTAGGTTGTAGACAGTCTTAGGATCGAGGAATTCAACATTTCCCTTCAAGTGCTGCTCATCTCTCACAGTGTTGGATCTTCAGTTTGTCCTTTTTAACCTTACCTAAAACGAATAGTTGTTTCAAACCACATTATCATGGAAAAAACACGCTTATTTCCTTTGTTTTCATGCAAAAGGAGTACAATCTAGAGCAATATATATGATCGATAATCTAAAAATGACTTGCCGGAAAATGACTAACCATTTGTATATCCACATCTGGAGCAATCAAAAGCACTCCCTTTTTCACACTCCTTCACTACCTTTTGTAACATAGCAACCTTCATCAAATGCTCCATTTTCGGATTCCTCATCTTCTTTAGATATCTTTCACGCTTTCTCTCTTCAAAAAGTACTCTCGAACATCTCTGTTGATAAAAGGTGAACAGAAAATCACAGTTTGAATCTCCAAAAAGCAGTATACCATGACCTCCTTCACAATCCCTGACCAAACCGGCGAGCGATGGGCAATTCCAATCAACTACTCCGGGAATTGAATCTGGATAGGTGGCTGTGTGCACTGTGCAATGTAACAAACGTGCGCAAAGGCTAAAAAGAAAAAGTTTGGATCTGATGATTAAATGTAAAAAACTATTACATTTCATCAAGTTGAGTAGCTTTATAATCTCAGGTTAGCAACTAATCTCAGCTTAGCAACTGCTCTCTGTTCTTTTTTTTGATAAGAAACAAAATTTCATTAATATTCGAAAACTTACAAGGAAAGAGGTTTCCCACTACCCAATAGTACAAATTCTAACATTACATAAGTACAAAGCTTAAATCTCTTTGCAAATCTGATAAAAGGAAACCCTTAAATTCCTTATGGCCTGAACTCCAGCTATTTGAACTTAGTTTTCTCCCACACGTCCTTTAGTGGTTCTTTCTTATCCTCAAATATATCCAAATGGACCAAACGACAGCGTGTATTATCACCGTCCACAGTATCTTTGCTCTCCTGCTCACTTAACCACCCTTGTTAACTAAGAAGCACTCTTCAATCCTCGGCTGGTCCAAAATAATTTTAGTGTTGCTAATGCCCTACTCCACAGTGAGAGAGAAAAGGTGCAGTGCACAAAGGTGTGATCCAGATTCTCAGAATTACATTTACAAAGCACACACCAATTAGGGGAAGAAGCACATTAGGAAAACGCTTTTGCACTACATAACACGTAAGTACATTACCCTGGACCAATAACCATGAAAAAAACTGAATCTTTTTGGGTACCGGAGATTTCCAGATTGCTTATGGAAGGGAAAATTAGTTAAGAGGAAAGAAAGAGGTGAAAAGTGATCTACAAGAAAATATGCCTGACGATTCCCTAGTCCAGTTTCTCGAATCCTCATTATTTGGCTAGTGCTCTCTGTTCTATCTCTCAACAGATCAACTCTTCCCTATTCTCTCTCTGAAAACATGTTTCTCACTGTGGCATTACTAACTAAAGCGCTTGTGACTCATAAAAGAGAGTTATTACTAAATATGCTTTGCAATTTATTAATTCTAATTGTAGAAAAGTTGTAACGCCCCGACTTTTCACAACACTTTTCCTTAATAAAGAGGCGTTATGAAAATATAAATATACATAAAAGCTAACGTTTATTAGTAACCTTTAGTAAGGATATCAAATAATTTCAAAGAAATACTTTATTTTAAATAAGTTAGACGCCAAGTAATTATAATTTCGAAATACCATAAAAAATTGAGTTCTAATATTTTTTACTTTCAAAAGAAAGTTTGATCTAAACTAAGAAAAACATCATTTGCTTACAAACTAATACTAATATTTATCAACTTCTTTAGTAATAAGATATATATCTTATTATCATTATATCCATATTCAGTATTATTATAATTATATCTATATATACACATTTTCTTTCCGGGTCGTTACAGGGCTAGCTAAAATAATGAATTAATTTTTTTTGCAACTAAATAATAAGCTAAAAATATGGGGTATTACATTCTGCCCCTGTTTAAAAAAAAAAATCCATCCTCAAAATTCACGACATGACAAATATTTTCCATAAAAAATACCGCATATGTGTATCCTTCCCAAATTTGACCATGGTTGAACATGTTTTTTTTCCATTGTCCACTAATAAATGCTTGATGTGACTTTTAGTAGATTAAAAATAAGAGATTGTATTTTTTTGGTCAAATGGGAATACAATGAAAAATAGAACTAAATTACAAATATAAATCATGACCTAGGTACTCTTAGACTTTTGAATGAAGCTCAAACTGGTTTAAGTTTGGAGATTGAGTTTAAACTAGAAGAATTGGGAAATTTAGGGATGATCTGATTTTGTAAAACTTAGCTAAATGATAAATATAACATTTTAATGTTAGATTGAGTTTATATGATGAAAAGGGAACATTCCGTGTAAAGATAAATTTGCTTCTGTGAGTTTTAGTAGAATAGAAGATTTGTGCCTCTTTTGAAGTCAAATTAAAATTTTCGATCCATGTGGGAAACAAATATTTTGAATTTAAAAACGGAATCATACTCGTGGCTAGTTGTTCATAGTGTCATTTTTATCAAATAAAAATAAATGGGAAGAAGTTCTTGCGTTAATTTTGTTGTAAATGGATCTTTTGGAAACGGTGACCAAGAATTTAGAAATTAAGTTTTTTCGAGTTCAATGGTAAACAATTACAATGTATGACTCAAATAAAGTTTAAAGCCTTATGAGGAGTTTAGAAGGCAACCAAATTGAACAAATCAAAACATAAGAATGAATTAGAATAGGACTCCTTGAACTGGTCTTGAAGTTAAAATAAAGATGAAAAGATAAACACTTGAGTTATTTTTTTTTTTTATACTCCAGAAAGATGCATAAAAAATAATTGAGAGAGCTCATATGATGAATTTAGAAATTTTATTGTAAATTGACTTGAATTAAAATATAGACTTGGGAAAGAAATAAAAAAATTATTGAGACTCTTTCAGCAATAAACATTTCAAACAATTTGAAAAATAATACGTTACAACTAGAAGCGTAATCAAAATGGCTAATTCGCGATACAATTTAATTTTCCAATAAAATCACATGGAAAAAGGAATACTAAAATTGAGTTCAAATATAAAAACAACATTTAGAGTTTGTGACCAAAGATTTGTTATTCAAAATCTAGGCGGACCTAATTAAGTAAAATAATATTTCTTGTCTCAAGTAAAAATTCAAATCCTTCGTATGAAATTGAAAGACCATCTTTGGCGCTAAATATAATGTTGAGTTTGAAGGCAAAACTGAATTTTGAAGATACATTGGAAACTTTTGAAGTAAATATTTGATGGAATGAGAATCTTGTAATGTTTAATTAACTCTCAAAATGAGTAATTAGAAGTCATAATGCTGAAAAATCATATGGAGATAGAAATGATTATTGAGATGATACTTAGGAGTCATTCCAAAAATATAGATAGTCTATTATTGAAATTTGTCAAGTTAGAAAGAAAGGACAAAATATAAAAGTTTGGAGTCAAAATTTGTGGAGCATGAGGATTTATGTTGAATATCAAATTGAATAACTAAGGTTTCAAATTATGGAAATCTGGAAGATTTGAGAGTAAATAAAGCTAGATAGTTCAAGTTTCAATTTGACGAAATTGTATTGAAACTTTGGAATTGAGATTTACTCCTAAAATAAAAATAAATATTTGACGAACTTGAGTGAAACTTGAGACTTTCATAAGAAGTTTAAAGAAATAGTTTTTTTTCATTTCTTTGATGAGATAAAACAAGTTATAGTCTCATTGAAAATGATGAGATTTTAGAGATACATTAGAGTAACCAATAATACACTAGGAATTTTTCTCCTCATGGTACAAAGGGTAAGCCAAGAAGGTAGTTTACGAAAATTTTAAACTTTTGATTGAAAGAATTTTTGGGAACTAACAGAGCTGAAAAATGCATTTAATAAAATTTATTAGGGGTTTTTGAAATTGATCTAAAAATTAACTCTTATGATCTCTTGGAACTAAAAATTTAGTGACAATAAATGATCGAAGTTAAAGAGATTACAGGTCCTAGTGTATAATTCCAATAAAATCACATGGAAAAAGGAATACTAAAATTGAGTTCAAATATAAAAACAACTTTTAGAGTTTGTGACCAAAGATTTGTTATTCAAAATCTGGCCGAACATAATTCAGTAAAATAATTTCTTGTCTCAAGTAAAAATTCAAATCTTTTGTATGAAATTGAAATACCATCTTTGGCACTAAATATAATATTGAGTTTGAAAGCAAAACTGAATTTTGAAGATATATTGAAAACTTTTGAAGTAAATATTTGAGGGAATGAGAATCTTGTGATGTTTAATTAAATTTCAAATTGAGTAATTTGAAGTCATAATGCTGAAAAATCATATGGAGATAGAAATGATTATTGAGATGATACTTAGGCACTCAGAATCCTCTAGTCCACTTTTACCTTGTCCCATCCGTGTCCCTCTCCAAAATCGAGTCAATTATAATTATTTTTATGCAATTTATGAATTTAAAGTTCATTATTTAGGTTCAGGATTCATCTTTAGATTTCATGTTTAAGGTTTAGGGTTCGATTTTCTTGGATTAGGGTATATTTTCTATTGTAGACTTGCAATCTCATGATTCATGGTTCATAATTTAATGGTTTAGTGTTTATAATTCAATAGTTCATAGTTTATGGTTTATGATTCTTGTGTTCGGGGTTCATAATTCATGTTGTATAACTCGATTTTAGAGTGGGACACGGTTGGGTAAATGTGGGATAGATGATCCTTACCCATTAATAGGAGTCATTCCAAAAATATAGATAGTCTATTATTGAAATTTGTCAAGTTAGAAAGAAGGGACAAAATATAAAAGTTTGGAGTCAAAATTTGTGGAGTATGTTGAATATAAAATTGAATAACTAAAGTTTCAAATTTTGGAAGTCTTGAAGATTTGAGAGTAAATGAAGCTAGACAGTTCAAGTTCCAATTTGACGAAATTGTACTGAAACTTTAGAATTGAGATTTACTCCTAAAATAAAAATGAATATTTGACGAACTTGAGTGAAACTTGAGACTTTCATAAGAAGTTTAAAGGAATAGTTCTTTTTTTTTTTCATTTCTTTGATGAGATAAAAGAAATGTCTCATTGAAAATGATGAGATTTCAGGGATAAATTAGAGTAACCAATAATACACTAGGAATTTTTTTCCTCATGGTACGAAGGGTAAGCCAAGAAGGTAGTTTAAGAAAACTTTAAACTTTTGACTGAAAGAACTTCTGGGAATTAACAGAACTGAAAAATGCATTTAACAAAATTTATTAGGGGGTTTTGAAATTGATCTAAAAATTAACTCTTATGGTCACTTGGAACTAAAAATTTAGTTTGACACATAAATGATGTTAAAGAGATTACAGGTCCTTTCTTTAAATTATTTGAAAACTCTTTAAATAGAAATAACAGAAATCTATTATACTTCGACTAACGATCAGAATTGAGAATAAATAAAATTGAATTATTTTCTTTGAAAAGAAACTTTATGTTTTGTAGAATTTTTTGTGCTATATCTAATAAAAATGAAGAAGGATGTAAATAGAATTTGAAGTTTCAAATGAACTCATAAAAGCTAAAAAAAATAAATTAATACTTGGGACATTAATATAAGAGGGACCTTTTTTTTTTTTAAAAAAAAAACTATTTTTCTAATAGAATTGAGAGTTAATAAAAAGACTCATTTTAAAAATTGCATTTGGAATAATAGAAGCTCAAATTTCTAATTTCAAATTTTGAAAGTGGAGAGAAATTATGCATGAACTCTAGCAAAACTATAGGTTAACTTGAATTCGATATTAGGTCTTGAATATTTTAACTAAATGACATAAAAAAACAGAGGATCGGACCATAAAGTTTCAAACAGCAACAACAATAAATTTTTTCGACTAATCCGCTACAGTGAAGCGAGCATAGACATAAGATCAGCAGATATATTGCAGTTGAAGAACACAGAATTAGACAATTTACTTACCCGTGAACTGAGAGTGGCTATCCCTGCAGCTTGCGTCTGTAGATCCCAGATTATTATGATCAATTGCTAGACCTTGCCTACTTCCTGGTCCCACTAATCAAATACTGTTATAAAAATCCTCCTGTTCTTTCTAGCCAAATAGACCAGCATAAGGCTGGTACGACGATCTCCCACAGAATTTCGCCCTTCTTATTAATGCTGCCCCCGACATTTGACAATAACAGATCGACAGCTGATCGCGGAACTACCCACTGAAGATTCATTTCCTCAAGAGCTTTATTCCACATAGCTCGGGCAAAAGGACAATGCAAGAAAAGGTGATTCATATCTTCTGAGTTACCCCTGCACATTACACACCAATTTGAGAGCAAGAGAGCATTTGGGAAGAATTTTTGTAACAGATCATTCCGATTCTGGATGATATATGCAGCACGCTTGCAACTTTCAAAAACAGAAGAGTCTTCTAGAATCGTAGAATAGAAATTTTTGTTGCCCATGCACTAGCTTGTTTTGCAAAAACTTGTAATTCGGACATCGTTTGGGATTCACCCCCTCCCTTTCTTTGTCATTCGGTGTTGGCCGATTCTAACTAATCAATGAAATTACTGCGATTCATTTAAAAAAAGAGCTATATACACAAGTAATCAGAACTAGCTAGAATCTTATACGTGCAGCCATTACATTGGTTAGAAAGATAAGAGAAAATAGTGAAACAAATTCTGATCTGAAGCATGTCAAATTGTTGCTTGCTGCAGGTAAAGTACAGCAGCTGATGCTTATCTAGTAGAAGTGTGTCTTAGATGGTGATCTTCAGCTACCAATGAATTCATCTTAGATGTTTCTTTGCTTAATACTACTGTTGTTCTAAGTTGACATTCAAATCCAACGATTCAAATTTCAACTTCAAAAAGTAAAATATATTTTTAAAAAGAAAACGTAGGGTTCCAGCCTTTGGAGCTAGTACACCTCAAGGCAATGCACGACCAAAATATCAGAGCAGCAAATCTACTCAGTACAAGTGGTACCACAAGATGTTTAGTGTTTTCCTGTGAGAGTCTAGTGAAGCGCTACGTGAAGACGTGGTCTTTTTTAAAATAAAATTATTATGGTATTGCTTCTCTTTTTAACCAGTGCAGAAGAAAGTCCACAACTAGCTGGATCTG
The DNA here is from genome assembly GCA_958295605.1 of Ajuga chamaepitys. NCBI lineage: Eukaryota > Viridiplantae > Streptophyta > Magnoliopsida > Lamiales > Lamiaceae > Ajuga > Ajuga chamaepitys. The sequence goes on from OY282506.1 coordinate 56,704,470, forward strand.
CCTTATTCAGGGTAAGGGATAAGACTTCCTAATATATTACTGAAAGTTTACAATAAAATATTTTCAAGAGCATCCCACTTACTTTTGAGTAGTTCCTATGGCGATATGCAAGGAAGGTAAGATCTGCTGATTCTCGTAAGTGATCATCCATGAATTTTAAATACTCCCGTAAGACAATATTTAAATCTGCCCACAGAGGAGATGCTAACATTTGTGGTAAAATGTGGTGGGATACTGTCTCCAGTAAAATATTCGTCACGTCCAAGGACTTATAACTACATAGAAGAAGAAAAAGTCAGATTTAGGCTTTGGTAAATAGCACACTAAACAATGATTGTCAGATGGTTACCAGCCGACAACCCAAACAAAATAATAGCACAGGAAACTTGATTTTAAATGATATACATAATTATGTATACTGTATAATTAAAGTTATGAGAAGGAGCCCAATGTTAGGTTTCTCATGGAGCCAAGTCAATGCAAATTACTAGTAATTTATGTTGAAGTTGTCTCTAATAGAAACCAACATTGGGTTCCATATCAAAATCATGTACACGCGCACACATGTACATATATTGCAGAACTATTATCGCCATACCGTTCATAAGCTAATGGAAGGGAACTCCAATAAGAATAAAGGTGCACCAATAAAGTCTTATACTGCCATACGTATCTGCAAGAATAACCAAAATAACTTGATGTTATTATTGAAATGGTGTTATAGTTTTAAGGGTCTATAACTTCTGCAAGATGTCCTTCATGTTCTTTAGGCTTACTAGAGTTTATATTAATTTCTTACAGCATTCTTAATATCACCACCAAAAAACCTTTCAGTTATTCTGCCACCAGCAAGAGCAAGAATGCCTTTTTTTTTTTTTTTTTTTTTTTTTTTGTTTGCTAACAAACTAGAGGACGGCAGGAAGTATTGAGAATGTAAAGCAACAAAATTTTAACTTTCTAACCTCCGAATAGCCAACCCGAACTCCAAAATCATTACTGACTCCACCAAGTAGCCAAGATCCCTTGTACGCCAGAAAAGCTTAACCACAAGGGAAAAGATTAAAATTGGTACGACATAAATTTATATCCTCTATCAAGCTACAAATATGGCAAGCTACAAAGTAAAAACAAAACAATAAGAAAGGAGCACATAATACATATTGTGCAGTCTGTGAAGAGAAAATACAGCAAGGGCCATATAAGAATATCCAGATCCGAACAATCTGGGCAGAGTTCCCTCTGAACCAACAAATCAAGACAAAAAAAAATAGTTCACATCAAAGGACAATCATTTTTATAAAGTTTTCAATATGAGAAATATATTTCTCCAGTTAGTCTTCACTTATACTCTTTCAATTAAGGTTACTATCAAATTTTAACCGCAAAAATGAAAGACTGACCACAGTTTAGTGAACATAAGCTAGTACCTGAACCAAAATATTGCATGCCATGGATAAAAGCTCCTCACCATGCATGCTCTCCTGTGCATCCAAATCTTTTGACAGAGGAAGATTCTTACAAAACATTTCCGTCATTCGTGCAGCTAAGTCCTCTAGCTCTGCCAAAAAAAGTTGTATTATTACCACCAAAAGGCATAATAACAGGTTTATATGTTTAGTTTACTAAATTAGATATACGTGGAATGATGTGCCAAAATAGTGCATTAGAGAAACAAAAACCGCCATGCTTAATGTAATAGATGACTCCCTCAACACCTAGTTTGGATAAAATGGATGAACTTCAAAGGTAGAGGGGAAGTTGGTGAAACCTTGACCACTTGTCATTACATGATCAGATACTATTCCATGTTCAATAAGTTTCATCAAGGAAGGCTCAAAATACCAGAGGGAAGGAAGTGCAATTAGACTTCTTGAAGTATGGTCCTTCCATACAAACTCCTTTTGATGGGCCTTTCCGATATTACAACCATTGAAACTAGGTGACTCGGGCCATACACCTGAAAGAATTCAATCAATACAAAAATTACTTAGTCTGGATTCAAGATTATATTTGCAGTAAGAGGGGAAAAATTTAGGCCTTCACTAAAATTTTCAAAAAACGTATTAATCAATGTTCTAAAATATTTAGGCGCTGGTCGACTAACTGACTGGGGTATAGAGAACTTTAGAACAGTATTTACTGGACATCCACGGTATTGAATGACATAAAAAAACAGAGGATCGGACCATAAAGTTTCAAACAGCAACAACAATCAATTTTTTCGACTAATCCGCTACATTGAAGCGAGCATAGACATAAGATCAGCAGATATATTGCAGTTGAAGAACACAGAATTGGACAATTTACTTACATCCTTTGAGGAGCAACATCTGCTACACATGGCTCTTTCGTAAGTTGTATCGTTGTTTCAACCCTCCTCATCTCCGCCTCCAACAAAACAGAGAAATTATCCGAAGAATCAACGAAATTGAAATTTTATCGAAGCAAAACAGAAATTATCCGAAGAATCAACGAAATTGAAGTTTTATCGAAGACAAACAGAAATTATCCGAAGAATCAACGAAAATTGGAGTTTTATCGAAGACAAAAGAAATTATCAGAAGAATCAACGATTTGAAGTTTTATCGAAGCAAAACAGAGATTATCCGAAGAATCAACGAAACTGAAGTTTTATCGAAGCAAAACAGATAAATCATTCGAAGAATCACGATGTTGAAATTTATCGAAGCAAAACAGAGAAATCCCGAAGAATCAATGAAATTGAAGTTTTATCGAAGCAAAACAGAGGTTATCCGAAGAATCAACGAAATTGAAATTATCGAAGCAAAACAGAGAAATTATCCGAAGAATCAATGAAACTGAAGTTTTATCGAAGCAAAACAGAGAAATTCCGAAGAATCAATGACATTGAGGTTTAACCGAAGCAAAAACAGAGAAATTGAAACTATATCGAAGAATCTGAGTCGATTTATTACCTTGTTCGGATCTCTTCAACGGAAAATTGTGAGCAATCAAAATTTCTCATGCAAACAGCAAACCTAATTTCACGCAAGACCTTTTCCCGAACACGAGCAGATTCATTTACGCACATCAAATCTCAACAAAAGTCATTTTTCAGAAACAATTGGAGCTGTTAGGGTTAATTTGTATTTCTGATTTGGTTAGATGCAGAAACGATGGATACGTCGTCGATCGATCGGCTCAGTGCAATGCCGGATTGCCTGCTCATCAACATTATCTCAGCTCCTGAATTTTAGAGAGAGGAACAATAGAGCCGTTGAGTAAGAGTCACAAGAAAGGCGTGATCCCCTGTTCATTAATTTCTTTTATTAAATTAAGTAAGTTTAGCATATTTAATGCTTTGTTTAGTCGGTTATTAAGTTTTCTATTAAATTAAATAATAAGTGTGGGATGGAGTATTGGACGTTCAAGATGCGCTGCCAAAGAGGCCAAAACAGTTGAATAAGGAGACAGAAGAAAGAGGATAAAAGAGATTAGAGTATAACATAAATAGTACCTGTATTGTTTTTCTGAAGTTTTTGGGTCTTCAGGGTCCTCGAATGGATAAGCTCCAACCAACATTACGTATAAAGTTACTCCACAAGACCACACGATCTGTTCGTAAACAGAGTGAGTAACAGTTCTTGATTAAATGAAAATAAGAAGAAATGGGTCCCTAATTTTTATTACTCCCTCCGTCCCGCTCATTTTGTGCATTTTTCTTTTCGGTCTACTCCATTCAGTTTTGCACACCCTTAAAAAATAAAATTTCTCTTACAATTTTTTACCCTCAAAATCTCCACCCTTAATCTCCACATTTGAAAAAGTCAATCACAAAGCAAAAAATAGTTTTTTCTTAATATATGTGCTCGTCTCTACTGCAAAACTGAGTACGACAAAGGGAATATAAAATTTAAAATAAATATGAATAAATTAAACAATAATATTAAAAATAACTACTATCATGTATATAATCCATCAACCAACTACTTAAAAAGATGGCTCCAAATTAAGAAGGTAAAAACAAACGGGAAGCCAAAATTTAAAAGTTAAATATTTATGGATATCTTGGTTTTTACTTTTTTTTTTTGAATGATGAATATCCATGGTTAATAGCACATCTTCCACTAGAACTATTAATAAAGACAAAACGATAGGAGATAAAAACGCTACGGAGGATGAAACTTGCATCTTGAAAAATAAAGTTACACGACTAAATTATAAATTTTTTTGTGTCCGTTGGGTGGTGTTATGTTACAGAAGTGCAGCGCTAAAATTGATTAAAGAAGCTATTTGTCCATCCTTGTTTGTGGTCAACAACTACACTAGACTGAACCTGTTTGACCTGTTTGTTGAAATATTGCCAATTTGCTCTTTTCTATTTGTTTATATAAATAACTTGACTTGGAAACTTTAGAATATATTTGTCAGTGTCATAACTTTTTATTTTAACTTAACTTATATTCTGGTTTAGAGTATTCAAGTCACTCACTCACCTGCTCCAGATGGCCCAATAGCTAATTACTCGGAAAAGGGTTAAGGTTGTGATGGGCCACCAAAACTCCTGGCCCATCAATACTCCGGCCCACCATCTCTTCCGCACCACAAGGGAATCCATTCATAATAATAGTAATAATAAAAATAATAAAGGAATAATTTAGTCGCTATGGGATGTTTGGTTATGTTTTCGTTTTTAATTTTCAGTTTTTAGTGTTTACAGTGTTATTTACGAGATTATGGTAATATGATTTGATAAATGTGATTAATGTTTAAATCAATGTAATCGATTCGAATTTTCTACAATATATGATACAACATTTTCTACAATATATTATATTAATCATGTCACATAATCATTTATGATGTATTCGCGATGTCATCATATACACGTGTCGTATGTGGATTGAAATGTGGTAGAAGATGTTCTATTATATGGAACAGAAGATCCAAAATGCAATACTCCCTCCGTCCCACTTTATCTTACACACTTTCTTTAAACGACCGTCCCACCTTATCTTGCACAGCCTAAAAAAGGAAAGTTATAACATAATATCCACCCTCAAACTATTATTATTATTATTATTATTATTATTATTATTATTACTATTATTAACTATTTACATAAAATCATTATTAAAAAAAAAAAAAAAAACTAACTAATGTCGCCTCTAGGAGAGGCGCTTTTATTCAATTAAAAAACAAATTAAATGATGTCGCCCCTGCTATGAACAGTAACCTGCCATTTAGTTGACAATAAACTTAAATAAAGGGAGAATACTACAATCACCGATCAAAGACGACAAAATAAACTTCTTCTCCGGCTCTCTATCTCTCGAACTCTATGAAAATCTAAAAATTAAGAATACTGATTAAAGTATGATGTTTGACAACTACGCACTGAGTCTAGGTAGTGTATAGGAGTAAACAACAAATAGATCAAAGTATGGATCAAATTGGATAAAACCCTAATACATGCGTCTGTCATAAAAATCAACGGTATTTTGCACGACTGAGCAAGGCTTCCTCTCGGTCGCATAAAATAGAAAAGCATTTAATATGTTCTCCTCATCCTATAGAAAAAGTCTATTTTAAAATCATTTCTTGTCTCGAACAAGAGTTCGATCTTAAGGTTAATGTCTCGTTTTATTAGTTATAATAAAGAATACATAATTTAATTTAAAAAATGACTCTTTTTTGAGACGAGAAGAATACTATACAAAATTTATGTCGGCCAGTTCACAAATTACATTAATTAGGTGTAAATTAGTATTACACTCCTCATTTCATTATTATATTACTTTTTCATAAAAAATCCTTTTCTTTTTCCTTACATAAGACAAATCTTTAAGGTTTAGTCTTATTGCTGAGATTTGATGAATGAACCAACAAGGATTAGTGTTATTATTGGTTATGGATCAAATCCTGAGGTGGGCCCTCCAACTTTTTTTTGAAAAGGTTATAAAATAATAAATAATATATTATGCCTAATATTAACTAACCCAGTAACCCTTTAATTTAAATATTTTAAATGTAGCATAACTAGAATTTTTGTGTTGGGACCATTGCAAGAATCTTGCAAGAAAGTGGCTAAAAACTTAACGGAAGTAAAATTGGTGCACTTTTTGGCAGTTTCCGACATACCTTTAATATTTTGATCATATCTCGGGCTACACATAAGGTTTTTAGGTGAAACAAGATCCGTTCGAAAGCTAACACACATGGCTACTAGGAAATGAAAATCACACAGGAATGACTATTATTTGTGTCTTATTAGATGTGAACTTTATATGAACCTAATGTATCAATGCACAATCCCAACTCCCATCATAGGAACACCCACATAGTGAGCAATGGTTTTTGGAAGATAATTGTCTTAGCTACAACGTGTTTGTTGAAAATTGCAAGAATCTTGCAAGCAAGTGGCCAAAAACTCAACGAAAGATAAAAGTGGTGCACTTTTCGGCAGTTTCTGACATACCTTTAGTATTTTGATCATATCTTGGGCTACACATAAGCTTTTTAGATGAAACAAGATGCATTGGAAAGCTAACACACATGTATACTAGGAAATAAAAAGTAAATTTTAAGAAATGACTTTTATTTGGGTCTTATACGATGTGAACTTTATATGAATCAAACGTATCAATGCACGATCCCAACTCTTAATGTAGGAACTCTAACATAGTGAGTTCTATTGTTTTGTGGTCACGTGATGGCCATAATAGCAGATTTTATGCTAGTCTACCTTCCTGCTCGTACAGTGTCTCTGCTCCTCCCTCTTGCGCTCGATACTGGACGCCTTGCTAAGTTCTTTTACAGCTGTCTGGATAATGCATTTCAGGTGAGTTCATCAAAGCTTTGTTATTGGTCCATTATTGCTGAATTAATTTGTAAAATATAGGTGAAAATCTCGTGTGCAGATTGCATTCCTTGGAGCCTCGTTTTCATTGTTACAGAGGATTGGTGCAATGGTGCCATAGTGGTAAGCACGTCCTTCCCACATGTTCTGTAATGTATTTACTGTTTATTAACATAAGTGGTGAAAATTTAAATAGGACAACTGAAATAGCCAAGGACGTACATCCATACATGCACTACACTGCACCCATGCACTGTTGGCGTGGGTTGCTCCTTCTTCACCTTTTGAAGTCTATATCTCAGTCATCCGAGCACCGTTTCGTAACTACAGACAATCATCCCATTTTCACTACAATCTCAAAATTACTACACTGCAAGTTATTTAAATTGCACTCTCAACCTTCCTCAGTAATATCAACACATTTCTGGTATGAGCACGGCTTCTTGACACTCATTCGCATGATTCAGAATTTCCATCAACCTAGCCTGCATAACAACACTCTATTATATTCCTCACTTCACAACTTTTACTACTTTTGGAACCTCTAATATTACTGAACCTAAGGGACAAATGGCACATGAAATTCTAAAACAAAACCTTCACAATCAACGGCTTATACTACCATAGGGAATTTATATTAGTTTTTCTTTTCTTATTTTGACAGAGATATGAAAAATATCAGTCATGCCTCCAATTTTTTCCCGTCTTTGAATTTGTTTACTCTTTTCCTCAGAATTGGCTTCTGTCTGCTGCTGAATTTCTTCACTCTTTTCCTCAGAATCAGCTTCCGTTTGCTGCTGCTGCGTGAATTTGGTTAGTCTTTTTCACTGAAATCGGCTTCTGTCCGCTGCTGAATCTGTTTATTCTTTTCCTCGGAATCAGTTTTTGTCAAGGGTTGTACTAATTTGTGAAACATGACAGCCAGCCCCCTCATTTACTAAGAAAAGACTTAATCTATGTATTTGGTACACTCATATTATATTGCACCTAAGCACCAAGCAAGTAGACATTTACACGAAGAACATATTACTAGCCAGAGTTAGTGTTGTTAATGGTACATGAAAAACCAACATTGAATGAAGTCTGTGTGTGTGATGCTGCTGCTTTTGTACTCATTGCGGAATTATTTTGATGATGACTTGGAATTTATTTGTGCTGCTCATGAGGTGAATGAACCGGGTGCTTTTCTCGAGATAATGTTTGCGAATGCTAAAAGAATAATAATTTGGTCTATTGTAAAAGTATCTTCTTTGGAGTTACTGATTTCAATTTTCTTAATATTTTTCTAACATGATATCTGTTGATTGATACAATATTTAAGGTTAATGAAGCTCAATTACTTGATAATATGAGACATTTTAGCATTGAACAACTGAAGGAGTTACCTTCACCTTCTTTGGCCTTTGAGAACATGTGCCAAACTTGCGCAGCTTCAGGCAATCCTTGTTATTCCCGTCTTTTTTGTTCTTTAGCTTTTTTTTTCATAAGCAAACTCTTCGTATCCCTTTACTCGTAAACTATGACTGAATATAATGCCTTGCCTTCAGCAGAGAAGCTTAGACCTTATTTAAGACAAGCAGTACGTACTTCATTGGATGATTATAGCGAAGGTGTGGCAAATTTGTGCCGAGAAAATGCTAACACGATCAGGCATAGTAACAAGAGCATCTTAAACGACCAACTAGTATGATTCCATTGATTTAAACATGAAAATGAGTATGTTTTTAATGACAATTTTCAGTGTTTTGTGCTGTTTAGAACTATTGCTTTTGTTAGTCTTATTATCCTTTAGTTGTGAATTATTTAATGGACTGCTATATTTCGGTTCAGTTTTGCTCGGTTAATAAATTTTTTCGGTTTGATTTAAAAAAAAGTTTGGTTTCGGTTCTTATGATTCGGTTCGGTTAATGCTCACCCCTACCTGCATCAACCAGGTACATCTCAGATTATGAATGTTGCTTGCTACAGATGGATGTAAGCTGCTTCCTCGACTAGCAATACCCAGATTCACTTGCATGATCGAACAACTTTTCTGAGAGTTCCCAAGAGCCGTTTCAGAGCATGGACGGCAGCTCGAGACTACAGGGTGTTCTGGGATGAAACAGAGAAAACATCAAATTTGAGAGGGGGAGGAAGGGAGAGAGAGAGAGAGAGAGAGAGAGAGAGAGAAAGAAAGAGGTAGAGATATATATATATATATATATATATATATAGAGAGAGAGAGAGAGAGAGAGAGAGAGAGAGGGAGGCGGACCTTCCCGGTACCTACAGAAGTTTAGGGTATTTGCTTCCCTTAAGATTCCCTAGTTATTGATCAATTTTAGATATACACTAAAAGCTGAGCCATTTATGCTTACGCCACCTTTATAATAGCTGCTACTTCCCACTAAAATCCAGCAATGTTGCCTTTCCTATTCAACAGATGTACAAGTGACGGCGATAAGCAGGCCTGGCTCTCTGTTGCTGGGAGCAAATGGTCGCGATGCTTGACCTGTTGACTGTTGTAAATTTTATCCTTATGCACACAACATATATATGTTTTGTAAATATCACAAAGAATTGTTCTTTGACTCAGTTGATCTTTGTATTAACCTTTCCTAGTTTCAAGAGAAGCACATCTTCATTGTACATTCATTTACTGGGTTTCATTTAGCAGTAGAGGGAACTCTCCTACTGCTAAAGTTCCAAGAATAGGTTATATATTCAGTTGAAATTTACTAAAGTTTCATTTGAAAGTAGAATTAATAATATATCTTTTATCCATGGTTTGTGATTCAATATTTTGCATTTTTGCAGTGGATCAAAGAAAAAGGAATAAGGTGGTTGAAGAGAAAGTGTAGAAATGAGACCAATATATATCATAATAGGGAATCAAAGTTAGTGTGTGATAAATTGTAGAGAATGGACTTCTGAGCAGTCATGATTTATATAAAACAGGCTGCAATAAATTCAGGTAATATGTTGTGTTACACATATTGTCACATGTAACTATGCTTCCTTATAATTAAGAAAACAAATAGAGGGACTTCTATAATTTTAAGAAGAAAAAGTTGGTGTAATAAACACTTACAGTTCCCTCAACCAAGTCAACTCCAGAGAGTAACACTGTATGTCCATGTAGTGCCTCCACCTAAAAGACCAAGAAGGTGAATCTGCGCAGTTTTGTATTATGTATAAAAGGGTAAAGGACGCTCTTGTATTAACAGCCCACACATATTGTCACAACTATGGCCACAAGATGTTCTTACGACGAGAGATACGTTTCAAACTTTACAAACTGTTAATGCTGGCATACCTCACAAACAGTGGAGAAAGCTATCACAAGCTGTTGATCCAATTGGGCATGGACGATGAGGAGATCAAAGTCGTAATTCAAAAATGTAAAGTGTAGTGGACCTGCATGAGTGACAGCCACAGCCTTGGCAAATTTCCATTACACCGTGAACTGAGAGTGGCTATCCCTGCAGCTTGCGTCTGTAGATCCCAGATTATTATGATCAATTGCTAGACCTTGCCTACTTCCTGGTCCCACTAATCAAATACTGTTATAAAAAATCCTCCTGTTCCTTTCCAACCAAATAGACCAGCATAAGGCTGGTACGACGATCTCCCACAGAATTTTTCCCTTCTTGTTAATGCTGCCCCCGACATTTGACAATAACAGATCGACAGCTGATCGCGGAACTACCCACTGAAGATTCATTTCCTCAAGAGCTTTATTCCACATAGCTCGGGCAAAAGGACAATGCAAGAAAAGGTGATTCATATCTTCTGAGCTGCACATTACACACCAATTTGGGAGCAAGAGAGCATTTGGGAAGAATTTTTGTAACAGATCATTCCGATTCTGGATGATATATGCAGCATGCTTGCAACTTTCACAACCAGAAGAGTCTTCTAGAATCGTAGAATAGAATTTTTTGTTGCCCATGCACTAACTTGTTTTGCAAAAACTTGTAATTCGGACATCGTTTGGGATTCACCCCCTCCCTTTCTTTGTCATTCGGTGTTGGCCGATTCTAACTAATCAATGAAATTACTGCGATTCATTTAAAAAAAGAGCTATATACACAAGTAATCAGAACTAGCTAGAACCTTATACGTGCAGCCATTACATTGGTTAGAAAGATAAGAGAAAATAGTGAAACAAATTCTGATCTGAAGCATGTCAAATTGTTGCTTGCTGCAGGTAAAGTACAGCAGCTGATGCTTATTTAGTAGAAGTAAATTACAATGTAATCTTTTATGAAAATGGCTAGAAAGAGTACCATACCTGTTGCAATTAGACTTCTTGAAGTATGGTCCTTCCATACAAACTCCTTTTGATGGACCTTTCCGATATGACAACCATTGAAACTAGGTGACTCGGGCCATACACCTGAAAGAATTCAATCAATACAAAAATAACTCAGTCTGGATTCAAGATAAGATTATTATATTTGCAGTAAGAGGGGTAATTTTTTGCGCGGACCTGTGTCTATAATCCCAATTTCAAGCACGAAGCAAGGTGTACAGGAGCTACATTCTGCTCTATGGAGAAAGAAGTTGAAGAAGATTATCCGAAAGGCTTTGAGGAGTTTCAGAAGTAAACACTACAAGCTGAAGGATGCAGAATTTATAGAATCTTCAAGACCATATCCCTTGATGGCTGTGAGGACTTGATGTTTCCAAATGAGGTGATTGCTTTCGTCTAGCTATACTGAAATAAGCTTATTTGGTAATTGCAGCCTTGAAATCAAAACCAGAAGCCTGTGAGAAGCCCTGTGCAACAAGCTTGTATTATACTTTGATACACTACCATCAATTTTCCTTTTTAGCTTGTACACCACTGACAACAAACGATGTTTCTGTGAGGAGGTGGTGCTGTCAAAGTCCATATGTTGTTTTTCTCAGGTGCAGAAAATCCTTCTTGCATTGCTGCTAGCCACTTAGGATCTTTTAAGGCATCCGTGGCAATCAGAGGTTCACCATTATCTGTATAGGAAATGTAAGATTTCGGCTTATATATACCTGCGTTGGCCCTGGTAATCATCATGTGGGTATTTCCAGCTGGTTGAATAGGTGCCTGTATATCATGAGAATGATATACTAAATGAATTGAGGTGGTAATTGAATAAGTATTTGTGTATTCATCAATGAAATTTATAATTTTGAACATTATAGTATACTAAATAAATTGAGGTGATAATTGAATAAATATTTGTGTATTCGTCAATTAAATTTATAATTTTGAAGATTATAGTATACTAAATGAATTGAGGTGGTAATTGAATAAGTATTTGTGTATTCGTCAATTAAATTTATTATTTTGAAGATTATAGTATACTAAATGAATTGAGGTGGTAATTGAATAAGTATTTGTGTATTCGTCAATTAAATCTATAATTTTGAAGATTATAGTATACTAAATGAATTGAGGTGGTAATTGAATAAGTATTGTGTATTCGTCAATTAAATCTATAATTTTGAAGATTATAGTATACTAAATGAATTGAGGTTGTAATTGAATAAGTGTTTGTGTATTCGTCAATTAAATGAATAAGTATTTGTGTATTCGTCAATTAAATTTATAATTTTGAAGATTATAGTATACTAAATGTTGGTAACTGCAAGAATCCGTAGCAGTCGTAGGAAAGCTATAGACATATCCCAACGGTAATTTCCGTTGGAATCGTGCAAAAGTGTTTTCTGTCAGAAAAAAATATTGGAATTTTGACATTCCAACGAATATTTTTCCAACGAAAAATAACTAGATTTCAACGATTTTTATTCCGTTCTAATCTGACCGTATATTTTGTAGTGGCTATGGAAGAAGATGGAAAAGAGAATTACCGCTAATTGTTGCTTGGTAATCCCAGATACATCTGAAGAATGTTGTCCAGTATCTAACTTCGGCTTTGGATATTTCTTCGCAATAAAGTTTCTTAACGAGTTAGCAAAAGCCTCCGAGCATCCCTCGTCGGACGATGACGAAGGCACGGACGATGAGCACCTTGCTAAAGTAGTTCCTTCAGGAGTCTTCTCAGATTTCAAGAGCCTTTTCTCGATGATCTCATCAGCAGTTTCCTTGATTTCTTCATTTGTTAAACTCTTTTGCTTCATTGCAGGGCAAGTGGCCTGCCAAAGGAGAAGAAAGACACTTGATTACGGGCTGTTTGACTAAATTTATAAACTCCTTGAAAATGTGTGACAAAATAAGCTCTTAAGGGTTATAAGCTCCAAAATAAATAAGTCTCTCTTGCCCATCTTATTTTTTAAAAGCTTATAAGTTTCTCATACTACACAACATACACACACTTCACACACATTATACATGCACTCCACATACTCTTCACAATTTACACCCTTTTTCCGCATGCACTATACGCACACCATACACTAATCAAAATGTGTGTTTGATATTAAATTTCAAATTAGATCCCAAATTCATAGTTAAAGCACTTCATTCAATTGCAAGCTTATAAGCTCTTGTGTATCCAAATACTTTATTAACCTATAAACTCTTAAGAAAATACATGTAAATAACTTATAAAATATTTGAAATAAATTTTGCCGAACACCTCAATTCGAAATGGAAAAACAGATGATGCCATTACCTCGGCTTTCATCAATATTCTTTCGAAGTTGAGTGGCAGCCCCTTTTCCCTTTCCATCGATACAGGATCCATACCGTCACCGCCGTACTTAAATTGAACAATGGAAGCATTGGAATCTCTCACTGTACTGTCATAGTACACTGATAAATCCTCCAAAGCTTTGACGAGCCTACGCGACATATATCCCGTAGTCGCAGTTTTAACCTGTAACACAAAAATAAGTTTCAAATTGCTCTTGGTTGAATTGCCAGCGAGGCAGAGCATCGCGACAGATAATTAGAAAAAATTTAAACGCGTAATTTTTCACGTAGTTATAGCTATAACTACCAAAGAAAGATCAAAATGGATGAAATGAAAGCAAAAAATAGATGAAACATGTGGCCAGATTAATAACTCAAGCTTTCCTAGATGGGAAAGAGAATAATGAGAAGCAAAACTCAAATTCGTCCCGAAAAAACAATGTAAAAATTTCCATTTAAGATCTAAATTTTCTCTTCTAATGGAGTTTTCTGAAGAAAGTTAGGAGTGGAATTTCCCCAAAGAGCAAAGTTTATAAAATCTCTCAATTCGGGACTGAATTTTAAAGGTTCTTAATTCAGGGCCTGAATTTTGAAATTTTTTTGGTCCTTTATGTTTGGCTTAATTGTATATTTGGCTTAGAATTTTCCCAAAGAAGAATATATAAGGACAGAAAACCAGACGTACCGCAGTATCCACAAGGCCTTCCCTTCCTCCCATGGTGTGGAAAAAGAATTTAGTCACAGATAAACCCGTATAAAAGGAATTTTGAACAAAACCCTTAGCCTGAAAAAACACAAAATATAAAGATGAACACAAAATATACCAAAAACAAGAAAGTGAGACATTTAAGGGGTGTTTTTCATTGCTCGGCTGTGCAACTTTGGAGATGTTTGCTAATCGAAAATTCTGTTTTTAAAAAAAACAGCTTTACCTCAAAAGCAACAAGTAGCTGTGACTTGCTTCTCCCCACAATCACTTTTGCCTCAAACATTATCTACTTCTACTTAAAAATGACTTTCCCCATAATCTCTAAATTTATCACTTTTCGAAAATCAAAAGCAATGAAAAACACCCTCTTTAGTAACATACATCTAGGTCTTTTAAATATGCTTAAGTATCAAACACCTCAACTTTTACATTTGACACTTTTATTTTCAAACATTACGTACTTTTGTTTATAAGTAATTTTACCATAATTTCTAATTTTATTAACTTCTTCAAAAGTTGAAGCAAGAAAAAACACCCTAATAGAGCTGTCACAGGGTTGGTGTATGGGATGCAAAAATGACGAGCCACTAAAATCTCGGCCAACCCACAGGCTAAAACTCATTTTAACAGCTCTACAAAATATATGAGGGAGGACTGCAAAAATGATGGGCCACTAAAATCTCGGTCCAACCCACCTATTGCAAGACGGGACGGGCCAACCCACGAGCTAAAGCTCATTTTAACAGCTCTACACAATATACGAAAAACAAGAAAGTGAGAGATTCAGGAACATACATCTGGGTCTTTTGCATGCTTTTGAAAGTGAGGAAGAGTTCGATGAAGAAATCCATTTGGAGCTCGACGACCTCCAACGGATTGCTGACCAACGCATGCAATCATCTGGGCGATATTTATGGGAGACCCTTTGGAACCACACTGTGACATAATGAGGGGGCTATTCCTCCAATTTAAATTCTTCATACACACCTATCGTAACAATTTCAGATTATGATTGCCACATCAGTATTCATCATTCATCATAAAACATAGACGGTCTTACGAGAGTAATTGAGTCGAGACAATTTGTTAGTCACTCGAGATCGATTAGTAAATAGATCAAAATCGACTCGAGATAAACGAGTCGAGTTCGAGCTCATTGATTGTCAGCTCGATAGGCTCGGGAATTTTTTTTTGGTACTTTATTTTTGAGTTAGCTGCATTTTCGGAACTCTCTGTTTGCTGTTTTGCAATTTCAGTCATCTAACAATAAAATTTATCGCAATTTCAGGACTTTTGTCGCCAGAATTCGTAGATCATGTGCATTGCACATGCACATCTGCAGCAAGGCCAACAAATTCCGGCAACAAAAGTCCTGAAGTTGCAATAAGTTTTACTGTTACAGGATTGAAATTACAATATGGAAAATGGAGAGAAAAATACAACTAGATCAAACATAAATACCCGAACAACACATACTAAACACACTTCACGCACACCACATGCACACTTAACAAACACCACGCACTTTCACTATCATCGTCCTTAAAAAATTGAAAAAGA
This sequence comes from Ajuga chamaepitys, assembly GCA_958295605.1. Taxonomy (NCBI): domain Eukaryota; kingdom Viridiplantae; phylum Streptophyta; class Magnoliopsida; order Lamiales; family Lamiaceae; genus Ajuga; species Ajuga chamaepitys. The sequence goes on from OY282506.1 coordinate 56,720,175, forward strand.
ATTGGAAATGAATAGATTTAGAAGTACAAAGAATGGAAATCAAATCCTTGCACAAGAACGCACCAGTACACTAAACAATTGTTTGCCAGTCCAAAGCTCCTCTGGCTAAAGAAGAAAAAAAATCAAAATGACCACCGTGGAGTGTTTGCGATTACTTCCGCTTTAGAATAATTAATTAAAGAGTTGTTTTCCTTTACTTTTCTCAAATGCTTTTTAGATTTTAGCTTGAAAAACTATTTTGGGTGTTTTTAATACAACTTCTGCTTTAGGAAAAGTTGATTCGAGCCAAAAGTTAAAAGCTAGGTAAAGTTGCTTTAATAAATGATTAAAGGGAAAAGTTTTTAGCTTAGGAAAAGCTATTTTAAGGTTTTTTAGGGAGTGTTTGCAAAAATTTTTTTAAGTGCTTGTCAGCTTCTAACTTAGGAAACTTGTTCTGGAATGTGCGGAAAAACTTCTTCTTAAATAAAAGAAATTTTAGGCCAAAAGTTAAAAGTATATAAAAGTTGTTTTTTTAACTTTTGGTATTTTGATAAATAAAAAGAAGTTTTTTCTCTCTGTCATAAGCTAAAAGCTGCTTAAATATCAAACGCTCCAACTTTTATTTTTGACCAAAATCAATTTTTTCTCAAAAAACCTATATTTGATTTTAAACAATTTGACCACAATATCTACTTTTAATCACTTTTTCAAAAGTTATAGCAAGGAAAATACCCCCTTAGCTTTTAAATTAAAATCATTTATATTAAAGTTGAAGTCGTTTTCTCACACACTCCAATTTCCAAGCTATAAACTGAAAGACACTTAAAAAACAATTGCAAACACCTCATAATCTGCAGACGGGTAATGACAAACAACATTGGTAGCAGCAAAAGAAATTGAACTCACTTTAACTAGTGCTGGTGTTGGCAAATCAATTGGCTCCATTGCATCACCAAGATATGAACACATGAGTGAAAAAGTCGAACGATCATAGAAGGTATCCTTTCTTGTTATAAGGAAGGATGATGTTAGAAAATCCTATGTAGAAGCAACCAATATTCCTCCATTTTTTGGAGTGCACAGATTGTTTTGCACCTGTAACCAGGACGAACATATCAGTTTCTACAGAAATATCGGTATCTATGGAAATATTGATGCATTCTGAAAAAAAAAATTAGAAATTAAAAATCTAGAAATTTAACATGATATTTTACAGATTATTACAGCTAACTTAAATACAACTATCTTAAAATTTTACAAAAATTGACATATTTAAAAATAATTTATAAATATTAGACAATATTACAATGCCTTGCACTATAATACATATCCTGAACTTTTTTCCATACATCATCACTACTCATGAGGCTCAATTGGAATAAATGTTCCAAAATGTCCAACATCAGTAAAATGGACGTCAATTTGCCACACCTTCAGCTCCCCACCATTTCCACGAAAAAAATAAATTGAATTTAACCGATTTTTCACCAATTTCGCTGAAATATCAGTGAAATATTTATAGAAACACATTGTAGTCCTAATATCGTTCCAGTAACTAAAAGAAAAACGAAAGTTCGTGTTTTCCCATCCCTGCCTACAATAGAGTCGGTAACAATCACTGGTAGAACCCATAAAACATTAAAAACTAAGTTTTTGTGCGCATCCACCTTATAGTCTACATTTCGTTCGTCGACATGCATATCTCAAGTTAAAATGACATCTAAAAAATAGAGGTAGTATTATTTATCCCCATAAGCGTAAGAGCTTCAGCACGGGCATCTTCTGTTTGTAGTACATGCAAGTTCATCTCATCACCATCAAAGTCGGCATTGTATGGGTTGCAAACTGACTCATTAAATCTAAGGGTGCGCCACGGCATAATCCTTGCCTGAAGACAACAAATACACGATGAAGCATTCTATTTTATACGTTTCATATGCAAAACACTTACCCGATGAGACATCATTGACATCCGATGCAAACTTGGTTGTCTGTTAAACAAAACGACATCTCCATCTTCAAGATGACGTTCAACAATATCACCATACTTCAACGCATCTGCCAAACCTTTTCTAAAATCCCCCATTAATGCCCTGGCCCACGACAACAGAGGTAACAAGTAAGAGTTTGCCCACGACAACAGAAGTAACAAGTAAGAGTCGAGCATAGAAAGGGAGAGAGAAACCCAAACAATGAACGCCTACCTCTCAACACCATCAGCTTCAGTTAACATTTTAGCACCAGGATATTTTCGAGAGCCATTACGAACACATCTCCGCAATTTCTCTATATTAGAATGCGTAACACGCTCCGGATAAGTTAAAATCCGGGCGACATGAATCGGAATACCAACCTGTCATTAAAGAAACATGTCAAAACAAATAAAGAAACTCCAATCTTATGAATAACCAAAAAAGTTAATAATACTAATTACCTCTGTGATTTTCAAATTTGGGTCTGGAGAAATAACAGTCCTTGCAGTAAACTCTACACGCTTCCCGCTTAAATTTGGACGGAACCTTCCCTCCTTTCCCTTGATACGCTAAGCAAAGCCATTGAATCGCTTGGCTTGCAAAAAATTTGGTGGCACTCCGGGGGCTTCACTGTTGATATCATGTGCGACTTGATGTTGTAGAACTTCCCAAGACGCCTAAACCAAACATTTTTTCAAGAATAGAACTGTTCAAATATGAGACGAAAACGCAGAGGTCCGCTAACATGTTCAATCCTACAAAACACAACTATCAAGACATAAAAGAAATAGTTGTTATACAATTCCAGGCTTTTGCATTAAGGTTTCGTTCCGTTTAGATCTTCGCGAGGAGCAGCATTTGCTTCGATGATGTCTTTGAGCCTCGCCGTGATGTCATCTACCATACTGCACCTGCCAAAACAGTAGAAAGTCAGAAACAGTACCTAATCTTCTTGCAGTGATGTAAAAGCATTTATTCTGGAAACTCAAAATTCAGTCCCCTAATTAAGACATTTAAAAAAAAAAATCAAAATTCAGATCTTCGACCGAATATTCCCCAAGTTGAATCATAAACACAACTGATGGTTTGTGGGGGATTACCTCATTGTAGCACTGGCAAAAACTGTAGGGCGTATGACTGTTGGTGGGACAAGAATGTTAGTGACAACAAGGTTCTCAGGTCTACCATTTAGATAAAGCAACTCACAATCCTGAATAAAAATAAATACAAAGAATTACAAACTACAAAAGTTTTTGATGAAAATTAGAGGTGGCAATTTGGCCCGGCCTGCTCTGCGGGCTAAGACCATATGTGGGGCCGGGCCAGATCCGCTCGAAATTTCATCGGGCCAATAGATAATGAGCCCATCTCAGCCATCCCCATAAATATATACAGATTTTCGGGCGGGTTCATGGTCCGTCGGTCTTATGATCCTACGAGCCAAGATTTGGATGGGTTCGCCCATTCCGAAATTTCATTGGGCCAGCAATTATTGAGCCTAGTTCAGCTCATTATACAAAGGTTTTTCGGCCAGCCCGTAGCCCGTCGGGCTTGTGGTCCATCGTGTCCGGCCTAGTGGTCCGGTGGTCCTGCAGGCTTATATTTTTGTGACCCAATCCATCTAAAATATCGGAGAGTGAGGCAGTCTAGGTTGGGCCGATTTTACCGGGTCTAATGAAAATCAGTTGAAAAATTGAGCACCTGATCCTGCATATTTTGCTGTAGGTTGTAGACAGTCTTAGGATCGAGGAATTCAACATTTCCCTTCAAGTGCTGCTCATCTCTCACAGTGTTGGATCTTCAGTTTGTCCTTTTTAACCTTACCTAAAACGAATAGTTGTTTCAAACCTCATTATTAAGGAAAAAACACGCTTATTTCCTTTGTTTTCATGCAAAAGGAGTACAATCTAGAGCAATATATATGATCGATAATCTAAAAATGACTTGCTGGAAAACGACTAACCATTTGTATATCCACATCTGGAGCAATCAAAAGCACTCCCTTTTTCACACTCCTTCACTACCTTTTGTAACATAGCAACCTTCATCAAATGCTCCATTTTCGGATTCCTCATCTTCTTTAGATATCTTTCACACTTTCTCTCTTCAACAAGTACTCTCGAACATCTCTGTTGATAAAAGGTGAACAGAAAATCACAGTTTGAATCTCCAAAAAGCAGAATCACATCTATACCATGACCTCCTTCACAATCCCTGACCAAACCGGCGAGCGATGGGCAATTCCAATCACATACTCCGGGAATTGAATCTGGATAGGTGGCTATGTGTGCACTGTGCAGTGTAACAAACGTGCGCAAAGGCTAAAAAGAAAAAGTTTGGATCTAATGATTAAATGTCAAAAACTATTACATTTCATCAAGTTGAGTAGCTTTATAATCTCAGGTTAGCAACTAATCTCAGCTTAGCAACTGCTCTCTATTCTTTTTTTTTATAAGAAACAAAATTTCATTAATATTCGAAAACTTACAAGGAAAGAGGTTTCCCACTACCCAATAGTACAAATTCTAACATTACATAAGTACAAAGCTTGAATCTCTTTGCAAATCTGATAAAAGGAAACCCTTAAATTCCTTATGGCCCGAACTCCAGCTATTTGAACTTAGTTTTCTCCCGCACGTCCTTTAGTGGTTCTTCCTTATCCTCAAATATATCCAAATGGACCAAACGACATCGTGTATTATCATCGTCCACAGTATCTTTGCTCTCCTGCTCACTAAACCACCCTTGTTAACTAAGAAGCACTCTTCAATCCTCGGCTGGTCCAAAATAATTTTAGTGTTGCTAATGCCCTACTCCACAGTGAGAAAGAAAAGGTGCAGTGCACAAAGGTGTGATCCAGATTCTCAGAATTACATTTACAAAGCACACACCAATTAGGGGAAGAAGCACATTAGGAAAACGCTTTTGCACTACATAACACGTAAGTATTTTACCCTGGACCAATAACCATGAAAAAAACTGAATCTTTTTGGGTACCGAAGATTTCCAGATTGCTTATGGAAGGGAAATTAGTTAAGAGGAAAGAAAGAGGTGAAAAGTGATCTACAAGAAAATATGCCTGACGATTCCCTAGTCCAGTTTCTCGAATCCTCATTATTTGGCTAGTGCTCTCTGTTCTATCTCTCAACAGATCAACTCTTCCCTATTCTCTCTCTGAAAACATGTTTCTCACTGTGGCATTACTAACTAAAGCGCTTGTGACTCATAAAAGAGAGTTACTACTAAATATGCTTTACAATTTATTAATTCTAATTGTAGAAAAGTTGTAACGCCCCGACTTTTCACAACACTTTTCCTTAATAAAGAGGCGTTATGAAAATATAAATATACATAAAAGCTAACTTTTATTAGTAACCTTTAGTAAGCATATCAAATAATTTCAAAGAAATACTTTATTTTAAATAAGTTAGACGCCAAATAATTATAATTTCGAAATACCATAAAAAATTGAGTTCTAATATTTTTTACTTTCAAAAGAAAGTTTGATCTAAACTAAGAAAAACATCATTTGCTTACAAACTAAAGTCATACTAATATTTATCAACTTCTTTAGTAATAAGATATATATATATATATATATCTTATTATCATTATATCCATATTCAGTATTATTATAATTATATCTATATATACACATTTTCTTTCCGGGTCGTTACAGGGCTAGCTAAAATAATGAATTAATTTTTTTTGCAACTAAATAATAAGCTAAAAATATGGGGTATTACATTCTACCCCTGTTTAAAAAAAAAAAATTCGTCCTCGAAATTCACGACATGACAAATATTTTCCATAAAAAATACCGCATATGTGTATCCTTCCCAAATTTGACCATGGTTGAACATGTTTTTTTTCCATTGTCCACTAATAAATGCTTGATGTGACTTTTAGTAGATTAAAAATAAGAGATTGTATTTTTTTTGTCAAATGGGAATACAATGAAAAATAGAACTAAATTATAAATATAAATCATGACCTAGATACTCTTAGACTTTTGAATGAAGCTCAAACTGGTTTAAGTTTGGAGATTGAGTTTAAACTAGAAGAATTGGGAAATTTAGGGATGATCTGATTTTGTAAAACTTAGCTAAATGATAAATATAACATTTTAATGCTAGATTGAGTTTATATGATGAAAATGGAACATTCCGTGTAAAGATAAATTTGCTTCTGTGAATTTTAGTAGAATAGAAGATTTGTGCCTCTTTTGAAGTCAAATTAAAATTTTCGATCCATGTGGGAAACAAATATTTTGAATTTAAAAACGGAATCATACTCGTGGGTAGTTGTTCATAGTGTCTTTTTTATCAAATAAAAATAAATGGGAAGAAGTTCTTGCGTTAATTTTGTTGTAAATGGATCTTTTGGAAACGGTGACCAAGAATTTAGAAATTAAAATAAGATCGGGCACAATGGTAAACAATTACAATGTATGGCTCAAATAAAGTTTAAAGCCTTATGAGGAGTTTAGAAGGCAACCTAATTGAACAAATCAAAACATAAGAATGAATTAGAATAGGACTCCTTGAACTGGTCTTGAAGTTAAAATAAAGATGAAAAGATAAACACTTGAGTTTTTTTTTTTTTTTTTTTTTACTCCAGAAAGATGCATAAAAAATAATTGAGAGAGCTCATATGATGAATTTAGAAATTTTATTGTAAATTGACTTGAATTAAAATATAGACTTGGGAAAGAAATAAAAAAATTATTGAGACTCTTTCAGCAATAAACATTTCAAACAATTTGAAAAATAATACCTTACAACTAGAAGCGAAATCAAAATGGCTAATTCGCCATATAATTTAATTTTCCAATAAAATCACATGGAAAAGGGAATACTAAAATTGAGTTCAAATATAAAAACAACATTTAGAGTTTGTGACCAAAGATTTGTTATTCAAAATCTAGGCGGACCTAATTAAGTAAAATAATATTTCTTGTCTCAAGTAAAAATTCAAATCCATCTTTGACGCTAAATATAATGTTGAGTTTGAAGGCAAAACTGAATTTTGAAGATACATTGGAAACTTTTGAAGTAAATATTTGATGGAATGAGAATCTTGTAATGTTTAATTAACTCTCAAAATGAGTAATTAGAAGTCATAATGCTGAAAAATCATATGGAGATAGAAATGATTATTGAGATGATACTTAGGAGTCTTTCCAAAAATATAGATAGTCTATTATTGAAATTTGTCAAGTTTAGAATTTGAAGAAGGGACAAAATATAAAAGTTTGGAGTCAAAATTTGTGGAGCATGAGGATTTATGTTGAATATCAAATTGAATAACTAAGGTTTCAAATTTTGGAAATCTGGAAGATTTGAGAGTAAATAAAGCTAGATAGTTCAGGTTTCAATTTGACCAAATTGTACTCAAACTTTGGAATTGAGATTTACTCCTAAAATAAAAATGAATATTTGACGAACTTGAGTGAAACTTGCGACTTTCATAAGAAGTTTAAAGAAATAGTTTTTTCTCATTTCTTTGATGAGATAAAACAAGTTATAGTTTCATTGAAAATGATGAGATTTTAGAGATACATTAGAGTAACCAATAATACACTAGGATTTTTTCTCCTCATGGTACAAAGGGTAAGCCAAGAAGGTAGTTTACGAAAATTTTAAACTTTTGATTGAAAGAATTTTTGGGAACTAACAGAGCTGAAAAATGCATTTAATAAAATTTATTAGGGGGTTTTGAAATTGATCTAAAAATTAACTCTTATGGTCTCTTGGAACTAAAAATTTAGTTGACAGTAAATGATCGAAGTTAAAGAGATTACAGGTCCTAGTGTATAATTTTCCAATAAAATCACATGGATAAAGGAATACTAAAATTGAGTTCAAATATAAAAACAACTTTTAGAGTTTGTGACCAAAGATTTGTTATTCAAAATCTGGCCGAACCTAATTCAGTAAAATAATTTCTTGTCTCAAGTAAAAATTCAAATCTTTTGTATGAAATTGAAATACCATCTTTGGCACTAAATATAATATTGAGTTTGAAAGCAAAACTGAATTTTGAAGATATATTGAAAAATTTTGAAGTAAATATTTGAGGGAATGAGAATCTTGTGATGTTTAATTAAATTTCAAATTGAGTAATTTGAAGTCATAATGCTGAAAAATCATATGGAGATAGAAATGATTATTGAGATGATACTTAGGCACTCAGAATCCTCTAGTCCACTTTTACCTTGTCCCATCCGTGTCCCTCTCTAAAATCGAGTCAATTATAATTATTTTTATGCAATTTATGAATTTAAAGTTCATTATTTAGGTTCAGGATTCATCTTTAGATTTCATGTTTAAGGTCTAGGGTTCGATTTTCTTGGATTAGGGTATATTTTCTATTGTAGACTTACAATCTCATGATTCATGGTTTATAATTTAATGGTTTAGTGTTTATAATTCAATAGTTCATAGTTTATGGTTTATGATTCTTGTGTTCGGGGTTCATAATTCATGTTGTATGACTCGATTTTAGAGTGAGACACGGTTGGGACATGGTAAATGTGGGATAGATGATCCTTACCCATTAATAGGAGTCATTTCAAAAATATAGATAGTCTATTATTGAAATTTGTCAAGTTAGAAAGAAGGGACAAAATATAAAAGTTTGGAGTCAAAATTTGTGGAGCATGAGGATTTATGTTGAATATAAAATTGAATAACTAAAGTTTCAAATTTTGGAAGTCTTGAAGATTTGAGAGTAAATGAAGCTAGACAGTTCAAGTTCTAATTTGACGAAATTGTACTGAAACTTTAGAATTGAGATTTACTCCTAAAATAAAAATGAATATTTGACGAACTTGAGTGAAACTTGAGACTTTCATAAGAAGTTTAAAGGAATAGTTCTTTTTTTTTTTCATTTCTTTGATGAGATAAAAGAAATGTCTCATTGAAAATGATGAGATTTCAGGGATAAATTAGAGTAACCAATAATACACTAGGAATTTTTTTCCTCATGGTACGAAGGGTAAGCCAAGAAGGTAGTTTAAGAAAATTTTAAACTTTTGACTGAAAGAACTTCTGGGAATTAAAAGAACTGAAAAATGCATTTAACAAAATTTATTAGGGGGTTTTGAAATTGATCTAAAAATTAACTCTTATGGTCACTTGGAACTAAAAATTTAGTTTGACACATAAATGATGTTAAAGAGATTACGTGTCCTTTCTTTAAATTATTTGAAAACTCTTTAAATAGAAATAACAGAAATCTATTATACTTTGACTAACGATCAGAATTGAGACTAAATAAAATTGAATTATTTTCTTTGAAAAGAAACTTTATGTTTTGTAGAATTTTTTGTGCTATATCTAATAAAAATGAAGAAAGATGTAAATAGAATTTGAAGTTTCAAATGAACTCATAAAAGCTAAAAAAAAAAATTTAATACTTGGGACATTAATATAAGAGTGACCTTTTTTTTTAAAAAAAAAGAAAAACTATTTTTCTAATAGAATTGAGAGTTAATAAAAAGACTCATTTTAAAAATTGCATTTGGAATAATAGAAGCTCAAATTTCTAATTTCAAATTTTGAAAGTGGAGAGAAATTATGCATGAACTATAGGTTAACTTGAATTCGATATTAGGTCTTGAATATTTTAACTAAATGACATAAAAAAACAGAGGATCGGGCCATAAAGTTTCAAACAGCAACAACAATCAATTTTTTCGACTAATTCGCTACAGTGAAGCGAGCATAGACATAAGATCAGCAGATATATTGCAGTTGAAGAACACAGAATTAGACAATTTACTTACACCGTGAACTGAGAGTGGCTATACCTGAATGATAATGTGGAAGGCCTACAACGGCTATTCTCTGACGAGGACGAGGGTTTGTCTGTGCAAAAACTGAGTCCAGCAGCACCACCAATCCCTGAAGTAGAGAACGACATTTCACCTGACATATAGAACAAAGAAAATAAACCCTTCAGCAGTTAACTATATGATTCAGTTACAGTCGACGAGGAAGGGGCTGCGGATCAGGTCAGTGTTGAAAATTTACTTGAAAGAATAATATCTTGTTACAAATGTAGTTTTTGCAGTAAGGTTTTGTATTCTATAATTCGGTTTTTCAGGATGAAGGGCAGGGACTGACTGATGAAGTCATGGAATGTTTAGAATTGCTATTTTCTGATGGGAAAGAAACACCGTCAGTGTTTTAAGACTCATATCGTTCTTTTGAGGATCGAAGCCATTCGCCTGAAATATGCAACGAAGAAATTGAACAAGAAAACAGCAGCCTACAACCAGTATCCTAAACGATATCTGAAGCGGAGAATACAGAGTGTTCTGGGATGAAACAGAGAAAACATCAAATTTGAGAAGGGGAGAGAGAGAGAGAGAGAGAGAGAGAGAGAGAGAGAGAGAGATATAGAGAGAGAGAGGGAGGCGGACCTTCCCGGTACCTATACAAGTAATCAGAACTAGCTAGAACCTTATACGTGCAGCCATTACATTGGTTAGAAAGATAAGAGAAAATAGTGAAACAAATTCTGATCTGAAGCATGTCAAATTGTTGCTTGCTGCAGGTAAAGTACATCAGCTGATGCTTATCTAGTAGAAGTAAATTACAATATAATCTTTTATGAAAATGGCTAGAAAGAGTACCATACCTGTTGCAATTAGACTTCTTGAAGTATGGTCCTTCCATACAATCTCCTTTTGATGGGCCTTTCTGATATGACAACCATTGAAACTAGGTGACTCGGGCCATACACCTGAAAGAATTCAATCAATACAAAAATTACTCAGTCTGGATTCAAGATAAGATTATTATATTTGCAGTAAGAGGGGAAAAATTTAGGCCTTCACTAAAATTTTCAAAAAACGTATTAATCAATGTTCTAAAATGTTTAGGTGCTGGTCGACTAACTGACTGGGGTATAGAGAACTTTAGAACAGTATTTACTGGACATCCGCGGTATTGAATGACATAAAAAAACAGAGGATCGGACCATAAAGTTTCAAACAGCAACAACAATCAATTTTTTCGACTAATCCGCTACATTGAAGCGAGCATAGACATAAGATCAGCAAATATATTGCAGTTGAAGAACACAGAATTAGACAATTTACTTACATCCTTTGAGGAGCAACATCTGCTACACATGGCTCTTTCGTAAGTTGTATCGTTGTTTCAACCCTCCTCATCTCCGCCTCCAACAAAACAGAGAAATTATCCGAAGAATCAACGAAATTAAAATTTTATCGAAGCAAAACAGAAATTATCCGAAGAATCAACGAAATTGAAGTTTTATCGAAGACAAACAGAAATTATCCGAAGAATCAACGAAATTGAAGTTTTATCGAAGACAAAAGAAATTATCCGAAGAATCAACGAAATTGAAGTTTTATCGAAGACAAAAGAAATTATCCGAAGAATCAACTATTTGAAGTTTTATCGAAGCAAAACAGAGATTATCCGAAGAATCAACGAAACTGAAGTTTTATCGAAGCAAAACAGATAAATCATTTGAAGAATCACGATGTTGAAATTTATCGAAGCAAAACAGAGAAATCCCGAAGAATCAATGAAACTGAAGTTTTATCGAAGCAAAACAGAGGTTATCCGAAAAATCAACGAAATTGCAATTATCGAAGGAAAACAGAGAAATTATCCGAAGAATCAATGAAACTGAAGTTTTATCGAAGCAAAACAGAGAAATTCCGAAGAATCAACGACATTGAGGTTTAACCAAAGCAAAAACAGAGAAATTGAAACTTTATCGAAGAATCTGAGTCGATTTATTACCTTGTTCGGATCTCTTCAACAGAAAATTGTGAGCAATCAAAATTTCACTAGTGAGAGAATGTAGGAAGTGTAGGAAGTGTGGGATTTGCGTATCTCAGCTCCTGAATTTTAGAGAGAGGAACAATAGAGCCGTTGAGTAAGAGTCACAAGAAAGGCGTGACCCCCTGTTCATTAATTTCTTTTATTAAATTAAGTAAGTTTAGCATATTTAATGCTTTGTTTAGTCGGTTAATAAGTTTTCTATTAACTTAAATAATAATTTAGTAGATATAATGAAATTCCGGACTTTATAGAGACAATATGGGATGTTTGGTTATGTTTTCGTTTTTAATTTTCAGTTTTTAGTGTTTACAGTGTTATTTACGAGATTATGGTGATATGATTTGATAAATGTGATTAATGTTTAAATCAATGTAATCGATTCGAATTTTCTACAATATATGATACAACATTTTCTACAATATATTATATTAATCATGTCACATAATCATTTATGATGTATTCGCGATGTCATCATATACACGTGTCGTATGTGGATTGAAATGTGGTAGAAGATGTTCTATTATATGGAACAGAAGATCCAAAATGCAATACTCCCTCCGTCCCACTTTATCTTACACACTTTCTTTAAACGACCGTCCCACCTTATCTTGCACAGCCTAAAAAAGGAAAGTTATAACATAATATCCACCCTCAAACTATTATTATTATTATTATTATTATTATTATTATTATTATTATTATTACTATTATTAACTATTTACATAAAATCATTATTAAAAAAAAAAAAAAAAAAAAAACTAACTAATGTCGCCTCTAGGAGAGGCGCTTTTATTCAATTAAAAAACAAATTAAATGATGTCGCCCCTGCTATGAACAGTAACCTGCCATTTAGTTGACAATAAACTTAAATAAAGGGAGAATACTACAATCACCGATCAAAGACGACAAAATAAACTTCTTCTCCGGCTCTCTATCTCTCGAACTCTATGAAAATCTAAAAATTAAGAATACTGATTAAAGTATGATGTTTGACAACTACGCACTGAGTCTAGGTAGTGTATAGGAGTAAACAACAAATAGATCAAAGTATGGATCAAATTGGATAAAACCCTAATACATGCGTCTGTCATAAAAATCAACGGTATTTTGCACGACTGAGCAAGGCTTCCTCTCGGTCGCATAAAATAGAAAAGCATTTAATATGTTCTCCTCATCCTATAGAAAAAGTCTATTTTAAAATCATTTCTTGTCTCGAACAAGAGTTCGATCTTAAGGTTAATGTCTCGTTTTATTAGTTATAATAAAGAATACATAATTTAATTTAAAAAATGACTCTTTTTTGAGACGAGAAGAATACTATACAAAATTTATGTCGGCCAGTTCACAAATTACATTAATTAGGTGTAAATTAGTATTACACTCCTCATTTCATTATTATATTACTTTTTCATAAAAAATCCTTTTCTTTTTCCTTACATAAGACAAATCTTTAAGGTTTAGTCTTATTGCTGAGATTTGATGAATGAACCAACAAGGATTAGTGTTATTATTGGTTATGGATCAAATCCTGAGGTGGGCCCTCCAACTTTTTTTTGAAAAGGTTATAAAATAATAAATAATACATTATGCCTAATATTAACTAACCCAGTAACCCTTTAATTTAAATATTTTAAATGTAGCATAACTAGAATTTTTGTGTTGGGACCATTGCAAGAATCTTGCAAGAAAGTGGCTAAAAACTTAACGGAAGTAAAATTGGTGCACTTTTTGGCAGTTTCCGACATACCTTTAATATTTTGATCATATCTCGGGCTACACATAAGGTTTTTAGGTGAAACAAGATCCGTTCGAAAGCTAACACACATGGCTACTAGGAAATGAAAATCACACAGGAATGACTATTATTTGTGTCTTATTAGATGTGAACTTTATATGAACCTAATGTATCAATGCACAATCCCAACTCCCATCATAGGAACACCCACATAGTGAGCAATGGTTTTTGGAAGATAATTGTCTTAGCTACAACGTGTTTGTTGAAAATTGCAAGAATCTTGCAAGCAAGTGGCCAAAAACTCAACGAAAGATAAAAGTGGTGCACTTTTCGGCAGTTTCTGACATACCTTTAGTATTTTGATCATATCTTGGGCTACACATAAGCTTTTCAGATGAAACAAGATGCATTGGAAAGCTAACACACATGTATACTAGGAAATAAAAAGTAAATTTTAAGAAATGACTTTTATTTGGGTCTTATACGATGTGAACTTTATATGAATCAAACGTATCAATGCACGATCCCAACTCTTAATGTAGGAACTCTAACATAGTGAGTTCTATTGTTTTGTGGTCACGTGATGGCCATAATAGCAGATTTTATGCTAGTCTACCTTCCTGCTCGTACAGTGTCTCTGCTCCTCCCTCTTGCGCTCGACACTGGACGCCTTGCTAAGTTCTTTTACAGCTGTCTGGATAATGCATTTCAGGTGAGTTCATCAAAGCTTTGTTATTGGTCCATTATTGCTGAATTAATTTGTAAAATATAGGTGAAAATCTCGTGTGCAGATTGCATTCCCTGGAGCCTTGTTTTCATTGTTACAGAGGATTGGTGCAATGGTGCCATAGTGGTAAGCACGTCCTTCCCACATGTTCTGTAATGTATTTACTGTTTATTAACATAAGTGGTGAAAATTTAAATAGGACAACTGAAATAGCCAAGGACGTACATCCATACATGCACTACACTGCACCCATGCACTGTTGGCGTGGGTTGCTCCTTCTTCACCTTTTGAAGTCTATATCTCAGTCATCCGAGCACCGTTTCGTAACTACAGACAATCATCCCATTTTCACTACAATCTCAAAATTACTACACTGCAAGTTATTTAAATTGCACTCTCAACCTTCCTCAGTAATATCAACACATTTCTGGTATGAACACGGCTTCTTGACACTCATTCGCATGATTCAGAATTTCCATCAACCTAGCCTGCATAACAACACTCTATTATATTCCTCACTTCACAACTTTTACTACTTTTGGAACCTCTAATATTACTGAACCTAAGGGACAAATGGCACATGAAATTCTAAAACAAAACCTTCACAATCAACGGCTTATACAACCATAGGGAATTTATATTAGTTTTTCTTTTCTTATTTTGACAGAGATATGAAAAATATCAGTCATGCCTCCAATTTTTTCCCGTCTTTGAATTTGTTTACTCTTTTCCTCAGAATTGGCTTCTGTCTGCTGCTGAATTTCTTCACTCTTTTCCTCAGAATCAGCTTCCGTTTGCTGCTGCTGCGTGAATTTGGTTAGTCTTTTTCACTGAAATCGGCTTCTGTCCGCTGCTGAATCTGTTTATTCTTTTTCTCGGAATCAGTTTTTGTCAAGGGTTGTACTAATTTGTGAAACATGACAGCCAGCCCCCTCATTTACTAAGAAAAGACTTAATCCATGTATTTGGTACACTCATATTATATTGCACCTAAGCACCAAGCAAGTAGACATTTACACGAAGAACATATTACTAGCCAGAGTTAGTGTTGTTAATGGTACATGAAAAACCAACATTGAATGAAGTCTGTGTGTGTGATGCTGCTGCTTTTGTACTCATTGCGGAATTATTTTGATGATGACTTGGAATTTATTTGTGCTGCTCATGAGGTGAATGAACCGGGTGCTTTTCTCGAGATAATGTTTGCGAATGCTAAAAGAATAATAATTTGGTCTATTGTAAAAGTATCTTCTTTGGAGTTACTGATTTCAATTTTCTTAATATTTTTCTAACATGATATCTGTTGATTGATACAATATTTATGGTTAATGAAGCTCAATTACTTGATAATATGAGACATTTTAGCATTGAACAACTGAAGGAGTTACCTTCACCTTCTTTGGCCTTTGAGAACATGTGCCAAACTTGCGCAGCTTCAGGCAATCCTTGTTATTCCCGTCTTTTTTGTTCTTTAGCTTTTTTTTTTCATAAGCAAACTCTTCGTATCCCTTTACTCGTAAACTATGACTGAATATAATGCCTTGCCTTCAACAGAGAAGCTTAGACCTTATTTAAGACAAGCAGTACGTACTTCATTGGATGATTATAGCGAAGGTGTGGCAAATTTGTGCCGAGAAAATGCTAACACGATCAGGCATAGTAACAAGAGCATCTTAAACGACCAACTAGTATGATTCCATTGATTTAAACATGAAAATGAGTATGTTTTTAATGACAATTTTCAGTGTTTTGTGCTGTTTAGAACTATTGCTTTTGTTAGTCTTATTATCCTTTAGTTGTGAATTATTTAATGGACTGCTATATTTCGGTTCAGTTTTGCTCGGTTAATAAATTTTTTCGGTTTGATTTAAAAAAAAGTTTGGTTTCGGTTCTTATGATTCGGTTCGGTTAATGCTCACCCCTACCTGCATCAACCAGGTACATCTCAGATTATGAATGTTGCTTGCTACAGATGGATGTAAGCTGCTTCCTCGACTAGCAATACCCAGATTCACTTGCATGATTGAACAACTTTTCTGAGAGTTCCCAAGAGCCGTTTCAGAGCATGGACGGCAGCTCGAGACTACAGGGTGTTCTGGGATGAAACAGAGAAAACATCAAATTTGAGAGGGGGAGGAAGAGAGAGAGAGAGAGAGAGAGAGAGAGAGAGAGAGAGAGAGAGAGAGAGAAAGAGAGAGGTAGAGAGAGAGAGATAGATATATATATATATATATATATATATAGAGAGAGAGAGAGAGAGGGAGGCGGACCTTCCCGGTACCTACAGAAGTTTAGGGTATTGCTTCCCTTAAGATTCCCTAGTTATTGATCAATTTTAGATATACACTAAAAGCTGAGCCATTTATGCTTACGCCACCTTTATAATAGCTGCTACTTCCCACTAAAATCCAGCAATGTTGCCTTTCCTATTCAACAGATGTACAAGTGACGGCGATAAGCAGGCCTGGCTCTCTGTTGCTGGGAGCAAATGGTCGCGATGCTTGACCTGTTGACTGTTGTAAGTTTTATCCTTATGCACACAACATATATATGTTTTGTAAATATCACAAAGAATTGTTCTTTGACTCAGTTGATCTTTGTATTAACCTTTCCTAGTTTCAAGAGAAGCACATCTTCATTGTACATTCATTTACTGGGTTTCATTTAGCAGTAGAGGGAACTCTCCTACTGCTAAAGTTCCAAGAATAGGTTATATATTCAGTTAGAAATTTACTAAAGTTTCATTTGAAAGTAGAATTAATAATATATCTTTTATCCATGGTTTGTGATTCAATATTTTGCATTTTTGCAGTGGATCAAAGAAAAAGGAATAAGGTGGTTGAAGAGAAAGTGTAGAAATGAGACCAATATATATCATAATAGGGAATCAAAGTTAGTGTGTGATAAATTGTAGAGAATGGACTTCTGAGCAGTCATGATTTATATAAAACAGGCTGCAATAAATTCAGGTAATATGTTGTGTTACACATATTGTCACATGTAACTATGCTTCCTTATAATTAAGAAAACAAATAGAGGGACTTCTATAATTTTAAGAAGAAAAAGTTGGTGTAATAAACACTTACAGTTCCCTCAACCAAGTCAACTCCAGAGAGTAACACTGTATGTCCATGTAGTGCCTCCACCTAAAAGACCAAGAAGGTGAATCTGCGCAGTTTTGTATTATGTATAAAAGGGTAAAGGACGCTCTTGTATTAACAGCCCACACATATTGTCACAACTATGGCCACAAGATGTTCTTACGACGAGAGATACGTTTCAAACTTTACAAACTGTTAATGCTGGCATACCTCACAAACAGTGGAGAAAGCTATCACAAGCTGTTGATCCAATTGGGCATGGACGATGAGGAGATCAAAGTCGTAATTCAAAAATGTAAAGTGTAGTGGACCTGCATGAGTGACAGCCACAGCCTTGGCAAATTTCCATTACACCGTGAACTGAGAGTGGCTATCCCTGCAGCTTGCGTCTGTAGATCCCAGATTATTATGATCAATTGCTAGACCTTGCCTACTTCCTGGTCCCACTAATCAAATACTGTTATAAAAAATCCTCCTGTTCCTTTCTAACCAAATAGACCAGCATAAGGCTGGTACGACGATCTCCCACAGAATTTTTCCCTTCTTGTTAATGCTGCCCCCGACATTTGACAATAACAGATCGACAGCTGATCGCGGAACTACCCACTGAAGATTCATTTCCTCAAGAGCTTTATTCCACATAGCTCGGGCAAAAGGACAATGCAAGAAAAGGTGATTCATATCTTCTGAGCTGCACATTACACACCAATTTGGGAGCAAGAGAGCATTTAGGAAGAATTTTTGTAACAGATCATTCCGATTCTGGATGATATATGCAGCATGCTTGCAACTTTCACAAACAGAAGAGTCTTCTAGAATCGTAGAATAGAATTTTTTGTTGCCCATGCACTAACTTGTTTTGCAAAAACTTGTAATTCGGACATCGTTTGGGATTCACCCCCTCCCTTTCTTTGTCATTCGGTGTTGGCCGATTCTAACTAATCAATGAAATTACTGCGATTCATTTAAAAAAAGAGCTATATACACAAGTAATCGGAACTAGCTAGAACCTTATACGTGCAGCCATTACATTGGTTAGAAAGATAAGAGAAAATAGTGAAACAAATTCTGATCTGAAGCATGTCAAATTGTTGCTTGCTGCAGGTAAAGTACAGCAGCTGATGCTTATTTAGTAGAAGTAAATTACAATGTAATCTTTTATGAAAATGGCTAGAAAGAGTACCATACCTGTTGCAATTAGACTTCTTGAAGTATGGTCCTTCCATACAAACTCCTTTTGATGGACCTTTCCGATATGACAACCATTGAAACTAGGTGACTCGGGCCATACACCTGAAAGAATTCAATCAATACAAAAATAACTCAGTCTGGATTCAAGATAAGATTATTATATTTGCAGTAAGAGGGGTAATTTTTTGCGCGGACCTGTGTCTATAATCCCAATTTCAAGCACGAAGCAAGGTGTACAGGAGCTACATTCTGCTCTATGGAGAAAGAAGTTGAAGAAGATTATCCGAAAGGCTTTGAGGAGTTTCAGAAGTAAACACTACAAGCTGAAGGATGCAGAATTTATAGAATCTTCAAGACCATATCCCTTGATGGCTGTGAGGACTTGATGTTTCCAAATGAGGTGATTGCTTTCGTCTAGCTATACTGAAATAAGCTTATTTGGTAATTGCAGCCTTGAAATCAAAACCAGAAGCCTGTGAGAAGCCCTGTGCAACAAGCTTGTATTATACTTTGATACACTACCATCAATTTTCCTTTTTAGCTTGTACACCACTGACAACAAACGATGTTTCTGTGAGGAGGTGGTGCTGTCAAAGTCCATATGTTGTTTTTCTCAGGTGCAGAAAATCCTTCTTGCATTGCTGCTAGCCACTTAGGATCTTTTAAGGCATCCGTGGCAATCAGAGTTTCACCATTATCTGTATAGGAAATGTAAGATTTCGGCTTATATATACCTGCGTTGGCCCTGGTAATCATCATGTGGGTATTTCCAGCTGGTTGAATAGGTTCCTGTATATCATGAGAATGAGAAGCTCCAAGAGAAGGATTAGCATTGACATCATTAACATTTTCAGAATTGCTTTCAAACTCATCAGCACAATCAGGTGACTGATTAGTATCATTAGATGGAGAAGATGAAGATGAGGGCACAAGTGGAGTAGACGGACGAGAATCTGAGTTAGTGGGAGTAGGTGGTTCTGGTGTGGTAGAAGTGATAGGAGCTGGGATAAAGTGAGATGGTGACCGAAAATGAGGAGAAACAGGATTTGTGGATGAGGATGGTAAGGGAAAACGTGCTCATTAAATAAAACATGTCTGGTGATGATCAATCTTATATCAGGTAGGAGAGCTTTATAGCCCTTGTGAGTATTGCTCTACCCAAGAAAGATATATGAGGCTCACCTAAATTGTAGCTTATGGCAGATAAAAGATCTCGTAAATCTTGCTTGGTGGCTGAAACGATGTTATTTAACAATGAATGCAAATTTGACTACATGATTTGTTGTTGTTTATCATTGTATGAAATCCGCTTGATCTTGAATAATAATACACGATGTTTGCATGTTTATGATCTACATAATCGGCTTTATCTAGGTTTAGTACATGATGCTCGGCTGATGATAAAAGAGCTTGAAAATGTAACCGTCCTTTGGGAGGAGTTGTGGCTTGTTACACTGGATCTTCATGCAAGTGAACTTTATTTTTCATCTCAGTGCTTTGACTTGACGTTTTGTAGAATGTCTGAGCTCTTCGAGTCTTCTATGATCTAGTTGATTGTTGAATCTGGAATGAGCTGAAGAAAGTTAACATTTTTTATTCACCGTGTGCATACATGGAACATCACAAAATTACAGCAAAAAGGAGCTCAGCAGAATCATCATCAAGGCTGCGGCAGTTGATCGATCAGTCAACAGTAGTGCAGATTGCCATAAATTGCTGGTGCAAATCTAGTTGTGCTCGAAGGTGAATGCTTGGATGCCAGTGGTGATGCTGGGGAGCTAGAGTCGTATCTGCTATACCTGCATTACTTCTCGAACTATATCGTATTGCCTATCCCTGTTGAAAGATAATGGATAGTTTTATTGTTGCAGTTAGCCACAAGTGATGTTTACCGGGATTTCATTCTGCTCGACCGTTGTGATGCTGTTCCTGTTAACAGTTTTCTTGATTCTAAAGCTGGTGAAGGGCCAAGTAAGGCTTATCAGGGCAACTCCGTAATTTCAAAAGGCAGCAAGAGCTTCTGTCACCATCAAGGCGATCGGGGGGAACTGCACAAAAGTTTTCTGCCAACAAGAAACATGATGCGAATCTGGTCCAGTCACCTTGGCCGAAACTCCTTCACAAAGCTCGGCTGAAACTTTGGCCGAAACGCCTTCACAAGGCTCGGCTGAAACTTCGGCCGAATGTTCTTCACAGTCTTCGGCCGAAACTTGGGAAATTTGGGCCGAAACTACTCATAGTGTTCGTCTGCTACTTTCGTGTAATGTAGAAATTGAAATTAGGCGATTCTTGGTTCTTTGGAAAGCCAAGAAGGATACATACAACTTTTATGTTGAAAATATTTCCTACTTCATGCAAAATATTTACACAAATTGCCAACGAAGTGAAAGTACTGCACATGTGGATCCGCTCTTACATACCTCTAGTATTTAGATCATATCTCGTGCTACACATATTAGATCACGGTGAAATTAGAGGCATATGAAAGCTGACTTAAAGGCCTACTACTTTTATGTTGAAAATATTTCCCAATACATAAAAAAAATGGGCACAAATCGCCAAGGAAGTGAAAGTAGTGCACTTGTGGGTCCATTTGCCTTGGTGGCTATGATACATGAGCACCTATTCGGGAAACGATAGATAAGTTTCCTTTTTAAGGAAAAGAGAACTTATGAGGTTTTTCAGTTTTCACTTTTGTGCTAGTAAACCTCAGAATATAGTAAATATAGCTGCAGAAGGAAACTGAAAATAGGCAAACTATTGCTTAAATATAGTACTGCATTGATCATATATCTATTTGCGAATAGAACAAATTGTTACTGTCCTACATTAAACCTGCATTGAATTCCACGCAGTGTCATTATCGAGTTTCATGCTCTTTCAGTATTACATAAATGTTGATCTAAACAGGATTTAAACAGATATCTGCTGTCAAATGGCTTTGGAGTCCATTGAAAAGACAACTAGTATCATCCTCATAAATTTGATGCTTGGCTACAGAGTCATTTTTATCTTTATATGTCTTAATTGCTGGGTAAATCCAAGACTCCAGATCTGCTCTTGTGCCGTCCCTCTGTACCAGAATATTTCGGGGATTTTTGCCCATTGCTACAAGGAAGTAATGAGTCATAGGACTGTGGGTTTGAGGACTCAGTGCCATCAGCAAACACAGAAGGATTCACTTCAAGTATAAGCTTTTTCTAAGGTAGTAGTAAGGGTTCTTGAGTTGGTCATCCTTGAAAACCCCGAAACACCGCTGGAAACCCTGTTCCAGCTGTATGTACTTGTACATAGGTTTGCAGTTGAAATTACTAAAGAATCACCACGTTTAGAGATGTCAACCATTTTCTGCCTTGGTTCAGTTCAGCAAGTGCTTTAGCATTATGTTCGATTTCAGCAGCGGTTACCTTATTTACTTTCCATAATGTCACATAGACCAGGAAATGCTCTCCCCTGAAGCAATAAGTTTTTCACTAACAGTAACCACATCTTTGATTGCCGATTTTAATCTTCAAAGTGATGTGACGAGTTGGAGCGCAGCTCTTCTGCACTGATTTATGACCTGTCTCGCCCC
Source organism: Ajuga chamaepitys (assembly GCA_958295605.1). NCBI lineage: Eukaryota > Viridiplantae > Streptophyta > Magnoliopsida > Lamiales > Lamiaceae > Ajuga > Ajuga chamaepitys. Next base: position 56,742,282 of record OY282506.1, read on the forward strand.
TGATAACATTTCTTTTCCCTCTACCACTTCCTTCTCTCCCTATCTTTTTCCTGTTACCTGATATTGGGTCAAGCACACCGTGTTCTTTGGAGAATAAGCTCCTTCTTCTTCTAGCAATCTGCAAGGACTTCAAGTCTGACTCTGAGTGTTTTTGGGCAAACATCCTACAGTTTCTTAATTCAGTATTTGTAACACGAGCACTATTCTTCCTAGAAGATGTGTATACAATCAGATGGCCATTTGATTTCCGGTTTTTGCCAATTTCGTCAACTACCTCAGGTTCACCATCCCCGTTTGTAGATGGTTTAGCAATCTTTGCCAAGTCAGAAGAACCATTTTTACAAGTATCTTGCCCCTCATCCGTTCTCTGTCCAGGCAGGTTAGCATCACCTCGAATGGTATTTTTTGCTCTCGCATCCTCGGCAAAGCTGAAAGAAGACCATCAGCAGCTGGTTTGGCCATAGTTGCAGACGATTCATCAGCTCCAAGAGGATTCATACGGTATGCGAGAAACAGCTAATTCACCAATACCAAAATCAAGATCAATCAAAGATGAGACTGCCTTACTGTCACCGGCATTTTCACCAATATGTATCTCAGTGTACATATTATCCAGCTCACTGAGATTCATTAGATATGAGAGAAACCTCAACAGCAATTCCCACAGAACCCATATGAGCAAATTAATGCTTATATATCTAAGACTTCTGCTGCAGGAACACAATTTGAATCAGTACTAATCTGCTTAGCCTTACCAAAAGGAGCTCACATCAGACAGAAGATTTGCACCCCTGATATCGAATTTCCGCCACCGCCACAAGAAATGTGTCCTAAAATCACTGGTCAAAAAATTATCATGGATAAGCAATTGAAAATGAACAGAAATAAAACTCCACGATAACAACCACTGCAATCCAAAAAGTTATACAAGCCTGCTATATTCATGACTTCAATATATGTAAACCTGTATAGCACTATCAATACAAAGTTTGACAAAACCATTAGTGATATCAATACATTGATTACACTATACCTGTATAGCACTATACAAGCATGCTAGATTATTCATTAGTGATATTAACATGTTTGACATTTATTAGCTTGGTTTTTCATATTATTCTCTTTTCTGGTACAAGAGCATCAGGTTAAGCACTGCTCTCTCTGAACTATTGGTTATTAGTTTTAGATTTGTTTCACAGCTCTAGATCTAGTTACCATGTTGCACACTCTTCCGCAACCTTTCTTCGTTTCTATTGTGTTGTCACCGTCGAAACAAGGATCTGTGTTTCATTCTTTTGAAATGGCTGCTGAAGCAGAGGAAATTCCACAGAGGGTGCTTTCCCATCTGCATGTATGCAACAGCAACAGCAACAACGTGCTTTATGTTCAGATTCCTGCAGCTATTTACAATATCACCCCTTACATGCATTCAAGAAGCATTCAGACTGTTTGACCAGAATTGACAGCCAAACACTTTGAATTCTGAACAAGTAGATATATAACCTGTTTTCTCCCCTTAAGCAGTTGCTTGCTGTTGGTTAATGTGCTAGAGCGGCAGATTATTTGGCTCAGTAAAACTTAGTCGCTTGGGAGGGTTAGTTTGACAAATTTTAAAAATTGTATGTCAAATGGGGGCCTTGCCACAATATTAGCAGAGAAAAACTCAATAATTGAGTCAGTACTTGCCCAAGCCAAAAAAGATGCAAGTAGTACCACGGAGAAGTTGCGGCAAGTTGAAAAACGTTTTTGCAACTCAAAACCTTCCCACCTCTAAATAAATATCAGAACATGTTAATCTTATGTCCTTACCCCTTGAGAGAACAGAGATGAAAAAAGCAACTCCACTATTATTCTCCTAAAATGACATTAGTGATGAAAAATCCAGTCAAACATAGTTATGATAGAACATGCTCGATTATGGGTAATCTTGTAAATTTTTCAGTACGGGAGGGAAACTTTCGGACCAGAGTGACATTTTTAGTCCAGGAAAGAGACACTCAAGATAACCAACCCAGAATTAAAGCAAAACATAGCTCAAACCCTCTTGAGTTTCTCACTCTAGAACCTGGCCCCTTATCTCTCTAGATAGATGAATTCGCTCTCTAGAATGATCTCTCAATAATGCTCTTACAACTGGAAGAAAAACAATTTAAATGGATCCAAGAAAACAGCTGAAATAAATTCTGGAAAAACTGCTGTGCTGGGAAAGACAACGGTTTTTAACAATAACCGTTGCACTTGACAATTAGAACAGAATTTAACAGCTTTTGTAACTGCTCTTCAATCCAGCTCCAAGACTGCATTTTCCAGTCCAATTCTGATCCGAATAAGTTTCCAATCTATTCTGAGTGTATCCAAGTCAAATCACCACACCCAGAAAACGTGCAATCGTATATACTAATAGAATAACAAAACGTACAAACAGAAACGGATCAATAAAAGCTGATGATGACATCATGTTTTAACATTTAATTTATCAATACGGATGAAAAATGGAAGAGGTTGGAAAGTTTATAACAAAAAGAACTGAAAAAAAGAAGAACTAAATGTGAAACTTAACCTATTAGCAGCCTTTCTGTTCAAGAAGAACCATCTAATTCCGTAGCCATAAATTGAGAGTATTGCTCTGATTGCGTTAATTATTTCACTATCCTTCATGAATTATGTTTGTTGTTGTATCCGTATCTAAGTGAGTTACAAATTAATTATGGTGGTGTTGATACAATATTTGGTTATGTGGCAAGAAGATTGTTGAGTGGGTAATCACACTAGGTTTTGACTACAAAGAGCTGGAACGTTTTGCCAATAAATCCCAAAATCAAGTTGAGCAACGAAAATTTTGAAAGGGAAGACGTTGAAGCCTTGTGTGTGTTTAGAAGAGCATTAGCTAATGGAATTGTTGAGGTGCCGTCTATTTACAGGTCTGGAGTTACGCAGATTGAGTAGAGTCTGTTGTCTAATTGTCAGTTTACAGGCTCAATAGATATTGGCATCAAACCAATCAATTTCTCAGTTTCGCCAGCTAGTAACTTTCAGAGTTAATTGTAGACTCTTCAATGTAAATTTTTTAAGCTTTCTTTTCTTTCTTTTTTAATTATTATTATAATGGTATGTTTACCCCACTCGAGGTTGTTTATTTCTTATAAACACCTTTTCATTTCATTATGTTTCTTTAATTTTTAAAGAGGTTAAAACTGATTTAGCATTGTTGTATGGATGAAAACGTAGCGTGCCAGTGGAACCGGTATTACTCCTTTCTGCTCATTCTTGTGGAAGATGTTCTTCGGGAAGCACGAAGACTACAAGGTAAACCTGAAACCATAGAGATCCTTTGAATCGGTACACTGAATTTTGTGGTAGCAGGTCACAGATGCCTGCATTGCTTGTTTTGAGCAGCAGCATATATTTAACGACTAGGATTTTATTCAATACTTGAATACACATCATCACGTAGTTTTGAGCAACTTAGGAACTCCATTTCCTAACAACAACATTTGACTTCTTTCGAAAAAGCTGATAGACTTTGTTCATTTTCTATTAATTTTATGTTTTTCTTTCTACTGCTTCGACATCATGCATGGAGTAAATATTAGTATGCTATAATTGTTAATAAATTGTACATGCAAGTATGGAGAAAGACTTAAATTGAGGGCTTTGGAGGAATAAATTAAAAGTTCGTAGCTTGAGAAGTGGAGAGAGCGGTGAACTGGAGCTTTCTTCAGAGAGTGTTGAACGGTGCAGAATAACGGAAATTCGGGTCGCAGCAGTATAGCCGAGCGGATAGAGTCAAGCTGGGTTGATGATGTGGCTATTCATGAACTCGAATACAACACACAACACCACCACCTCATAATTTAATTTAAGTATAACATGTATATTTAAAAGAAGAGTGAAAAACTTAACAGCAAAGATGGAAAATCACAACTAGTTAAAGCTGCATGTATTGCATCTATGAGAAATAAGATGTGTTTTTTCTTTATTGAGATGTCATCACCCTGTATGGCCACCTTTATAAGTTTGGGAGTAGGCTAGAATGAGTGGCATACAAGTTATAAACATAAGAATTCAATCAGAAAAAGAAAAGAATGCAATAACAGTGTTCGGCCGAAATACGGGCCGAACAAGCTTCAATAGCTTCGGCTGAAACTCTGGCCGAAGCTGTTTGAATAGATTCGGCTGAAATTCTGGCCGAAGCTTTTTGAATAGCTTCGGCTGAAATTCTGGCCGAAGCTCCTTCAAAGAATTCGGCCGAAACAACCTAAACTTCGGCCGAACCTTGCGCCTTGTGTTCGAATGCTATTTTCGTGTAACGTAGAAATTGAAATTAGGCAATTCTTGGTTCTTTAGAAAGCTAAGACGGATACCTACAACTTTTACGTTGATGACATTTCCCGATTGATACAAAAGATGTTCACAAATCGCCAAGAAACTGAAAGTGGTGCACTTGTGGATCCGCCCCGATACAACTCTAGTATTTTGATCATATCTCGGGCTACACATATCCGATCATGGTGAAACTAGAGGCATAGGAAAGCTGACTTAAAGGGCTACAATTTTCCCGTTGATGATGTTGCTCAATTCATACAAAAAATGTCCACAAATGGCCAAGAAAGTGAAAGTAGTGCACTTGTGGGTCCATCCCGACATACCTCTAGTATTTTGATCATATCTCGGGCTACACATATCCGATCATGGTGAAATCAGAGCCATAGGAAAGATAATTCAAATTTCTACAACTTTTCGGTTGATAACATTTCCCGATTCGTACACAAAATTTACATAAATTTCCAAGGAAGTGAAAGTAATGAGATTTCGAGCTCCATAAAAAAAAAAAAAGAAAAACAACAAAAGTTTATTGCGAATATGATTTATTACTTGTACATGATTTTGGAGTTTTGTAAAATCGATATACATGTGTGTAACGTTCAAGTAACCTTTCATAATCAATGAATCATATTTGTTAATATTTCGTAATCAATTTTTTTCAGCTAACCGATTCGAGTCCGGCAATGAAGAATAAGTCGGATTATCAGAATCAAAAGAAGCAGGTAGGATCAAGTCTTGGACAGGAACGATGCAACAACATTGCTCTCTTCTTGGCTGCTTCCTGCAATTCTTCGTCATCTTCCATCGCTTTCTCTCTTCCTTCAGCTGCTCATCATAATAAGCCTTCCTTTGGAGTTTACTAAGCTTTTCCGGTTGAGCTTTAGTCAATAATTTGAATGGAGGTAATTCATCATATTCAGATTCTTCGTCAGACTCTGAGCTCTCGTCCAGATCATCATCATCATCATCATCATCATCATCATCATCATCATCATCATCATCATCATCATCATCATCATCATCATCATCATCATCATCATCATCATCATCATCATCATCATCATCATCATCATCATCATCATCATCATCATCATCAAACTGGTCTGATGGAAGTCAGGTCTTGATTGGAGAAGAGACGAACGCAGAAAGGGTAAAAGAGGTGATCTTGTTCGAGGAGCAAAAGGCCTTCCAGGAGGAGTATCTTGCAACTTCAGTAGAGTATTTCCCTCGGCCAAGATTTTCGAAGCAACACCCTTTGTCCTGCCACATATCTCCAGCAGCCATACGTATTGCTTGTTGAACCACATGTGATCTCGGTGTCACAAACATATCACAACTTGTTGCTGCCCCATTGGGACGGACCTTCAGGCGGAGCAGATGTAGCGTGAGCTATTCTCCTTAATGATGTTGACAGTTCTTACGCTGATCTTGCTCTACAAGGGTCCCTATTTAACGGATTGCACTCATCTTCTCAATCTTGTACAGCTGCACACCAACGGCTTCAACTTGTCAATGAGCAGAACCGACAAATTTCCTTTGCCTTTTTTAATATCTTATCTTCTGTGCATTACTGGAAGCGTGTACTACTCAGGATTAAAATTTTACTAAAATAGATCTCATTAATGATTTTGCCAGTGATTGTCTCGTCTTAACAGGCAAATCGAATCTATATCAAAGGCTCATCCTTTGCTTGTGAATCACTTAAAAAGGGATGTACTCACCACTTAAAAACCAGAGGATTTTCCTCCTCAACATTCTCCATCTCTAGGCTTAAAGATTTCTGATGGAGTCGAAAATTCTGATACAATGTGGTTTTAATATTTTTGGCATGATTGATGGGAATCGGTTGCAAACCGGGAAAGAATTTGCATAATTTCGTATGTGAAATGGGGCTTATCAGATTTACATCAGAAGTCAAGGGCCGGAAATTGCAGCAGCCAATCACGTTTTACTGATGTTGGAATGAGCACTTTTATGGTGATAAAATCAAGCTGTTTCTAAGTCAATTCTTGCCTCAAGAATGGGTAGCCATCACAGCCGGAAGCTTTAAAGAGCCAGAGATCAGGCAAATGAATATAATTGGAACAAGCAACGAATACCAATGGTGAGTAGCCCAGATCAAGGGCAGCCTATAGAAGATGAATATTTATACAGAAGCATTGCTTGAGCATCGCAATACGCCACAATCAAGAAGTCCGGAAATGGCATTTTCATCTCCAAACATACCTCCAGAAATGAACATCACGCTTTAAAAAATTGAGTATGAATCTAAACGCTGTTTTAATTGAGTATGAATCTGAATATATTTACTATTTAAGATAAATCATGTTTGACGTTTCTGTTGATTTGTGAACTTTTTCATTGGCAAAGGTTTTCAGAACAGAATTCATAAATGATGAAAATAATAAATCTTCCTGATGTCTTCTCTTTATTTTTGAACACACACACACATATACACACTCTCTGAAAGTCTTGTGCAGAAGATGTGATGTAAGATATTAATTAAAAATGCATTTTATAGAAGATAGATGGAGTGCATACACTATAAATTTTATATCACTGGAAGTTCTGTGTAGAAGATTTGATGTTATAATCACTATGTTTTTTTATAGGAGATGGATGGGAGGCATACATTAGAAGATTCAATTGATTAATTGAAATAATTATCTTGATAGGTGTTAAACAACAAGTTTGTTGGTATCTTGTTGAGATATATATTTTAAAAAATATAGTAGGTGGCTGTGGCTTTTACTTTTAAGGTCTTGTGTTGTTTTTATGTTGTTCAGCAGTTCAGGGAGGATGTTGGTAATGTGCATATCTCTTTCCCTTCCCCCTGGATTATATATTTAATCCTTAGTTTCTACTTCTATCTAATCTTCCAACTTACGGGTATTATTCATGTTACCATGCTTCACTTGACGTTCACTGTGCAGCGTTCTTTTATTGTTCCCTGGAAACATTAACGAATTCCATATCCTCATTTTAGATAATGAAATAATGGTACGATCACCTATATTTGACTAAGTTTTGGCTTCGTGAACATATTAGAAGACATTTTGTTCAGTTTAGAAGAGTTAGAAGAAATACCACTGATTTCTGATCTTTTATCATTTTCTATGTCTCTTAGGATTGAGAATTCAGCCCCAAATTTAGCTGATTCAATTCAACATGGTAGTCTACCTTGCCAGCTGGTTCTGTTCCACCATATCTGTTAGAGGTTTGCTGGCGTCTCTTTTCATTTTTAACTTTCAAAAGTTTTGTCCAATTTTTCGCTCTTGCTTGTACAACACATACTGGAAAAGCCATTACAGCAAAGGGTATGCAAGTGCTTGAGCACATTGGAAAAGAAACAATGGACCTTTTGATCTCTGAAACTGGGGTTCTACTTGAGAGAAAATCTGATGGAAGTGTGGATGAAGATCAATTGTTTGAAGAAATTTTGTTTGACAGATGCTTTTACATCTATGGAGGTCCGGAGCAGTTGGGGGTATCTGTCCAAATGTCTCAACTCAAGAATTTTCTGGTTCCAGCAGAACTATGGTTATATTGACTTTATTATTGAGAGAGTGGATGATGTTCGGTATGTGGGAACTACGGATATGTCAATCTTAGGGCTTATGGTTATATTGAGGTTGCATATGTGTATAATTGTTTGATACTGTAGCTTTAGGAGGGTGATGCGTATGATACTTTGTCTTACTGGTTCTCTAATGCTTCTGCACTTCTCTGCCTACTCCAAAGAAATCTGCGGCCAATAACGATACATTTAGAGGATCTAAACTGAAGCTTAGACTGATTATAAGGTCTAAAATATGGAAAGCAATAAATCTTTTATTTCTTCTAATTCTAATGTCATGGATATTCTGTTATAAGGTGTGCAAGTTCGATTGTCAACTAACTGGCTCAAATTTGAGATTAGGAAAGTACATCATTTATTTACATCACTTACATTAAGTAAGCAAAGGAAAAAATAAAAAAACCGAAAAAAAATGCTAAGGGAGGTTCGACCGTATTTTGAAGATGTTCGTTGAGTTCAAATAATAAACTACTCAAGATCAACTTGTGTTAGGGGTTGACTAGAACTTATTCATGCATGGAAGGTAAAAAGGAAATTTTTAAGTGAAGCAAGCAAAGAGAACCCCCCCCAAAAAAAAGGCCAGGGGATGTTCGCTCAACACTGAGCGAACATTTGTGAACATGTTCGCTCAGTACAGAGCGAACATTTCTGACAATGTTCCCTCTGTAATGAGCAAACACTCTTGAGGATGTTCGATCAGTACTGAGCGAACATTTTTAAAATGTACACCTACAACTTTGAATGATCATAACTTGTCATGTACAAATTGAAATTAGGAGATTCTTGGTTCGTCGGAAAGCTAAGACGGATAGCTACAACTTTCATGTTGACAATACTTCCCAATTTTTAAAAATTGATTCCACAAATGGCCAAGGAAGTGAATGTAGTGCACTAGTGGGTGCATCCCGACACACCTCTAGTATTTTGATCATATCTCGCCCTACACATATCAGATCATTGTGAAATCAGAGCTGTATGAAAGATAAATCGAAGGACTACGACTTTTATGTTGACCACATTTCCCAATTCATACAGAAAATTATCGCGAATTGTCAAGGAAGTGAAAGTAGTGCACTTGTGTGTCCGCCCTGACACACCTCTAGCGTTCTGTTCATATCTCGTGCTACACATATCAGATCATGCTGAAATGCGAGGCATAGGAAAGCTGACTTAAAGGGCTACGATGTTTATGTTGACAACATTTCCCAATTCATGTAAAAAATTTGCACAAACTACCAAGGAGTTGAAAGTATTGCACTTGTGGGTCCATCCTAACACAACCCCATTATTTTTTATCATGGATTCTGTTGAAATAATGAATGAGAATCAATGCACCACAATACAACAAATTTGGCTTAAATGATATCATGCACAAACAAAACTAACAAAAGAATTGCTTATGATGCTCAAAATCCATATCCAAACGGAGAGCATCAAGTGCTATATGATCCTCGTAGTTGGCTCTTGGCTCCGTTTCTTTCCAACGCCACACCTTAATCTTGAAACGTTTGCCACTTGTGCAAACTATTGTTGCTCTCTGATAATATAGCTCTCGCCTTACATGTGGTGCTTAATTAGCATCACCTTCTATGTCTTAAATGCATGTTGTGTCCACATATAATTTTGAAGGAACTAGCTTTTGAAGCAAATACGTCTTATGAGATAGATTTGTACCCCTCTTTCTGTAATACAGTTTCGCCATCTTCGCAAAGGATAAATCATTGCCTAACGAAGTTACTCTGAGGAATAGCTATGTATGTACGAGTGATTCTGAAGCACGGTCACTGGAACAGGCAGAAAAGGGAAGGGGAACTTGGTTTTGGAAGATGTGGTATACGTTCTGATGCTGCATCTCAGAAAGCATTTGAAGGAGAATCTGTTTCATAAGCAAAGAAACACTGGCGCTCGGGGAAAAGAGAGGTGCAGACTCAGCTAAAAAGGGTAAACCACTGTCTGTGGAAATAGGATGGCAGTGATTCTGAAGCACAATCACCGGATCGGGCAGCAAAGGGGAACTTGGTTATTGTGATATATGTTGATAGTGCTTCTGTGAAGGAGAGCCTATTTCTGAAGAAAAGAATGGTGATTGTTGTGCAAGAGATTCAGAACCACAATTGCTGAGGATCATGGGTCCTCTTTGAGGGGAGAAGATAGTAAAAAGAGTGGACGTTCCAAACATGCTTCTGATAAAGATGTCCCTAGATCTGCTAGGGAAGATCATGGCAAAGTAATACACTGTTCTGTTTGTCTCAATGTCTTTTCTCAATCGACTTTATTCTCTTGTTCACATTATAGGTGAAGGTGACAATTACTTCACAGAAGTCAATAATAAAATCAACAAAAACTGACAGGAAGAAACCCCAAGAACGAGTAACAAGAGAAAACAAACTCCTGGCAAAGATAAAGTACATACTGTGATATTCCCATTTACCTTATGCTGCTGATATTGAGAGACTGGAAGAAGAGTGTGCAGCATTCTTGCTGTCAAGGGTAGGGACCAGTAAATAAGTTTCGCATCTCTTGAGAATGAAAGAAATTCTGGCAGCTTTAGTCGAGCTGTTCTCTAAACTTGAAACTGATTATCAAGCATTGATGTAATCAGTTGGCATGTTTCACACAGGCCAGTTAAGAATAGATGTTAGTTAGCTTAAAAAGTTATGCATGAGATTAGCTCATGCATACGGATTTTATCTCAACTCTTGTATCTTCATCTTCAACAGATTTTATCTTTCTATGAAATTCAATCTCTGAGTCTTTTTAAGATAGGCTATTAGGATGAGAAGCTATACTCCCTTGGAAATTCCATTTTTAACACCTGAAGAATGTGCTTCGGTAAGTGAAAACAGGGAATCTCCTAAAAATTTAACATGTAGTTTATTCAGTCTTCCTGCGATAAGGCTTCAGCCTATCGTCGTGATGAGCCATTATTGGTGGTATGAGGAATATAACATAGATAGGCACCCATTATTTGTTATTTCAAGTGCATCTTTACATACAACACACATAATTATTTCTATTTTTCTTCTCAAACTGCTACAATTCTACTCCGATAGGATCTGGTAAACGAAATTCATGCTTCTTTGCCTAATACTGTGTTAACTGCGGAAAGAGGAGGCTGCACGAATTGCAGAAAATACACCTCCGACTCATGGTGAAAAGAATAAGATTATTGCTGCAAAGTACTCAGCTATGATGGCTCCCGCTGTTGTGGTATTTTAAATTCTACTTCTCGGAAACCTGAGAATGAACAAATAATCAGTTGTTTCAAAATTTAAGACTCTCCCAGTGTTATGGGAATCAAATCAAGAACATAAAATATCAACTCCAACCACAAAAGAAATGAAATGCAAAACTGTAAAGCTATCAGACCAAAGAATTACGTGGTTCGAACTTATGGTCTACATCCACGGAGCAGAACGAACACCATCTTCACTATGATCGAAAACAGTACATGATTACAAGAGAAATGCAATCAAAACCATGAGATAACCAACCAAAGATTAAAGCAAAACATAGCTCAAACCCTCTTGAGTTTCTCACTCTAGAACCCCGCCCCTTCTCTCTCTAGATAGATGAATTATCTCTCTAGAATGATCTCTCAATAATGCTTTTACAACTGGAAGAAAAAAAATTTAAACGGATCCAAGAAAACAGCTGAAATAAATTCTGGAGAAACTGCTGCGCTGGGAAAGACAACGGTTTTTAGCAATAACCGTTGCACTTGAGAGTTAGATTAGAGTTTAACAGCTTTTGTAACTGCTCTACAATTCAGCTCCAAGACTGCATTTTCCAGTACAATTCTGATCTGAATCAATTTCCAATCTATTCTGAGTGTATCCAAGTCACAAATCACCACACTCAGCAAACGTGCAATCGTATTTACTAATAGAATAACAAAGCGTACAAACAGAAAACGGATCAATAAAAGCTGATGATGATATCATGTTTTAACATTTAATTTATCAATACGGATGAAAAATGGAAGAGGTTGTAAAGTTTATAACAAAAAGAACTGAAAGAAAGAAGAACCATCTAATTCCGTAGCCATAAGTTGAGAGTATTGCTCTGATTGTGTTAATTATTTCACTATCCTTCATGAATTATGTTTGTTGTTGTATCCATGTCTAAGTGAGTTACAAATTAATTATGGTGGTGTTGATACAATATTTGGTTATGTGGCAAGAAGATTATTGAGTGGGTAATCACACTAGGTTTTGACTACAAAGAGCTTGAACGTTTTGCCAATAAATCCCAAAATCAAGTTGAGCAACGAAATTCTTGAAAGGGAAGACGTTGAAGCCTTGTGTGTTTAGAAGAGCATTAGCTAATGGATTTGTTGAGGTGCTGTCTATTTACAGGTCTGGAGTTATGCACATTGAGTAGAGTCCGTTGTCTAATTGTCAGTTAACAGGCTCAATAGATATTGGAATCAAACCAATCAATTTTTCAGTTTCGCCAGCTAGTTACTTTCAGATTTAATTGTAGACTCTTCAATGTAAATTTTTTAAGCTTTCTTTTCTTTCTTTTTTAATTATTATTATAATGGTATGTTTACCCCACTTGAGGTTGTTTATTTCTTATAAACACCTTTTCATTTCATTATGTTTCTTTAATTTTTAAAGAGGTTAAAACTGATTTAGCATTGTTGTATGGATGAAAACTTAGCCTGCCAGTGGAACCGGTATTGCTCCTTTCTGCTCATTCTTGTGGAAGATGTTCTTCGAGAAGCACGAAGACTACAAGGTAAACCTGAAACCATAGAGATCCTTTGACTCGGTACACTGAATTTTGTGGTAGCAGGTCACAGATGCCTGCATTGCTTGTTTTGAGCTGCAACATATATTTACTAGGTAAGTTCTGGCCAAAGTCTTAAATCAATTGGTAAGAAACCATCTATTATCCTGGTGTCCTGCAATTTTATTAATTAAGTTGTTTAGCTTTAACATTTTGATGTACAATAAAAAATTGTGTGATAAGATAGTAAGAATGTGTTCTGGTAATGAAAACAACTAAACATAAAATAAAAAAGACAAGTAAGAAAGTGCTCAAAAAGCAAAACAAACAGGGAAGTAATTTAAGTTTTCAATAAAATAAAAATTAATAAATAAAAGTAATTTCGAATCTCAAAACTTTTGCTTTCAGCTTCTGCAACCTTTCGTGTTAGATTGAAAGATTTAATTCTTAGCACACTTGATTACGTTGTTTTTCAGCTTCTGCTACTCGATTTTTATTTATCTTCTTTTCCAACGGTCGGCTATTTTTGGGAATTATTGTCTGCATGATGTGTTTGCACATGTATTTTGCTTCTTCAAACAAATTTGGGAATCCTCTCGGCATCACACGATGAGCAAGATGTTTGGTCTTTGTTAAGGTCAATGTGTAAATGATATCAGTAGCTCCTGTATGAAGTAGTTGAACCCAAGGCATGTCGCCTTTGTAACTGCAGCTGTTATTCTTTGGGTATTGCCGCTTATACCGTGATATTTGTATATCATAATTATACTGAAATAGTGCACATCTTCTGCATAGTGATCAGTGATGGACTTCAATGATATCACAAGTTTTAAGTTTTAGTTACATGATGAGTGTGGGCAAGCACCTCCCCACTCATCAACCTGACATTACAAGGCCGAAACATGTAAGCAGGGTGGTAACCCTAGTCTAAACAGGCTGAGAGCTGTGGGTATATGCTTTGACTTTGCATGCATATACAAAGAACCAGGTCGTTTTATGAAATTGTTACCATGGGAAGAACAAATTTATTAGGATTTGCAAATTAATTTCTATTAACATTGTGTGTTGTAATTTGATTGTTTGGTAATAGGAGATGCATGCTTATGTTTATGATTGTACAGTTTTATTCAACGACATTCTGAGTTTCTTTTTGCATACTTATCGAAGGCATTCAATTGAGCTTGATAAAATATGGGAGAAATTGAAAAGGGAGACCAGACTAGTTTACACCGATTAAATTTACAAACGAACACTTGGTAGCTTCATTTTGATTCGTTTTATTGTTCTTGAAAAGAAGTGCATACTGCAAGCTTTTGCCTCGGATGCACCTATCTTTTTCTTGTTTACTTGTTCCTTCATTAGGTCTTTATCTCTTCCTGAGGCTTGCTTATATTGTTATCATAATTATTCTTCAATTGTTAAATTATATTTGGACATAGAATTTTCTATATTTTGGATGCCCATAAATTCTATATTTATTTTCTGTCTTTCTTAAGGTGGAAAATTTGTTCTCTTCCTTCCCTTTGGTTCCTTGGTGTCACCCTTTTCTTGTAGTTGCTAATTCTAGTTTAGTTCTAAACCCTAAACCCTAAACCCTAAACCCTAAACCCTAAACATTTCCTACTTAAAAAATTATTTTTAAGTGAAACAAGATGCGTTGGAAAGCTAACACATAGGGCTACTAGAAAATGAAAAGAAATTTCAAAAAGTGCTTTTTATTTGGGGCTAATTAGATGTGAACTTTATACGAACGTTAATGTATAAATGCACGATCACAACTCCTACTGTAGGAAGCTCCCCAAAGTGACTCGAACATTTTTAGAAAGCTAAGTGAATTAGCTACAACTTTTTTGTTGGAACAATTCCAAATTTCTTGTAAGAAAGTGGCCAAAAGCTCAACGGAAGTGACTATGGTGCATTTTGAGGTGCTTTTCCAGCATACCTTTAGTATTTTCGTCCTAACTTGGGCTACAAAAATGATTTTTAGGTGAAACTAGATGCATTGCAAAGCTAACACACAGGGCTACTGGAAAAGGATATAAAATGTTCAAAAAGTAGAAATTTCAAAAAGTGCTTTTTATTGGGGCCTATAGTATGCGAAATTTATATAAACGTTAATGTACAAATGCACAAATCACTACTCCCCATGTAGGAACCTCCACAAAGTGAATCTTTTGTTTTTGGAAAGGTAAGTGTGTTATCTACAACTTTTGTGATGGAACCATTCCAAAGTTCTTGCAAGAAAGGTTCCAAAATGTCAAAGGAAGTGACAGTGGTGCATTGTAAGGTAGTTTTCGGCATATCTTTAGTATTTTGATCATATGATGGGCTAAAAAAATGAATTTTAAGTGAAACAAGATGCGTTGGAAAGCTAACACACAAGGCTACTAGAAAACAAAAAGAAAATTTCAAAAAGTGCTTTTTATTTGGGGCTAATGAGATGTGAACTTTATACGAACGTTAATGTATAAATGCACGATCGCAACTCCTACTGTAGGAACCTCCCTGAAGTGACTCGAATATTTTTAGAAAGCTAAGTGAATTAGCTACAACTTTTGTGTTGGAACCATTCCAAATTTCTTGAAAGAAAGTGGCCAAAAGATCAACGGAAGTGACTATGGTGCATTTTGAGGTGCTTTTCCAGCATACCTTTAGTATTTTGGTCATAACTTGGGCTACAAAAATGATTTTTAGGTGAAACTAGATGCATTGCAAAGCTAACACACAGGGCTACTGGAAAAGGATATAAAATGTTCAAAAAGTAGAAATTTCAAAAGGTGCTTTTTATTGGGGCCTATAGTATGCGAAATTTATATAAACGTTAATGTACAAATGCACAAATCACTACTCCCCATGTAGGAACCTCCACAAAGTGAATCTTTTGTTTTTGGAAAGGTAAGTGTGTTAGCTACAACTTTTGTGATAGAACCATTCCAAAGTTCTTGCAAGAAAGGTTCCAAAATGTCAAAGGAAATGACAGTGGTGCATTGTAAGGTAGTTTTCGGCATACCTTTAGTATTTTGATCATATCTTGGGCTAAAAAAATGATTTTTAAGTGTAACAAGATGCGTTGGAAAGCTAACACATAGGGCTACTAGAAAATGAAAAGAAAATTCAAAAAGTGCTTTTTATTTGGGGCTAATTAGATGTGAACTTTATACGAACGTTAATGTATAAATGCACGATCACAACTCGTACTGTAGGAACCTCCCCGAAGTGACTCGAATATTTTTAGAAAGCTAAGTGAATTAGCTACAACTTTTGTGTTGGAACCATTCCAAATTTCTTGCGAGAAAGAGGCCAAAAGCTCAACGGAAGTGACTATGGTGCATTTTGAGGTACTTTCCAGCATACCTTTAGTATTTTGGTCATAACTTGGGCTACAAAAATGAATTTTAAGTGAAACTAGATGCATTGCGAAGCTAACACACAGGGCTATTGGAAAAGAATGTTCAAAAAGTAGAAATTTCAAAATGTGCTTTTTATTGGGGCCTATAGTATGCGAAATTTATATAAACGTTAATGTACAAATGCACAAATCACTACTCCCCATGTGGGAACCTCCACAAAGTGAATCTTTTGTTTTTGGAAAGGTAAGTGTGTTAGCTAAAACTTTTGTGATAGAACCATTGCAAAGTTCTTGCAAGAAAGGTTCCAAAATGTCAAAGGAAGTGACAGTGGTGCATTCTAAGGTAGTTTTCGGCATACCTTTAGTATTTTGATCATATCTTGGGCTAAAAAAATGATTTTTAAGTGAAACAAGATGCGTTGGAAAGCTAACACATAGGGCTACTAGAAAATGAAAAGAAAATTTCAAAAAGTGCTTTTTATTTGGGGCTAATTAGATGTGAACTTTATACGAACGTTAATGTATAAATGCACGATCACAACTCCTACTGTAGGAAGCTCCCCAAAGTGACTCGAACATTTTTAGAAAGCTAAGTGAATTAGCTACAACTTTTTTGTTGGAACAATTCCAAATTTCTTGTAAGAAAGTGGCCAAAAGCTCAACGGAAGTGACTATGGTGCATTTTGAGGTGCTTTTCCAGCATACCTTTAGTATTTTCGTCCTAACTTGGGCTACAAAAATGATTTTTAGGTGAAACTAGATGCATTGCAAAGCTAACACACAGGGCTACTGGAAAAGGATATAAAATGTTCAAAAAGTAGAAATTTCAAAAAGTGCTTTTTATTGGGGCCTATAGTATGCGAAATTTATATAAACGTTAATGTACAAATGCACAAATCACTACTCCCCATGTAGGAACCTCCACAAAGTGAATCTTTTGTTTTTGGAAAGGTAAGTATGTTATCTACAACTTTTGTGATGGAACCATTCCAAAGTTCTTGCAAGAAAGGTTCCAAAATGTCAAAGGAAGTGACAGTGGTGCATTGTAAGGTAGTTTTCGGCATATCTTTAGTATTTTGATCATATGATGGGCTAAAAAAATGAATTTTAAGTGAAACAAGATGCGTTGGAAAGCTAACACACAAGGCTACTAGAAAACAAAAAGAAAATTTCAAAAAGTGCTTTTTATTTGGGGCTAATGAGATGTGAACTTTATACGAACGTTAATGTATAAATGCACGATCGCAACTCCTACTGTAGGAACCTCCCTGAAGTGACTCGAATATTTTTAGAAAGCTAAGTGAATTAGCTACAACTTTTGTGTTGGAACCATTCCAAATTTCTTGAAAGAAAGTGGCCAAAAGATCAACGGAAGTGACTATGGTGCATTTTGAGGTGCTTTTCCAGCATACCTTTAGTATTTTGGTCATAACTTGGGCTACAAAAATGATTTTTAGGTGAAACTAGATGCATTGCAAAGCTAACACACAGGGCTACTGGAAAAGGATATAAAATGTTCAAAAAGTAGAAATTTCAAAAAGTGCTTTTTATTGGGGCCTATAGTAAGCGAAATTTATATAAACGTTAATGTACAAATGCACAAATCACTACTCCCCATGTAGGAACCTCCACAAAGTGAATCTTTTGTTTTTGGAAAGGTAAGTGTGTTATCTACAACTTTTGTGATGGAACCATTCCAAAGTTCTTGCAAGAAAGGTTCCAAAATGTCAAAGGAAGTGACAGTGGTGCATTGTAAGGTAGTTTTCAGCATACCTTTAGTATTTTGATCATATGATGGGCTAAAAAAATGAATTTTAAGTGAAACAAGATGCGTTGGAAAGCTAACACACAAGGCTACTAGAAAACGAAAAGAAAATTTCAAAAAGTGCTTTTTATTTGGGGCTAATTAGATGTGAACTTTATACGAACGTTAATGTATAAATGCACGATCACAAGTCGTACTGTAGGAACCTCCCTGAAGTGACTCGAATATTTTTAGAAAGCTAAGTGAATTAGCTACAACTTTTGTGTTGGAACCATTCCAAATTTCTTGCGAGAAAGAGGCCAAAAGCTCAACGGAAGTGACTATGGTGCATTTTGAGGTACTTTCCAGCATACCTTTAGTATTTTGGTCATAACTTGGGCTACAAAAATGAATTTTAAGTGAAACTAGATGCATTGCGAAGCTAACACACAGGGCTATTGGAAAAGAATGTTCAAAAAGTAGAAATTTCAAAACGTGCTTTTTATTGGGGCCTATAGTATGCGAAATTTATATAAACGTTAATGTACAAATGCACAAATCACTACTCCCCATGTGGGAACCTCCACAAAGTGAATCTTTTGTTTTTGGAAAGGTAAGTGTGTTAGCTAAAACTTTTGTGATAGAACCATTGCAAAGTTCTTGCAAGAAAGGTTCCAAAATGTCAAAGGAAGTGACAGTGGTGCATTCTAAGGTAGTTTTCGGCATACCTTTAGTATTTTGATCATATCTTGGGCTAAAAAAATGATTTTTAAGTGAAACAAGATGCGTTGGAAAGCTAACACATAGGGCTACTAGAAAATGAAAAGAAAATTTCAAAAAGTGCTTTTTATTTGGGGCTAATTAGATGTGAACTTTATACGAACGTTAATGTATAAATGCACGATCACAACTCCTACTGTAGGAACCTCCCCAAAGTGACTCGAACATTTTTAGAAAGCTAAGTGAATTAGCTACAACTTTTGTGTTGGAACAATTCCAAATTTCTTGCAAGAAAGTGGCCAAAAGCTCAACGGAAGTAACTATGGTGCATTTTGAGGTGCTTTTCCAGCATACCTTTAGTATTTTGGTCATAACATTGGCTACAAAAATGATTTTTAGGTGAAACTAGATGCATTGCAAAGCTAACACACAGGGCTACTAGAAAAGGATATAGAATGTTCAAAAAGTAGAAATTTCAAAAAGTGCTTTTTATTGGGGTCTATATTATGCGAAATTTATATAAACGTTAATGTACAAATGCACAAATCACTACTCCCCATGTAGGAACCTCCACAAAATGAATCTTTTGTTTTTGGAAAGGTAAGTGTGTTAGCTACAACTTTTGTGATAGAACCATTCCAAAGTTCTTGCAAGAAAGGTTCCAAAATGTCAAAGGAAGTGACAGTGGTGCATTGTAAGGTAGTTTTCGGCATACCTTTAGTATTTTGATCATATCTTGGGCTAAAAAAATGATTTTTAAGTGAAACAAGATGCGTTGGAAAGCTAACACATAGGGCTACTAGAAAATAAAAAGAAAATTCAAAAAGTGCTTTTTATTTGGGGCTAATTAGATGTGAACTTTATACGAACGTTAATGTATAAATACACGATCGCAACTCCTACTGTAGGAACCTCCTCGGAGTGACTCGAATATTTTGAGAAAGCTAAGTGAATTAGCTACAACTTTTGTTTTGGAACCATTCCAAATTTCTTGCAAGAAAGTTGGCAAAAGCTCAACGGAAGTGACTATGGTGCATTTTGAGGTGCTTTTCCAGCATACCTTTAGTATTTTCGTCATAACTTGGGCTACAAAAATGATTTTTAGGTGAAACTAGATGCATTGCAAAGCTATCACACAGGGCTACTGGAAAAGGATATAAAATGTTCAAAAAGTAGAAATTTCAAAAAGTGCTTTTTATTGGGGCCTATAGTATGCGAAATTTATATAAACGTTAATGTACAAATGCACAAATCACTACTCCACATGTAGGAACCTCCACAAAGTGAATCTTTTGTTTTTGGAAAGGTAAGTGTGTTATCTACAACTTTTGTGATGGAACCATTCCAAAGTTCTTGCAAGAAAGGTTCCAAAATGTCAAAGGAAGTGACAGTGGTGCATTGTAAGGTAGTTTTCAGCATACCTTTAGTATTTTGATCATATGATGGGCTAAAAAAATGAATTTTAAGTGAAACAAGATGCGTTGGAAAGCTAACACACAAGGCTACTAGAAAACGAAAAGAAAATTTCAAAAAGTGCTTTTTATTTGGGGCTAATTAGATGTGAACTTTATACGAACGTTAATGTATAAATGCACGATCGCAACTCCTACTGTAGGAACCTCCCCAAAGTGACTCGAATATTTTTAGAAAGCTAAGTGAATTAGCTACAACTTTTGTGTTGGAACCATTCCAAATTTCTTGCGAGAAAGAGGCCAAAAGCTCAACGGAAGTGACTATGGTGCATTTTGAGGTACTTTCCAGCATACCTTTAGTATTTTGGTCATAACTTGGGCTACAAAAATGAATTTTAAGTGAAACTAGATGCATTGCGAAGCTAACACACAGGGCTACTGGAAAAGAATGTTCAAAAAGTAGAAATTTCAAAACGTGCTTTTTATTGGGGCCTATAGTATGCGAAATTTATATAAACGTTAATGTACAAATGCACAAATCACTACTCCCCATGTAGGAACCTCCACAAAGTGAATCTTTTGTTTTTGGAAAGGTAAGTGTGTTAGCTAAAACTTTTGTGATAGAACCATTCCAAAGTTCTTGCAAGAAAGGTTCCAAAATGTCAAAGGAAGTGACAGTGGTGCATTGTAAGGTAGTTTTCGGCATACCTTTAGTATTTTGATCATATCTTGGGCTAAAAAAATGATTTTTAAGTGAAACAAGATGCGTTGGAAAGCTAACACATAGGGCTACTAGAAAATGAAAAGAAAATTTCAAAAAGTGCTTTTTATTTGGGGCTAATTAGATGTGAACTTTATACGAACGTTAATGTATAAATGCACGATCGCAACTCCTACTGTAGGAACCTCCCCAAAGTGACTCGAATATTTTTAGAAAGCTAAGTGAATTAGCTACAACTTTTGTGTTGGAACCATTCCAAATTTCTTGCGAGAAAGAGGCCAAAAGCTCAACGGAAGTGACTATGGTGCATTTTGAGGTACTTTCCAGCATACCTTTAGTATTTTGGTCATAACTTGGGCTACAAAAATGAATTTTAAGTGAAACTAGATGCATTGCGAAGCTAACACACAGGGCTACTGGAAAAGAATGTTCAAAAAGTAGAAATTTCAAAACGTGCTTTTTATTGGGGCCTATAGTATGCGAAATTTATATAAACGTTAATGTACAAATGCACAAATCACTACTCCCCATGTAGGAACCTCCACAAAGTGAATCTTTTGTTTTTGGAAAGGTAAGTGTGTTAGCTAAAACTTTTGTGATAGAACCATTCCAAAGTTCTTGCAAGAAAGGTTCCAAAATGTCAAAGGAAGTGACAGTGGTGCATTGTAAGGTAGTTTTCGGCATACCTTTAGTATTTTGATCATATCTTGGGCTAAAAAAATGATTTTTAAGTGAAACAAGATGCGTTGGAAAGCTAACACATAGGGCTACTAGAAAATGAAAAGAAAATTTCAAAAAGTGCTTTTTATTTGGGGCTAATTAGATGTGAACTTTATACGAACGTTAATGTATAAATGCACGATCGCAACTCCTACTGTAGGAACCTCCCCAAAGTGACTCGAATAGTTTTAGAAAGCTAAGTGAATTAGCTAGAACTTTTGTGTTGGAACCATTCCAAATTTCTTGAAAGAAAGTGGCCAAAAGATCAACGGAAGTGACTATGGTGCATTTTGAGGTACTTTCCAGCATACCTTTAGTATTTTGGTCATAACTTGGGCTACAAAAATGAATTTTAAGTGAAACTAGATGCATTGCGAAGCTAACACACAGGGCTACTGGAAAAGAATGTTCAAAAAGTAGAAATTTCAAAACGTGCTTTTTATTGGGGCCTATAGTATGCGAAATTTATATAAACGTTAATGTACAAATGCACAAATCACTACTCCCCATGTAGGAACCTCCACAAAGTGAATCTTTTGTTTTTGGAAAGGTAAGTGTGTTAGCTAAAACTTTTGTGATAGAACCATTCCAAAGTTCTTGCAAGAAAGGTTCCAAAATGTCAAAGGAAGTGACAGTGGTGCATTGTAAGGTAGTTTTCGGCATACCTTTAGTATTTTGATCATATCTTGGGCTAAAAATATGATTTTTAAGTGAAACAAGATGCGTTGGAAAGCTAACACATAGGGCTACTAGAAAATGAAAAGAAAATTTCAAAAAGTGCTTTTTATTTGGGGCTAATTAGATGTGAACTTTATACGAACGTTAATGTATAAATGCACGATCGCAACTCCTACTGTAGGAACCTCCCCAAAGTGACTCGAACATTTTTAGAAATCTAAGTGAATTAGCTACAACTTTTGTGTTGGAACAATTCCAAATTTCTTGCAAGAAAGTGGCCAAAAGCTCAACGGAAGTGACTATGGTGCATTTTGAGGTGCTTTTCCAGCATACCTTTAGTATTTTGGTCATAACTTGGGCTACAAAAATGATTTTTAGGTGAAACTAGATGCATTGCAAAGCTAACACACAGGGCTACTGGAAAAGGATATAGAATGTTCAAAAAGTAGAAATTTCGAAATGTGCTTTTTATTGGGGTCTATAGTATGCGAAATTTATATAAACGTTAATGTACAAATGCACAAATCACTACTCCCCATGTAGGAACCTCCACAAAGTGAATCTTTTGTTTTTGGAAAGGTAAGTGTGTTAGCTACAACTTTTGTGATAGAACCATTCCAAAGTTCTTGCAAGAAAGGTTCCAAAATGTCAAAGGAAGTGACAGTGGTGCATTGTGAGGTAGTTTTCGGCACACCTTTAGTATTTTGATCATATCTTGGGCTAAGAAAATGATTTTTAAGTGAAACAAGATGCGTCGGAAAGCTAACACATAGGGCTACTGGAAAATGAAAAGAAAATTCAAAAAGTGCTTTTTATTTGGGGCTAATTAGATGTGAACTTTATACGAACGTTAATGTATAAATGCACGATCACTACTCGTACTGTAGGAACCTCCCCGAAGTGACTCGAATATTTTTAGAAAGCTAAGTGAATTAGCTACAACTTTTGTGTTGGAACCATTCCAAATTTCTTGCGAGAAAGAGGCCAAAAGCTCAACGGAAGTGACTATGGTGCATTTTGAGGTACTTTCCAGCATACCTTTAGTATTTTGGTCATAACTTGGGCTACAAAAATGAATTTTAAGTGAAACTAGATGCATTGCGAAGCTAACACACAGGGCTATTGGAAAAGGATACAAACTGTTCAAAAAGTAGAAATTTCAAAACGTGCTTTTTATTGGGGCCTATAGTATGCGAAATTTATATAAACGTTAATGTACAAATGCACAAATCACTACTCCCCATGTAGGAACCTCCACAAAGTGAATCTTTTGTTTTTGGAAAGGTAAGTGTGTTAGCTACAATGATAGAACCATTCCAAAGTTCTTGCAAGAAAGGTTCCAAAATGTCAAAGGAAATGACAGTGGTGCATTGTAAGGTAGTTTTCGGCATACATTTAGTATTTTGATCATATCTTGGGCTAAAAAAATGATTTTTAAGTGAAACAAGATGCGTTGGAAAGCTAACACATAGGGCGACTAGAAAATGAAAAGAAAATTCAAAAAGTGCTTTTTATTTGGGGCTAATTAGATGTGAACTTTATACGAACGTTAATGTATAAATGCACGATCACAACTCGTACTGTAGGAACCTCCCCGAAGTGACTCGAATATTTTTAGAAAGCTAAGTGAATTAGCTACAACTTTTGTGTTGGAACCATTCCAAATTTCTTGCAAGAAAGAGGCCAAAAGCTCAACGGAAGTGACTATGGTGCATTTTGAGGTACTTTCCAGCATACCTTTAGTATTTTGGTCATAACTTGGGCTACAAAAATGAATTTTAAGTGAAACTAGATGCATTGCAAAGCTAACACACAGGGCTATTGGAAAAGGATACAAACTGTTCAAAAAGTAGAAATTTCAAAACGTGCTTTTTATTGGGGCCTATAGTATGCGAAATTTATATAAACGTTAATGTACAAATGCAGAAATCACTACTCCTCATGTAGGAACCTCCAAAAAGTGAATCTTTTGTTTTTGGAAAGGTAAGTGTGTTAGCTACAACTTTTGTGATAGAACCATTCCAAAGTTCTTGCAAGAAAGGTTCCAAAATGTCAAAGGAAGTGACAGTGGTGCATTGTAAGGTAGTTTTCGGCATACCTTTAGTATTTTGATCATATCTTGGGCTAAAAAAATGATTTTTAAGTGAAACAAGATGCGGTGGAAAGCTAACACATAGGGCTACTAGAAAATGAAACGAAAATTTCAAAAAGTGCTTTTTATTTGGGGCTAATTAGATGTGAACTTTATACGAACGTTAATGTATAAATGCACGATCACAACTCCTACTGTAGGAACCCCCCCAAAGTGACTCGAACATTTTTAGAAAGCTAAGTGAATTAGCTACAACTTTTGTGTTGGAACTATTCCAAATTTCTTGCAAGAAAGTGGCCAAAAGCTCAACGGAAGTGACTATGGTGCATTTTGAGGTGCTTTTCCAGCATACCTTTAGTATT
This sequence comes from Ajuga chamaepitys, assembly GCA_958295605.1. Classification (NCBI taxonomy): domain Eukaryota; kingdom Viridiplantae; phylum Streptophyta; class Magnoliopsida; order Lamiales; family Lamiaceae; genus Ajuga; species Ajuga chamaepitys. The sequence continues at coordinate 56,766,717 of OY282506.1, forward strand.
TTGGTCATAACATGGGCTACAAAAATGATTTTTAGGTGAAACTAGATGCATTGCAAAGCTAACACACAGGGCTACTGGAAAAGGATATAGAATGTTCAAAAAGTAGAAATTTCAAAAAGTGCTTTTTATTGGGGTCTATAGTATGCGAAATTTATATAAACGTTAATGTACAAATGCACATATCACTACTCCCCATGTAGGAACCTCCACAAAGTGAATCTTTTGTTTTTGGAATGGTATGTGTGTTAGCTACAACTTTTGTGATAGAACCATTCCAAATTTCTTGCAAGAAAGGTTCCAAAATGTCAAAGGAAGTGACAGTGGTGCATTGTAAGGTAGTTTTCGGCATACCTTTAGTATTTTGATCATATCTTGGGCTAAAAAAATGATTTTTAAGTGAAACAAGATGCGTTGGAAAGCTAACACATAGGGTTACTAGAAAATGAAAAGAAAATTCAAAAAGTGCTTTTTATTTGGGGCTAATTAGATGTGAACTTTATACGAACGTTAATGTATAAATGCACGATCACAACTCCTACTGTAGGAACCCCCCCAAAGTGACTCGAATATTTTTAGAAAGCTAAGTGAATTAGCTACAACTTTTGTGTTGGAACCATTCCAAATTTCTTGAAAGAAAGTGGCCAAAAGATCAACGGAAGTGACTATGGTGCATTTTGAGGTGCTTTTCCAGCATACCTTTAGTATATTGGTCATAACTTGGGCTACAAAAATGATTTTTAGGTGAAACTAGATGCATTGCAAAGCTAACACACAGGGCTACTGGAAAAGGATATAAAATGTTCAAAAATTAGAAATTTCAAAAAGTGCTTTTTATTGGGGCCTATAGTATGCGAAATTTATATAAACGTTAATGTACAAATGCACAAATCACTACTCCCCATGTAGGAACCTCCACAAAGTGAATCTTTTGTTTTTGGAAAGGTAAGTGTGTTAGCTACAATGATAGAACCATTCCAAAGTTCTTGCAAGAAAGGTTCCAAAATGTCAAAGGAAATGACAGTGGTGCATTGTAAGGTAGTTTTCGGCATACATTTAGTATTTTGATCATATCTTGGGCTAAAAAAATGATTTTTAAGTGAAACAAGATGCGGTGGAAAGCTAACACATAGGGCTACTAGAAAATGAAACGAAAATTTCAAAAAGTGCTTTTTATTTGGGGCTAATTAGATGTGAACTTTATACGAACGTTAATGTATAAATGCACGATCACAACTCCTACTGTAGGAACCCCCCCAAAGTGACTCGAACATTTTTAGAAAGCTAAGTGAATTAGCTACAACTTTTGTGTTGGAACAATTCCAAATTTCTTGCAAGAAAGTGGCCAAAAGCTCAACGGAAGTGACTATGGTGCATTTTGAGGTGCTTTTCCAGCATACCTTTAGTATTTTGGTCATAACATGGGCTACAAAAATGATTTTTAGGTGAAACTAGATGCATTGCAAAGCTAACACACAGGGCTACTGGAAAAGGATATAGAATGTTCAAAAAGTAGAAATTTCAAAAAGTGCTTTTTATTGGGGTCTATAGTATGCGAAATTTATATAAACGTTAATGTACAAATGCACAAATCACTACTCCCCATGTAGGAACCTCCACAAAGTGAATCTTTTGTTTTTGGAATGGTATGTGTGTTAGCTACAACTTTTGTGATAGAACCATTCCAAATTTCTTGCAAGAAAGGTTCCAAAATGTCAAAGGAAGTGACAGTGGTGCATTGTAAGGTAGTTTTCGGCATACCTTTAGTATTTTGATCATATCTTGGGCTAAAAAAATGATTTTTAAGTGAAACAAGATGCGTTGGAAAGCTAACACATAGGGTTACTAGAAAATGAAAAGAAAATTCAAAAAGTGCTTTTTATTTGGGGCTAATTAGATGTGAACTTTATACGAACGTTAATGTATAAATGCACGATCACAACTCCTACTGTAGGAACCCCCCCAAAGTGACTCGAATATTTTTAGAAAGCTAAGTGAATTAGCTACAACTTTTGTGTTGGAACCATTCCAAATTTCTTGAAAGAAAGTGGCCAAAAGATCAACGGAAGTGACTATGGTGCATTTTGAGGTGCTTTTCCAGCATACCTTTAGTATATTGGTCATAACTTGGGCTACAAAAATGATTTTTAGGTGAAACTAGATGCATTGCAAAGCTAACACACAGGGCTACTGGAAAAGGATATAAAATGTTCAAAAATTAGAAATTTCAAAAAGTGCTTTTTATTGGGGCCTATAGTATGCGAAATTTATATAAACGTTAATGTACAAATGCACAAATCACTACTCCCCATGTAGGAACCTCCACAAAGTGAATCTTTTGTTTTTGGAAAGGTAAGTGTGTTAGCTACAATGATAGAACCATTCCAAAGTTCTTGCAAGAAAGGTTCCAAAATGTCAAAGGAAATGACAGTGGTGCATTGTAAGGTAGTTTTCGGCATACATTTAGTATTTTGATCATATCTTGGGCTAAAAAAATGATTTTTAAGTGAAACAAGATGCGTTGGAAAGCTAACACATAGGGCGACTAGAAAATGAAAAGAAAATTCAAAAAGTGCTTTTTATTTGGGGCTAATTAGATGTGAACTTTATACGAACATTAATGTATAAATGCACGATCACAACTCGTACTGTAGGAACCTCCCCGAAGTGACTCAAATATTTTTAGAAAGCTAAGTGAATTAGCTACAACTTTTGTGTTGGAACCATTCCAAATTTCTTGCAAGAAAGAGGCCAAAAGCTCAACGGAAGTGACTATGGTGCATTTTGAGGTACTTTCCAGCATACCTTTAGTATTTTGGTCATAACTTGGGCTACAAAAATGAATTTTAAGTGAAACTAGATGCATTGCAAAGCTAACACATAGGGCTATTGGGAAAGGATACAAAATGTTCAAAAAGTAGAAATTTCAAAACGTGCTTTTTATTGGGGCCTATAGTATGCGAAATTTATATAAACGTTAATGTACAAATGCACAAATCACTACTCCCCATGTAGGAACCTCCAAAAAGTGAATCTTTTGTTTTTGGAAAGGTAAGTGTGTTAGCTACAACTTTTGTGATAGAACCATTCCAAAGTTCTTGCAAGAAAGGTTCCAAAATGTCAAAGGAAGTGACAGTGGTGCATTGTAAGGTAGTTTTCGGCATACCTTTAGTATTTTGATCATATCTTGGGCTAAAAAAATGATTTTTAAGTGAAACAAGATGCGTTGGAAAGCTAACACATAGGGCTACTAGAAAATGAAAAGAAAATTCAAAAAGTGCTTTTTATTTGGGGCTAATTAGATGTGAACTTTATACGAACGTTAATGTATAAATGCACGATCACAACTCGTACTGTAGGAACCTCCCCGAAGTGACTCAAATATTTTTAGAAAGCTAAGTGAATTAGCTACAACTTTTGTGTTGGAACCATTCCAAATTTCTTGCAAGAAAGAGGCCAAAAGCTCAACGGAAGTGACTATGGTGCATTTTGAGGTACTTTCCAGCATACCTTTAGTATTTTGGTCATAACTTGGGCTACAAAAATGAATTTTAAGTGAAACTAGATGCATTGCAAAGCTAACACACAGGGCTATTGGAAAAGGATACAAAATGTTCAAAAAGTAGAAATTTCAAAACGTGCTTTTTATTGGGGCCTATAGTATGCGAAATTTATATAAACGTTAATGTACAAATGCACAAATCACTACTCCCCATGTAGGAACCTCCACAAAGTGAATCTTTTGTTTTTGGAAAGGTAAGTGTGTTAGCTACAACTTTTGTGATAGAACCATTCCAAAGTTCTTGCAAGAAAGGTTCCAAAATGTCAAAGGAAGTGACAGTGGTGCATTGTAAGGTAGTTTTCGGCATACCTTTAGTATTTTGATCATATCTTGGGCTAAAAAAATGATTTTTAAGTGAAACAAGATGCGTTGGAAAGCTAACACATAGGGCTACTAGAAAATGAAAAGAAAATTCAAAAAGTGCTTTTTATTTGGGGCTAATTAGATGTGAACTTTATACGAACGTTAATGTATAAATGCACGATCACAACTCGTACTGTAGGAACCTCCCCGAAGTGACTCAAATATTTTTAGAAAGCTAAGTGAATTAGCTACAACTTTTGTGTTGGAACCATTCCAAATTTCTTGCAAGAAAGAGGCCAAAAGCTCAACGGAAGTGACTATGGTGCATTTTGAGGTACTTTCCAGCATACCTTTAGTATTTTGGTCATAACTTGGGCTACAAAAATGAATTTTAAGTGAAACTAGATGCATTGCAAAGCTAACACACAGGGCTATTGGAAAAGGATACAAAATGTTCAAAAAGTAGAAATTTCAAAACGTGCTTTTTATTGGGGCCTATAGTATGCGAAATTTATATAAACGTTAATGTACAAATGCACAAATCACTACTCCCCATGTAGGAACCTCCACAAAGTGAATCTTTTGTTTTTGGAAAGGTAAGTGTGTTAGCTACAACTTTTGTGATAGAACCATTCCAAAGTTCTTGCAAGAAAGGTTCCAAAATGTCAAAGGAAGTGACAGTGGTGCATTGTAAGGTAGTTTTCGGCATACCTTTAGTATTTTGATCATATCTTGGGCTAAAAAAATGATTTTTAAGTGAAACAAGATGCGTTGGAAAGCTAACACATAGGGCTACTAGAAAATGAAAAGAAAATTCAAAAAGTGCTTTTTATTTGGGGCTAATTAGATGTGAACTTTATACGAACGTTAATGTATAAATGCACGATCACAACTCGTACTGTAGGAACCTCCCCGAAGTGACTCAAATGTTTTTAGAAAGCTAAGTGAATTAGCTACAACTTTTGTGTTGGAACCATTCCAAATTTCTTGCAAGAAAGAGGCCAAAAGCTCAACGGAAGTGACTATGGTGCATTTTGAGGTACTTTCCAGCATACCTTTAGTATTTTGGTCATAACTTGGGCTACAAAAATGAATTTTAAGTGAAACTAGATGCATTGCAAAGCTAACACACAGGGCTATTGGAAAAGGATACAAAATGTTCAAAAAGCAGAAATTTCAAAACGTGCTTTTTATTGGGGCCTATAGTATGCGAAATTTATATAAACGTTAATGTACAAATGCACAAATCACTACTCCCCATGTAGGAACCTCCAAAAAGTGAATCTTTTGTTTTTGGAAAGGTAAGTGTGTTAGCTACAACTTTTGTGATAGAACCATTCCAAAGTTCTTGCAAGAAAGGTTCCAAAATGTCAAAGGAAGTGACAGTGGTGCATTGTAAGGTAGTTTTCGGCATACCTTTAGTATTTTGATCATATCTTGGGCTAAAAAAATGATTTTTAAGTGAAACAAGATGCGTTGGAAAGCTAACACATAGGGCTACTAGAAAATGAAAAGAAAATTCAAAAAGTGCTTTTTATTTGGGGCTAATTAGATGTGAACTTTATACGAACGTTAATGTATAAATGCACGATCACAACTCGTACTGTAGGAACCTCCCCGAAGTGACTCAAATATTTTTAGAAAGCTAAGTGAATTAGCTACAACTTTTGTGTTGGAACCATTCCAAATTTCTTGCAAGAAAGAGGCCAAAAGCTCAACGGAAGTGACTATGGTGCATTTTGAGGTACTTTCCAGCATACCTTTAGTATTTTGGTCATAACTTGGGCTACAAAAATGAATTTTAAGTGAAACTAGATGCATTGCAAAGCTAACACACAGGGCTATTGGAAAAGGATACAAAATGTTCAAAAAGTAGAAATTTCAAAACGTGCTTTTTATTGGGGCCTATAGTATGCGAAATTTATATAAACGTTAATGTACAAATGCACAAATCACTACTCCCCATGTAGGAACCTCCAAAAAGTGAATCTTTTGTTTTTGGAAAGGTAAGTGTGTTAGCTACAACTTTTGTGATAGAACCATTCCAAAGTTCTTGCAAGAAAGGTTCCAAAATGTCAAAGGAAGTGACAGTGGTGCATTGTAAGGTAGTTTTCGGCATACCTTTAGTATTTTGATCATATCTTGGGCTAAAAAAATGATTTTTAAGTGAAACAAGATGCGTTGGAAAGCTAACACATAGGGCTACTAGAAAATGAAAAGAAAATTCAAAAAGTGCTTTTTATTTGGGGCTAATTAGATGTGAACTTTATACGAACGTTAATGTATAAATGCACGATCACAACTCGTACTGTAGGAACCTCCCCGAAGTGACTCAAATATTTTTAGAAAGCAAAGTGAATTAGCTGCAACTTTTGTGTTGGAACCATTCCAAATTTCTTGCAAGAAAGAGGCCAAAAGCTCAACGGAAGTGACTATGGTGCATTTTGAGGTACTTTCCAGCATACCTTTAGTATTTTGGTCATAACTTGGGCTACAAAAATGAATTTTAAGTGAAACTAGATGCATTGCAAAGCTAACACACAGGGCTATTGGAAAAGGATACAAAATGTTCAAAAAGTAGAAATTTCAAAACGTGCTTTTTATTGGGGCCTATAGTATGCGAAATTTATATAAACGTGAATGTACAAATGCACAAATCACTACTCCCCATGTAGGAACCTCCAAAAAGTGAATCTTTTGTTTTTGGAAAGGTAAGTGTGTTAGCTACAACTTTTGTGATAGAACCATTCCAAAGTTCTTGCAAGAAAGGTTCCAAAATGTCAAAGGAAGTGACAGTGGTGCATTGTAAGGTAGTTTTCGGCATACCTTTAGTATTTTGATCAAATCTTGGGCTAAAAAAATGATTTTTAAGTGAAACAAGATGCGTTGGAAAGCTAACACATAGGGCCACTAGAAAATGAAAAGAAAATTCAAAAAGTGCTTTTTATTTGGGGCTAATTAGATGTGAACTTTATACGAACGTTAATGTATAAATGCACGATCACAACTCGTACTGTAGGAACCTCCCCGAAGTGACTCAAATATTTTTAGAAAGCTAAGTGAATTAGCTACAACTTTTGTGTTGGAACCATTCCAAATTTCTTGCAAGAAAGAGGCTAAAAGCTCAACGGAAGTGACTATGGTGCATTTTGAGGTACTTTCCAGCATACCTTTAGTATTTTGGTCATAACTTGGGCTACAAAAATGAATTTTAAGTGAAACTAGATGCATTGCAAAGCTAACACACAGGGCTATTGGAAAAGGATACAAAATGTTCAAAAAGTAGAAATTTCAAAACGTGCTTTTTATTGGGGCCTATAGTATGCGAAATTTATATAAACGTTAATGTACAAACGCACAAATCACTACTCCCCATGTAGGAACCTCCAAAAAGTGAATCTTTTGTTTTTGGAAAGGTAAGTGTGTTAGCTACAACTTTTGTGATAGAACCATTCCAAAGTTCTTGCAAGAAAGGTTCCAAAATGTCAAAGGAAGTGACAGTGGTGCATTGTAAGGTAGTTTTCGGCATACCTTTAGTATTTTGATCATATCTTGGGCTAAAAAAATGATTTTTAAGTGAAACAAGATGCGTTGGAAAGCTAACACATAGGGCTACTAGAAAATGAAACGAAAATTTCAAAAAGTGCTTTTTATTTGGGGCTAATTAGATGTGAACTTTATACGAACGTTAATGTATAAATGCACGATCACAACTCCTACTGTAGGAACCCCCCCAAAGTGACTAGAACATTTTTAGAAAGCTAAGTGAATTAGCTACAACTTTTGTGTTGGAACAATTCCAAATTTCTTGCAAGAAAGTGGCCAAAAGCTCAACGGAAGTGACTATGGTGCATTTTGAGGTGCTTTTCCAGCATACCTTTAGTATTTTGGTCATAACATGGGCTACAAAAATGATTTTTAGGTGAAACTAGATGCATTGCAAAGCTAACACACAGGGCTACTGGAAAAGGATATAGAATGTTCAAAAAGTAGAAATTTCAAAAAGTGCTTTTTATTGGGGTCTATAGTATGCGAAATTTATATAAACGTTAATGTACAAATGCACAAATCACTACTCCCCATGTAGGAACCTACACAAAGTGAATCTTTTGTTTTTGGAAAGGTATGTGTGTTAGCTACAACTTTTGTGATAGAACCATTCCAAAGTTCTTGCAAGAAAGGTTCCAAAATGTCAAAGGAAGTGACAGTGGTGCATTGTAAGGTAGTTTTCGGCATACCTTTAGTATTTTGATCATATCTTGGGCTAAAAAAATGATTTTTAAGTGAAACCAGATGCGTTGGAAAGCTAACACATAGGGCTACTAGAAAATGAAAGAAAATTCAAAAAGTGCTTTTTATTTGGGGCTTATTAGATGTGAACTTTATACGAACGTTAATGTATAAATGCACGATCGCAACACTTACTGTAGGAACCCCCCCAAAGTGACTCGAACATTTTTATAAAACTAAGTGAATTAGCTACAACTTTTGTGTTGGAACAATTCCAAATTTCTTGCAAGAAAGTGGCCAAAAGCTCAACGGAAGTGACTATGGTGCATTTTGAGGTGCTTTTCCAGCATACCTTTAGTATTTTGGTCATAACATGGGCTACAAAAATGATTTTTAGGTGAAACTAGATGCATTGCAAAGCTAACACACAGGGCTACTGGAAAAGGATATAGAATGTTCAAAAAGTAGAAATTTCGAAATGTGCTTTTTATTGGGGTCTATAGTATGCGAAATTTATATAAACGTTAATGTACAAATGCACAAATCACTACTCCCCATGTAGGAACCTCCACAAAGTGAATCTTTTGTTTTTGGAAAGGTAAGTGTGTTAGCTACAACTTTTGTGATAGAACCATTCCAAAGTTCTTGCAAGAAAGGTTCCAAAATGTCAAAGGAAGTGACAGTGGTGCATTGTGAGGTAGTTTTCGGCACACCTTTAGTATTTTGATCATATCTTGGGCTAAGAAAATGATTTTTAAGTGAAACAAGATGCGTCGGAAAGCTAACACATAGGGCTACTGGAAAATGAAAAGAAAATTCAAAAAGTGCTTTTTATTTGGGGCTAATTAGATGTGAACTTTATACGAACGTTAATGTATAAATGCACGATCACAACTCCTACTGTAGGAACCCCCCCAAAGTGACTCGAATATTTTTAGAAAGCTAAGTGAATTAGCTACAACTTTTGTGTTGGAACCATTCCAAATTTCTTGAAAGAAAGTGGCCAAAAAATCAACGGAAGTGACTATGGTGCATTTTGAGGTGCTTTTCCAGCATACCTTTAGTATTTTGGTCATAACTTGGGCTACAAAAATGATTTTTAGGTGAAACTAGATGCATTGCAAAGCTAACACATAGGGCTACTGGAAAAGGATATAAAATGTTCAAAAAGTAGAAATTTCAAAAAGTGCTTTTTATTGGGGCCTATAGTATGCGAAATTTATATAAACGTTAATGTACAAATGCACAAATCACTACTCCCCATGTAGGAACCTCCAAAAAGTGAATCTTTTGTTTTTGGAAAGGTAAGTGTGTTAGCTACAACTTTTGTGATAGAACCATTCCAAAGTTCTTGCAAGAAAGGTTCCAAAATGTCAAAGGAAGTGACAGTGGTGCATTGTGAGGTAGTTTTCGGCACACCTTTAGTATTTTGAACATATCTTGGGCTAAGAAAATGATTTTTAAGTGAAACAAGATGCGTCGGAAAGCTAACACATAGGGCTACTGGAAAATGAAAAGAAAATTCAAAAAGAGCTTTTTATTTGGGGCTAATTAGATGTGAACTTTATACGAACGTTAATGTATAAATGCACGATCACAACTCCTACTGTAGGAACCCCCCCAAAGTGACTCGAATATTTTTAGAAAGCTAAGTGAATTAGCTACAACTTTTGTGTTGGAACCATTCCAAATTTCTTGAAAGAAAGTGGCCAAAAGATCAACGGAAGTGACTATGGTGCATTTTGAGGTGCTTTTCCAGCATACCTTTAGTATTTTGGTCATAACATGGGCTACAAAAATGATTTTTAGGTGAAACTAGATGCATTGCAAAGCTAACACACAGGGCTACTGGAAAAGGATATAAAATGTTCAAAAAGTAGAAATTTCAAAAAGTGCTTTTTATTGGGGCCTATAGTATGCGAAATTTATATAAACGTTAATGTACAAATGCACAAATCACTACTCCCCATGTAGGAACCTCCACAAAGTGAATCTTTTGTTTTTGGAAAGGTAAGTGTGTTAGCTACAACTTTTGTGATAGAACCATTCCAAAGTTCTTGCAAGAAAGGTTCCAAAATGTCAAAGGAAATGACAGTGGTGCATTGTAAGGTAGTTTTCGGCATACCTTTAGTATTTTGATCATATCTTGGGCTAAAAAAATGATTTTTAAGTGAAACAAGATGCGTTGGAAAGCTAACACATAGGGCTACTAGAAAATGAAAAGAAAATTTCAAAAAGTGCTTTTTATTTGGGGCTAATTAGATGTGAACTTTATACGAACGTTAATGTATAAATGCACGATCACAACTCCTACTGTAGGAACCTCCCCAAAGTGACTCGAACATTTTTAGAAATCTAAGTGAATTAGCTACAACTTTTGTGTTGGAACAATTCCAAATTTCTTGCAAGAAAGTGGCCAAAAGCTCAACGGAAGTGACTATGGTGCATTTTGAGGTGCTTTTCCAGCATACCTTTAGTATTTTGGTCATAACTTGGGCTACAAAAATGAATTTTAAGTGAAACTAGATGCATTGCAAAGCTAACACACAGGGCTACTGGAAAAGGATACAAAATGTTCAAAAAGTAGAAATTTCAAAACGTGCTTTTTATTGGGGCCTATAGTTTGCGAAATTTATATAAACGTTAATGTACAAATGCACAAATCACTACTCCCCATGTAGGAACCTCCACAAAGTGAATCTTTTGTTTTTGGAAAGGTAAGTGTGTTAGCTAAAACTTTTGTGATAGAACCATTCCAAAGTTCTTGCAAGAAAGGTTCCAAAATGTCAAAGGAAGTGACAGTGTTGCATTGTAAGGTAGTTTTCGGCATACCTTTAGTATTTTGATCATATCTTGGGCTAAAAAAATGATTTTTAAGTGAAACAAGATGCGTTGGAAAGCTAACACATAGGGCTACTAGAAAATGAAAAGAAAATTTCAAAAAGTGCTTTTTATTTGGGGCTAATTAGATGTGAACTTTATACGAACGTTAATGTATAAATGCACGATCACAACTCCTACTGTAGGAACCTCCCCAAAGTGACTCGAACATTTTTAGAAATCTAAGTGAATTAGCTACAACTTTTGTGTTGGAACAATTCCAAATTTCTTGCAAGAAAGTGGCCAAAAGCTCAACGGAAGTGACTATGGTGCATTTTGAGGTGCTTTTCCAGCATACCTTTAGTATTTTGGTCATAACTTGGGCTACAAAAATGAATTTTAAGTGAAACTAGATGCATTGCAAAGCTAACACACAGGGCTACTGGAAAAGGATACAAAATGTTCAAAAAGTAGAAATTTCAAAACGTGCTTTTTATTGGGGCCTATAGTTTGCGAAATTTATATAAACGTTAATGTACAAATGCACAAATCACTACTCCCCATGTAGGAACCTCCACAAAGTGAATCTTTTGTTTTTGGAAAGGTAAGTGTGTTAGCTAAAACTTTTGTGATAGAACCATTCCAAAGTTCTTGCAAGAAAGGTTCCAAAATGTCAAAGGAAGTGACAGTGGTGCATTGTAAGGTAGTTTTCGGCATACCTTTAGTATTTTGATCATATCTTGGGCTAAAAAAATGATTTTTAAGTGAAACAAGATGCGTTGGAAAGCTAACACATAGGGCTACTAGAAAACGAAAAGAAAATTTCAAAAAGTGCTTTTTATTTGGGGCTAATTAGATGTGAACTTTATACGAACGTCAATGTATAAATGCACGATCACAACTCCTACTGTAGGAACCTCCCCAAAGTGACTCGAACATTTTTAGAAAGCTAAGTGAATTAGCTACAACTTTTGTGTTGGAACAATTCCAAATTTCTTGCAAGAAATTGGCCAAAAGCTCAACGGAAGTAACTATGGTGCATTTTGAGGTGCTTTTCCAGCATACCTTTAGTATTTTGGTCATAACATTGGCTACAAAAATGATTTTTAGGTGAAACTAGATGCATTGAAAAGCTAACACACAGGGCTACTAGAAAAGGATATAGAATGTTCAAAAAGTAGAAATTTCAAAAAGTGCTTTTTATTGGGGTCTATATTATGCGAAATTTATATAAACGTTAATGTACAAATGCACAAATCACTACTCCCCATGTAGGAACCTCCACAAAGTGAATCTTTTGTTTTTGGAAAGCTAAGTGTGTTATCTATAACTTTTGTGATGGAACCATTCCAAAGTTCTTGCAAGAAAGGTTCCAAAATGTCAAAGGAAGTGACAGTGGTGCATTGTAAGGTAGTTTTCAGCATACCTTTAGTATTTTGATCATATGATGGGCTAAAAAAATGAATTTTAAGTGAAACAAGATGCGTTGGAAAGCTAACACACAAGGCTACTAGAAAACGAAAAGAAAATTTCAAAAAGTGCTTTTTATTTGGGGCTAATTAGATGTGAACTTTATACGAACGTTAATGTATAAATGCACGATCGCAACTCCTACTGTAGGAACCTCCCCAAAGTGACTCGAATATTTTTAGAAAGCTAAGTGAATTAGCTACAACTTTTGTGTTGGAACCATTCCAAATTTCTTGAAAGAAAGTGGCCAAAAGATCAACGTAAGTGGCTATGGTGCATTTTGAGGTACTTTCCAGCATACCTTTAGTATTTTGGTCATAACTTGGGCTACAAAAATGAATTTTAAGTGAAACTAGATGCATTGCGAAGCTAACACACAGGGCTACTGGAAAAGAATGTTCAAAAAGTAGAAATTTCAAAACGTGCTTTTTATTGGGGCCTATAGTATGCGAAATTTATATAAACGTTAATGTACAAATGCACAAATCACTACTCCCCATGTAGGAACCTCCACAAAGTGAATCTTTTGTTTTTGGAAAGGTAAGTGTGTTAGCTAAAACTTTTGTGATAGAACCATTCCAAAGTTCTTGCAAGAAAGGTTCCAAAATGTCAAAGGAAGTGACAGTGGTGCATTGTAAGGTAGTTTTCGGCATACCTTTAGTATTTTGATCA